>CM061133.1:121389333-121989333 GCA_030789695.1 Scilla litardierei
TATTAAATAATTAAATTGTTTACCCCCTCTCTGCAAATATAAATGCACGCGATGCCTGTGATGAAAATGTTTGCTGAAAATGTTTGATGAGCACAAATTTTTGCATGGATGGCTAATTTCGGTTTTTGGATCGGCTGTTTAAGTCCCACATTTTATATTCCTGCACTTTTCTTTTATTTTTGAGAGAAATTGTAGTGAGGAATTTATGTAAATGTCCAAGATCGAAGACCACTTTCCATGGAGACTGAGACCACAATTGAAGCTGAAGATATTATATGGGACCCACGGGGTTTCCAAAGTTGTAATTTCTTTTTTTAAAGCTTTCATTTGTGTAATATGGACTGTATGGACTGTGGACTTTTTATTTATGTGGGAATGGCCTATCCATGCAATTAGCTCTTCGTATTAGAATTGCCTCTCCATGAAAATTTTTATGTTTTAATTATTAATTCATGCAAATATGTGCGCTGCTAGCTAAAATGGCTAAAATCGCAAGTGTCGATTTCGAAGTAATGGATGCAAATCTGTGGACCCTAAATGCTGAATACCTTACGGTCGAAGATCCATTTGAGCTATTGACTGCCCTCGAGGACAGGTATAAACATTAGAAAGATGTTATACTACTAAGGGCAGGATACGAGTGGGAGAACATGAGACTGCAGGACTTTAAGTCCATAGCTGAGTACAACTCAGATCTTTTAGCATCATCTCACGCCTGAAGTTGTGTGATGAAAAAGTCTCAGAAGATCGCATGCTGGAAAAGACGTTCACGTATTTCATGAGAAAGATGCGATACTTATGCAGCAATACCGTGAACGTAAGTTCACCAAGTATTCAGAGCTGCTGGCATGTTTACTCATGGTCGAACAAAATAGAGAGCTTCTCCTCACCACTCAAAACATGCGCACCCTGGCACTGCCTCCCTCCCAGAAGCTCATAATGGCTCTTCTTCTCGGAAGAAGAGAGACAACAAAAGAAAAATAAAGACCGCAGGAAGGGGGAGAGAACAAAAGGGCTAGGGGCTAAGTCCAGCAACGAAGAAATGAAGAAAAGCGCAAGATCACCTGGCACAGAAATGGCAACAAGAAGAATGATGCATCCCAACCCAAAAGGAATTGGAAAGACCAGTGCCATAGCTGTGGCATGAAAGGCCACTGATCCAGAGTGTCCAGAACTCTGCAGCATCTCCAGGAGCTATATAAATAAAACAAGAAAAAGAAATCTAAAACAAACCCGGTGACATCTGATGCTCCAGTCAAGTTTACAGTTGACAACTTCGAAACTGATGACCTTATTGATTAGCCTTTTTATTTTAGCAAACACTGTTTAGAACATTTTATGTTATGAGAGCTTTCAAATTATGCAATTTCTAATTATGAATAAATAAAGTTTATGTTCCTGAAATGCAAATGTTTTATTCATCTATATAGATGGATCGTTCTCATGACTGCTTGGTAGACAGTGCTTCGACACATACGATCCTTCAGTATAAGTGCTATTTTCGTAGCATTATACCATACAAAAGCCCTGTAAATACAATTTCAGGAACATCGAATATAATTGAAGGTTCTGGGAACGCAACCTTGTTGCTCCCTAATGGAACATAAATTAAAATAAAAGATGTGATGTTCTCTCCTAACTCCAAACGAAACTTACTAAGTTTCAAGGATATCCGTTTAAACGGATTCCATCTGGAAAAAACAAATGTAAATGAAAAAGAATTATTGTATGTAACGTCTCAAGAACAAGGAGTAAAATCAAGACTTGAATGTTTTGAGAGCCTTTCATCATGTCTCTACAATACAAAGATTCGAATAGTTGAAGCTAACTTTGCAGAGCACCTGAAGTGCCCGACATCAGTCAAGTTTTTACTTTGGCATGATAGACTTGACCACCCTGGATATGTGATGATGCACCTCATCTTATCACAATCCCACGGGCACAACCTGAAGAACCAGAAGATTCTTCAGAAGGGAGAATTCCCTTGCATTCCCTGCTTTAAAGGGAAATTAATAACAAGGCCATCACCACTAAAAGTGGATATCGAGTCTCCAAGGTTCCTAGAAAGAATACATGGAGACATATGTGGACCTATCTACCCCCTTGTGGGCCCTTTCGGTACTTTATGGTACTGATCGATGCATCTTCAAAATATTCGTATGTGTGTCTACTATCAACCTGCAACTTATCTTTTCCAAAGCTACTGGCACAAATTATAATGTTGCGGACGCATTTTCCTGACAATCATATAAAGAAAATACGTCTGGATAATGCTGGAAAATTTACCTCCCGGTCATTCCAATAGTACTACCATGCAACAGGAATAAAAATTGAACATCCAGTACCGCATGTTCAAACCCAGAATGGGTTGGCAGAGTCATTGATAAAAAGACTCCAATGGATTGCACGTCCATTGCTAATGAAATCCCAGTTGCCGGTGGATGCATGGGTACATGCAATTCTACATACTGCATTGTTAATAAAAATAAGACCCTCTGGAGGTCAGAGTCTCTCTCCAATACAACTTGCATATGGAGGCCCACCAAACATTTCTCATCTGAGAATCTTTGGTTGCCCAGTCTACATCCCCATTGCACCACCACAGAGGAAAAAAATGGGTCCTCAACGTCGCCTAGGTATCTATGTAGGGTTTGACTCACCCTCAATTATAAGATACCTAGAACCCAAAATGGAGGACGCATTTAAGGCACGTCTTGAAGACTGTGAATTTGATGAGATCATTCCTCCAAAATGGGCACAGAAACTGAGAAATCTGGTGCGAAGCACATCATACCGTGGGATACAAAAAGTTTGACCCATTATGATTCGGTAACAAAAAATGTGAAGATGAGATCCTGAAGATCCTCCACGTTCAGGATACTGTCCACCGATTACCGGACTCATTTACTGACAACCAGAAGATTATCAAATCACACATCCCAGCTGCAAATTCTCTGGCTAGGATTGACATCCCTGAGAATAGATGCAATCCACCAGCAGCAGAAGTGGCTGCACCTCTACAGAAAAAGGTAGACCACCAAGCTTCAAGGATAAAAATCCAAGAAAAAGAAAAATATCCAGAGATCTTGGGACGATACCCATAAAGAGAAACAAGCTCATGTCCATGCCCTCACCCCTCCTGGAATCCACTGCAGAGGAACTACCAGAAGAAACTGAAATATCATTAAATTATGTACGTACATGAGAGGTGTTGGACAGAAAGAGTATAGTCGTCGACGATGACTTTGCATTTCATATTGCTATTCATGTCGCCGGAAGCGATGATAATCATGATCCACATTCTGTTGCTGAATGCAAACGTAGAAACGACTGACCAAAGTGGAATCAGGCAATAGAGCTGAGCTGGACTCGCTTAAGAAACACAAAGTCTTTGGGAAAATATTCAAGACACCTACCGGTGTCAACCTTATAGGATACAAATGAGTATTCGTGAGAACAAAGAAATGAAAATAATGAGATCGCACGCTACAAAGCACGGCTTGTAGCGCAAGGATTTTCCCAAAGACTGGGTATTGACTATGAGGAAACATACTCCCCGGTCATGGATGCGATCACTTTCCGACTCCTGATAAGCTTAACAGTAAAGGAAGGTTTAGATATGCAGCTAATGGATGTTGTGACTGCATATCTATACGGTAATCTCGACAAGGAGATATACATGAAACTTCTTGATGGTTTTTCTATGCATGCTGAATTAAAAGGTAGACCTCGGGATGTCTACTCTGTTAAGCTCTAAAGATCATTGTATGGTCTTAAACAATCGGGACGGATGTGGTATAACAGATTGAGTGAATTCCTTGTATAACAAGGATTCAACAATAATAAAGTCTGTCCTTGCATCTTTATAAGAGCAAAGGGGAAAGGATTCTTCATAATAGCAGTCTACATAGATGATCTGAATCTCATTGGATCTCCTGAAGAGATCACCGAGATAGCCTGGCAAAAGAATTCGAAATGCAAGACCTAGACAAAACGAAATTCTGCATTAGCTTACAAATTGAACACCTAAGACGGAATCCTATTACACCAAACCACATATACGAAGAAAATGTTCCAAATATTTCAGATGGACCAATGTCATCCATTCAGTACACCTATGGTAATACGATCTCTGGATGAACATAAAGACCCCTTCCGGCTGGTGGAAGAGTGGGATGATATACTTGGTCCAGAAGTCCCTTATCTGAGTGCTATCGGAGCACTTCTATATCTGGCCAACTGCACGCGTCCTGATATTGTGTTCATAGTAAATTTACTAGCCAGATACAGTGCAGCACCTATGCAGCGCCACTGGACCAGGGTAAAGTACCTCCTGAGCTACCTCCAAGGGTCTACGGATTTGGGACTCTTTTACAAAAATGGATTATCCTCCGCACTTGTTGGTTATGCTGATGCAGGTTACATGTCTGATCCCCACAATGCAAAGCCGTAGACGAGATACGTGTTTACCCATGGTGGGACAGCCATTTCCGGGAGATCCGTTTAGGAAACCATGATGGCTACCTCTGTAATGCCCTGATAGCTACTGCACAAGTACTAGAGGGGGTGAATAGTACTTTAAAATAATCAAGAGTATAATTCCTAATTATTGTGCAAACACAACCAATAATGCGGAATGAAAGATTTACAACAATAAAAGACCGACGTAAACAAGGGATGTAACGGGTTCGGATCCACCCAAGTCTCCCCGACTTGTTACCGGTGATCAGACGTCCCAGACACCCGGATCCCCTCCGGCTACTTGAGCTAGAATCATCTAACCCAAGTTTTACACTATGAAATTCTTGTAGAAACTACTACAAGATCAAATCATACACAAAACGAAACGTGACTCCCACAAACCGGGATCACAAACTTCTCTCACAACCGAGAGATAAACTGAAATATCAATGTAAATGAAACAATGAAATACTTACCACAAAACCCTATGCCTTGAGTAAAACTTACTGAATTTAGGGCAAGAAGGATTTTGAGGAAGAAGCAAGCACCAAACCCTAGCTCCACCAAGATGAGCAGCAATAGATGGCTAGGGAGAAATTGGTGACTTGGATTCAAGCTCTTAGCTTGAGTAGATCACAATGAATGAGAATCTCTCTTGAGGAATTAGGGCTCAAAGAGTAGGGAGAGATTCTTGTGAGAAGAGAGAGCTTTAGAAATGAGAGTTTAATGCTTTCTCTATTATTCTCTAAATCACAATTAATGGCAGCCTTGAATGCAAGCAATAAGCTCATCAAGATTATATAGGAGTGAGAGAAGAGAGAAGCAAAATTTGTAGCATTAAATGTCCAACAGATCTATTTCTGAAGCTACTTAATCGGTCTAAGAAGGATCACTGACCGATTAGTTTTGCAACTAGTCGGTCGGTGAACCTTCTTGGACCGAATAGAAGGTTGACAGCAAAGATAGTGAATTCAAGAGATAGAACTAGTCGGTCTAAGAACAAACACCAACCGACTAGTTTGACAACTAGTCGGTCGGTGAACCTTCTTGGACCGACTAATAGATCAATAATAAGTTAAGCTGAAATTCACAAGGAAAACTAGTCGGTCTAAGAAGGATTACCAACCGACTAGTTTGGAACTAGTCGGTCGGTAATTCTTCTTTGACCGACTAACAAGTCAACAGTAGCTAGGCTGAAATATAAAAGGATAACTAGTTGGTCTGAGAAGGATTTCCAACCGACTAGTTTGATAACTAGTCGGTCGGTGAACCTTCTTGGACCGACTAATTGGTCAACAGTGAAGAGGCTGAATTGAATTAAGATATCTAGTCGGTTCAAGAAGGATTTCCAACCGACTTGAAGGTCATCTAGTCGGTTGGTTCTTCTTCTTGAACCAACTAAGATGCAAAAGAAGCCGTGGAATGAAGCGCTAAGCTTCAGGAAAGTTTCTAATGGCTTCTAAGACAATCCTAGATCAAAGATATGAGCGTTATGAAGATTGTTAAGTAAGTCCTACTCAAGGGTTAACATTCTATACGATGAAGCTAGAAGACAATAAAATAAACATGACGAACCGTCTTCAATGCTTCAATCCGAATCCCTTGACTTCATTAATCACTCCTTGAGCTTCAACGAAGCTTCAGGCACACGATCACGTGCTTTAAGAATTCTTGGGGCGTCGCTTGAGATGTACGAAGTAATTTGGCGACGATCTCTATAACTGCACTCAAAGAGAATTAGTGCACGATATTTATGTTTGTTCATCATCAAAACCAAATCCGAAGAATCAATACTCAACTTTCTCACCCTTTTTGGTGATGACAAACCAACATAAATATTAATCAATAATAATGATACAAATGAAATTTACCTACTCCCTCTGCATTGATGACTCATTAATTCCGAATTAAATAATAAACATAAGCATCAAGCAGACGAGAAAAGTATAAAACATGATCCAATTATTGAAATATAGGATCGGAATCCATTTTTATATCTTCACTCCCCTGAATCTAACATATCAAATTAGATTCACGGTAAGTTGCTTTAAATTATCATTTAGCTCAACGTCATTATTAATTCTCTCCCCCTTTGGCATTAGCAAAAAGAGCGGGAGGAGATCAACGACAACAACGAAGGCTAAATAAAAATATAAACATGAGAGTTGAAGAATATGACAACGGTCCAAATGACACCAAGGAAAAATATCGAAGAATATCAAAGCGTGCCAATGAGACCATAGTCGAAAAGCGAAAAGTGAAATCATCAAAACTCAAAATCAAATTCACGTATTGAGTTATGGAACATACTCTCCAATATCAACATTTTTAGCTAATTTAGTACATGGAAAACAATTCTATGTTTTCATAAAAGCAAATCTATTTAATCAATATAGTCGACGAGCGATGAAGTCAACATCAGAGACAAAAATTCAATGTGCACACAGAAATGAATGGCAACACGATGTATAAATATATATGGATACAACAAAAATTATACATCTACCAACAAACGTATAGACCATCAGCAGGTCGGTGCACATCATACAACACATGTCACAAAAATATCGAAGTGTATCACAAAACATACATACATCAAAAATATATCACAAAACATACAAAAAGTACACATCCACCCATCTATCCAAGCCACACTCTCTCACAACAGATATATCGTCCAAATGCTCATGGGAGAGTCCTCCAACGATAGCTCAGGAGGCGGAGGCAGGATCAGCACCAACAGCAGGCTGTGCAGAAGAGGTGGTGGTCTCTAGAACGACTGGAGTGTCCACCGAAGGGAGGGTGGCAGTAGGAGTGCTCTCAGGAGCACGAGCAGAAGAAGTGCCAGCAGACGTACCCTCGGGGGCATGAATAGGAGAAGCAGCAAGATCCTCATCCTCAACAGCATCCATAGCCTCCTCGTCAGAAATCGTAGGAGGAACCGCAATGTCCAGATGTTCGCAGATGCATGCAAACATCTCCTCACATCGAGCAATGCGAGCCTCCTGACAGCTCATAGAAGCAGAAGTGTCAGGACGTGAAGGCGGAGGAGGAGCAGAAGGGGTAGTTCGCTGAACGTGACGCAAAGCCGTAATAGACTTCTTGACGACAGTCGCGTTCAGGGGAGGACCCAACGGACGCTGATCATCAGGAGGGAGAGGAACGCCAAAGTGACAGAAGACAAGAGTTAACAGACAAGGATATGGAATGTGAGCAGACTTGGTGGACTTCCTAATACACTCAAAGGAATCCATCTTGTCTAGGATAATGCGGGCCCAATTTATCTCGCTCCCAGCAAATAGAGCATAGATAAGCTTGAGGAATGGCTGGGATGGCAAGCTGTAGGAGCCGTACTTCGGGAGAAGACACGACTTCAGAATGAGATTTATGACTCATGCATTAGGCTTGAAAGATTTCGATGGAATGCCAATCATGGCGGGAGGAATGACATGGAACATCTCAGCAAGAATGGACTGGTCAAGATCATGGATATTATCCACGGAGATATCAGAAGGGAGCAGGCCAGAGGAGGAGACACCAAGCAACTTCCCTAAGATCTCTACCGTGAGGACAATGGGTGTCCCCAAGACAGTGTTCTCAATGCAGTGTGTGTCATCATACTCACCCCGGACTCGATTGGCATAGAATAATTTGACGAGTCTGGGATATGGTTGAGGATTCGCCTTGGGATCATGGCGAAGATAATCTAGAAGGTCGCTATAGGAGAGGAGATCTACGAGCTGAGGAAAGTCAGAGAACTAAATAAAATGCTCCAGAATCAATGGACAGTGCTCAATACGGTTGTATGCCGCAAGACACATCGGGTCATCACGACACAACGAGATATCAACCCCACCCGAATGCATGGGAGCCTTCCCCTTTGACGGACGAGAGGTAGATCGAGGAGGAGGAGTATGAGCCTTCTCGGTAGGCCCAGTCTCTGGGACATACTCGGCTTGGAGCCAGAGGGTGGTGTGGGAGCACGGAAGGGTCCAGGCTTGGGTTTAGATGAGGGTTTGGGCATGGAAACGGCTGTCCTCTTCTTCTTGAGGGGAGGCGATAAAGAGGATGGACAGGTGGTTTTGGCGCGGCGTTTGGGTTGAGGAGTAGGGTCTGTTGATGGCTCGACAGTCATGGGAGACAGAGCGATAGGACGGATTGGGATGCGAGTCTTCGCCATGAGATCGAGACAATAAATCGAAATGAGATCGAAGCGAAAACGAACGAAGAACTAGGCAAAAACCATAAAATGAACGAAATTTTAGCTCTAAAAACTGAGAGAGTGAGAGGAGATATACCAAGGAAGCCCTAGGAGGGAGAAAGATCGACTCAGGAGGACCGGCGGCTGCTGACGGCAGCCGGAGACGGAGGAGCACGGCGGAGGGAGACAGAGGGTCGCGGGGAGCTAGGGTTTAGGAATGATAACGCACTGATTAGAATGAATTCTAATCGGTGCGGAGAAGTTAAAAATTGATACAGTGAGTCAAAGACACAAATGCCCCTGCAGATCTAGTCGGTCAAAGTTCAAGAGCTGACCGACTAGAATGCAATCTAGTCGGTCGACCGATGAGCTTGGACCGACTAAATGCAAACAGCAAGAGAGGCCAAAGTTAGGGCATGCACTAGTCGGTCTGAGTTCAATCACTAACCGACTAGAAATGAAACTAGTCGGTCGGTAAATGAACTTGGACCGACTAAAAGTGTCCAAAAATTTAAAAATCTGAAATTTTGAGTTCTCTCCAAAGAACACTTGGACGAAACATCGAAACATTCTCATACACTCTTATTCTACCCCATAAATACCAGAAAATCTTAAATCTGATGCGCAAATCGAAAATCCAATCACAAATCCAGAATATCACAACAAATCTAGCATGAGCATATAAATATCATTATCATGCAGGATTAACGAAAATATGAATCATAAATCTCGGATTCACCCATAATCCCCAATTCTCGACGTAACCGTACAAAGGAATCTTCCTTGAGTGGTTTTGTGAAAATATCGGTGATTTGCTTCTGGGTTTCAACGTACACTAAAATGATGTCCTTTTTAGCAACATGATCATCTAGAAAATGGTGACGGACATCTATGTGTTTGGTACGGGAGTGGTGTACCGAATTCTTAGATAGACATATTGCACTTAGGTTGTCCACCATGATAGGGCAAGTATCACAGTTTATACCGAAGTCTTTAAGAGTGTGTCTCATCTAAAGAACCTGTGCACATGCAGCACCGGCGGCAATATTTTCCGCCTTGGGGGTTGAAAGTGATACAGAATTCTGCTTCTTGGAAAACAAAGAGACAAGAGAATTTCCTATAAAATGGCAAGTGCCACTAGTACTTTTCCTGTCAGATTTGCATCCAGCATAATCTACGTCACTATATGAGATTAACTCATATGTGCTAGACTTTGGATAAAATAATCCGTAGGCGAGTGTGTAACTTAAATAACGAAAAATACGTTTTACCGCTACTAAGTGTGAATCCTTAGGTTGTGATTAATAACGAGCACATACACATACAGCAAACATAATATCAGGCCGACTGGCAGTAAGGTATAATAAACTACCTATCATACCTCGATATAGACGAATGTCTACATCTTTGCTGCCCGTATCTTTATCAAGATGTGTAGTAGTGATCATTGGAGTCTTCTTGCCAGAAGCATTCTCCATTCCAAATCGCGTTAGCAACTCCACCGTGTACTTGGTTTGGTGGATGAAGATTCCATCATGCATTTGGCGAATTTGGAGTCCTAAAAAATATTTGAGCTCACCCATGTGGCTCATCTCAAATTGGTCCTTCATGACATTAGAAAACTCTTCGCAAAGAGTGAAGTTAGTAGCACCGAAAATGATATCATCTACATAAATTTGAACTAAAATAATATCATGATTGGCATACTTAAGAAAGAGTGTAGAATCAGCTTCACCGATTTTAAAACCCAAATCCAAAAGAAAGTTCTTTAGGCGGTCATACCAAGCTCTAGGAGCTTGTCTCAAAACATAAAGTGCTTTCTTAAGTTTGAAAACGTGATTTGGAAAATTTTCATTTATAAACCCCAGAAGTTGAGAAACATAAACTTCCTCAACGACATCTCCGTTTAAAAACGCACTTTTTACATCCATTTAAAAGAGTTTGAAATCTTTATGGCATGCAAACGATAATAACAACCTAATAGATTCTAATCTAGCTACAGGTGCGAAAGATTCCTCAAAATCTATACCTTCCTCTTGCCTGTAGCCTTGAGCAACTAACAGAGCTTTGTTCCGGACGACGTTTTGGTTCTCGTCGGTCTTATTCTTGAAAATCCACTTCGTTCCTATAACGGTGTGGTTCTTCGAAGGCAATGGAACTAGCTCCCAGACCTCATTCCTCTCAAACTGAATGAGTTCCTCTTCCATGGCTAGGATCCAAGAACTATCTTCGCACGCCTCATTGATATTCTTTGGCTTTACTGAAGAGGCAAAGGCACAATGAGCGAAGAAGTTGACTTGATATCTCGTCTTGACACTATCTAGTATGTTGCCAATAACTTGCTCATGGGGATGGTCACTGTAACGGCCGCTTTCCGACCGTTCGTATTTTTGCATGTATTTCAAATTATATGAGTATTTTCGTACTTTATTTTTTATTTTTGATTTCGGTAGGCCTAGCACGTGACCGGAGCCCGTATTCACTATCCCCTCGGAGGTGCGAGCGCCTCGATATTTTCTTTGTAATTTTTGGTCGTCGACGGACCTTTCCGCTTAACCCATTACAATTTTAGATATGTACTTTTTTAATGCTTAGGATCAGTACGTTTTAAAACAAGATAGATATTTGCTAATTATATTAAAACTTTAGCTTTACTTATCTCTATTATTAATCACATGGATATTTCGTTAGGGTCTGGTTTCAGTTTGAAAAGTTCAAATCTTAGTTATTATTAAATCTAATTCTATTAGGATTCTAACCTACTTATTCTCAAATCCCATGTCCTATACTATCCAAACCGTACCCCTAAATATCTCAACCACTCTCACACGTTCCCCATTTTTCCCCCATGTCTCTCTCTCCTTTCTCCCTAAAAAAAGAACCAAGCGGCCGAATACTGCTCTTTTTCCATCAAATACAAAAGTTAAAGAACCCACGTTCACAGGCTCCCCTACACATTTGAACCCAAACAAAACCATTAAAATAAAAGCCTAGCCTATCTCCTACGTCAAGCTACCTACAAACTCTCTCTCCCTAGGCCATCACATGCAAAAACCCCGGTCCTTTTCTCCATCCATTGCGAGAACTTCCTCACCGTCGGATCCATTTATCCCTCTACCGTTTCTTCTCCCCGAGGCCGCGAGCTTCCCTCACAACCTCGCCGAATCCGAACCCCCCTCCGCCCAGTTCGAACCTCCTCCGGCCTCTTCGCCCTCTCACGCGCAACACAGCCGCGCATCTCCTTTCCCCGACCTACAGCACGCCGGCCACCTTCCCAAGGCCAAGACCTACGCTGACGTTTTCTCCTTCCCCCTCGCTTCATCCCCAAGGCCGAAGCCTTGCCGTGCCCTTCCTCCTGTCTTCCTCTCCGGTAACCAGACACGCCGCCGGGTCTCCCTCTCATTCTCTCTTCTCATTCATCAGTCCGCCGCCGTCCGGAACCTCTCCCGACAGTCGTGGGCCACTCTCCCGACCACCAGCTCCTCCACCCTCGCCACAGATCCCCTCGCCAACTCCTACTCCCTCCACTCTTTCACAAACGAACAGAGGAAGCCTCGACCACGCCCCCTCCTTCCGCCAGTCTCGCGCACCCAGTCGATATCGTCGGAGCTGCAGTCGATGCCTCGCCTGCAAAACAACGCTAAGAAGATGAGGTAAGTGTATGCATGAAGAATGGTATGTGATGTAAATTATATAACTTTTATTTTATATCATAAGTTATGTATATTACTCATATGTAACCCTACCCCCCCCCCCCCCCCCCCGGAGTGGTGTCTGACACCACAGGGTAACACTACGTATGAGGGGTGACTTATATAAATATATATAGTATACCTGATAGGTTGCCCGATTAGCATCTAAGTTGTATTTGTTAGCTATGTAAATGTGGAGACTTGCTGGCTGCTATAGTATAATTTAGTTAGAATGTGTACGGGTACTTGTATACCTATTAAGTCAGTACGCATAAGATGAGTTGGTAAGCAGATTTAGAATTCTTTTGGCTTGATATCTCATATTTGATGGCGCAGATATAATACATCTTTCATCGCAACCCGTTGTCGCTTCCAGACCCGACACCAGGCATACCCGTGATTGTCGAACCATGTTGGTCCCCCCTAACTCATAGCAAACCCACACCATAGCAAGCTAAACCCTAACTAAAAGTTGGACAACTATAATTAAATTTACTTTTCCGCACCAGTAAAATGATGTCACTGTAGAAATCGACCATCGGACAACTTTTCTGTGCACATAGGGTAGTGGTCGATCTAGGTTGAACGAAACACCAAAAATGTGACTTTGACGAATAGGGTAGTCCCGACAATCTAGAAACAAACCCTAAATAGGACTTATTGAAGACCCGACTTGACACCGTCGCCGTGACCTATTTCAGACAGACTACCGCGGACGAGACGCCTGAACGAGACGCTCCGGACGGACGACACGCTCACCACCGCAGGCAAGTGTACCCACTTGCGTTTTTGACCGTGCTTTGGTCTTAGATTGCTAGGACTGTTAGACTGTGAATGTATAAGAACCGGACGTGAAATGATAGCGTCCGGGACGCCCCAGACGACTTAGACTTGACGACGAAGTCTAAGCTCGACAAACAACAACTTTTGACACCGTAGGACTATCTTGTGTGTGCGTGCGTGTGGACACCCTAGAATAACAATTTCTTACACTTGTCATGTCATGTCCCTGTTACACAAAAAGCCTGCGGGCGTTTCGGATGCTCTCCATGCGAGAGTGATCCCCGTGACTGTTATACAAAAAGCCTACGGGTGTTTCGGATGCTTTCCCTAGCGGAAGTGATCCCCGTGATACAAAAAGCCTGCGGGCGTTTCAGATGCTCTCCATGCGAGAGTGATCCCCGTGATACACAGCCTGCGGGCAATAGGGAACTCTCCAAGCTAGAGAGAGTGATCCCTTGTACGGATACACAGCCTGCGGGCAATAGGGCACTCGCCAAGCTAGAGCGAGTGATCCCTTGTACTGGTGTCTTGTCTTGTCTTCCTTGGGGTTTGGGGTTGGGTTGAGCGTGCGCACGGCAAGAGGGTCTGATCCCCCTCGAACCGTAAGGCGCGAACCCTTTTGTGTCTCACTTGTCTTGTCATGTCATGTATCCGTCACGTCCCGACTTGTCTTGACACCTGTAGGTTATTCCCGTAGTTGGTAGCACACGCTACGACTACTAATTGTCCCGTTTTACTTTCCTGTTACGTTACTTCCTGTGTGTTACTCTGTTATAACCACAGCATGCTAATCAACCAGTAAACTGTTGTGTAATAGAACCTCGGCATGCTAATCAACCAGTAAACCGTTGTTTAAAGTTCGGTGCACTTGCAGTAAAGTCTAACCCTTCTTGTAGACTTTACCTGACGTACAGTTCCTTTTCTTGGGTGATGTACGTCAGGTGTTCAGCCAGAGATCGTGGATGAGGCAGACTCACTGGAGTACGAGGAGCCGAGGACGTCGACCCAGAGTACGTGCCTGACGAGGACCAGACCTGGAGGTCTTTTTAGTCGACACTTTCAGAGGTTACTACTTTTAGGTTTGCCTTTAAATATTTTGTTGCCTTGCTTAGGCTTCTTTTAGACTTTGTATCAGTTGGATATTATATCTCTATTTAATGAATGCAACTTCCTTTCTGTACTTTCTGTTGTTTCGAACTTTATTAATGCAAGAACCAGAAATTTTAAAAATGGTACCCCTACAGACGCTTATTGGGTCCGAGCTCCTCAGCTCTGGCCTAAGCGGGCCTTAGTCACGCCTCGCCTCCGTCCATTTTGGGAAGCAGGGCGTGACAGGTTTTAGTGGTGGCCCATGTAGGTCTTGCAAAAGTTCGGAACAATAAAAGTACCGCATTCATTTAATATCCATGTACAAGTCTAAATTAGGTTTCCCAGTCCTAGATAGTAGGAAGACTTAGATAGACACCCATGTTTGATAGTCTGACGTCTTGGTTATGATTTAGCCGTACCCGTCTTAGGATACCTTAGTAGTCTCTCTCTCCCTAGCTCTGACCAAATTAGATTCCTAGAGCCCTTCTTTTAGTTTAGTCGCTCGCCCAGCTCCATCGACTTCGGACCTAGCAGAACGTAACCTTGATTCTCTTAGAAAATTTTCCCTTAGATCTTGATTATAGTTTAGCCCATTAGGAAGTGTTAGAGCTAAGTTACCCTGATCTTTGAGCGACCCGATGATTAGAATCCCTGATTGCTAGCATCATCCAGATCATTACCCTTCTGTGTCATTGACCGTAGGATTCCACCGTGGCTTTTCATGGTTCATCTCCTAGTCATATTTACGTTTGGATCTTTCGATTCTTTTCCTTACCCTTGGACCACGTGATCCGTTCGTCGTCAGTCGCCAATCGTTGAATCTTTTCCATTCAGCCTCCCGATCTTCCTAAAGAATTTTCAATATTATATTTTTCGAATTCCTTTCCCAGTTTCAATTCCTTGAAAAAGGAAAAAAACATGAATTTAGATTTCCTACCTTTCGGTTAACTCGAATGCATTCTTTGAATTTCAAAATTTCTCATCAAAAATCTTTAATTACCGTCTTACAATCACATTCTTGCCCTCGATTCACGTGATCGCTTCATGACACTTTCCGATAATTCTTCAAATCCATCCATTGCGAATCCTCCTTTCTTTGAAAGTGTTTTCGAAATTCATTATTAAATTCTTCGCTCGGTTTAACTTCTTTGAAAACTCTTTCTTATATATTTAAAATTTCTTGCTTTTCGGTTAAATTAAAGTTCCTCCTTGGATTATAAAATTTCCTTAGTTATAAATTTTCAAGTTATTATCTAGTAATTATTTCTAACCGGTATCTTCCGTATTTTAGTTTTTAAAACCTTGTTATCATTTTGATAATTCAACATATATATTATTCTTTTTTCTAGACTACAAAATTTATTTCTAACCACTTACCCTACATACTTTTAAAATATTTTCCTAAACTAAAGGGGACTTCAAATTTTTATAAATATCAATTCTATGTTCAACGTGATCACATTTCAAAAAAAAGGAAAAGAAAAATCTTAGTATAACTTATTTATTTTATTTATTTATTTGTTTTTCATTTGCAAAACAATCGCTATCTCATCCTACTTTTATTTCTTCATCTAACTCTTTTCCAAATGATAATGATATGCTCACTTTTCCCTACATATTTTTATAATTATAAAGGTATATGATACCATGTTTTGCACAAAATCCTTCTTCCATCGTTAGATCATTTTTAGCAATATTTCTGTCTCGTCCCTCTGATTATCTTCTTATCCTCGCCTTGCCTGACTTCGTTCTTTCGATCTTGTTTCGTGTCGTTTTTGGTTTCGGCCTCCCTCTTGTAGGTAGACATCAGCGCATGTAGTTGCCTATATCATCCCTAGCTAGGAGTACGCCCTTGCTAGGTGATGTTGTCGTGATGCATGAGTATAGGTAGAGCGTGTAGACCTGTATGAGAGTGTGTGTTCTTTAGGATCCCGATGATTGCCTTTTGTGTCTGGAATGTGTACTCAGTGTTAACCATGATATGATTGAAGTTGTCTGGATGACGGTATCCATACGTATATGAATAGGGTCATAACAGGCAATTTCCTTAGACGTAGTTTTTCGCGATTATTGAATAGCTTACCTTTGGCTGATTGTGATTGTATCAAAACTTTTGTTTTCTTTTAAACCAAATCTTTAAAGTTTTTGAAACCAGCACACAAGATCACAACCCACCTATCCTCCCACATTCATTACCACAACTCCACACATTTTTCCCACATGTTATTTTTAAAATATGTCCTTACCCTTAAGATTTCATTTCTCTTCTTTCCTCTTCGAAGTGTTAATTTTTATATGTTGTTATATTGTTAGGACTAGTTAACATTACTATAGGATTATGTGTGCGGGTAGGCATATAGTGAAATGAGATATGTTGTAGCGGTGATTGGTTGATTTTGAACACAAAAACTTTAGATTAGATTTCCTTGGATGAAAAGAATGAGGTGTCCAAGATTTATTTATAATACCAATGCTTGACGGACTCAGTGGAGAATTCTGGTGGGATGAAATTATAATACAAGGAGATGAGAACATATCAGACCTGAAACTTGGACGAGTGGTAGATAAGAGTAGCTATGAAGGTATAATATGTTTTATGGTGATCGTGAGATAAGTAGAACATTTAAGCATCAAGACTTGGTTATAAAGTTGGGGTGAAGAAGACATTGGAAATAACATGACGTGTTGGGACGGCTGGATGGTTAGGTAGACGTTAGGAGATTAGATAATAGAAATAAGGATAGATGTGGTTTAGTGGTTCATTGATCATGGAGGATAGATTTAGGAGTCTAAATGGTGAAGAATATGTTGGGGACATGATGATTGTTGATTTGTAGACGGTAATGTGGATTTATAGTTAGGTGCTAGGATGGGATTCTACTTGTAACGTTAACCAGTGAAGGGACATGTAAGGATGAATTATTTGAGGAAAGCTGATTAAATTTATAGGATTAGCGACCATTTTGTAGTTATGGGAGTCGTAGGCATAAGTGTATATATATATATATTATTATTATTAGTAAGTGATTCCGAGGGCGGAATCATTTCTAAGGTGGGTAGAGTGTAACGGCCGCTTTCCGACCGTTCGTATTTTTGCATGTATTTCAAATTATATGAGTATTTTCGTACTTTATTTTTTATTTTTGATTTCGGTAGGCCTAGCACGTGACCGGAGCCCGTATTCACTATCCCCTCGGAGGTGCGAGCGCCTCGATATTTTCTTTGTAATTTTTGGTCGTCGACGGACCTTTCCGCTTAACCCATTACAATTTTAGATATGTACTTTTTTAATGCTTAGGATCAGTACGTTTTAAAACAAGATAGATATTTGCTAATTATATTAAAACTTTAGCTTTACTTATCTCTATTATTAATCACATGGATATTTCGTTAGGGTCTGGTTTCAGTTTGAAAAGTTCAAATCTTAGTTATTATTAAATCTAATTCTATTAGGATTCTAACCTACTTATTCTCAAATCCCATGTCCTATACTATCCAAACCGTACCCCTAAATATCTCAACCACTCTCACACGTTCCCCATTTTTCCCCCATGTCTCTCTCTCCTTTCTCCCTAAAAAAAGAACCAAGCGGCCGAATACTGCTCTTTTTCCATCAAATACAAAAGTTAAAGAACCCACGTTCACAGGCTCCCCTACACATTTGAACCCAAACAAAACCATTAAAATAAAAGCCTAGCCTATCTCCTACGTCAAGCTACCTACAAACTCTCTCTCCCTAGGCCATCACATGCAAAAACCCCGGTCCTTTTCTCCATCCATTGCGAGAACTTCCTCACCGTCGGATCCATTTATCCCTCTACCGTTTCTTCTCCCCGAGGCCGCGAGCTTCCCTCACAACCTCGCCGAATCCGAACCCCCCTCCGCCCAGTTCGAACCTCCTCCGGCCTCTTCGCCCTCTCACGCGCAACACAGCCGCGCATCTCCTTTCCCCGACCTACAGCACGCCGGCCACCTTCCCAAGGCCAAGACCTACGCTGACGTTTTCTCCTTCCCCCTCGCTTCATCCCCAAGGCCGAAGCCTTGCCGTGCCCTTCCTCCTGTCTTCCTCTCCGGTAACCAGACACGCCGCCGGGTCTCCCTCTCATTCTCTCTTCTCATTCATCAGTCCGCCGCCGTCCGGAACCTCTCCCGACAGTCGTGGGCCACTCTCCCGACCACCAGCTCCTCCACCCTCGCCACAGATCCCCTCGCCAACTCCTACTCCCTCCACTCTTTCACAAACGAACAGAGGAAGCCTCGACCACGCCCCCTCCTTCCGCCAGTCTCGCGCACCCAGTCGATATCGTCGGAGCTGCAGTCGATGCCTCGCCTGCAAAACAACGCTAAGAAGATGAGGTAAGTGTATGCATGAAGAATGGTATGTGATGTAAATTATATAACTTTTATTTTATATCATAAGTTATGTATATTACTCATATGTAACCCTACCCCCCCCCCCCCCCCCCCCCCCGGAGTGGTGTCTGACACCACAGGGTAACACTACGTATGAGGGGTGACTTATATAAATATATATAGTATACCTGATAGGTTGCCCGATTAGCATCTAAGTTGTATTTGTTAGCTATGTAAATGTGGAGACTTGCTGGCTGCTATAGTATAATTTAGTTAGAATGTGTACGGGTACTTGTATACCTATTAAGTCAGTACGCATAAGATGAGTTGGTAAGCAGATTTAGAATTCTTTTGGCTTGATATCTCATATTTGATGGCGCAGATATAATACATCTTTCATCGCAACCCGTTGTCGCTTCCAGACCCGACACCAGGCATACCCGTGATTGTCGAACCATGTTGGTCCCCCCTAACTCATAGCAAACCCACACCATAGCAAGCTAAACCCTAACTAAAAGTTGGACAACTATAATTAAATTTACTTTTCCGCACCAGTAAAATGATGTCACTGTAGAAATCGACCATCGGACAACTTTTCTGTGCACATAGGGTAGTGGTCGATCTAGGTTGAACGAAACACCAAAAATGTGACTTTGACGAATAGGGTAGTCCCGACAATCTAGAAACAAACCCTAAATAGGACTTATTGAAGACCCGACTTGACACCGTCGCCGTGACCTATTTCAGACAGACTACCGCGGACGAGACGCCTGAACGAGACGCTCCGGACGGACGACACGCTCACCACCGCAGGCAAGTGTACCCACTTGCGTTTTTGACCGTGCTTTGGTCTTAGATTGCTAGGACTGTTAGACTGTGAATGTATAAGAACCGGACGTGAAATGATAGCGTCCGGGACGCCCCAGACGACTTAGACTTGACGACGAAGTCTAAGCTCGACAAACAACAACTTTTGACACCGTAGGACTATCTTGTGTGTGCGTGCGTGTGGACACCCTAGAATAACAATTTCTTACACTTGTCATGTCATGTCCCTGTTACACAAAAAGCCTGCGGGCGTTTCGGATGCTCTCCATGCGAGAGTGATCCCCGTGACTGTTATACAAAAAGCCTACGGGTGTTTCGGATGCTTTCCCTAGCGGAAGTGATCCCCGTGATACAAAAAGCCTGCGGGCGTTTCAGATGCTCTCCATGCGAGAGTGATCCCCGTGATACACAGCCTGCGGGCAATAGGGAACTCTCCAAGCTAGAGAGAGTGATCCCTTGTACGGATACACAGCCTGCGGGCAATAGGGCACTCGCCAAGCTAGAGCGAGTGATCCCTTGTACTGGTGTCTTGTCTTGTCTTCCTTGGGGTTTGGGGTTGGGTTGAGCGTGCGCACGGTAAGAGGGTCTGATCCCCCTCGAACCGTAAGGCGCGAACCCTTTCGTGTCTCACTTGTCTTGTCATGTCATGTATCCGTCACGTCCCGACTTGTCTTGACACCTGTAGGTTATTCCCGTAGTTGGTAGCACACGCTACGACTACTAATTGTCCCGTTTTACTTTCCTGTTACGTTACTTCCTGTGTGTTACTCTGTTATAACCACAGCATGCTAATCAACCAGTAAACTGTTGTGTAATAGAACCTCGGCATGCTAATCAACCAGTAAACCGTTGTTTAAAGTTCGGTGCACTTGCAGTAAAGTCTAACCCTTCTTGTAGACTTTACCTGACGTACAGTTCCTTTTCTTGGGTGATGTACATCAGGTGTTCAGCCAGAGATAGTGGATGAGGCAGACTCACTGGAGTATGAGGAGCCGAGGACGTCGACCCAGAGTACGTGCCTGACGAGGACCAGACCTGGAGGTCTTTTTAGTTGACACTTTCAGAGGTTACTACTTTTAGGTTTGCCTTTTAATCTTTTGTTGCCATGCTTAGGCTTCTTTTAGACTTTATATCAGTTGGATATTATATCTCTATTTAATGAATGCAACTTCCTTTCTGTACTTTATGTTGTTTCGAACTTTATTAATGCAAGAACCAGAAATTTTAAAATTGGTACCCCTACAGACGCTTATTGGGTCCGAGCTCCTCAGCTCTGGCCTAAGCGGGCCTTAGTCACGCCTCGCCTCCGTCCATTTTGGGAAGCGGGGCGTGACAGTCACGAACTGCATGAAGCCGTTTGGGAATTCCCTGATCACTAGGAACATTCTCAAAAGAATCATCAGTAGGGTTAGTATCAACAGAATCAATAGAATTAGAATTACCAAAAGAGTCACAAACAACTTCCATAGAATCATCATCATTGATAATTCTAGGAGGGACAAAATTTTCATTGAATGAAACATGAAGAGATTCCTCGATCGTTGAGGTTCTTTTGTTGTATATCTGGTAGGCTTTGCTACGGGAGGAATATCCAACAAATATCCCCTCATCGGATCTTGGATCAAATTTGTCCAAACTACCATACGTGTTTTTGATAAAACATTTTGCACCAAAAACTCTAAAATGTTTAACTTGAGGCAATCTACCAAACAACAATTCATAACAAGTTTGTTTGGTGCCGGGCCTCAAGAGTATCCTATTAAACACATAGCAAGCGGTATGTACCGCTTCTGACCAAAATTGATGGCCAAGTTGGCTATCATCAAGCATCGTGCGAGCACATTCCACTAGCGTCCTATTCTTTCCCTCAACAACACCATTTTGAGGGGGTGCGCGAGGGAAAGAAAAGGTGCGTGTAATACCAACTTTATCACAGAAATTTGAGAAAGACTCATTCTCAAATTCCCATCCATGATCACTACGAATAGTGACAATGGTGGTTCCAATGAGATTTTGTACTTTCTTAACAAATACTGTGAAGTTTTCAAAAGCATCATTTTTATTAGTTAAAGAAAATACCCAAGTAAATCTAGAAAAGTCATCAACGATGAAAAGTCCATTTCGAGCATTCCCTAATGAAGCAAATCTAGTTGGCCCAAAAAGATCTAGATGTAAAAGCTCTAGAGGCCGTTTAGAGGATATGCTCTTCTTAGGTTTGAATGACGATTTTGGAAGTTTGCCACGTTGACACGAGTCACAAAAGCTTTTCTTTTGAAAGGCAAGCTTAGAAAATCCTTTTATAGAGTTTAACTTGGATAGTTTGTAAAGTGTCCCAAAGTTCACATGACCAAAACGTCGATGCCATAAGTGTTGTTCACTTGTGTTGGCAATGAGACATTGTTCATGTGATTTTGGAATATCTAAGATATATATGTCCTTATGGCGTGTGCCAGAGAACAACACATTATGATTATATTTAATCAAAATATGACACATTCCTTTCGCAAAGCTAACTTTGTAACCCTTGTCACAAAGTTGACTTATTGAAATAAGATTATGATTTAAGCCTTTAACAAGGTAAACATCACGTATAAGAGGTTTAGAGGGGTTACCAACTTTTCCAACACCAATGATGGTTCCGCTCTCGTTACCTCCAAAGACCACTCATTTCCCATTTTCAATGGGCACCACTCCGGATAGCAATTGAGCTTCACCCGTCATGTGTTTTGAACACCTGCTATCAAGTATCCACCCAACCTTGGAACTAAATTTTGATTTGTTGCTCCTTTTCTTTTTCTTGAGTACCTGAAGATAAAAATATCATTCCATGGTACCCAAGGTCATTGGGTCCTAAAAGATTAGACCTTTGGAAGCCAAGTCCAATTAGACTTAGACTTCCCAATATAATCATCATTATGCACTACATTCATGAAATAAGAATTAATGTATGCTTGTTTTTCATGCATGCTTGTGTCCTTCGGGCCCCAAATAGTGAATGTCTTGGGAGCCCTATTCCTATTGGGAGCATGCACATGTGGTTGATTTCTACGTGATGCATGTGGCTTACGAGGAAGTGGCCTAGGGTATGCATGACGTGGATAAGCATGCGGCACATGATGAAATGGTGGTGGCGACATATGATATGGTGCATGATGGTAATCATTCATATAGTAATGATGTGGTTGAACATATGCATGTGGAGGAACACGTGTGTGAGTGTGTCTCACTTGGTGTGCACGTGCTCGTGGATGTGGAGTATAGAAATCATCATACGTGTGAACATGTGGAGTAGGAAGTGTGTTCCTACGTGGCATAGTATTGGTGTACATAAATGCATGACCCTTCTTTGGAGGTCCACCCAAAGTGGGTTTCTTTCCAAACGGGGGTGTGTACCTAGTGGAAGCACCATTGGTAGATGAACTACCCATGTGGTGTTTACTCCCACTGGTTGAGGCATCGGAAGTTGGCCTTACAAAGGTGGTGGAAGATTTGGATGAATTTCCCTTTTTATACCCCAAGCCAATACGATTGTTGGCCGGAAGTAAGTCATTTAGGATATTATCCAAATGGTCCTTGCCTTTGTTGAATTTATCAATTCGGCCTAATGTGGACTCATACTTCTCGGTGAGAGAAAGTATAGTAGCATCCAAAGTGGACACTTGTGTAGTGAGTTCACAAACACGAGACTTGCGATTCTCAATCTCAATACTCTAAGTTGAGTTTCGAGAAATCCAATCCGATATCTCGTGTTCATCCGAATTCTCAATGTGAACATGCTCAAGTTAAGATTTGAGATTTACAATCTCATTTCTCAAGCCTTCAACAACGGTGTCGTTGATGATGATGATAGGCTTAGGTGAGGTTTGAAGACTAATTAGCTCATCTTTAATCTTAGTATATCTATTTACCAATTTAGAATACTTAGGCCAAATTTGCTCGTTAGCTAATCTAGTTCGTCCATAGTTACCTCTTTGCCTTCATCCTCGCTTTCATCGGAAGAGGTCTCTTGATCATGTTTCTCTCTTGCCATGAAGCACATGTGTGCTTGCTCCACTTGTTCATCATCCGACTCTCCACTTGAGGAGTCCTCTTCAGAGTCGGTGAATGTGCCGACAAGCCCTTTCTTGTACCCTTTCTTGTACTTTCGTGACTTGTCGAACTTTGGTGCCTTCCACTTCTCCTTGTGTTAGTTGAGAGGACAATACACCTTGATGTGTCCTGGCTTGTTGCATTTAAAACACAAAGGAGTAGAAGCATTAGTCGAACTAACTTTAGATTTATTCTTAAAGTTACCTTTTCGGAAGAATCGGTTGAACTTCTTTGCAATAATGGCAATGGATTCTATGTCCAACTCGTCTTCCGATTCTTCACCATCAGTAGATGTAGAAGGAGCGGCCTTGAAAGCAATTGCCTTTTTCTTTGGCTCTTCTTGCTTCAAGAGCGACTTCATCTTGTCCTGCATCTTTATCTTACTGTCCTTCCGTACCTCATGCGACATTAAGGTACCCATTAGTTGAACGACAGTATATTTATTCATATCGTTACCTTCCTCGATAGCGTAAGTACGCTTTTCCCAACTCGAAGGAAGTCCGTCAATAATCTTCACGAATTTCTCCTTTTGGGATATAGTTCTTCCCAAGAGATTCCAACTCATTGGTTATATCCACGAAGCGAGCATAGTACTCCTTCATACTTTCACCCTGTTCCATGTGAAATAACTCGAACTCTTTGTTAGCAACAACGAGTTTAGAGTCTTTTAACCTACTCGTTCCTTCATGCAAGATAAGGAGTTGGTTCCAAATTTGATATGCACTCTTACATGTGCATATCTTGTTGAAGTCTTCAGGTTCCAATGCACATTGTAAGTCTTCATTGCCTTGGCATTGTTCACCTCCGCGACGACCTCCACGGTAGTCCACTTCGTGAAGTCTTCTTCATCAAGCTCGACATACTCCGTTAGCGTGGCTCTCCAAAGTGAAGTGCTCCGGAGGAAGGTTTCCATCCGACATTTCTAGTACCCATAATTGGCACCATTGAAGTGAGGAGGCCTAGTAGAGGAGTGTCCTTCCATCACTGAAGAAGCTCCTTCACGATTCTTGAAGGTGCTGTAGTCGGGAGGTGGACGAACATTCTTGTTGTCGTTGGTAGACATATCTATGAACTTAGCTCTTATACCAAATGTAATGCCCTGATAACTACTGCACAAGTACTAGAGGGGGGGTTGAATAGTACTTTAAAATAATCAAGAGTATAATTCCTAATTATTGTGCAAACACAACTAACAATACGGAATGAAAGATTGACAACAATAAAAGACCAACGCAAACAAGCGATGTAACGGGTTCGGATCCACCCAAGTCTCCCCGACTTGTTACTGGTGATCCTACGTCCCAGACACCCGGATCCCCTCCGGCTACTTGAGCTAGAATCCTCTAACCCAAGTTTTGCACTATGAAATTCTTGTAGAAACTACTACAAGATCAAATCATACACAAAACGAAATGTGACTCCCACAAACTGGGATCACAAACTTCTCTCACAACCAAGAAATAAACTAAAATATCAATGTAAATGAAACAATGAAATACTTACCACAAAACCATATGCCTTGAGTAAAACTTACTGAATTTAGGGCAAGAAGGATTTTGAGGAAGAAGCAAGCACCAAACCTTAGCTCCACCAAGATGAGCAGCAATAGATGGCTAGGGAGAAATTGGTGACTTGGATTCAAGCTCTTAGCTTGAGTAGATCACAATGAATGAGAATCTCTCTTGAGGAATTAGGGCTCAAAGAGTAGGGAGAGATTCTTGTGAGAAGAGAGAGCTTTAGAAATGAGAGTTTAATGCTTTCTCTATGATTCTCTAAATCACAATTAATGGCAGCCTTGAATGCAAGCAATAAGCTCATCAATATTATATAGGAGTGAGAGAAGAGAGAAGCAAAATTTGTAGCATTAAATGTCCAACGGATCTATTTCTGAAGCTACTTAATCGGTCTAAGAAGGATCACTGACCGATTAGTTTTACAACTAGTAGGTCGGTGAACCTTCTTGGACCGACTAGAATGTTGACAGCAAAGATAGTGAATTCAAGAGATAGAACTAGTCGGTCTAAGAACAAACACCAACCGACTAGTTTGAAAACTAGTCGGTCGGTGAACCTTCTTGGACCGACTAATAGATCAACAGTAAGTTAAGCTGAAATTCACAAGGAAAACTAGTCGGTCTAAGAAGGATTGCCAACCGACTAGTTTGGCAACTAGTCGGTCGGTAATTCTTCTTTGACCGACTAACAAGTCAACAGTAGCTAGGCCGAAATATAAAAGGATAACTAGTCGGTCGGAGAAGGATTTCCAACCGACTAGTTTGACAACTAGTCCATCGGTGAACCTTCTTGGACCGACTAATTGGTCAACAGTGAAGAGGCTGAACTGAATTAGGATATCTAGTCGGTTCAAGAAGGATTTCCAACCGACTAGAAGGTCATCTAGTCGGTTGGTTCTTCTTCTTGAACCAACTAAGATGCAAAAGAAGCCGTGGAATGAAGCGCTAAGCTTCGGAAAAGTTTCTAATGGCTTTTAAGACAATCCTAGATCAAAGATATGAGCGTTATGAAGATTGTTAAGTAAGTCCTACTCAAGGCTTAACATTCTATACGATGAAGCTAGAAGACAATAAAATAAACATGACGAGCCGTCTTCAAAGCTTCAATCTGAATCCCTTGACTTCATTAATAACTCCTTGAGCTTCAACGAAGCTTCAGTCACACGATCACGCGCTTTAAGAAGTCTTGGGGCGTCGCTTGAGATGTACGAAGTAATTTAGCGACAATCTCCATAACTGCGCTCAAAGAGAATTAGTGCACGATATTTATGTTTGTTCATCATCAAAACCAAATCCGGGGAATCAATACTCAACAACCTCATCCAATCACTCAGAGACCATCGCCATCCATGAAGCAAGCAGATAATGTGTCTGGCTACAGTCAGTTGTAAACCACATCCTGGTGATGACCAAATTAAAGTCTGGGGATCTTGAACCTACTACAATGTTCAAGGACAACGCTGATTGCCTAGCTCATCTATGAGGTGGCTACATCAAAGACGACAAAACGAAGCATATTTCCCCCAAATTATTCTGGTCGCATGAGCTACAGAGAGATGGCGTGATCGACGTCCAACAAGTACAATCATGTGACAACCTGGCAGACTTATTCACTAAAGCCCTTCCTACTGCTACATTTTGGAAGTTTGTACAGAATATTGGGATGAGGCGCCTACGAGATCTGAAATCCTTAGTGCTTGTACAGATCAGGGGGAGTTAGGGAGTGTATGCACTCTTGTTCCTTAAGTATGGTTTTTTCCACGGGGTTTTCCATAGCTAAAGATTTTAACAAGGCAAACCTCACCAATTCAGGATTCTGAAGTATCCACCACATGTGAGACTCCTACTACACTTAGAATCCTAAAGTATTCTTGAGTAAAGTCCACACCTATGGTTGGATAAGGGGGAGTGTTGTGAAAGGATAATATCGAGTTGGTTAATCGGTTGGGATCACGGCTTGTCTTATAGATAAGACCGTATCTAATGTATTTTAACTGTATAGCTCCCATACAGGCTATAAATAAAGAGCTGGGGGTTCCCCCCAGGTGTTGATTCATAACATAAAGTTATTTATTTAAGTATTTTTGTCAAATGTGTTCAAATTTTTGGAATCCAAATTTTTGTAGCAGGTTTTTAATCTTGAGTAGTGAAATTCTTTTTATTATCTGTATGCATATAGACTTAATTTTAGAATCCAAATTGTCTTGATTTATCCCATTTGAGAAATTGGTTTTGATCTTTATGATTCTTTACATACTTGAAAGAATGAATATTTTTAACATGATTTGTATGAAAATTATTTGTAACATGTTTCATTACATTGTTATAACTTAAGTCATGCTAAGATTTTGAAACAAGTTGACATGAAGGAATTGTGCCTAAGTTGTCTTTCTCCTTATTAAATTAATCAATATTCAGAACAATTTATTCATATTTTAATTTATTTAATGAAATATCATTGTTAAGCTTATCAATTTTAGCATTTAATTCTTGAGATTCCTTTTTGAGTAATAAATTTTCCGCTTTTAGCTTTGTATTTTCCACAACTAATTTTTTTTACTCAAAAGAATTTAATCTAGCTTATCTTTATGGTTTTTATTTTCAACAATTAATTTATCTGTAATTAATAGAGAATAATCTAAATTAGAAAGAGAAATATCATGCTCCTTTTTAATGTCGCATGCTTAAATTTCAATGGTTTAAATTTTTTATTTAAATATTTGTATTTATCAAAAGAGTTTATTAGAAGCTTCTATTGCTTCACTATCATTATCATTATTGGAGTTAGAGTCAGAGTTAGAACTAGATGTTACTTCAATATTGTTATGTGCCATAAAACATATATTTGTCCCTTTTTGTGTTCCTTCATTTTCATATTCAGAAGATGATGTCTCAGATGTTGATTCATCATGCTCTTCAATCATGTGAATTGGTTAACCGACGTTACTTTTGAAACAAGATTTAAAACATTTTTATTTAAAGAAGAAAGAAAATATTCATTACCTTAGCATTGAGTGTTGTCGTTTCTTTTTCTTCATTCGTCTAATGTGAGGTAGGTGTTATGGATTTACTATAGGAGATCTCCATAATGTTCTAATAATAGAAGTCGATTGATTTGAGATATATCATCATTCACCTTCTCCAAAGTTTATAGTTGGAGCAAATCACCAAAAAATCATTCAATGGTTTATATCATCAAATATCTAAAATTAACAACCCCTTATACAAAAAAAAATTCTGGAGCAAATCACCAAAAATCTGAATCCATGAACCAAAATTAATAACCACATAAACACAAAAAACATCCTGGAGCAAAGCCCCACACTTTTAATTTAAGTATCCAAAAGTAACCTCCCCATAAACACAAATGGAACATGGAGCAATGCCCCTAACAACTAATTCAAATATCCAAAATTAACAACCCCTTATACACAAACTGCAAACTGGAGCAAAGCCCCAAAAATCTTATTCCATTATCCAAAATTAACCTCCACATACACACAAATGCAACATGGAGCAATGACCCAAAAACTGATTCAAATATCTAAAATTAACAACCCCTTATACACAAAAAACATCCTGGAGCAAAGCCCCAAAATTCTGATTAAATTATCCAAAAGTAACCTCCACATAAACACAAATGCAACATGGAGCAATGCCCTAAAAACTGATTCACATATCCAAAATTAACACCCCCTTATACACAAACTGCAAACTGGAGCAAAGCCACAAAAATCTGATTCCATTATCCAAAATTACCAACAACATAATACAAAATCCTTGTCTTCACCAATGCACCAAACTCTGATACCATGAACCAAAAAATGCAGAAGCAATGCCTCAAAAATCTGATTCCATTATCCAAAATTTACAACAACATACGCACAAATTTGCTTCCTAGAGCAATGCCCCAAAAATCTGAATACATTATCCAAAATTCCCAACCCCATAAACTTAAAATCCATCATTGAGCAATGCAACATAAATCTGATACCATAAACAAAAATGCAGGAGCAAAGCCCCAAAAAACTGAGATCATGATCCAAAATAAACAACCATATAATCACATCATAAACTCATTGAAAAATTAAGAATATATATTTAATACTTAACAAAAATAACATCATAAACTTTCAGATTAATGGGGATCAGACATGGCACGATTCAAACTAGGGCTTCAAGGGAACAATCGTAGGAAGCCATCCACCGTGTGCGAATGTCATTCGGTCCTACTTTTTTTTTATCATCATTGGGCTTTTTTAGAAAGCACAATTCTTTGCATTCTTAAGACATATAAATCATCATACAAAGATATCATGCCACAAAATAACCCCATTTTCACAATAATATCCTCATATGCCCTAGGGGCCCAAATTTGAAACCCTAGCAGCATTCACAAACCAACAACAAGGTACCAATGTAAGAAAACCCATGCAGCAAAGTTCATCGCATATAGGTACAAATGGCAGGATCAAATGTAAGCAAAAAGTAATTTTGAGTTGAAGAAAATATACCTCCGCGCTAATATCGCAGTAATACTAGGGTAAAGCTCACCGATAAGGCCGATTGCCTCAGATTCCAGTCCCTCGCAGCCAATCAAGGCACACACGAGTTGGCGCAGCCACCAGCGTGCAAATTGGGAAAAAATCGAAGCTAGGGTTCTGCTCAGAGCGTTGGAAATCCGACCAAGCTCGGCACACCCCCTTCACCACCGACCAAAAAATGCAGAAGGAGCAATCGACTCTAGGGTTCTTCTTCGATACAAACCCGCCGCCGTAGTTAGGGTTCAATCCGTCACCAACTGAAACCCGCGGGAAGAAGAAGAGAGGAGGGGTGAGCACAGCGGGTGGGGCCCGTTTTACTCAGAAATATGGTGAAATCACCGTGAAACCCGGCGATTCCAAGCTGGGAAGCTGGGCGTGCCACATAGGAGAGAGGAGAAGCGGGGAGGGGTGAGGAGCAGCAGCGCTGGAACACGCGAGAGAAAGCCCTAGGGGGATTCAAAGAAAAGAAACATGAAGTGACCGCCGAATAGTGCACTTTTTGCACTTTCTTGCCCGATAGCAACCAAAAGAACCCTAATGGAACATGCCCTAAAGATTTTCTGATGAAGTTCCATTAGTTAAAAGACAGACTATTACTGATGGTGGTACAAAACCGTCAGTAAAAAGATGGACTAGCCGTCAGCATGATGACTCTTCCTACTAACGGAGCCGTCAATGATATTTGCCTCATTCTTGACGGAACTGTCAGCAAAATGAAGTGTATCACTAATGGTCACCTTCAGTGATATGAATATTTTTGCAACAGTGCAATTATTGGCTCGCAAAGTGGAGCTTCGCACGATGATAGTCACGGGAATGGTGCAGACCATATCACAGTGGCGATGCTAATGACAGAGCATGTGGTGGTGTCGGTGATATAGCACATGGCGACCGAGTGCGTGGTGACACTACAGATGCTATAACTATGTTAGTAAAGCTGCATGCAAAAAAACTAATATAAACTATGTCTAGTTCCTATTCTACCCGATGTGGGATTAAATAATCATTATCACTGACGGCAACTGTCAGCAAAAGTCTGACTTCCATTGATGACAATATTGTAATCATAGAAAGCATTGCATGTGTAATAACACTAACCTTTCACTGAAGATAAGGCTCTTCTGTAAGTGAAAGTCTGACTTTCGCTGATGGTCACTGTCAGAGAAAGTCAGATTTTCGCTGACGGTGATGTTGCCGTCAGTATAAGCATTTGTGCGTAGTGGCACCAACCATTCCCTTACAAGAAGGGGAGTTCGCAAAAGGTTGACTTTCTTTGACGGAGGCTGCAAGCAAAAGTCCGACTTTTGTTAATGGAATCGTCTTACCATCATCAAAAGCTTTTTACTAGTGAAAATCATCAATGAATGTCTGACCTTTACTGACAAGAGTTATATCCATCTTGAAACCTCGTCAGTAAAAGCCATTTTTCTTGTAATCTGTCAACATCACCACCCACCAGATTACCACCATCATTATTACTAGACTATCACCAAAAAACTATTAGACCATCATCATCAAAACTGCTACTCTCATCACAGCATCGTCTCCACTTGACCATCATTGGACCATCATTGTAACCATTACCCACATCAGATCACTATCATTACCATCGATGCCACTTTCAGATTGCCATCACTATAGCCATTATCAAATTATAGTTATCGCTACTATCAGAACATAACAGTTGCATCCATTATTATACTACTATCATCACCTTAGGTTTTCATTACCGTTCGTGTTTCAAATAATATACCGCAAGCGTATGGTGAGGTTGTAGCATTATATGGGTCGTCCACACGGAGGCAGTTGTTGAGTACTAGTTTCTCCCTAAGTTTATTAGCTACGCGATCGATAAGAGGTTAGAAGGTGAATAATGAGATAGAATATCAGATGGGAAAAGCTCTAGAACCTAGATGTCCCTACTATTGGATTGAGATTAGGATTGAGTTAAATTAATCAATTGTTGAATTCATGAGACTTGGGAGAGGTCATCTAACCTAAGGGCATTCTCCTCCCTCCACCCCAACTTCCGGATGCAATGGTAGGATATTGCCTTATGTTAGCCCTACCCCCCACTCTCGTGATGCAATAATAGGACTACCTAACCTATACCGAAGCCAACTCTTGTTGGTGCAACGGTATACGTTAGGTGTATTACATCTAATGAATATCATCGATCTTCCTCCACGCCATTTCTGTGGATTAGGATTTGGATCTATACTAGGAGGGTGCTAATCTGTGCCTTACTCCCGTCAGCTGCACGGATAGTATAGATCAATTTAGGGATTGAAAACATTAGATTAGCATTGACTCCCGTCGTCGACTAATATATTTATCCATAAGGGGGAGATCAATGTACATTGATAATCAACATCCTAGTATACCCTAAGACATCAATTATTCAACAATTAATCTATAAATCATCAATCCATAACCAAATCCAATGGGGTTCAACCCATGGCCCTAGATGTGTAACTACTCACGATCCATAAATACAAACGCAATCAAAACCACAAGTATAACATCCATAGCAATGAATTCAAGATAGAAATTCGTAATCAATGGATCCACATCAATAAGAGTAAAAGAAAACTATTTCAATTATCAAAATCAAAGTTAAAGCACAAAATAGCAAAGAGAATAATCAAATGTCAAGAGAACAATTAGAGATTACACTTGATAAAAGATGAAAAAGCTCTGAAAATTGTAGTAAAAAGCATCCCCCTTCACATAGGAGGAATAAAAGTATTTTATACCCCCCAAAAGTACCCAAAAATACCCCTAGCGGTGCCTAGAAAACCTAGGGGACCCAATTAGACACGACCCCGTCGTAAACGATACGGTCGGTTCATACGAGGTGCGTGAGGTGTGGGGTTTAGTCTTCAGCGATGCGACCGCATGGATTGGCCATGCACCCACGTCATTTAGCGATCAGATCTCCATCTTCCAAATTGAAATGGTCGCGTTATCCAACCGTTTAGCTTCGACATCCATAGATGTGACGTGGTCGCTTCATTCACCAAACGACCACGTCGAATTGTGTTTCCTTTTCTTCAGCTCTTCAAACGACGCGACCGTTTAGATCTTCAACGTGGCCGCATCGAACTGGTATTATAGCTGATGTTGGGTTGCCATGGTGATGCGGTAGCATGGATAATTCAACGTGGTCGTGTGTGCCTTGTGCTCATTCTTCCCCTCGTGCACTATAAGCTTCATTTCATTGCTTTCTTCACACTTTTTTTCCTTTTTCCCGCTCTAGAGTCCCGAATTCGTTCCCTTTCACCTGAAATTCACATAATGGACCCAAAAAGTAAAACTGAAACAAAAACGGGAAAAATTGAGAGAAGAAGGGGATAAAATGATATGAAATGCATATGAAATGAGCGTGAAATATGTATATAACATCACTCATTAATTACAATCAACACCTTCGAACTATTGTTGTCATTACCACCATCAGATCATAGTTTCCATCATCGCCATTGTTAGATCATCATCACCATATTGTTGAGATATGTAAGTCCTTACGTCAATTATTGTAATTGATGCCTCACATTCAAAATGATAGTAAACTATTTGGTACAACTTTATCTATGTAATTCATTATGTGTTTGAGTATATATGTGTATATAGTTATATTAGTGCATGGATAACATTCTAGATTGAGTGATGATATTCAAATCATGAAGAGATAATGATAATGATGCCTAGTGGATCCGCTTAAGCATAAATCCAAAATGTTCTTGGTCGTGGGAATATTAAGACAAGACATCAACAGTTTAGATAGAACAGTGTGCAGTGGTCTTTAACATAGCGATGGTAGTGTCTGTTTAGTATTGATTCCCCGGATTTGGTTTTGATGATGAACAAACATAAATATCATGAACTAACTCGTTGTGAGCGTAGTTATGGAGATCGTCGCCAAATTTCTATGTACATCAAATGCGACGTCTCAAGACTTCTCAAAGCGCATGATCGTGTGCTTGAAGCTTCGTTGAAGCTCAAGGACCTTTATTGAAGTCAAGAGATTCGAATTGAAGCTTTTGAAGATGGTTCGTCTAGGTTTATTTATTTTCTTCTATCTTCATTGTATAGAATGTTAAGCCTTGAGTAGGTCTTACATTATTAGAGCTAGGATTATCATAGAAGCCCATAGAAACTTTCCCGAAGCCTTACGCTTCATTTCACGGCTTCTAGTGCATCTTAGTTGGTTGAAGAAGGAGAACCACCCGACTAGATGGCAATCTAGTCGGTCGACAATTGAATTGGGTTGAATATTGCATATTAAACCTCCCGTTTAGTCATATTTTGTGTTCATATGGTGCTTAATTGGTCTCTAATACGTTCGTATTTTTAATATCATCAATTATTAGAAAAATTACTTGATTTGTGCACAAAATATGAATTCTATTGAGTATTTCTATATTTTTATATTTTTCATGGTAAGGTCTCAATCTCACGATTTCAACGACTATTTATTTGTATTTTTCTGAGATCTGTGCTAATTACTATGAATTTTTGAATGCAGAATACAATTTAAAATGAAGAAATAAAAAGAAAATTCGGCCGCACGAATCTTGGCGCACACGTGTCAGCATCAGAACGAATCCTGCCTTCATCTTACGGCCAAGACGAGCGGGCCGATGCGATTTTTAGCGACCGTCGGATCACGATCCGACAGATTGCATCTTCGCCCAGACGCAGCTGAAGATGGGGAGACGTGGCGACGTTGTGATCGCCCGATCACAATCGATCGAACGAAATTGAAATCGAAGCACTTCGATAGCTGGCGACACGACGTCGTTTACACCGTCGGATTCGAATCCGACAGCCAGGAGCAGCTCACATCAATGCGGTGACGCGACGAACGAAGAGCCGCTGGATGATGATCCAACGGTGGATATTTTATCTGACGCGTATCTCAGTTCAGCGGAGCGGGCGAGATCGCAGCAGTTCGATCTTTTGATTGGACGGTCCAGATGTAATCCGAGGATAAGTCGGAGCATTCAGCAGAGCGAGCTTGCAGCCATATGATCAAGATCCTACGGCCCAAATCAATTCGAGCTGCGTTCGAATTTAAACGAAGCGGATCAAACTTCGCAACCCGCTTGGCCACGTGTCAATCCGTGGTGAAATCCCTCGGCGATCGGACGGCCAGGATTTCAAGCGGTTGAGCGGTTCGGGTTTAAGCGCAAATGGATGTCGGTTTTTGAACATGTTAAGCCCCCAAACCCGCAATGCTATTATATAAGCGTATTCCTAGGGGTTTTGGGGGTATTCTGGCGTATTTTGGGACTTTTGGAGCGGCTACTGTGCGTATTTCTCCAGGAGAAAATTCTGAAAATTTCCAGAGGCTGTTCTTCCTATTCTCAGAGAGTTTTGGGTTCTAAAGTGGAGATTTGGTGATAAATTCTTGAACTTATACCCCGTATTTGGTGTATTTCATTGTATTTTTCTACTAAAACGATGTATTTTGCTATGCAATCTGATTTTCTTTGCACCATGCGTGGCTAATCTCCTTGTGCTATGGTTTTGATGTAGTTAGGAGTATGTAGTCGCTAAATCTCATGTCTTTAGCCCTATTATCATGTCAAAATTGCTAGTTATGTTGATTTCTACAACGTATTTGATGGGTATTTGCTTATTGTCGATATTGTTGATGTGCCCTATGGCTAGGCCCGGATAAGGCTATCTAATTTTTGTTCTCTAATCTGAACTTATCGCTGCAATTATTGCCTAATGAGATCAACATCGCTAGTAATACGTTTAAGGTTATTTTGACTAGTTTTCATCGATTCATCTTCCGACACCTTCACGCCTTGACCGGGTGAAGCGTTGTGTGACATTAAAAGACGTGAAATTTCAGCGACTATAAACTCCTAATGAACTCACAACCGTAGCATATTTGTCTCATTGAATACCAAACTTTTGTGATACCGTAATACTTTTAGGAACCACTTTCTTTGCTACCAATCTTTACACTATTCTTCACCTTCATAAAGGTGGTTGTTTTCTTAACCATATATTATATTTGATTAGTTGAATTTGTGTTATCTCAGGTCGACTTGTCCCGAGGATTCGACTCTGGACTCTCCAGGTACTACTTGCACGATCTCCTGCGCTTGGGAGTAAAGCTCACATTGTTTTGAGAGAGGCAAGTTTTTGGCGCCGTTGCCGAGGACAACAGTATCTTTGATTCACATTTTCGGCTTTTCAGAGGAGTACTCGGTGAGATCCTTCCACTTTATAGCTTAGTTTTATTATTGAAAAAAAATATATATCTCTTTGCTAGTTTATGTGGCATAGGACCTCAACTTCACACAGATTGATAAGAATTGAAAACATGGCCGATAATAATAATGAACAACCGCTTGCACACCCACAAGAACTACCATTGAGTGCTACTTATATGCCCATTAGAGTTGCTTCTGAATGATGCATTGTTTTGCCTGAGGGTGCTCATTCTTTTTCGCTTAAAGCTGGGGTGATCCAAATCCTCCCCTCTTACCATGGAGAGGATAGGGAAAACCCTTACTTGCATATTAAAACGTTTGAAGAAGCATGCTCTACACAGTTGGATGGAAAAGTTAGTAATGATGTTGTTTATCTTAAACTTTTTCCATTCTCATTGAAAGACAAGGCAAAGAATTGGTTCAATGCATTGCCTCCTAGATCTATTACTTCTTGGCTAATAATGCAAACTGAGTTTCTGAAAAAATTCTTTTCTTTGGCAAGGACGCAGGCTTTAAAGAGGCACATCATGTCTTTTTCGCAGAAGGAAACTGAAGCATATGATCAAACTTTGGAAAGATTTAAGGAGCTTCTGTTGGTGTGCCCACATCACGGTTTTGACAAGGGACGCACCATTGGATTCTTTTACGATGGGTTGCAGCCGAATACGAAGCAATATGTAGAGATGATGTGCAATGGAGCTTTCTTTGAGAAGACCCTGACGGAGGCTTGGGCATATTTGGAGAACATTGCAGAGAATGCAAGAAGATGGGAGCCACCTTCAGAATTTGACAGGTCCATGTCTACACATCAAACAAAAGGTGGCTTGCAAACTTTGAAGCCTGAAGATGCATTGATGGCACAAGTGGAGGCATTGGTGACGCAAAAGCTACAAAACATTGATCTCAGAGCAGCAAAGGCAGTCACATCAGATCCATACAGCGTCATATGCGAGAAGCCAGTTCACGATACTACCGTCTGCCCACTGATCCCAGCAATTAAAGAATTGGGCAGAAATCCAGAATCAGAGGTGAATTGGGTGGCAAATCAAGGTTACAACGCCAATTGGAAGAACCCATCAAATCAAGGAGGTGCTTCATATCAGCAGAAGCAGCAGACATCCACTCCCTATTACCATCCCAACCACTGCAACTATCAAGGAAAAAGGGAGCAGAACAATGAAATTCGGAGTCTCACTGCTGCAGTTCAACAGATGGCTCAGATGTAACAACAGCTCACTGAGAATTTTTCGAGATTTATAGCATCACAAGACAAAGGTAAATTACCTGCTCAGCCTATTGCAAATCCTAATACGAATCCTTCTTCTTCTTTTTCAGGAAACAACGTCAAACCATGTCAGGCAGTGACTACATTGCGTAGCGGACGTGAAATTGAAAAACCAGAAATGCCTAGACATGAACAACCAGCTGAGGAGAAAGAGGAGGTACAAGCACCTGAAAGTTTGCAGGTTGAGGAAGAGGTAGCAGAAAAAGAGCCAGAACCATATGTACCTCCAGCTCCATTCCCACACAGACTTGCTCCGCCATCAAAAGACAGGTATCAGTCAGAGATAAGAGATATCTTCAAGCAGGTAAAAATTAATATCCCATTACTTGATGCAATCAACCAAGTGCCTGCATATGCTAAATTTCTGAAGGAGCTATGCATTGTAAAACAGAGTCTAAATGTGAAAAAGAAAGCATTCCTAACACAACATGTAAGTGCAATGGTACAACATGATACTCCTCCCAAATATAAGGATCCAGGTTCTCCTACTATCCCATGCATTATAGGAACCAAGAAATTTGGAGATGCTTTACTTGATTTGGGTTCTAGTGTTAACATTTTGCCTTACTCTGTTTATGTGCATTTAGGATTGTGGGAGCTAAAAACGACACCTGTGGTTCTACAGTTAGCAGACAGGTCGGTAAAAATCCCACGAGGATGCGTGGAAGATGTGTTGGTCCAAGTGGACAAATTCTATTATCCAGTGGATTTTATCGTCCTTGATATTCATGGGCCACAATCAGGTAATTGCACTCCGATTATATTAGGACGTCCATTCCTAGCGACTTGCAATGCTATGATAAATTGTAGGGATGGACAATTGAAGATAAGCTTTGGTAACATGAAACTTGAGCTGAATATTTTTAAATCATGTAAGTTACCTGCGAATGCTGATGAAGTGAAAGAGGTATGTTTCATTAAGAATTTAATTGAAGACTATTTTGATGCTAAGTATGAATGTTCGTCCAATTTTATTGATTATAATTTCGACGATATTGATGAATCTCATTTTGTGCAGGGCAAAAATGAAAGATCAAGGGATGCATGGGTGCCAAAGTTCGAGACATTACCAGTGGAATTGCCACCACAACAACCTTCAGAGATTGAGCATCCAAAGTTGGAATTGAAGCCTCTGCCAGACTATTTGAAATACGCTTTCCTTGGAAAGGAGGAGACCTTCCCCGTGGTAATATCCTCTAAACTCACGCTTGAACAAGAATGTGCTTTGCTTGATGTGCTTAGGGATCACAAAGGGGCCATTGGATGGTCTATTACGGACATTACAGGTATAAATCCCTTAATTTGCACTCATCATATTTATCTTGAGGATGATGCCAAACCTACATGTGAGATGCAACGTCGATTAAATCCTACATTAAAAGAGGGTGTTAAGGGAGAGGTTCTTAAGCTACTTGCTGCAGGTATAATATATCCTATTTCAGATAGCAGATGGGTTAGCTCCATACAGGTGGTTCCGAAGAAATCAGGCCTCACAGTGGTAAGAAATGAGAGTAATGAGCTTATACCGATGCGGACCACCACAGGTTAGAGGATGTGTGTTGATTACAGAAAGTTAAATGCTAAAACACGAAAAGATCACTTTCAATTACCTTTCATTGATCAAATCATGGAAAGAGTAGCAGGTAACAAATTTTATTGTTTTCTAGATGGTTATGCCGGCTATTATCAGATAGAGATTGCTACAGAGGATCAAGAGAAGACTACCTTCACTTGCCCCTTCAGAACTTTCGCTTTTAGGAGAATGCCTTTTGGATTATGCAATGCACCTGCTACTTTTCAGCGTTGCATGTTGAGTATCTTTAGCGATATGGTTGAGAGGATTATGGAAGTGTTTATGGATGATTTCTCTGTATATGGCACTTCATTTGAAAATTGTTTATCTAACTTAGCTCTTGTCTTACACAGGTGCCAGGAAAAGAACCTGTTGTTAAACTGGGAAAAGTGTCATTTCATGACAACTGAAGGTTTGGTTCTTGGACACCTAGTCTCCAAAGCAGGTATTCAGGTAGACAGAGCAAAAGTTGAGGTGAGTGAGAAGTTGCCTACACCAAAATGCGTCAAGGACATACGATCCTTTCTAGGACATGCAGGATTTTATCGAAGATTCATAAAGGATTTCAGCGCCATCTCCCACCCCCTCTGCCACTTATTAACTTTAAATGCTGATTTCATATGGACACAAGAGTGTCAAGTTTCATTTGATAAATTAAAGAACTCACTTGTTTCCTCCCCTATTTTGCAGGTTCCAGACTGGAGTATGCCATTTGAAATCATGTGTGATGCAAGTGACTACGCAATGGGGGCAGTGCTTGGGCAAAAGAAAGAGAAAGTTCCTTATGTTATCTACTATGCCAGTAAAACGTTGAATGAAGCACAAAGGAACTACACAACTACGGAGAAAGAGTTGCTGTCGGTGGTGTTTGTATTGGAAAATTTCAGAAGCTACATATTGGGATCACCTATTCTCATCTTTACAGACCATTCTGCACTTAAATATCTTTTATCTAAAAAGGATGCGAAACCTAGACTCATACGATGGATTCTTCTTTTGCAGGAGTTCAATATTCAAATCAAGGACAGGAAAGGAGTTGAAAATAATGTTGTAGATCACCTTTCTAGATTGACGGTGGGAACAGAGTCACCTAATGTTCCTTTGCGAGACTCCTTCCCAGATGAGCAGCTTTTTGCCATCTCTACTCTACCATGGTATGCAGATATAGCTAATTATTTGGTGACAGGTAGAACCCCTCCACATTGGTCTTCTTTAGATTTCAAACGCTTCAAGCATGAGGTAAAATCGTTCTATTTCGATGACCCTTATCTTTTTAAATATTGTGGAGATCAAATTGTAAGGAGATGTGTACCCGACCATGAGTTTGATAGCGTTTTACATTTTTGCCATGATGGGGTATGTGGGGGGCATTTTTCAGCTCATAAAACTGTTGCCAAGATTTTACAGAGTGGTTTTTATTGGCCTAGTATGTTTAAGGACGCTTATGCCTATTGTAAATCATGCGTGCGTTGTCAACAGTTGGGGGGAATTACAAAAAGAAACATGATGCCTAGAAATAGAATTATTTGATTGAATCCCATGCTAGAAATAGAATTATTTGATTGTTGGGGTATTGATTTCATGGGGCCTTTTTCACCATCTTTTGGTTATATATTTGTATTGGTAGCCATTGATTATGTTTCTAAATGGGTGGAAGCTATTCCTTGCAGGACCAATGACGCTTCCATTGTGCTAAAATTTTTGAAGGAGAACATCTTTTCGCGCTTTGGAGTGCCAAAGGCCATTATCAGTGATGGAGGTTCCCACTTCTGCAACAGGCTCTTTGCAAACCTAATGAAGAAATTTGGGGTGACACATAAAGTTTCAACACCTTACCACCCCCAGACAAATGGACAAGCGGAATTGGCGAATAAAGAAATAAAGAACATTCTTCAGAAAACAGTGAATCCAACACGCAAAGATTGGAGTCTTCGCTTTCCTGAAGCTCTATGGGCCTACAGGACAGCATACAAGACTATCTTAGGGATGTCACCGTTCTGTTTGGTTTATGGAAAAAATTGCCATCTTCCTGTTGAATTAGAACATAAATCTGTTTGGGCAATTAAAACTCTTAATTTGCTTGATGACTCATCAAATGTTTCTCGTAAATTGCAGATCATGGAGCTTGATGAAATACGACGAGAAGCATATGAAAATGCGAAACTAGCAAAGGAAAGGATGAAAGCTGTGCATGACAAGATGATCCTGTGAAAGGAATTCAAAATTGGAGACAAGGTTCTGTTGTACAATTCAAGACTCCATATATTTCCAGGAAAGCTGCGCTCAAAATTAACGGGACCATACTTTGTCAAAGAAGTCTTTTCACATGGAGCGGTGGTCTTGGTGAATGAGAAAGATGGCCATGAATTCAAAGTCAACGGACAACGTCTAAAACATTTTCAAGAGCTTTGGGCCAGAGAGGATACCACCATTGATCTCACAGATCCACCTTCGGGTGGTAACTAATCAGGTGTGTTCTTTCCATGATTCCCTCTCCTTAATATTGAGGACAATGCTTATTTTAATTTGGGGGAGGGTATAAACTTTTAGGATTATTTTTTTTTTCTTTTTTTTCTTTAAGTAGTTCCCTTTTGCAAAAAAATTTTTTTTTAAAAAAGGGGGTTGAGTCAAGAATTATCACCAATGCTTATTACACCTAGAAATGAACCTCATGTGATGACAATTCTCGAAGTCTATTCACCACTGTTCACATATGATTTATTTTCCTCCACCGCTATTGTTACATATTTCATTCTCATTCGACATGAATGCTAGTACTCATGGTAAATCTCTGTTGATATATCTCAATGGTAGGACTGATTGATGATTTAATGGCTCTTGAAGTTATGAATTAGCAAGTCGTATGCTTTCAATGGAACACACCATCACAAAATGACTGGAGCATTGCTTTTTATCTCATATTCATTGCTATTTGCGTGCTTTGTATGACATTGGGTAGAAAAAGTCTACACTGTCTTTTGAAATGATTAGGATAACACATTCTTGTGAAAGAATAAAGAAAAGGAAGCTATCTCGCTAAGTTATTTATGCACGCACAAAAAAAATAATAAAATAAAATGAATGAACGAATAAATGTGTCATTAAAGAAATAACTTGGTTGGCTCGAGTAGTATAGTCCGAGGGGTCCTTCTTGGCCTAATGCCCTATTATCGTCTGATTTGGGAGCTATTGACTGTAACCTCAATCATTTGATGGAGCGATCCAAGTTATACATTTTTTTCGCGAATGTTCCTTGATGCGCGTTACGCGGAACTATTAAAAAAGAGAAAGAAAATAGAGGATAAGTGTGCATAATTAGCGAGGCAAGAAATCTTCCAAGGCTTAAAGAAAACACAAGATATAGTGTGATTTCCTATGAATGAAAATTGACGTGTGTATGACTTGATACCATTCTATTTTTTTGATGCTTGCTTTGCATGATACATCTACACTCCAAGTTAGAATATTTGATTGAACGGTGTGAGCCATTGATTTTGTATACTATGAGCTATGAAGTAATGGATAGTGAATTTAAGTCTATTTTATAACCATTTGAGATACTTGCTTTTCATCGTTAAACCCATGAGTACAATTATATAATGAGCATGAAATCTTGGCATTAGTGGGTGGTCATATTCTTTTGTCTTTGTAGTATGGTGGTGAGTAAATTGAGATCTGATACTGTGATCTAGGTGTATATTTGATATCGTATTTCGCTCTTTTTGCTAGAGACTAGCAAAACGCTAGTTGGGGGGTGTGAATTGGGTTGAATATTGCATATTAAACCTCCCATTTAGTCCTATTTTGTGTTCATATATGATGCTTAATTGGTCTCTAATACGTTCGTATTTTTAATATCATCAATTATTAGAGAAATTACTTGATTTGTGCACAAAATATGAATTCTATTGAGTATTTCTGTATTTTTATATTTTTAATGGTAAGGTCTCAATCTCACGATTCCAACGACTATTTATTTGTATTTTTCTGAGATCTGTGCTAATTACTATGAATTTTTGAATGCAAAATACAAATTAAAATGAAGAAATAAAAAGAAAATTCGGCCGCACGAATCTTGGCGCACACGTGTCAGCATCAGAACGACTCCCGCCTTCATCCTACGGCCAAGACGAGCGGGCCGATGCGATTTTTAGCGACCGTCGGATCACGATCCGACGGATTGCATCTTCGCCCAGAAGCAGCTGAAGATGGGGAGACGTGGCGACGTTGTGATCGCCCGATCACAATCGAACGAACGAAATTGAAATCGAAGCTGTGCTTCGATAGCGGGCGACGCGGCGTCGTTTACACCGTCGGATTCGAATCCGACGGCCAGGAGCAGCTCACATCAATGCGGTGACGCGGCGAACGAAGATCCGCTGGATGATGATCCAACGACGGATATTTTATCCGACGCGTATCTCAGTTCAGCGGAGCAGGCGAGATCGCAGCCGTTCGATCTTTTGATCGGACGGTCCAGATGTAATCCGAGGATAAGTCGGAGCATTCAGCGGAGCGAGCTTGCAGCCATATGATCAAGATCCTACGGCCCAAATCAATTCGAGCTGCGTTCGAATTTAAACGAAGCGGAGCGAACTTCGCAACCCGCTTGGCCTAGTGTCAATCCGTGGTGAAATCCCTCGGCGATCGGACAGCCAGGATTTCAAGCGGTTGAGCGGTTCGGGTTTAAGCGCAAATTGATGCGGGTTTTTGAACCTGTTAAGCCCCCAAACCTGCAATGCTATTATATAAGCGTATTCCTAGGGGTTTTGGGGGTATTCTGGCGTATTTTGGGACTTTTGGAGCGGCTACTGTGCGTATTTCTCCAGGAGAAAATTCTGAAAATTTCCAGAGGTTGTTCTTCCTATTCTCAGAGAGTTTTGGGTTCTAAAGTGGAGATTTGGTGATAAATTCTTGAACTTATACCCCGTATTTGGTGTATTTCATTGTATTTTGCTACTAAAACGATGTATTTTGCTATGCAATCTGATTTTCTTTGCACCATGCGTGGCTAATCTCCTTGTGCTATGGTTTTGATGTAGTTAGGAGTATGTAGTCGCTAAATCTCATGTCTTTAGCCCTATTATCATGTCAAAATTGCTAGTTATGTTGATTTCTACAATGTATTTGATGGGTATTTGCTTATTGTCGATATTGTTGATGTGCCCTATGGCTAGGCCCTGATAAGGCTAGCTAATTTGTGTTCTCTAATCTGAACTTATCGCTGCAATTATTGCCTAATGAGATCAACATCGCTAGTAATACGTTTAAGGCTATTTTGACTAGTTTTCATCGATTCATCTTCTGACGGCTTCACGCCTTGACCGGGTGAAGCGTTGTGTGGCATTAAAAGACGTGAAATTTCAGCGACTATAAACTCCTAATGAACTCATAACCGTAGCATATTTGTCTCATTGAATACCAAACTTTCGTGATACCGTAATACTTTTAGGAACCACTTTCTTTGCTACCAATCTTTACACTATTCTTCACCTTCATAAAGTTGGTTGTTTTCTTAACCGTATATTATATTTGATTAGTTGAATTTGTGTTATCTCAGGTCGACTTGTCCCGAGGATTCGACTCTGGACTCTCCAGGTACTACTTGCACGATCTCATGCGCTTGGGAGTAAAGCTCACATTGTTTTGAGAGAGGCAGCAATCCTTCGTGAACCGACTAGATATCCTATCTCAATTCAGCTCATTCACTATTTACAGTTAGTCGGTCCAAGAAGGTTCACCGACCGACTAGTTGTCAAACTAATCGGTTAGGAATCCTTCTTAGACCGACTAGTTATGTCTTTCATTTCACAGCCTGAGCTACTGTTTATCGTTAGTCGGTCAAAGAACAATTATCGACCGACTAGTTGAGATACTAATCGGTTGGAAGTTGTTCTTAAACCGACTATTTCTCCTTGTTGACAGCCTATCGTATTTCAACTTTTAGTCGGTCAAAGAACACTCACCGACCGACTAGTTGTCAAACTAGTCGGTTGGCAAGTCTTCTTAGACCGACTAGTTCTAGTTCTCCTGAACTATCTTTATTGGCTGTTAACCTCTTAGTCGGTTCATGTTGAATCACCGACCGACTAGTTGAGAAACTAGTCGGTCAGTGATCCTTCTTTGACCGACTAGACTGCTTCAGAATAGAGCCTTTGGAGCATTAATTGCTACGAATTTTGCTCTCTCTTTCCTCTAACCTATATATACTTGGAGAGGCTCTTTCCTAGTATTCAAGGCTGATATTATTGAGGTTTAGAGAAATCAACGAGGAGCCATTCAACTCTATTTCAAAGCTCTCTCTTCTCACAAGAATCTCTCCCTCAACTTCTTGAGCCATAATTCCTCAAGAGAGATTCTCTTCATTTTGAGCCTATCAAGCTAAGAGCTTGATCCAAGGTCACCAACTCCTCCCTAGCCATCTGTTGTTGGTCATCTACTCGGAGCTAGGATTTGGTGCCTTCTTCTTCCTCAAAATCCTTCTTGCCCTAATATTAGTAAGTTTACTCAAGGCATAGGATTTTGTAGAAAGTTCGAATTATTTCACATGGAACAGGGTGAAAGTATGAAGGAGTACTATGCTCGCTTCGTGGACATATCCTACGAATTGGAAGCTCTTGGGAAGAACTATACCCAAAAGGAGAAAGTCGCGAAGATTATTGGCGGACTTCCTTCTTGTTGGGAAAAGCGTACCTTCGCCATCGAGGAAGGTAACGATATGAATAAGTATACTGTCGTGCAACTAATGGGTACCTTGTTGTCTTATAGGTACACAAGGACAGTAAGATCAAGATGCAGGAAAAGATGAAGTCTTACTTGGAGCAAGGCGTGCCAAAGAAAAAGACGATTGCGTTCAAGGCCGCTCCATCTACATCTACCGATGATGAAGAATCGGAAGACGAGTTGGACATAGAAGCTTTGGCCGATTTGGCAAAGAAGTTCGACCGATTCTTACGAAAAGGTAAGTTCAAGAATAATTCTAAATTTAGTTCGACTAATACCTCCGCTCCCGTGTGTTATAAATGCAACAAGCTAGGACACATCAAGCCGGATTGTCCTCTCAACAAACACAAGGAGAAGTGGAAGGCACCCAAGAACGACAAGTCGAGAAAGTACAAGAAGGGGTACAAGAAAGGGCTTGTCGGCTCATTCACCGACTCCGAAGAGGACTCCTCAAGTGGAGAGCCAAATGATGAACAAGTGGAGAAAGCAAACATGTGCTTCATGGCTAGAGAAGAACATGATCAAGAGACCTCCTCCGATGAAAGCGAGGATGAAAGCGAGGATGAAGGCGAAGAGGTAACTATGTATGAACTTAGATTAGCCAACGAACAACTTTGGTATAAGTTTTCTAAATTGGCTAATAGATTTATTAAGACTAAAAATGAGCTAACTAGTATCCAACCCTCGCCTAAGCCTATCATCATCAACAACAACACCGTTGTTGAAGGTTTGAGAAATGAGATTGTAAATCTCAAATCTCAACTTGAGCATGTTCATGTTGAGGATTCGAATGAACATGTGATAGCAGATTTGACGTCACAAAACTCAACTTTGAGTATTGAGAATAAGAATCTCAAGTCACGTGTTTGTGCACTCACATCGCAAGTGTCCACCTTGGATGCTTCTATGCATTCTCTCACCGAGAAATATGAGTGCACATTAGGCCGAATTCATGAATTCAATAAAGGTAAGGGCCATTTGGATAATATCCTAAATGACTTACTTCCGGCAAATCATCACATTGGCTTGGAGTATAAGATGGGAGACTCATCCAAATCGTCTACTACCTTTGTTAGGCCGACTTCCAATGCCTCAACTAGTGGGAGTAAACACCACGTGGGTAGTTCATCTACCAATGGTGCTTCCGCTAGGTACACACCCCCATTTGGAAAGAAACCCACTTTGGATGGACCTCCAAAGAAGGGTCATGCTTTCATGTATACCATGCCACGTAGGAACACACCTCCTACTCCACATGTTCACATGTATGATGATTTTTATGCTCCACATCCACGAGCACGTGCAAACCATGTGAGACACACTCATGCACGTGTTCCTCCACATGCATATGTTCATCCACATCACTATCATATGAACAATTATCATCATGCACCATTTCATCATGTGCCATATGCTTATCCACGACATGCATCGCGTAGAAATCAACAACGTATGCATGCTCCCAATAGGAATAGGGCTACCAAGACATTCACTACTTGGGGCCCGAAGGACACAAGCATGCATGAAAAACAAGCGTATATTAATTCGTATTTCATGATTGTTGTGCACAATGATGATTTTGTTGGGAAGTCTAAGTCCAATTGGACTTGGCTTCCAAAGGTCTAATCTCTTAGGACCCAATGACCTTGGGTACCATGGAATGATATTCTTATCTTCAGGTACGCAAGAATAAGAGAAACAAATCAAAATTTAGCTCCATATTATGCTTTCTAGGTTCAATCCACCGTGGGATACCAACCCTACCAACTCCGTGATTTGCAAAGATTTTTTTTCATTCAAATGGAGTTGTTGGTGCTTAAGTGATGCACCAAAGTAGGGGGAGCTTAATGTTGTAAGTATACTCTTACTTTTGGTATCCATGTGTGTTGAATGCATGTAGATGTCATTTTGTATCTTAGACTATCTCATGCATATCTTGATGCTCGTTTTGAGCTTATGTTATAATTCTTATCCTTCTTATGCTCATGGCATTCCATGCTTTTTATTGACTCATTTAGTGAGTATCTCTTTTGGAATGCATACTAGTGTACTAGAATTGTGTATGCCATAAGTTCTATGAAGTTACTATTTCTATTTTGGCATAACAAATTTTGTATGATGTGTACATCATGTTGCCATTCGTTTCTTGTGCACATTGTATTTTTGTCTCTGATATTGACTTCGTCGCTCGTCAACTATATTGGTTAAATAGATTTACTTTTATGAAAACATAGAATTGTTTTCCATGCACTAAATTAACCAATAATGTTGATATTGGAGAGTATGTTCCATAACTCAATATATGAAATTGATTTGAGTTTTGATGATTTCGATTTTCGACTATGGTCCCGTTGGCACGCTTTGATTTTCTTCTGTATTGTGCATTTGGTATTTTACATTGGTGTCATTTGGACCGTGGTCGTATTCTTCGACTCTCGTGCTTTTATTTTAGCCATTGATGTTGTCGTTGATATCCTCCTGCTCTTTTTGCTAATGCCAAAGGGGAAGAGAATTAATAATGACAATATGCTAAATGATAATTTAAAGCATTTTACCATGAATCTAATTTGATATGTTAGATTCAAGGGGAGTTAAGATATAAAAATGGGTTTAGATCCTAAATTGCAATAATAGGATTCATATTTTATATCTTCCTCGTCTGCTTGATGCGTATGATTATTATTCAATACGGAACTAACGTGTCATCAATGCAGGGGGAGTAAGTAAATTATATTTGAATCATTATTATTGATTATTATTTATGTTGGTTTGTCATCACCAAAAAGAGGGAGAATGTTGAGTATTGATTCTCCGGATTTGGTTTTGATGATGAACAAACATAAATATCGTGAACTAACTCGTTGTGAGCGCAGTTATGGAGATCGTCGCCAAATTTCTATGTACATCAAAAGCGACGTCTCAAGACTTCTCTAAGCGCGTGATCGTGTGCTTGAAGCTTCGTTGAAGCTCAAGGTCCTTTATTGAAGTCAAGAGATTCGAATTGAAGCTTTTGAAGACGGTTCGTCTAGGTTTATTTATTGTCTTCTAGCTTCATCGTATAGAATATTAAGCCTTGAGTAGGTCTTATATTATTAGAGCTAGGATTATCATAGAAGACCATAGAAACTTTCCCGAAGCCTTTCGCTTCATTTCACGGCTTCTAGTGCATCTTAGTCGGTTGAAGAAGGAGAATCAACCGACTAGATGGCAATCTAGTCGGTCGGTAATCCTTCGTGAACCGACTAGATATCCTTTCTCAATTCAGCTCATTCACTGTTTACAGTTAGTCGGTCCAAGAAGGTTCACCGACCGACTAGTTGTCAAACTAGTCGGTTAGGAATCCTTCTTAGACCGACTAGTTATGTCTTTCATTTCACAGCTTGAGCTACTGTTTATCGTTAGCCGGGCAAAGAACAATTATCGACCGACTAGTTGAGATACTAATCGGTTGGAAGTTGTTCTTAAACCGACTAGTTCTCCTTGTTGACAGCCTATCGTATTTCAACTTTTAGTCGGTCAAAGAACTCTCACCGACCGACTAGTTGACAAACTAGTCTGTTGGCAAGTCTTCTTAGACCAACTAGTTCTAGTTCTCCTGAACTATCTTTATTGGCTGTTCACCTCTTAGTCAGTTCATGTTGAATCACCGACCGACTAGTTGAGAAACTAGTCCGTCAGTGATCCTTCTTTGACCGACTAGACTGCTTCAGAATAGAGCCGTTGGAGCATTAATTGCTACGAATTTTGCTCTCTCTTTCCTCTAACCTATATATACTTGGAGAGGTTCTTTCCTAGTATTCAAGGCTGATATTATTGAGGTTTAGAGAAATCAACGAGGAGCCATTCAACTCTACTTCAAAGCTCTCTCTTCTCACAAGAATCTCTCCCTCAACTTCTTGAGCCCTAATTCCTCAAGAGAGATTCTCTTCATTGTGAGCCTCTCAAGCTAAGAGCTTGATCCAAGGTCACCAACTCCTCCCTAGCCATCTATTGTTGGTCATCTACTTGGAGCTAGGGTTTGGTGCCTTCTTCTTCCTCAAAATCCTTCTTGCCCTAATATTGGTAAGTTTACTCAAGGCATATGATTTTGTGGTAAGTATTTCATTGTTTCATTTACTTTGTTTTTACAAGTTGTTCTCTCGGTTTGTGAGAGAAGGGTGTGATCCCGGGTTTTGGGAGTCACATGTCATTTGTGTATGATTTGGTCTTGTAGAGGTTTTTCTACAAGAATTTCATAGTGCAAAGCTTGGGTTAGTGGTTTCTAACTCAAGTATCCGGAGGGGATCCGAATGGTTGGGACATAGGATCACCGGGAACAAGTCGGGGAGACTTGGGTGGATCCGAACCCGTTATATCGATTGTTTACATTGTCTTTTATTCTTGTTGTTTGTAGTTATTCCGCATTGTTGTTTGTGTTTTGCACAATAATTAGGAATAACACTGTTGATTATTTTAAAGTACTATTCACCCCCTAGTACTTGTGCAGTAGCTACGCAGGGCATTACATTTGGTATCAGAGCCAAGTTCATAGCTATGACAAACAACGACTACATCGTTTTCAAGAATCATGAAGGAGCTTCTTTGGTGATGGAAGGACATTCCTCAACTAGGCCTCCCTTCTTCAACGGTACCAATTATGTGTACTGAAAATGCAGGATGGAAACGTTCCTCTGGAGCACTTCACTATGGAGAGCCACGTTGACGGAATATGTCGAGCCCACCGAACAAGATTTCGTGAAGTGGACTACCGCGGAGGTCGCCGCGGAGGTAAACAATGCCAAGGCAATGAATGCCTTGCAATGTGCGTTGGAGCCCGAAGACTTCAACAAGATATGCACATGTAAGAGTGCATATCAAATTTGGAACCAACTCCTCATCTTGCATGAAGGAACGAGTACGGTAAAAGACTCTAAACTCGTTGTTGCTAACAAAGAGTTCGAATTATTTCACATGGAACAGGGTGAAAGTATGAAGGAGTACTATGCTCGCTTCGTGGACATATCGAACGAATTGGAAGCTCTTGGGAAGAACTATACCCAAAAGGAGAAAGTCACGAAGATTATTGACAGACTTCCTTCTTGTTGGGAAAAGCGTACCTTCGCCATCGAGGAAGGTAACAATATGAAAAAGTATACTGTCGTACAACTAATGTGTACCTTGTTGTCTTATGAGGTACGCAAGGACAGTAAGATCAAGATGCAGGAAAAGATGAAGTCTTACTTGGAGCAAGACGTGCCAAAGAAAAAGACGATTGCTTTCCAGGCCGATCCATCTACATCTACCGATGATGAAGAATCGGAAGACGAGTTAGACATAGAAGCTTTGGCCGATTTGGCAAAGAAGTTCGACCGATTCTTCCAAAAAGGTAAGTTCAAGAATAATTCTAAATTTAGTTCGACTAATGCCTCCGCTCCTGTGTGTTATAAATGCAACAAGCCAGGACACATCAAGCCGGATTGTCCTCTCAACAAACACAAGGAAAAGTGGAAGGCACCCAAGAACGACTAGTCGAGAAAGTACAAGAAGGGGTACAAGAAAGGGCTTGTCGGCTCATTCACCGACTCCGAAGAGGACTCCTCAAGTGGAGAGCCGAATGATGAACAAGTGGAGAAAGCAAACATGTGCTTCATGGCTAGAGAAGAACATGATCAAGAGACCTCCTCCGATGAAAGCGAGGATGAAAGCGAGGATGAAGGCGAAGAGGTAACTATGTATGAACTTAGATTAGCCAACGAACAACTTTGGTATAAGTTTTCTAAATTGGCTAATAGATTTATTAAGACTAAAAATGAGCTAACTAGTATCCAACCCTCGCCTAAGCCTATCATCATCAACAACAACACCGTTGTTGAAGGTTTGAGAAATGAGATTGTAAATCTCAAATCTCAACTTGAGCATGTTCATGTTGAGGATTCGAATGAACATGTGATAGCGGATTTGACGTCTCAAAACTCAACTTTGAATATTGAGAATAAGAATCTCAAGTCACGTGTTTGTGCACTCACATCGCAAGTGTCCACCTTGGATGCTTCTATGCGTTCTCTCACCGAGAAATATGAGTGCACATTAGGCCGAATTCATGAATTCAATAAAGGTAATGGCCATTTGGATAATATCCTAAATGACTTACTTCCGGCCAATCATCACATTGGCTTGGGGTATAAGATGGGAGACTCATCCAAATCGTCTACTACCTTTGTTAGGCCGACTTCCAATGCCTCAACTAGTGGGAGTAAACACCACGTGGGTAGTTCATCTACCAATGGTGCTTCCGCTAGGTACACACCCCCATTTGGAAAGAAACCCACTTTGGGTGGACCTCCAAAGAAGGGTCATGCTTTCATGTATACCATGCCACGTAGGAACACACCTCCTACTCCATATGTTCACATGTATGATGATTTTTATGCTCTACATCCACTAGCACGTGCAAACCATGTGAGACACACTCATGCACGTGTTCCTCCACATGCATATGTTCATCCACATCACTATCATATGAACAATTATCATCATGTGCCATATGCTTATCCACGACATGCATCATGTAGAAATCAACAACGTATGCATGCTCCCAATAGGAATAGGGCTCCCAAGACATTCACTATTTGGGGCCAGAAGGACACAAGCATGTATGAAAAACAAGCGTATATTAATTCGTATTTCATGAATGTTGTGCACAATGATGATTTTGTTGGGAAGTCTAAGTCCAATTGGACTTGCCTTCCAAAGGTCTAATCTCTTAGTACCCAATGACCTTGGGTACCATGGAATGATATTCTTATCTTCAGGTACGCAAGAATAAGAGAAGGAGCAACAAATCAAAATTTAGCTCCATATTATGTTTTCTAGGTTCAATCCACCGTGGGATACCAACCCTGCCAACTCCGTGATTTGCAAAGATTTTTTTTCATTCAAATGGAGTTGTTGGTGCTTAAGTGATGCACCAAAGTAGGGGGAGCTTAATGTTGTAAGTATACTCTTACTTTTGGTATCCAGGTGTGTTGAATGCATGTAGATGTCATTTTGTATCTTAGACTATCTCATGCATATCTTGATGCTCGTTTTGAGCTTATGTTATAATTCTTATCCTTCTTATGCTCATGGCATTCCATGCTTTTTATTGATTCATTTAGTGAGTATCTCTTTTGGAATGCATGCTAGTGTACTAGAATTGTGTATGCCATAAGTTCTATGAAGTTACTATCTCTATTTTGGCATAACAAATTTTGTATGATGTGTACATCATGTTGCCATTCGTTTCTTGTGCACATTGTATTTTTGTCTCTGATATTGACTTCGTCGCTCGTCAACTATATTGGTTAAATAGATTTACTTTTATGAAAACATAGAATTGTTTTCCATGCACTAAATTAACCAAGAATGTTGATATTGGAGAGTATGTTCCATAACTCAATATATGAAATTGATTTGAGTTTTGATGATTTCGATTTTCGACTATGGTCTCGTTGGCACGCTTTGATTTTCTTCTGTATTGTGCATTTGGTATTTTACTTTGGTGTCATTTGGACCGTGGTCGTATTCTTCGACTCTCGTGCTTTTATTTTTAGCCATTGATGTTGTCGTTGATCTCCTCCCGCTCTTTTTGCTAATGCCAAAGGGGGAGAGAATTAATAATGACAATATGCTAAATGATAATTTAAAGCATTTTACCATAAATCTAATTTGATATGTTAGATTCAGGGGGAGTTAAGATATAAAAATAGGTTTAGATCCTAAATTGCAATAATAGGATTCATATTTTATATCTTCCTCGTCTGCTTGATGCGTATGATTATTATTCAATACGGAACTAACGTGTCATCAATGCAGCGGGAGTAAGTAAATTACATTTGAATCATTATTATTGATTATTATTTATGTTGGTTTGTCATCACCAAAAAGGGGGAGAATGTTGAGTATTGATTCCCCGGATTTGGTTTTGATGATGAACAAACATAAATATCGTGAACTAACTCGTTGTGAGCGCAGTTATGGAGATTGTCGAAATTTCTATGTACATCAAAAGCGACGTCTCAAGACTTCTCAAAGCGCGTGATCGTGTGCTTGAAGCTTCGTTGAAGCTCAAGGTCCTTTATTGAAGTCAAGAGATTCGAATTGAAGCTTTTGAAGACGGTTCGTCTAGGTTTATTTATTGTCTTCTAGCTTCATCGTATAGAATGTTAAGCCTTGAGTAGGTCTTACCTTATTAGAGCTAGGATTATCATAGAAGCCCATAGGAACTTTCCCTAACCCTTACGCTTCATTTCACAGCTTCAAGTGCATCTTAGTTGGTTCAAGAAGGAGAACCAACCGACTATATGACAATCTAGTCGGTCGGCAATCCTTCGTGAACCGACTAGATATCATATCTCAATTCAGCTCATTCACTGTTTACAGTTAGTCGGTCCAAGGAGGTTCACCAACCGACTAATTGTCAAACTAGTCGGTTAGGAATCCTTCTTAGACCGACTAGTTATGTCTTTCATTTCACAGCCTGAGCTACTGTTTATCGTTAGTCGGTCAAAGAACAATTATCGACCGACTAGTTGAGAAACTAATCTGTTGGAAGTTGTTCTTAAACCGACTAGTTCTCCTTGTTGACAGCCTATCGTATTTCAACTCTTAGTCGGTCAACGAACACTCACCGACCGACTAGTTGTCAAACTAGTCGGTTGGCAAGTCTTCTTAGACCGACTAGTTCTAGTTCTCCTGAACTATCTTTATTGGCTGTTCACTTCTTAGTTGGTTCATGTTGAATCACCGACCGACTAGTTGAGAAACTAGTCGGTCAGTGATCCTTCTTTGACCGACTAGACTGCTTCAGAATAGAGCCGTTGGAGCATTAATTGCTACGAATTTTGCTCTCTCTTTCCTCTAACCTATATATACTTGGAGAGGTTCTTTCCTAGTATTCAAATCTGATATTATTGAGGTTTAGAGAAATCAAAGAGGAGCCATTCAACTCTATTTCAAAGCTCTCTCTTCTCACAAGAATCTCTCCCTCAACTTCTTGAGCCATAATTCCTCAAGAGAGATTCTCTTCATTGTGAGCCTCTCAAGCTAAGAGCTTGATCCAAGGTCACCAACTCCTCCCTAGCCATCTATTGCTGGTCATCTACTTGGAGCTAGGGTTTGGTGCCTTCTTCTTCCTCAAAATCCTTCTTGCCCTAATATTGGTAAGTTTACTCAAGGCATAGGATTTTGTGGTAAGTATTTCATTGTTTCATTTACTTTGTTTTTACAAGTTGTTCTCTCGGTTTGTGAGAGAAGGGTGTGATCCCGGGTTGTGGGAGTCACATGTCATTTGTGTATGATTTGGTCTTGCAGAGGTTTTTCTACAAAAATTTCATAGTGCAAAGCTTGGGTTAGTGGTTTCTAACTCAAGTATCCGGAGGGGATCCGGGTGGTTGGGACGTAGGATCATCGGGAACAAGTTGGGGAGACTTGGGTGGATCCGAACCCGTTATATCGATTGTTTGCATTGTCTTTTATTCTTGTTGTTTGTAGTTATTCCGCATTGTTGTTTGGGTTTTGCACAATAATTAGGAATAACACTCTTGATTATTTTAAAGTACTATTCCCCCCATCTAGTACTTGTGCAGTAGCTACGCAGGGCATTACAGTTTCTTGTCTCATAAACACTCAATGTGAAGACATCGTTGACAATGTGCATGTCCATGTGCTTGTCGGAGAACAAGTACATAGAACAACTCACTGAGAAGCTTCTATATGGTTATCTTACTTTCACTATCAATAAAAGCTCTCAGGTGAAGTTGGTATAGCTTAGTCTCTTGATCTTAGACATGCTAAATGACCTTGAACATGGGAGGATATACTTTGTCTTATACTGACCAATGGAAAAAATTAACCATTGTTAGGAACTCGCTAGGTAAATTCCAATGGTAGAAAGGAAGTAGTGGTCAAGACTGGATTCACCTTTTCTAGTATGGGAGTTTAGTGTCATAGGGAGTTGATAAGGATCCATAGGAAGTCCCTGGCCAAGGCAGGATGGACAAACTTATTAGAGTAATAAGTTTGATCCATTTATGACTATGGTATTGCATAGATGACTCGCAACCATACGATGTTATTTGGTTTGATAGATTTCCATACCATAGACACCTTAGCAAAATAGTTATGATGAAGGGACGGAACTACATGGTAGTTGTCACTGAGAAGCCTGAATTTGGTTTGGTGGAGAATCCAGTCTCATACCAACCAGATAATGATGATTCTGAAATGTTGGTTTTTCATATGTAGCTAGTGTTAATGTCGTATTTATGGCATGATCGTAAAGTACGATCAAGTCACTACCGAAGTAGGAATCGGGCTTTTAGAGTCTCATAATGATGATAGCTTGTCACAAAAATCGAAAGAACACATTTAATGTATATAAGATATACATGCTCGATCGTACAGATTTTGTGATCGACTTGTTTGAGAGAAATGTAATAGTCACAAGATGTTACAAATGCGAGTGATCAATCATAATGAGTTAAGATCGACTTGATTAATGGAGAGGAGCTCGTCACAAGGAGCTAAGAATGCAAGTAGAAAAATTTGTAAAGAGTTACAAAATCTTAATCATAAAAGGAAAGCTGAAAACTCCGTCAAGGAATCACACCCATGACATTACCTGTGACGAAGCATCACCATTGGAAGATGGTCACCGACTGGCGACTGGCAACTGGCAATTGGTGAGCTAACTGGGTGAGCCATAGGCTGGCTACGTATAGCCAATCGGCTGGCCATGGCCAATACCATTGGTGTTGGCTCACGATCATCGTCGAATAGCGTGTGGTAAGAAAAACATGTTTCCAAGTTTGGGTCAATATTTGGGGTTTGCTTTAACAAAATTATTTAGTCAACAACCATCATAAAAGATAGCGCACGACTCTTATTAGAAATCCCAATAGTTGTTGGATTATAAGGAGTGTGTTCTATTAATTTCACCTAGTTTGTGGATAAAGAATTTGACTCAAATCGAGAATTCGAAAGGAATTAAAAGAGTTTATGAAGAGACTCTCTTTTATCTTATGAATTTAGGAATATACTCTAATTCGAACTTCTAATCATGGTTGAATTTCTAGAATCCCAAGCACAATATAAATGGATCCTTTCCTCCCCTCTCTACTGCACCAATGCATCAATCAATCCTTCAATATGAGATCAAAGATCATATCATCCAACATCTCTAAGAGAAAAAATTCAAGCCTTTCCAAAGGTATAATTTTTCTCTCTCAAATTAAAACTTTTTTTCTCCTCTTCCCTCACACTAGTTGTAAGGAAATATGCTAAGGGTTTTAAACAATCTAGAAAAGCAACCGAAGACTGTAAAAATCACAATTTTCTAAACCAGCATATAAAAGCCAAGATCAAATTGAAAAGCAGGAAATTAATGCTGAGATAAATGGCATACCTTTGCATGGATAAAATTTAATGAGACTTGAATATCCAAAACTATTCTGGTGAAGACCCCATGCTTGTTCACCAACCGAACGTGATAGTAGTTTCCCCTTGAAAACACACTCCTTCATTATTCACAACTTTGCTGTCGCATTCGACGACGTCGCCGCCCCCTTTCAATGACCCCCGGCGCTCCCCGATCGTCTCAAGTGCCACCGAGCCTCCACCACTTTGCCGCCATCACGAAGAACCCGCAGCCCCATCTGCTCCTCAGCCTCTTCTCCGACGTCGACAACCACCCCCAACGGATCCATAGCTCCAACGAAGCTCTGCTGCCCCTCGCCACTCCCTCCGACCCTCCGCCATCATCCCATGCAGCCCCGACGAGACCAACAATGCCCATGCGCTTCTATCTCTTCCCACAGTTACTGAAACCCGCTGTCATCCGCTCCTTCCCGTCACCGCGCCGCCGTCGCTCCACCCCCAGCTCCGTCGCCGCCGGTGCAAGGTCGAAGTGTGTCGTGTGCTTGCATGGGTTACAGGGAGATCGGAGCGAATTAACGAAGTGGAGATACGTATACGTATGTACGTATACGAAGTATATTATCGTATTTAGTATGTGTGTATATATATACTAAAAGAGAGTTAATTAGTTAAATTCATATTAAACTGTGTAGGTATCGAAAAAATATGAGGGAAGGCCCAGAAAATCCGAAACGACTAAACGGATACATTGGCGCTGGTATCATCGCCAAAAGGCAAGTATATTTCTTACAGTAAATTTTAAAAGATAAAACTAATTTAAAGTATATTCATTTAACTAATTTAAAGTATATTCATTTACAGATGTATATAGTAAAATTTTCATGTACACTGACGTACAAGTTGCCCTGAATAAATCTTCAAACAAATACGATAGCTAATTTTTAATTTAGAAAATTAGTTTTTAATTCATTTTAAGCTTTAAAAAATTATTTAAAACACCAATGAGCTTCAGAAAAATATTTTCTTCCTATATAAAATTATTTACCTCACATCTAGCCTATCTAACAATATTTAGTACGTATTTTGGCGAGTTTAAGCCTTTATAAATATACGAACACGTTACGAAAAATAGATATAAATCGTGTGGCCCTTAACCAATTATTTCTTGTGGTTGCAGGTACCGATTCTCTTGCACCAGCTCTCTTGAAAGCTCTAGCTCCAGCCCCGGCTTACTACCACGACTTCAAAACCGTAAGTCACAATGAATTCTAAGTTTAGAAAATTAGATAGTGTACTTGTACGAACTTAGGATTATATATATATATATATATCCTCAGAATGGCTATTGACTTGAACCGACAACTAGAGACCTATTTTAATAGGAAACTAAACTTATAATCTCAGAACGACTATCCAATTAAGCATACAACATTGCCAACTTTTAACTTTGGTGGTTGTAACACAAGTCCATCTACTTGGGTAAATCGTGTACTAATAGAAATACCACGTGCTCGAAGCATGAGATCAACATCATAGTTGTTGTACTTGTCATTATCCTCAAATTTCTTAGCATCCGCTTTTCTTTACTTTCTGGTTTTCAATAAGAAAGTCAACTAGTGGTCCTGGTTTAACTATCATAATAAATAGGGAACTATTCTACTATTTGTTAATACAATCAATGAAGCAGATGTGATAATCATTGGTATCACCCGGTGTCTAGGATTGTTTGTGCCAAAGTTTGGATCACCATGCTTACGGGGATAGTGACCTGCTTGGCCAAACCTGACTGGCCGTGTATGCATGGATCAATGTTAGAATTTCAATTATCATCAAATACCCTCAAAAGAGTTACTTCAACCTTTTCATCACAGCGATCACTCTCTTATCTCGATCACCCTTGTTTATCATGTTCTGATACTTGTCATTTGAAAAATTTGCATGAAACATTGATACACTTGTGTACGATTGCTTACGTTAAAACAGTCACATCACCTATTGCATGCCATCTATGACTTAGTGAATGCTAATGAATTATCGTATGGAATATGATGTGTTGCATTTTGTGGAACATCTTGTGGAATATCATATGGTACATCTTGTGGAATATCTTGTGAAATATCTTATGAAATATGTTGTGGAACATCCGTTAAGAAACATGTACATAGAACACTTGACACTTCACTGGGTTGGGGTAACTCATAGTTTGAGAGTGTGTGGGAGTGACTAAAGTTCATCTACCTGTTCAGCTGCCCGTGTTTCGGTAATCCCGTCCCGCTGCCTGTGTTTTGGCAAACATAACATGCTGCCAATGTCAGCATCCTGTCTAGCTGCCTACGTTCCGGTATTCGTCTGGGTAAGTGCACCCTGGCAAGAGATGAACCCAATCATTGCATATCATACTATCCTACTTAAGTCACGCAGTGTTAGTGTAGTTACTGCTTGCAGAGTCACCTTTACTTTATGCATTGCATGCACGTTACTTACCACACCTGTGCATCTACTAGTACTTTACTTATCACTCTTGTATGCACGACTGCATTTACTTTACTTGTCGTACTCGTCCATAGCTACTTTTTAGCATGTTTTCTTACATAGCCTATATTATACTTGTGCACTGCTTTTATTTCTATTTTTAGAATTTTTTTTGACTTACCTACGGTTCCATTTTCGTGGCACTGCAGATGCCGCACATGTTGATGTGGATGTTCCTGAGTATGAGGAGCCATAGTTCGACTCTAAGACCGCAGCTTTTACAGTTATATTCATATATGTACTTCTTTTCTTTATGTATCTTTATTGGAGCGTATTGTACAGTATGGATTGGAATAAAATAGACATTATTTGAGTATTTTTGTACATCTCTGCATCGTGACTATATTGTTTTCACTTGTGATCTGTAGACCTGCAAATGTAATCAAATAAGTAATGGCCCCCCTGAGAGTGGGTCGATACAAGTTTGGTGGCCCACGTAGGTACGCGCTAACTACCTCGTGAACAATATAGTATGATCAAGATGTATAGTATGAAATTATCAAATTAACCTCGAGTATATGACGTCTCGAGTTCACATCTGTATGGGACATGAGGTGAAGTGTCCTTATTACCCATCTTCATTGATCATCATCACCTTCTTTGAACTCTTAACCCTTGTCCAGGAACTTGTGTTCCAATCTTTGGATATATCGTCATAACCTCCTTTGTCGACAACTTGAAGGATCTTCCATCGATTGAACTATTTACTCAATTCTTCATCATCACCTTTCCTTTTTGGTAATGACCTTTAGATTGACCTTCTTAGAATCTTTCTATTTTTGTTTAGTTCACTTGAACTCTGGCTACATCCTTTTGTAAGGAGGGTAGCGATCAAGTTTTCGATCACCAGAAGTTCGAGTCCGACAATGGGAGCAGATCAGAAGGACCAGTGAAGATCAGGCCAGACCTACGGATGCAATGACAAGTGCGATGGAAAGCTGAAGTGATTCAAGAACTCATGGACGTATTTTTGAAATGATCTCCTAGGATTATTTTGGAACATGTCCTCAAGTTTTTAGTTGATCTGGTGTTAGACACTCAAACAGTATCGATGGCACTTTACGCACAACGCCACCTGAGCTTCAGGCTGGATAATTGTGGCGAATTGAATGGATACGACCTAACATTAGAGTGCTCTTGGGAAGAATGGATCCTGGCGTAAGAGTTTCAACTAATGATAACTGAATGAGATGATTATGAAGAGTGAACGTCATCTTCCTCGCACTGGTTATATTTCGATCAACTTGGCGGATCAATCAAAGTTGGTATCACCAGTTGAAAGTCAACATCTTGAAGACTACTTCCGAGACCAAGTATATTCGTTACGAATACTTGGTGATGCCATTGGTGTGGTCAACCCACTGCTGGTATTCACGAGTCTCGTAATCATTCTACGAGTGCTTGAATATATCACTGGTAGTCCTCTTCAACGACGTTTTCGAAGGATACTCAAAAGTATGCCAAGTATTTGAGGATAGTGCGAGACAATTTAAGACGAACCAAACCGAGACGTGCAATTATATGCATCTACTTTTTCTTCGTCTTTCTTGAGCTTGTAATTTTTCTTTATCTATTCTGTAACCGATCTCCCATGGGTTGAATCTGTTTTCCGGCCACCATCTTCCCCCTTTTATTTCCTTTTGTCTGCACTCTCTCTATGAGCCCTGGTCTGGCCTACCCTATCCTACCCTACAGACGAGTTCGACACCCCATTTAATCCCCTCATCTCTCCCTCACCAACCCCATCTCATGGCTTCCCCTACGCCATGTCAACACCCACTCCTCCACCTTGCCTCTCTCCTAGCGAGCCCAACCCATCTCGCCTCAAGCTCCTCCGGCCTCGTCAAAGTTCCGCCACTCCACCCTACTTCAGCGATACCTGCCACGACAAGCAATCGTAGCCACCACACGACATGGATCAACAACTGTCAATGGCCCACCAACGATATGCTTTAGGATTTTGGGGATTGTTGGTCTTAGCGACGACCCTCACCATCACCCTTGCTGTTGTCGTGTGGTTGAGATCTTGGGAAGCTACGATTCTTGGGCTTCTTGTAAGTTCCTTGTCCTGGGTCTTGCCTCATTGGTGTCCCGCTTCGGTTTCTTCTTCGGCCCACTCCTTCGTGTTTGTTGGACTGTGGGTTCTTGGTCGTTGACTTGTTTAGGGTTAATGGTGATAACTGTGGATGTCAACCAATGGTGTTGACATGGGGTATTGTTAGGGATGAGCATTGGCATGCTATTGGCTTTAGGTGTTGAGCTTGGATGTCGGCCGTGTGTTTAGATTTGGAAGATGGTTTTGGTATTGGATTGTTGTTGTCTATCATGGGAATTACTGGAATGAGTGATAGCGATAAGTAAGGTCCTTGAATGTTGGCCTTGTATTTGTGTTTTGGCGTTGTCCTGGATATTGGCTTGTTGTTGGGTGTTATGGGAATTGGTAGCATTAGTGCTTGGCTGGTTAGGTTTAACAGCACAAATGCATATGGATTAGTCGATACCCCCTTTGTATGCTATAACATCATTGGCTAGGTCACGTTAGTCACCATTAGCACGAGTATAAGATTTGAACTTTATGATCTTCCTTTTGATGTGGTTTAAATAGCTTGCTACTGACTTATCACCTCAAGTTCCAAGTTCGAACAGATGTTGTCATCATAATAGTCCTCATTTTCATGTGATGTCATTATCTCATCTTAATTTTCGCTACTTGAGAAGTTGGAGTAGCTATTGTGATGATACTGGTCTTAGGACTAATTACGGAAGCTATGGTGATGTCAATAATATTTATTCATAGATAGCATCTCTTGTTTTCTTGATGCTATGATATCACATTATATTTTATGCTATTAACAACTTATTTTACAAAATTTTTATCATTTATCGATCCTTACCGTTGATAGTTTAATTGCTTAGGTAATGTTCGGTCTTTTAAATTCGGAGGACGGAATTTTTGTAAGGAGGATAGAATGTAATGGCATGTTTTTATAGTGCACGTTTTTCCGTAATGAAGACAATTTCAAACAATTTCAAAAATGGTTAAATGATTTTTTTCAAATTTTTTGTCACTCAAATCTTAAAACGGACTTCAATTTCGTGATCGTCGTGATAATACGAACCCGTGGTACTGTTTTCGTTATTTTTCGGATACGTCTCATTTTGGGGTAAAATCGTAATTTCTTATGTTCAATTATCTTTAACTAATTACAATTTTACTAATTAACCTATTAGCTATCCTAATCACCTACCTAACCTACCTCAATAGCAGCCTAAAACATAAACGTGGGTTGGACGTTTAAATTCCATTAACCCAGATTCATCCCCCCCAAACCCATTTATTACATTATTTAATGCTAGATTACTACTATAATAATAGATTTTATCAATTTAATCCTCCCAGGCTCCTTCTTCCTCATAGTATGAACCCATGCGCACCCCTCTCCCTCACTCTCTCTAACCCATGCACACTACTCAGCTCCCCCCATTACTCACGAACTCAACCCCCCTCAAACCCATGCAAACCCATAGCCCAAACCACGCTGCTCCTTCCCTCCGACCACCGTCCAACCCCCCAATCACTGCCAGCAAGACCGACCCTCCTCTCCATGCCGTCTGCCCCGACACCGAAACCACTCTCTGACCTTCATATTCCCCCGTAGTTCAACTCCCCGCCTCCCTCCGGTGGATCCAGCCATGCTCCACCACCGACAGCCCCCCAGCAGCACCCCCTTCTCACGAATGAACCCATCTCCCCCTCTCGTTCCTCCTCAGCCCACCACCGTGAGCACGGCCCCACTTCGAGGTCGTTGCACCCCAACTCTGCCCTCCCGAGTTATACCCCAACTTTGCCCTCCTCCGACTACAGCCCCAAGCCCGGGCCTCCCCTCATCGCTTCGGTACATGCCCACGATGTCGAAGCAATGCCCAATCGACCCCGACATCCTCGTCGACATCCCCATAGTGCCGTCGCGTCGACTGACTTTGCCGCTGCATTCGGCGACGTCGCCACCCCCTTTCGACTACCCACGACACTCCCCAGTCATCGTCAAGTGCCACCGAGCCTCCACCGCTTCACTGCCATCACGAAGCACCCACATCACCCTCCACACATCAGCCTCTCCTCTGACATTGGCAACCACTCCCAGCACCTCCATAGCTCCGACAAAGCTCTGCTGCCCCTCGCCACTCCCTCTGACCCTCCTCCGTCGTCCCATGCAGCCCCGACGAGACCAACAGTGCCCCCACACTTCTCTCTCTTCCCACATTCACTGGAACCCGCCACCGTCTGCTCCTTCCGGCCACCACGCCACCGTCGCTCCACCCCCAGCTCCGTCGTCGTCGGTGCAAGGTCGAAGTGCGCAGTGTGCTCGCATGGGTTAGAGGGAGATCGAAACAAATTAACGAAGGGGAGATACATATACATATGTACGTATACGAAGTATATTATCGTATTTAGTATATATATACTAAAAGAGAGTTAATTAGTTAAATTCGTATTAAACTGTGTAGGTATAGAAAAATACGAGGGAAGGCCCAGAAAAATCGAAACGAAGAAACAGACACATTGGCGCTGGTTTCATCGCCAAAAGGCAAGTATATTTCTTACAGTAAATTTTTAAAGATAAAACTAAATTAAAGTATATTCACTTAAAGATGTATATCGTAAAATTTTCACGTACACCTACGTACGCAAAAAATTATGTCGTAGTACTAAACGATCCGGTCACTTTGACCCATTGTTGGAAGAATTCTGACGTAAGAGTTGCCCTGAATAAATCTTCAAACAATTACGATATCTAATTTTTAATTTATTTTAAGCTTTTAAAAATTATTAAAAATACCAATGAGCTTCAGAAAAATATTTTCTTCCTATATAAAATTATTTACCTTACATCTGTAATGCCCTACCAGCTACTGCACAAGTACTAGAGGGGGGTGAATAGTACTTTAAAATAATAAGGCGTATTATTCCAAATTAAATTGCACACAACTACCAAGTCAATTTGCGGAAGCTTAAATTGAATGACAACAATAAAATTAACAATGCTAACAAAACGATGTTAATGGGTTCGGATCCACCCAAGTCTCCCCGACTTGTTCCCGGTGATCCTACGTCCCAACCACCCGGATCCCCTCCGGATACTTGAGTTAGAAACCCTAACTCAAGATTTCCACTATGAATATCTTGTGAAAAACCTTCACAAGATCAAATCATACATGCAATGGCAAAGTGAATCCCACAACCCGGGATCACAAACTTCTCTCACAACCGAGAGAGCCAATAAGCAATATAAAGAGTTTATATGAAATAAATACTCTTACAACAAAATCCTATACCTTGAGTTTTTCTTACCCAATAGGTGGAATGAAGGATTTGAGGAAGATGAAGTTACCAAACCCTAGCACCAAGGAAATGAGCAGCAATGGGTGCCTAGGGAAGATTTGGAAACTTGAATCAAGCAATAGCTTGAAGAGCTCACCAAGAACAAGCTTCTCTCTAGATCTAGAAATGAGAGAGAATGGGTTTCTTGTGAGGAAGAGAGCTTTAGATTTGAGGGAGAATGGCTATCTCTTTAGAACTCAATGAATCTCTTAATGGCAGCTCTATTGAAGATAGAAATGACCTAGGTTCGTATTTATAGGGTCCCATAAAAACAAGTTAGGTCAATCTCCAACGGAAAGAAATCTGTGAGATCTAGTCGGTCAAAGAACACTCACTGACCGACTAGTTCATCAACTAGTCGGTCAGTCACAAAGCATGGACCGACTAAGAGCAGATCTGAGAAGAGATAGAATTCCAGACCAAGAAAACTAGTCGGTCCAAGAACACTGTCTGACCGACTAGTTTCACAACTAGTCGGTCATCCAATGAACGTAGACCGACTAAGAGGCAAAACAACATAGTCTGAAGGCAAGTTGACTTAGTCGGTCCAAGAACAAAAGTTGACCGACTAGATTGTCAACTAGTCGGTCATCAAACGTTCTTAGACCGACTAACGGTAAACAGTAGCTTAGGAGAATTTTAGAGTGAACAGACAGTCACAACTAGTCGGTCAAAGAAGCTTCACTGACCGACTAGTTCACAAACTAGTCGGTCGGTGAGTCAACATAGACCGACTAACTGTAAACAGTAAAGAGCTAAGAATTAACTGACAGAAACTAGTCGGTCCAAGAACAGTGGCCGACCGACTAGATCACCATCTAGTCGGTCAGTACATGTTCTTGTACCAACTAACATGCACAACAAAGTCCGAATTGAAGCGCGACGCTTCGAGGAAGTTAGAGTGAACTTGTGCAAGAATCCTAGAGCTACGAAATGAGCGTAATGAAGATAGAAACGTAAGATATACTCAAGGCTTAACATTCTATCAATCGAAACTAAAAGACTATAAATAAAACCTTAATAAACGGTCTTTGAGAGCTTCGATTGAATCTTCATTACTTCCAAAGCGTCGCAAGAGCTTCAACGAAGCTTTAGACATGAAACTGAGCTTTGGAAAGTGTTGAGATGTCGCTTTGAATGTTCACGTGAAATTGGCGACGATCTCCAATACTGCGCTCACAAATTGTTAGATCATGAATTATTTATGTTTGCTCATCATCCAAAACCAAATCCGGGGAGTCCAATATTCAACATTCTCCCCCTTTTTGGTGATGACAAACCAACATAAATAATAATCAAAGATAATAATTCAAATGTAAAATACTTACTCCCCCTGCATTGATGACACGTCAATTCCAAATTGAATATAAATGAATTGCATCAAGCAGACTAGTAAGATAAATAAAGTGAATTGATTTTTGAAATATCGGATTTTGAAAATCCTTATATGTATCTTAACTCCCCCTGAATCTAGCATATAAAACTAGATTCTCGGAAATTGAGTTAAATTTTCATTTGCGCTATTTATTATCATTATCTCTCCCCCTTTGGCATTATCCCAAAAATGGGGGGCATACAACGACAACAATTAGGAAATGTAAAAATCCAACATCGGGAGTCGTAGACAAAGGCAATGGACCAACTTGACACCAAGGGAAAAATTGTGGAAATCAAAACAAGGTGTGCCAAATTTTCCATTATCAAAAAAAAATTCAAAATCATCAAAAACACCAAATCATTATTCATTTCTTGAATAAAGAAACATACTCTGCAATATTCAATATTCTTGGTTAATTTTGTGCACGGAGAACAATTCTATAAAATTACAGAATTTAAATCCATTTAACCAACTTTTTATGCGTCGATTCGATATCACATTTCAAATATATTTAACGAATATTAAAACTTGCACGACGAATAAAAGATAAAGTGAATGACGATGAACATATATATATGCAGAGACAACATGAGTATATCCAAAAAGATATCACATCGAATATATGAGATACATCATATCAAGCGCTACATATCATCAAAAAGAAATACATCAACATCATCGATACAATATACCCATCAAAAGGAAATACATCATCATCATCATCATTCTCATCAAAATATATACAAAAGCAGCGACGTCATCCAAAGTACATCAAAACATAATAACCCTCATACCCTATCCTAACCCATAATACTCTCGCTAAGATATATCATCCAAAGCGTATATGGAGAGTCCTCGGAACAACGATCACGAGGAGGAGGCAGGATCTGCAGCGTCCGTGGGTCCAGTCGACGGAGTGGACTCAGGATCTGCAGGGAGTAGAGGCGTCTCAACAGATGGAATCGTCGGGGCAGGAGTCGAGATCTCAGCAACAGGCTCAACGGCAGCATGAGTCTCGACAGAAGCAGCAGCAGCAGATACATGAGCAGGCTCGGAAACTGGGTCAGCAGCAGGCTCAGAAGGCTGAAGAGCTGCAGCAGATGGCTCTGGAACACCGGAAGAGGTGGCAACTCCAGGAGCAGAAGAGGAAGTACCAGCAGCAGTGCCCTCGGGGGCACGAGTCGAAGCACGACAGAGCTCCTCAATGTCCTCCTCAGCCATTTCATCAAACTCCACATCCTCAGACACGGAAGGAGGAAGCTCAACACCCATCTGACGAGCCATACGGCAGACTACCTCCTCGGTACGAGCCAAGCGGGACTCGTGACGACGAAGTATCCGTAGGACATCATCAAGGGTGGCAACGGGAGTAGCAGAGGCACTGGCAGAGGCAGGGACAGACGCAGAAGGTGTCGTCCTCTGAACGTGACGAAGCGCCGCAAGAGATTTCTTGACGGCCGTCGCATTCAGGGGAGGACCAAGGGGACGCTCATCGTCACGAGGCAATGTGACACGAAAATGACGAAACACGAGGGTCAACATGCAAGGAAATGGGATATGAGCCGATTTATTGGACTTTCGAATACACTCGAAAGAGTCAATCTTATCGAGTATAATTCGAGCCCAATTAATCGAGCTCCCCATGAAGATCGCATAGATAAGCTTCAAAAATGTCTGGGATGGTAAAGAAGAGGAGCCGTACTTGGGAAGCAAGCACGACTTCAGAATCAGATTTAGGACCCATGCATTTGGCTTGAAAGATTTAGAAGGCACGCCAATCATGGCAGAAGGAATCTGATGGAAAATCTCTGAAAGGATGGTCTGATCAAGAGAAGAAATATCATCTACCGAGATATCAGAAGGAAGAAGGCCAGACGAAGAGATACCCAAAATCTCTCCTAAGATTTCCGCAGTGAGGACTATAGGAGTCCCCAAAACGGTCGTCTCAACAGAGTGGGTCTGATCGTACTGACCCCGGATCCTATTAGCATAGAAAAGCTTCACTAATCTAGGGTAGGGGTGAGGATTCGCCTTCGGGTCATATCGAAGGTAATCGAGAAGACCCGACGACGACAGAAGATCAGCTAACCCTATGAAGTCGCTAAACTGGACGAAATGCTCCAGAAGCAGCGGGCAATGTTCGATACGGTTATATGCCGCGAGACACAAAGGGTCATCGCGACATAAGGAAATATCGACACCGCCCACCGGCATCGGACCCTTTCCCTTAGGCTTACGGGTAGACGTACGAGGGTGGGTGCTAGACTCGGGATGAATAGGAGGAGTGGGTTCCCTATGAGTCTCGGTCTCGGGGTTATACTCCGTATCGGAATCGGTAGGAGTATGGAACGAAGATTGAGAAGCAAGAATTTTGGCCTTGGGCTTAGGCTTGGGTTTGGGTTTCGGTTGACCTCTAGGTTGAGCGGTCGTCGCCCTCTTCTTCTTGAGAGGAGGCGAAGACGACGAAGGAAGGGTGGTCTTGGCTCTACGCTTCGGAAAGGTTGGATGCTCGGGATCCGAAGAGATTGGATCAACGGTCATCGGAGAGGGGCTAGAGGGAGTGATCGGGATACGTGTTCGAGCCATAATCTCGGCACAACACGACACACGAGATAGGAAAGAAGAGATCCTAGCCGAAATTAGAAAACCCTAATCGAAACCCTAGGAGATGAAATCAACTGGAAAACCTAACCCTAGAGCTGAAACCGAACCCTAGATAGGAGAGGGAGGAAGAGAGGATACCCTAGGTCGGAGATCGGCGGACGGCGACGGCTGGAATGGTCGGAAAGTGGCCGGAAGACGAAGGGTCTCGAGGGAGGTCGGGGTTTTGAGCGGAGAGAGAAGAGATTTCGATCGATTAGAATGAAAATCGATCGACTAAACTGAGTTTAAGTCGGTCGATTTCGCAAAAGACCAAACAGCCCCTGGCACAACTAGTCGGTCACAGTTCAAGCACTGACCGACTAGATCACGATCTAGTCGGTCGGTCAATGAGCTTGAACCGACTAGTTGCAAACAGTGGCTGAATCCAAAATTTACTGACAAGATTTAGTCGGTCTGCGTTCATTTACTGACCGACTAGTTTCACAACTAGTCGGTCGGTCACTGAACATGAACCGACTAAAGAGTTTAAGATGGAAAGGAAACTCAATAAGCTTGAGTTAGTCGGTGTAAGTTCTTCTACTAACCGACTAGATGAACATCTAGTCGGTTGGTGGTTGAACTGATACCGACTAACAAAGTCCAAAAAGGTGATAATCAAGTTCTCTCCACAAAACACTTGGACGATAGATCGCAAAACTCTCAATACTCATCTAAACTACCCCATTAAACGTCGAAATCTTAAATATGACATTGAAATACGATTTCGATCATAAATTCAAATAAATCACATAAAATTCCCAATAATTCAATTAATCTAGCATGAATGAAATATCGCGAAATATATTAGCATGCAAGATGATTGAATTTAAATATGAAACCTATATCTCGGATTCACCCATAATCCCCAATTCTCGACGCAACCGCACAAAGGAGTCCTCCTTTAGGGGTTTCGTGAAAATATCGGCGATTTGCTTTTGGGTTTCAACGTACACTAAAATGATGTCCTTTTTAGCAACATGATCATCTAAGAAATGGTGTCGGACATCTATGTGTTTCGATCGGGAATGATGTACCGGGTTCTTGGAAAGACATATTGCACTTTGGTTGTCAACCATGATAGGGCAAGTATCACAATTTATACCAAAGTCTTTAAGTGTGTGTCTCATCCAAAGAACTTGAGCACACGCGGCACCGGCAGCAATATATTCCGCCTCGGTGGTTGAAAGTGATACCGAATTTTGCTTCTTGGAAAACCAAGAGACAAGAGAATTTCCTAGAAAATGGCAAGTGCCACTAGTACTTTTCCTGTCGGATTTGCATCCCGCATAATCAGCGTCACTATATGAGACTAACTCATATGTGCTAGATCTCGGATAAAGTAATCCAAAATCTAATGTGTAACTTAGATAGCGAAAAATACGCTTTACCGCTACTAAGTGAGACTCCTTAGGTTGAGACTGATAACGAGCACATATACATACGGCAAACATAATATCGGGCCTACTTGCGGTAAGATAAAGCAAACTACCTATCATACCTCGATATAGACGAATGTCTACATCCTTACCGCCCTTATCCTTGTCAAGATGCGTAGTCGTGCTCAATGGAGTCTTTTTCCCGGAGGCATTCTCCATTCCAAATCGCTTTAGCAACTCCACCGTGTACTTCGTTTGGTGGATGAAGATTGCATCGTTCATTTGGCGAATTTGGAGACCTAAGAAATATTTGAGTTCGCCCATGTGGCTCATCTCAAATTGTTCCTTCATCACATTAGAAAACTCTTCGCAAAGAGCGAAGTTAGTAGCACCGAAAATGATATCATCAACATAAATTTGAACTAATAAAATATCATTATTCGCATGCTTAATAAAAAGTGTTGAATCGGCTTCGCCCATTTTAAAATTCAAATCCAAAAGAAAATTCTTTAGGCGATCATACCAAGCTCGAGGAGCTTGTCTCAAACCATAAAGAGCTTTCTTTAGTTTAAAAACGTGATTTGGAAATTTTTCATTTACGAAGCCCGGAGGTTGAGAAACGTAAACTTCCTCAACGACATCTCCATTTAAAAATGCACTTTTAACATCCATTTGAAATAATTTAAAATTCTTATGGCATGCAAAAGACAAAAGTAATCTAATTGATTCTAATCTAGCTACCGGAGCGAAAGATTCTTCGAAATCGATACCTTCCTCTTGACGATAGCCTTGAGCTACTAACCGAGCTTTGTTCCGGACGACGACTTGGTTTTCGTCGGTTTTGTTCTTGAAGATCCACTTTGTCCCTATGACGGTGTGGTTCTTTGATGGCAATGGAACAAGCTCCCAAACTTCATTCCTCTCGAATTGAATGAGCTCCTCCTCCATGGCTAAGATCCAAGCGCTATCTTCGCATGCTTCATTAATATTCTTTGGCTCTATCGATGAGGCAAAGGCACAATTTGCGAAGCGGTGAACTTGGGATCTCGTCTTGACACTATCATAGAAATTGCCAATGACTTGCTCATGGGGATGGTCACGAACCGAATGAAGCCGTTTGGGAATACCTTGATCACTTGGAACATTCTCAACAACTTCATTAGTTGGGTTAGTCTCAATAGAATCAATAGAATCATTAGACTTAGAATTTTCAAACGAATCACATAAAACATCCATAGAATCATTATCATTTGAAATTCTAGTTGGAACAAATCCTTCATTAAATGAGACATGAAGCGATTCCTCGATCGTTGAGGTTCGTTTGTTGAATATCCGGTAGGCTTTGCTACGCGTAGAATATCCAACAAAAATCCCCTCATCGGATCTCGGATCGAATTTGTCCAAACTACCATATGTGTTCTTAATAAAACATTTCGAACCAAAAACACGAAAATGTTTAACTTGAGGCAACCTACCAAACAACAATTCATAACAAGTTTGTTTAGTGCCGGGCCTCAAAAGTATTCTATTAAACACATAGCAAGCGGTGTGTACCGCTTCCGCCCAAAATTGATGGCCAAGTTGGCTATCATCAAGCATAGTGCGAGCACACTCCACTAGCGTCCTATTCTTTCTCTCAACTACACCATTTTGAGGAGGTGCACGAGGGAAAGAGAAGGTGTGAGTAATACCAACTTCATCACAAAATGTCTCAAAAGACTCATTCTCAAATTCACCTCCATGATCACTACGAATAGTGACAATGGTGGTTCCTAAGAGATTTTGTACTTTCTTAACAAAAATTGTGAAGTTTTCAAAAGCTTCATTTTTATTACACAATGAAAATACCCAAGTAAATCTTGAATAGTCATCTACGATGACAAGTCCGTACCTTGCATTTCCTAAGGAAGCTACTCTAGTTGGCCCAAATAAATCTAGATGTAATAGCTCTAGTGGCCGTTTAGTAGAGATGCTTTTCTTAGGTTTAAATGAAGATTTAGGAAGCTTGCCGCGTTGACAACAATCACAAAAACTTTTCTTTTCAAAAACAAGCTTCGGAAAACCTTTAATAGAATTCAATTTTGAAAGCTTATATAGTGTTCCAAAGTTCACATGTCCAAAGCGTCGATGCCATAAGTGTTGTTCACTTGTGTTGGCAACGAGACATTGTTCATATGACTTCGGAAGATCCAAAATATAGATGTCTTTACGACGAGTTACGGAAAATAATAATTTTTCATTATCCTTTCTTAAAATGTGACACAATCATTTCGCAAAGCTAACTTTGTAACCTTTGTCACAAAGTTGACTTATTGAAATAAGATTATGATTTAAACCACTAACAAGATAAACGTCACTAATTAATGGTTTAGAAGGGTTACCGACTTTACCAACACCTATGATGGTTCCGCTCTCGTTGCCTCCAAATACGACGCGGTTTCCATTCGCAATGGGAACCACTCCGGAGAGCAAACGAGCGTCACCGGTCATGTGTTTGGAGCACCCGCTATCGAGTATCCAATTCCCTTTGGAGCTAAATTTAAATTTGATGCTCCTTTTCTTTTTCTTTTCCTTGAGTACCTAAAGATAGACACTTTCATATCATGGTACCCAAGGTCATTGGGTCCAAGGGATTAGACCTTTGGAAGCCAAGTCCAAGTGGACTTAGACTTCCCCACATAATTCTTACTATGCACAACATCCGAAAAATAAGCATTCATGTACATTTGTTTTTCGTCCATGCTTGTGTCCTTTGGGCTCCAAATAGTGAAAATTTTGGAAGCCATCATCCTATTGGGTGCATGCATGCTACGTTGATTTCTACGTGATGCATGTTGTGGATAGGCATACGGGACATGATGGAATGGTGCACGAAAAGAATTATTCATATGATGAGGTGGGTGTACATATGCATGTGTGGAAACACGTGCGTGAGGGTGTCTCACTTGGTGTGCACGTACCCGGGAATGTGTTGCATAAAAATCATCATACGTGTGAGACGGTGGAGTAGGACGTGTGTTCCTACGTGGCATGTTATTAGTGTACATGTAGGCATGCCCCTTCTTTGGAGGTCCACCCAAAGTGGGTTTCTTTCCGAAAGAGGGTGTGGACGAGGTGGAAGCACCATTGGTAGATAAACTACCAATAGAGTGTTTGCTCCCACTCGTTGAGGCTTCGGAAGTTGGCCTAACAAAAGTAGTGACCGACTTGGATGAATTTCCCATCATATACCCCAAGCCAATGTGGTGTTTGGCCGGAAGTAAATCTTTTAGGATATTATCCAAATGGCCCTTACCCTTGTTGAATTTGTTGATTCGCCCCAATGTGTCCTCATATTTCTCTTTGAGAGAACGCAAAGAAGTATCCAAAGCGGATATTTGCGATGTGAGCACATAAACACGAGATTTAAGATTCTCGTTCTCAATACTCAAAGTCGAGTTTTGAGAAGTTAAATCCGCTATCTCATGTTCTTCCGCATCCTCAATGCTAACATGTTCAAGTTTAGATTTGAGATTCACAATCTCATTTCTTAACTCTTCAACAACGGTGTCGTTGTTGGTGATGATATTCTTAGGCGATGTTTGAATGCTAGCTAGGTCATCTTTTACCTTAGTATATCTATTTACTAACTTAGTGTATTTTGACCAAAGTTGAGAGTTAGCATTTCTAAGATCATCCATCGTTACCTCATCGCTTTCGTCATTACTATCATCGGAAGAGGAGGATCCTTGATCGTTCTCCTCTCTTGCCATGAAGCACATATGTGCTTGCTCCACTTTCTCATCATCCGACTCTCCGCTTAAGGAATCCTCGGAGTCGGTGAATGTTGCTCCGACAAGTCCTTTCTTGTACCCCTTCTTGTATTTGTCATACTTTGGCGCCTTCCACTTCTCCTTTTGTTTGTTGAGAGGACACTCCGCTTTCATGTGTCCTGGCTTATTGCACTTGAAACACAAAGGAGAGGAAGAAGCATTAGAAGAGCCAAATTTACCTTTGGTCTTGAAGTTACCTTTCCGGAAGAAACGGTTGAACTTCTTGGCCATGAGTGCCATGGACTCCAAGTCCAACTCGTTTTCCGAGTCTTCATCATCGGAAGATGTGGATGAAGCCGCCTTGAATGCAATCGCCTTTTTCTTAGGCGCATCTAGGTTCAAATATGACTTCATCTTTTCTTGTAGATTCACCTTGCTATCTTTGCGTACCTCATATGACATCAAAGTACCCATTAGTTGAACTACGGTATATTTGTTCATGTCATTACCTTCCTCGATGGCGAAGGTACGTTTTTCCCAAGAAGAGGGAAGTCCTTCAATAAGCTTTAAGCACTTCTCCTTTTGAGTGTAGATCTTGCCGAGGGCCTCTAACTCGTTTATTATGTCAACGAAGCGAGCGTAATATTCTTTCATCTTCTCGCCCTGTTGCATGTGAAACATTTCGTAATCTTTGGTTACGACAACGAGTTTAGAGTCTCTTACCCGACTCGTCCCTTCATGTAGTATGAGGAGAGAGTTCCAAATTTGATATGCACTCTTACATGTGCATATCTTATTAAAATCCTCGGGCTCCAATGCGCATTGCAAGGCGTTCATTGCCTTGGCATTGCTTACCTCCGCGGCGACCTCCGCGGTAGTCCATTTCTCAAAATCTTCTTCTTCGGGCTCGTTGTACTCCTTCATTGTAGTCCTCCATAAAGATGCACTTCGGAGGAAGGTTTCCATCCGACATTTCCAGTACCCGAAGTTGGTACCGTTGAAGAATGGAGGCCTTGTAGAGGAATGTCCTTCCATCACCGATGACGCTCCTTCACGGTTCCTGAAGGTGTCGTAGTTGGAAGGTGGAGGCACGGTCTTGTTGTCGTTGGCAGACATAGCTGAGTATCTGGCTCTGATACCAAATGTAATGCCCTACCAGCTACTGCACAAGTACTAGAGGGGGGGTGAATAGTACTTTAAAATAATAAGGCGTATTATTCCAAATTAAATTGCACACAACTACCAAGTCAATTTGCGGAAGCTTAAATTGAATGACAACAATAAAATTAACAATGCTAACAAAACGATGTTAATGGGTTCGGATCCACCCAAGTCTCCCCGACTTGTTCCCGGTGATCCTACGTCCCAACCACCCGGATCCCCTCCGGATATTTGAGTTAGAAACCCTAACTCAAGATTTCCACTATGAATATCTTGTGAAAAACCTTCACAAGATCAAATCATACATGCAATGGCAAAGTGAATCCCACAACTCGGGATCACAAACTTCTCTCACAACCGAGAGAGCCAATAAGCAATATAAAGAGTTTATATGAAATAAATACTCTTACAACAAAATCCTATACCTTGAGTTTTTCTTACCCAATAGGTGGAATGAAGGATTTGAGGAAGATGAAGTTACCAAACCCTAGCACCAAGGAAATGAGCAGCAATGGGTGCCTAGGGAAGATTTGGAAACTTGAATCAAGCAATAGCTTGAAGAGCTCACCAAGAACAAGCTTCTCTCTAGATCTAGAAATGAGAGAGAATGGGTTTCTTGTGAGGAAGAGAGCTTTAGATTTGAGGGAGAATGGCTATCTCTTTAGAACTCAATGAATCTCTTAATGGCAGCTCTATTGAAGATAGAAATGACCTAGGTTCGTATTTATAGGGTCCCATAAAAACAAGTTAGGTCAATCTCCAACGGAAAGAAATCTGTGAGATCTAGTCGGTCAAAGAACACTCACTGACCGACTAGTTCATCAACTAGTCGGTCAGTCACAAAGCATGGACCGACTAAGAGCAGATCTGAGAAGAGATAGAATTTCAGACCAAGAAAACTAGTCGGTCCAAGAACACTGTCTGACCGACTAGTTTCACAACTAGTCGGTCATCCAATGAACGTAGACCGACTAAGAGGCAAAACAACATAGTCTGAAGGCAAGTTGACTTAGTCGGTCCAAGAACAAAAGTTGACCGACTAGATTGTCAACTAGTCGGTCATCAAACGTTCTTAGACCGACTAACGGTAAACAGAGAGTGAACAGACAGTCACAACTAGTCGGTCAAAGAAGCTTCACTGACCGACTAGTTCACAAACTAGTCGGTCAGTGAGTCAACATAGACCGACTAACTGTAAACAGTAAAGAGCTAAGAATTAACTGACAGAAACTAGTCGGTCCAAGAACAGTGGCCGACCGACTAGATCACCATCTAGTCGGTCAGTACATGTTCTTGTACCAACTAACATGCACAACAAAGTCCGAATTGAAGCGCGACGCTTCGAGGAAGTTAGAGTGAACTTGTGCAAGAATCCTAGAGCTACGAAATGAGCGTAATGAAGATAGAAACGTAAGATATACTCAAGGCTTAACATTCTATCAATCGAAACTAAAAGACTATAAATAAAACCTTAATAAACGGTCTTTGAGAGCTTCGATTGAATCTTCATTACTTCCAAAGCGTCGCAAGAGCTTCAACGAAGCTTTAGACATGAAACTGAGCTTTGGAAAGTGTTGAGATGTCGCTTTGAATGTTCACGTGAAATTGGCGACGATCTCCAATACTGCGCTCACAAATTGTTAGATCATGAATTATTTATGTTTGCTCATCATCCAAAACCAAATCCGGGGAGTCCAATATTCAACAACATCTAGCCCATGTAAAAATATTTAGTACGTATTTTGACGAGTTTAAGCCTGTATAAAAATACGAACACGTTACGAAAATAGATAGAAAATCGTGTGGCCCTTAACCAATTATTTATTGTCGTTGCAGGTACCGATTCTCTTGCACCAGCTCCCATGGATGCTCTAGCTCCAGCCCCGCTTACTACCACGACTTCAAAACCGTAAGTCACAATGAATTCTAAGTTTAGAAAATTAGATAGTGTACTTGTATGAACTTAGGATTTTATACATATAGCCTCAGAACGGCTATTGACTTGAATCGACAACTGGAGACCTATTTTAATATAAAACTAAACTTATAATCTCAGAACGACTATCTAATTAAGCATACGACATTGTCAACTTTTAACTTTGGTAGTTGTAACACACGACAATCTACTTGGGTAAATCATATACTAATGGAAATACCATATGCTCAAAGAATGGGATCAATATCATAATTGTTGGACTTGTCTTTATCCTCAAATTTCTTAGCATCTGCTTTGCTTTACTTTCTGGTTTTCAATAAGAAAGTCAACCAGTAGTCCTGGTTTAACTATCATAGTAAATAGGGAACTATTCTATTGTTTGTTTATACAATCAATGAAGAAGATGTGATAATCATTGGCATCACCCGGTGTATATGATCGTTTGCACCAAAGTTTGGATCACCCTGCTTGCGGGGATAGTGACATGCTTGGCCAAACCTGACTGGCCGTGTATGCATGGATCAATGTTAGAATTTCAATTATCATTAAATACCCTCAAAAGAGTTACTTCAACCTTTTCATCACAGCGATCACTCTCTTGTCTCGATTACCCTTGGCTATCATGTTCTGATACTTGTCATTTGAAAACTTTGCATGAAACATTGATACATTTGTGCACGATTGCTTACGTTAAAACAGTCACATCACCTGTTGCATGCCATCTATGACTCAGTGAATGCCAATGAATGATCGTATCGAATACGATGTGGTGCATTTTATGGAACATCTTGTGGAATATAATGTGGTGCATATTGGAATATCTTCTGAAATATCTTGTGAAATATCTTGTGTAACATCTTGTAAGAAACATGTACATAGAACACTTGATACTTCACTGGGTTGGGGTAACTCATAATTTGAGAGTGTGTGGGAGTGACTGGAGTTCATCTACCTGTCCAGCTGCCTATGTTTCGGTAATCCCATCCCGCTGCCTATGTTTCGACAAACATAACATGCTGTCCGTGTCAGCATCCTGTCTAGCTGCCTGTGTTTCGACACTCGTCTAGGTAAGCGCACACATGCAAGAGATGAACTCATTGGTTGCATATCATACTCTCTTACTTGATTCACGTAGTGTTAGTGTAGTTAATGCTTGCACAGTCACCTTTACTTTATACATTGCATGCACGTTACTTACCACACCTGTGCATCCACCAGTACTTTACTTATCGCTCGTGTATGCCTGACTGCATTTACTATATGTGTCGCACTTGTCCATATCTACTTCTTTAGCATGTTTTCTTACTTAGCCTGTTTTATACTTGTGCACTGCTTTTATTTCTATTTTTAGAATTTTTGTGACTTACCTACGATTCCATTTTCATGGCACCGCAGACGTCGCACATGTTGATGTGGACGTTCCTGAGTATGAGAGCCAGAGTTCGACCCTGAGACCGCAGCTTTTAGAGTTATATTGATATATGTACTTCTTTTCTTTATGTATCTTTGTTGGATCGTATTGTACAATATGGATTGTAATAAAATGGACACTATTTGAGTATTTTTGTACATCTCTGCATCGTGTCTATATTTTATTCATTGGTGATCTACAGACCTGCAAATGTAATTAAATAAGTAATGGCCCCACTGAGAGCCGGTCGTTATAACATGCTCCAACACTTAGTATCAAAGAAAGGTTAAGTCGGTGGCATCAACAGACATGTTCAGATCCAGTTATTCCATTAGCTCACCTCCTTACTTCGATGGAACAAATTTTCGGAGATGGAAAAATTAGATAGAAGTATTCATCACAGCAACCAATCTTGAATGAGGAACATTTCTCAAGAACCATATGAAGCCCCTTCCATCTCACGAGCCACTCGGACCATTGATCAAAAAGAGATATATGGAATAAAAATTAAGGTAATACATATTTGGTACTCATGTATTTCTGATAGTGTTTTTGATGAAATTGCAGAGGCCAACACCACATCACAAATCATGAAATTACTGGAAGAAAAGTATAGAGAACTCAGAATGGAACCATAACCCATGGAGAAACGAAAGATCAAAAAGAGCAACGAGCAAAACTTTCGAGATGAAGAATGTCTAATGGCACATCAACAAGATGACATTTAGGTTAGTGAATCTGACGATGAAATTGATGTTCTATGTACAAGTTTATAATGAGTTTGAGAAATTAAGAAAGAAGAATAAAGAGTTAAAGAATAGCTATAATACTCTGAAAAAGGACCATGACACTCTTGTACATAACCATGATATCTTATCTCGTGAACACGAATGCTTGAAAAATGAACATAGTATTATGCTTCACAACAATGATGGACACAACTCATTGATGTATGATTTTAAATGCCTTAAAGATAAAAATGATGTGTTAGTTCATGATAATGATATTTTGAAAAATAAGCATTCATTATATGTTTTACTGGTGAATGAACGTGTTAACATTCTTAAAAAAAGATATTTATGCTAACAAGCTCAAACATGAGGAGCTAATGCTTAAGGTTAAAATTTCTCCTACACCTAAGCATGTTATTCAACCATACCTTGCACATACACATAAGAATGTTTTGCAAAATAGAAGCAACCATGCCTTTATGTATGGAAAACATGGTAGAAAGAGTAAAACTTATGCTATGGCACACGAAAAGATTGCTCACAATGCAGTTCAAAAATCACATTTTGTGCATAAACCATACATTGCACACAATGCTAGAAATAATATGATATGAGTGCCTAAACACTTAGGCTTGCATGACAAGAATGGTTATATTCGTAATTTAGTTAGAAGCATGCATGGATTTTATAATGACTCTTTTGTTCATGGAAAATCAAAACCAAATAGGATTTGGGATCCAAATCGTTGACCACATATGTCATAATTCTTTTCGGATATCCATCAACATTTTGATTATTTTCTTGATACCCTAGAGTAGAATGAGAAAATGTATGATTATGGTTGTTTGAACAAAATTGATTCAATATGTTATTTATATCGTGTTTATCTTTCTGTTGCAATAACAGTCGACTACTTTTGTAAATTAGTCGACTAATTCTGTGTATTTGAGCACATTACATTATTTATACATATTGATTACTCATGATTTTTATTGATTTTATCACATTCGATTATTAATGCTTATTATTTCATTTTTGTTGATATTCACATGAAGATTAAATAGAATTAATTATATTTGAATATCATTTTATAGTCTTTGATAAAGAAAAGTTTATATGATTTATGATAACCCCAAGGACCCAAAAGATTTTGGGCACCAAAAGTATTAAACTACAAGTATTATTTACAAATTGGAGCCAACCCCTTCAACTCATTGATTTCAAAAGAATGTCACTCAAAGAAGGAGAATGACATTTGGTATCATTATTTATAGGGGGAGCTAAAAGTTGTAAGTATGAAAATCTATTTATAATATGTTTCTAACTCGTAATCACTTGCAGTATCTTTATTATTCCAATACGTGATATTTTCAATACTTGGTATCATATGTACTAGATTTAATTGATGACATGATATAATATGTTTAATTCTTATTCAACACGTGAGATCATATAAATGATATATGTCATCACATACCAGACACACTTATGGCACATCATCTCTAGTGTATGAATTATTATGCTATGCTAGTATGTCACACAAATTGATTAATTGTGAATTTATTTCCATTTGCCTCATTATTATATCTTGTTTCTAAACAAAGGTTAGTTGACATATTTAGCCTACTCTTTATTGAATATCAACCACTTTTATGATATTACTGCTCAAATATAATATCTCATTGATTATATTTGATGCATCTTAATGCTCATGCTATTATTTAGATATTCATTTCAATACTTGGTGATATCTTGGATATTTTGGATATTTTGAGCCTTGTCACACATTGTTGGAATCTTAAAATTATTGATTGATGCATATTTGATGATTCATTTTTTTTGAGAATGTCATACTCATAGAAATCATCACATTGAAATATTTTGATGTCAATATTATTCATGATGACATTCTTTAGTATAGTATGCATTTGATAAATTGGAATATGGTATATGAAATTATGGACATATGTTTTAGGACTGTGACATATTCCTAAAATGCTAAGACATGCATATGTTGATATATGGCATCCACGAAAAATATGTTTCATATAGAAATATGCTTATGTTTCATAGTGCAAATGTTGAATGCTATATTTTTTTGAGTAAATAAAATCGTGTTTTGATGGCATCTTATGCTCTTATCAGATATGAATATTCTGAATATGCTTATTAAATTGATGTACTTGATATTTCGATATATTCTGTGCTTAATTTTTACTTGTTTCTTACCAGCATTAATGCCAGGAGAGTAACACCTGCATGAGAGTAATGCATTAGTGCAGGAGGAGTAAGTATGATCACTTTTAATTCATGATTCAATGGAAAATTATGCAAACGTGATGAGGGTATATTGAGACATTTTCTTTTTCTCAATCCATTAAAAAATTATGCAGGATAATGTTTTTTGTCATATCTGAATTCATTGAATAATTTAGTATGGCATGATATGATTGTTTTCATTTATTAAATATATTGGTATGCATATAATCTCTCTCCATATGCCACTTTGTACACGTTTATCATAAATTTCTTTTCGTGGTATAACCCTCTTAAGTATATTTTTCTCATATCACATTTTTTTCGAAAAGAAAATTACATTATATATTTTTTTGATGTGACAAAGGGGGACAAAGTTTACAATGCATATAGAAAATAACAGTTTATATATTTTTTTCATGTGACAAAAGTTTACAATGCATATACAATAACAATATATGGTTAAAACTTGAATTGGAATATAATATGAATTATGCATAGCTCATCTTATTGCTAACCAGCCTTGATGCAATGGGAGTAACTTCTCCATAGAAATCATGCATCTCTGCAGGGGAGAGTAAGTCATTTTTTATCATATTATATTTTTCACATTTTATATCATTTGTCGTCATCAACAAAAAGGGGGAGAGTGTTGAGTTATTGAGACCCAAGCCAATAGATTTTGTTGATGTACCCAAGTGATATGTATACTAATATGTTTAATTCAAGTGTATAAAGGTATGATGAATTATTTTATAACCACGAAGATTAAGCGCATTGTAAAAGCAAATTGAAGGACTTAGAAGCCGTGATCAAAAGTCTACTTTCGAGCCAAGAAATGCAGCACATGATGGCTCAAGCAAATGAAGCATACAAAGACTCAAGATCAAGTTAATATAGCTTAAGTCAAAGATCAAAGAATAAGAGCGAATGATGTGTGTCAAGTAAGTGGTATACTTAGAATGATAAAGCCAAAAGTATATCTCACGCACACACATAATTTCTGGAAAAATCATTTTAAAATATACTATATCATATAATACTTTGATATAATTTTCTATATATTACTTTTGAAGTATTTTTAAGTAGAAAAACTAGTGTATCAAGAATAACCGGCTATCTGGGTCAGATAACCGACTACTGTCATTAATATTTTACCTCCAACTCTCTGTCAAAATAATAGCCGACTATTAGAAATAGCTGACTATCTGGGTAAGATAGCCGATTATTTGGATCAACTCTTAACAGATGTGACAACTCGATTTGAATTTGTTCTAGCAGTTAACTTGCCGTTTGAGAAGACTGTTTGAGCTGATTTTATGTTGATTTTATGTTATTTATTCTCTATAAATAGCTGATTTTTCAGAGTATTATATACAATAATGTCATATCAAAAAGAAATCTCTCTCTTTGCTTAAAAGTGCTCAAGCTCTGATTTGTTCGTCATAATTTTCAAAAGGCTAATGTTTTGAAATTCTTTTGTACTTAATTTTTCATTTTTATTTTCTGAATACTTCTAGCCTTTGGTAAACTTGATTTTATCTCCAAGCATATAGCTTTTCTTATCGAGATTCAAATTTCAAGTTCTTTTTAATCTTCACGTTTTTATATTTATACTTTTTCAAAGATTAAAACTTAATCATTGATCTCTAAACCCCAAGTGCACATTTTAGAGAATCAATTTTCATGATAACTCTTTTTGATCAAATTGTGCTAATTATATCATTTTATTTGATCAAGAGTTTTTCGATTTCTTAAGCCACATATACACTTGTATACTCTTGGCTTTAGGAAATATTGTACTCAAATTTATATTTATTGTAAAGTCTTTGGAGAAGACTTTGTGATTGTAATTCTCACGTGTAGGGAAGTGTTGTTGGAAAATCCTAGTTGGTTGTAACTAGGTAAGTATGTTGGAAATTCCTAGCGAGGGAAGCTCGGTGATTGTATTGCAGTTTTCAATAGTGTATTAAATCCCGAGCAAGGTCGGGGACTGGACGTGCCCAGGGCGGGGAACCAGGATAAACTATTGTGTTTGCGCTTACGATGTGCACTTTTTTCTCTTATTATTACTTCTTGCATTATTTATTTCCGCTGTAACTCATACTTTTTCGCAAGTATATAATATTGTGTTGATTAAGTACAATTGAGGTAACTCTCATTTGAGACTTAGGCAACTTAATAGAATGATCTTAACTTAACCGAAAAAGTTTATTATTTGTTGACGACAACCCCCTTCTAGTGTTGTCTGTCATCTACAGGATCCAATATCTTACGCATCTTGTATCAGGTTAGTTGACCAATGAGTATTCATTGGTCGACTAATCTACATTAGTTGACTACTGACTATTCATTAGTCGACTGATTAAATGCAGAAGTATTGTTTTGGAGGTTTTGCCTTTCTTCTTAAGTTTAAATGTTCATAACTCTTTTACGATCATTTCCCACACACATTCGCAACTCTTTGTGACATGTTTGTTCCCTATCAAATAGGTTGATCATAACTCTTATGATCAATCAGATATATCACATATACAGAAAGATTAACCCTTCGCTTTTTGTGATGAGCCAACATTGGCGTGAGACTTTAACAGTCTAATTCCTACTGCATCAATGACTTAATCATATAAAGTCACATGTACGACAGTGGCACTAGTTGTGCATAAAAACACCCATTTTGAAATTGTCATTATCTGATTAGTGTGGGTTTGAAATCTCCTTCAGCCAAATGTAGGCCTGTAAGTGGCAGGTACTAGTAGTCCAGTCTCTTTGTTATAATTATGTTGTTAAGGTATCTAGGGTATGAAAACTGTCAAAAACAATTACACCATAAATCCTTAAGTCATATGTGATCCCATAGTTAGCGGTTGGATAAAACTTGTTACTCTTAACAAGTTTATCCCTTCCACCCTGGCCAGTGATTTACTATGGATCTATTGAGTCCTTGTGACACTAACATGCTATACTAGAGGAGATGAATCTCGTCTAGATGGCCACTCCATTCATACACTTCAAACTATATCCAAGGAGTACCTACATACTGGGTGCAATATTGATGTTCGGTAAAAGCCAAAGTATAGCTTTTCACGTATGAGGTCCTTTAGAAAGTCTTTGGTCATAAGGACTATGATGTATTAACTGGCACTTGAGAGCTTTTATAGATAGTCTGAGTATGATTACCATATAGAAGCATCTCGAGGAGTCATTCTATAAACTTGGTCTCTAACAAGCACATGTGCCCTGTCTCATGATGTACACACATCGAATAGTTATAAGACCAGTCACTACCATCCATCATAGAGATCAATGCACACTGGTTTTTCTGGAATATCAATGTCACATCTTGATATACCTATGATAAGTAACATTTATGATATATATTTGCGGATCCATTGGGCCTCATTATCATGATCTCATTATGATCCCAATGTCTCTCACATATATCCAAGGACTTTAGCCATGCAATCTCATCATAACAATAACATACATACTCAACAGTATGAAAATGATCCCATTAATAAAGAATCACCAAATTGCATACTATTATTTCAAACAAGATGTTTTAACAATTACAATAATTTTCTGAATGGTATACTTTCCTCAACACTAGCAGCACATGATGGCTGGGTTCGAGTTCCAGGGTTGGAGGATCGTAAAGGGGGCTATATCAACAGGGTGAATCTTTTATCGCACAATGTTAGTGAACATGATCGAAGGTCTTCATCGAAAGAGATTTGGATGTGTATGTATTTACTTCCAGCATTTTAATTCATAATATTTGTAGCGTATCTTTCACTTTTTATTAGGTTTTGAATTTTTTTGATTTTTCCATGCGTTCGCACTTACTAATTAGATTTGTATACCTATCATTATTTCCTTATATAATCTAATTCAAATCTAACATCATTGATTCGCTTAACAAATTCTCTAAGGCATTCACCATCTTATTGTTTAAGAAATGTAAGATGGGTTGGTTCACTAGTGCCTCATGCTCTAAGTGAAATGATGCGAGAAGGCATGCATGAGCTAGTAAAATGATAGTATTGATCCCAGAGGGAGCGGACCATACTAGTTGTGAATATGTTCCTTAAAAGAGGAATGTAAACCTTACATAATTGATAGCATCAAAGTCATTTAAGAGTTGCTAGTTGTCTGGGATTACTAAAGATGTTGTACCGGGTCCCTCATCCAATCATATCCAATGAAGGTAAGTACCTTGAATTTGGTGGAAGTAGGTACCATAGAATGCCATGAGAAAGTGGGTTACTATAGTCAGATCTCTAATGACAGATGGGGATCTTCTATGACACTCAAATCAAGGTGGGTTGTCTCTTCTTCTTCTGATATTAATATTGGCGTTAGAATTTGTAATGATGTTATTGAATTATCAAATTTTATAAATTATGTACATTTTGTGCTCTTATAGCAAGGAATGAAAAATTATTATAAATTAGTTGTACAAATTTTCATTACAATTTTAACAAAATAAAAATCATCAATAGTTTATTCAGTCGATGCAAAGTAATAGCACAAACAGAAGAGAGTATCGGTGCCTTGAAATCACGTGTCAATCACATGCAAAATTTAAATGTTGACTTAAATGTATTACACATGTATAATGTCATGTGCATTGCATGTGCTGCTCACGTGTCATCCAACGTGGATAATCATCACATGCTTGCATGTGAGCGTCTTTTGTGGCATCCAACATTGAAATAAATTAAACGAAATATTTAAAATATTTAAAATTAATGGCAACAACTATGCAATCTGTTGGTACTGAAAAATAACTGTTGGTGCTATACAACACTTAGGGTTTTTGCTCCAATAGGCAAATGATCATTGGTGTTGCAAGCACATAAGATTGAAACTGTAGGTGCTGCATGCAGCTTCAATAAAATTGCCTATTGGTGTTGCGCATTTCCTAGTAGTGATCGTAGACCTAATTGCAGTTAATATTTGTCTTTCATATTAAGTATAATCGTGTAGGGATTCCTTGTTTAATGTTAACAAATCTTCATAAACGGTGTTTGATAGGGTTGTTAAACGATGTTTGATATGGTTGTTAAGGGGTTTGTAATGATATGTGATAGTTTGAAGGATTTTTTGCAGCTCTCTTGGCTACAGTTCTTGAAGCATACCAATAGGAAGTACAAACATCTCTTGGTTGTGCTTATTTTATCTTTTTAAGACCTTAAGGTCAAATAATTTTATTCTAGTAGCACAATTTTTTTGAAGAAGAACGCTTTTTAAGAGCTTGAAAATAATTGAGCATATGAGTTAAGGAGAAATAATTTCTCTCTAGTAGCACAAATTTGTTTTTCAACCAGGAGACCAATGCTCGTCCCAACAACATCATAGCTAGTGTTTATTGTTGGCCAATGAAAGTGTTTGAAGGGGCATGCAAAACAAAAGAAAGTTTGCAGCTAAAATTTTTTTTGAAGCAGAAAAAATCAAGAAAGATCCAAGATCATCATGTTCCTTATATGATGCTAATGTAAGCTTAAACATCAATCTCCTCATGTGCAGCCATCATCCCAATACCAATGTGCACATTATTACCTCTTTGACAACCCTTTATCCCCAGTTGCTAACTAGCTTCAGTTGTGACCACATCCAACCGATCGAGATGAAGCACCTCCTTATGGTTGAATCCACATCAAACGCCGACCAATAATAATGTTGATATCCTCTATTGATTCTTTTCCAACTACATCTCAAAGAAGCCACCATCATCTCCTTTACCGAGTACCAGTGGCAGACACAACACCGCCACCGTCAGTCTAATGCCATCGATCATTTTGTATGGCAATTAGCTTCTTCATCCCAATGTTGAATAATCAGCTGACCAAGATGCTACCGGTGCAACACCAAATTCATCATCGCTCTACAGATAATTTTCTACGCAAACAGAATATGGTTGTGGGGCTAAACAGAGGATACACATGCAAATAAACAATAGAAATTGATAATGGGTGAACATGAGCACTCATGTGCAAGAGGCCACATCAACTCTAGCATAAGATAACTCTATTTCCTTATTTTTATATCGTATTGGATTATTTTTAAACTCTAGATTACTTTGGGTAGGACCTTGCCTATTTTTATTTTCCTAATAACTTCTTAATGACAAGTTGTTGTGTTTGTTTTATCAGGGCAAGACCTTTGCTCTAAAATCTTCTAAGGGGATTCTGTTTCAAGCTCATCTTCCTTGAGATTGATTGTAGCATCCGATTCATTGATGTTCGTAAGAATATCATCATTCTCACCAAGTTTGTTGATGATAACCTTATGTCTAGTGAGAATTCTAGCCACATCTTAAGGTTGTAGGATATTGAGTCACCCCAAATGTTCTGCTTATGAGCAAATATATGTGTTGAACTAACTTTATGAATGCATATATTAGAAGATGAAGAAAGGTTAGCGATGGTGTTACAAGTTAATGCAAGATGAAAATTGAAAACAATCCAAGAGAAGGACTTGAAGCTCAAAGATTACATTAATAAAAATATCTAGGTTAGTGATGTATATTTGATGTATTTTAATAATCTTATCGTACATTATTTATTAAAGAATTAAAGATGCACGTCACACTCAGTGTGTCAAAACGGCCCATCTGGGCCGGGCCGGCCCGGTCTCCTTCCAAACCCAGGTCGGGCCGGCGTGGTTATTTTAGGTGTTAAAAAATTAAATAAAAATTTTAAAAAATCTTATTGCCCAACCGGGCAAATTTTTTGCAAATGGGCAAAATTTTGCCCGTTTGCACCCGGGCCGACCCGGTCCGATGGGCCGGTGTACCCATCCCAGCCTGGCCCTGTCCCCGGGGCCGGGTCGGTCAACGGCCCGTTGACCGGCCCCCGGGCCCGGGGCGGGCCAATGGGCCACCGGGCTTTTTTGACACCATGACCTCACACACAGTTTGAAACTCTTAAAAGACTTAGAAATTGTTTGCTATTAATCCATATCAATTTCCATATGTTTACATTTAAAACTATGTATTTTTATGAGCATTAGTCGACCAATGTTATTTCCCTAGTCGATAAAAGAAGTTGGAAACTGGCTGAGAGTTTTACATATCACGTTTGTCAACCAGAGTTGTCGTATTACTCGACTAACATTATACGATTAGTCCACTAATGGCTGAATACTAGTCAACTAATGACGTTGTCATTAGCTAATGATGTTAATCAATTAGCTGTTTTATAGTCGTTATTAAGGGCATTCTAATATTCCCTTTGAAGGGTTTTCGTGCCTATAAATAGGAATGTTCTTAGGCTTTTTCACACCAAGAAAAATTGAGTTTTATAATGTTTTCATTAATTTTGTGAAAAAGCAATATTCCCAAATTGGCCAAAAGACCCCTCAATTGAGCCAATATTTAGAGATTTATATTCCTAATTCTACATCCTTGGAATAGAGATCTTTACCTTTGCCACACTATACATAAAAGAGCTCCATCTTCAATGGTATATGGATCGTTTACTTTCAATTGCGAAAGGTGTAAGTATTCTCGCGAGGTTTTTTTAAGAGAACGATAAGGTATACTTCAAAGGTTTGTTTGAGAGAGTTATTTCTTAACATCGGATTATGGTTTTAGGGGTTGTAACTTTTGCAATTTAGCAAATTGTTAGTGGAACTCTTAAACAGGTTTTGCTTGGGTACTGGACAAAGGTCGGGGAGACCGAACCAGCGTAAATTGCTTGGTGTTAGTATTGTGCTTTTGTGGTTGATATCATTACTTGAAATTTTTGTTTATTTTCTGCTACATATCTAATCTTTGCATGTGAATTTTGCTGATTAAGAATCTAACACGATAATTGCCTTAGATCTCTTAGGTAGACTATTTAAACATTATTCACTCCCCTCTAGTGTTTCTACCTATCGTCCATAGGATCCTGCACGTAGTATCAGAGCGAGGTAAAGGATGTCATCAATAAGATGGTCTCATTGCCCAAAAAGTCAATCAATTACCTATCCACTGATGTTCACTGTTCCAACTACGACTATTGAAAGGCACGAATAATAATCTACATCCAGTTCATAAGGTTTGACATTTGGGACATCATGGAGACTATGACAAACATTCCACTCCAAGACAACATGGACTGATGCAGAGAAGGCAAAACCAATCCAAAAGTTCAAAGCAATGACTGCATTATTTTGCGCATTAGACAACAGTGAATTCAACCATGTTTTGATGACAACCATGATACATCAGATATTGCATACTCTACAGGTTACACATGAAGGAATTAACTGTGTTAAAGAACCAAAAATTTCTTTTTTTTGCACACTAGTTTGAACTATTTAAGATGAAAGAGGGAGAATCAATCATGGATCTTTACACAAGGCTCACGGTCACTGTTTCAGAGTGTTTTCTCACTACAAAGCGTTGACCGTGGAGAACCCGGTCAACGTGGTCAAGGGGCCCGCTTTGGGTCCCTCGGGGGCTTCGAATCGGTGCAGAAGGGGCGAGGGGAAGCCTCGACCCTGGTTGAGACGCTCGGCCTCGGACAGACGAGCGCGTCCTCGGAAATAGGACGACGATGGGAAGCCTCGGTCGTCCGGCTAAATGCGTGTTCGGCGAAGGGTGAGGGGAAGCCTCGGCCCGGGTCGAGACGCTCGGCCTCGGTGGTTTGCGCTTGGTTTCGGCGATCGGACGACGAGGGGAAGCCTCAATCGTCCGGCAGGTTGCGTGGTCGGTGAGGGGCGAGGGGGAGCCTCGGCCCGTTGATCAGCTGTCCACCTGCGTAGACGAGAACGCTCGTCAGGGGGCCGGACCTTGGTTCCGGCCAAATCCCCTCCGATGCCTAAGTCAGACAAAGATCTGAGAAAGGAGGCCCGACGGAGACGGTCCGACTCGTGAGGAGATCGTAACGGCGTCTCTCGGCGCGAGCGGGGGAGGAAGGAGATGGATTGGGGGAACGAGGTCGTTGATGGAGTACCTTAGGTTTTGTTACCTCAGATGCGGTCCCATTCTTCGTCGTCCTCCTAGCCCTTTTGTAGAGCTCCCGTCGTGATTTCCTTTGGCCCACGTCCCACGCCTGCCCTCGATCGTGCCCCATCAATCCGCCCCCTCGCCGCCGGTCTCTTCGCCCTTCCAGCACCTCCCCATTACTGCCATTTAGTGGTCGCGCATTCGGGGGAACTGTTTTCGCAGGAGTGGGCGAGTGACTTAGCGGGTTATCGGGGCCGGGTCAGATCGACATTCGAGAAGATCCCTTACAGGGCCTTTGCTGAATGGGCTTGAGGAAGCAGATGGGCTCTCGACCAGTAGTCGGGCTCCTGGGCTCGTGTCTTTTGGGGTCTTGGTCAAATAGGCGTAACAATTGCCCCCATCGGTCGAGTTGATTAGCTTCGGCCTATTCGGCTCGGCCGATGTGACTCCTGCCGATTTTGACAAGCTCGCCAGTCGATGCCGACTCATTTATTAGTCGTCATCATGAGTGGGCCCGTTCGATGTTTTTAAGGCGCGGGCTCCGAAGAGCCATTGGTCCTCCGATGCCGCCACGTGTGGCTGCAAATTTACCCCCATCGTTCGTGGGGCCGTCTTCAATCGAGAAGCTGAGGGGTTCGGGCGCCGCCATCGGTGGGATCGATCGGCCTCGGCTAGCTTGGTATAACCGCTACGCCTCCTGGGGTTCCGAGTGGCGCTTCAGCCGAGGCGTGGTCATAAATGTAGGTCATGATGAGGCGGATCGATTGGACTTCCCCTGGCGCCGATTTCGAAACGCCGCCAGTCCTTCGAAGCCTGCCGCGCGTTCTTGTCAGCCGCTTTGAATTCGCCCCTGCGCCCGGTATATAAGATCCTCAGCCGCGTTGATCTCCCCTCCTCCCTTGCTCCTCCCGGTATTCAAAGCTTTCCGCAACTCGGAGTTTCCCGTCGCCTTCGCTTTCTCGCCTTCTCCGAACTAGTCGAAAAAGGTAATTCCTCTTTCGCTTTCGTCTCATGGCTGCTCTTAGGATAGGCGGTTCTGGTCAAAGGGCGAGGGGTCCTCCGGAGTCCAGGCGGGGCGAGCCCCGGCTAGGGGAATCAGGTTCCCCCGCCGGGAGTCGTTCTCTTCAAGATAAGGGGAAGGGGAAACTTTTCCAGACTACGCCCGTGATGACGTGGTGTCGGCTGCCGTGCGGCTTAATGTGCCCCCGGTTGTCCTCCGTACGCCGTCGAGGACTCCTCCTTCGGTGGCCGCGGAGATCCGGGAAAGATATCTCTGCTTCCCATACGAGGTTCGAGTTCCATTTGTCGACGAGCGGATTTGCCTTCCGAGGAGTAATGAGGTCGGTGCCTACGTCGAGATGTTCCGCCTGGGTCTTCGCTTCCCGCTCCATCCCTTCTTCATCCAGGTCATGGAACATCTCACGGTGTCCCTGTGTCAGTTCACCTCGTGTTCGATCGCGGTACTGACGGGCTTCGTAACGCTCTGCTATACCCGTGGTCTGGAGCCGTCTCTCCCCCTTCTCTTCCACTTTTACCAGGTCCAGACGGTCGGTCCGGGGTCATGGCTGCTACTTCGAGCCCGTTCAAGGAGGGAATGCCTGATCGGGTTGCCCCGCTGGTCAGGGGATTGGAACTCGGATTATGTCTTCGTGGTCTTCTTGGGTGAGGCCCAAATTTTGACAAGTTGGGGAGCGTCTGTCCAACCTCGCCCGCCACCAGCCCTTTCGGATGTTGATCAGGCAGCCGCCGCGACGCTGTCGGCTCTTCCTTTGGAATCGAAGTCCATCTTGCCTTTGTTGGATGACCTACTCCTGAAGGCCATCTTGTGGTCCCCGGGTAGGTCGCTTTTTCCTCCTCGGACTGCCCTGTGACTCATCCTGATTTCGGTTTCCTTTACAGGGATGGCAGGCCGCGAGTTCGTCCGTGACGTCGATGAGCTGATCCGTCGTGGAGCTGCTCGGAGCCGAGGCAGTACCTCCGGAAGGGCGCCTCGACGGACCGTTGAAGAGGAGGTGCACCGAGCCGAGCCCTCCGTGGGCAAGGTAGTTGAGGAGGATGTGCGCCGAGCCGAGCCCTCCGTGGGCAAGGTAGTGGCCATGCCTCCTGCCTCTTCTTCTGGCGATCCCCTCCCCGGGGGCGTAGTAAAGGCCGGACCTGCCCCACCAGCCCGAGAGGCAGGGGGTAATGACGGGTCCGGTGTATTCCCCCTCGCCCTCGGAGCGTCCCCTCCCGTCCCCGAGAGTGGAGATGGGGCAAGGCGGAAGCGCTCTCCTCCGGCGCTCGTGGTGCCTCGCGGAGGGAAGAAGAGGAAGGAGAATGCGGAGCCCTCCAGCCCGGTCAGTTCTGTGCCTCCTGCAGGCACCACCGGAGATCTTCAGGTGACTCTGACAACCACCCCCATCACAGCGTCCCCGCTTCCGTCCCCGGGAATCGGAGCGCTATTGGCGAGCCATATGGCTTCCCTCGATGTTGCCCCCGGGAGTTCGGTGTTCGCCGACCGAGCCCTAGCCCAGCAGGTGGCCGAGAGCTCCGTCTTCCCTCGGGACCGCAGCACCCTCGAGAAGATTCCCGCCGACAAGGTGTCGGATTCTTTGGTTTGGGCCCTTCAACAGGTTCGGCCTTCTCGTAGTCCTTTCTTTCCCTTCACTCCCTTTTTAGCTCATGTCCCGTTTTTCAGGGGTCGACGCTCGCCGTGGAGCTGCAGCGGCGAGCCATCCTCCTGAGGAAGCTGGAGGAGTCCACCATGAAGGCTCAGGAGCGGGCAGGGGCGGCCGAGGTGGCCATGATGGAGGCCCAGATGGAGTCTCAGCGCCTCAACCTCCATGTGGCCGCGTTGGAGGGACAAGTGGGTGACCTCCAAGGAAAGCTGGAGGATGCTCATCAGTCGGCTGAGGAGGCGGCGGAGTCGTTCCGCCTGGAGAGGGTGGAGCTTCAGAGGGAACTGTCGGATCGGCGCCAAGTGATGCGGCTTGCAGAGGAGGTGGAGAGGGGCGTCGTCGAGACCCTGGGGATGAGGATCCTCGAGGTCCTCAGGGTGGCCTTCAGTAAGTACGAAGACCTCATCGCCCCTCGGATCGTCGAAGTCGTCCAGTCTTCCTTCCGGGAATGTGCGGAGCGTGTCCGGCAGGCCCCTCCGTCGGTCGATCCCCCTCGCTCCGAGCAGGGCGAAGTGCCCGAGGATGTGTCCTCCCGAGCTCGGGCTCCCTTAGCAGTCCCTCCCGGCCTTATCCTCAAATTTTTTAGCATCCGCTTCGCTTTGGGCCAGTCTACTTGAAATGGATCCCTGGCCCCCGCTGTCTCCTTCGGCTTCGTCGATGGTTCCGTGGCCAATAATTGCTGGTTGCATGGCTGCTAGCTTGGGCTACCTACTTTGGGTCTTTTGTCAACCAATTTTGCTCTGTCGGTGTCGATCTGGCTTCTGTAGGGTGTTTTCTTCGCCTCGATCCCCTGTAAATAAGACACATTTTTGTACTCTGGTTAACTATTATAAAAGAAATTGACTTACTCGGACTTCTCGTGTACTTTGCGTCGTCGCCTTGTTCTTGGCCTAGGACTGGTCGGCGTTGGCGTTGGCTGGGGGGGATTCTCCCCAGACTTATGGGTGTGAGAGTCGGTCGGTGAAGGCAAAAGCTCCTCGGCTTAGGACCGGTCGGCGTCCGTGTCTCGGGGGAGTTGCCCCCAGACTTATGAGCACAAGAGTCGGTCGACGAGGGTAAAGCTCCTCGGCTTAGGACCGGTCGGCGTCCGTGCTTGCTGGGGGAACTGTCCCAGGCTTATGAGCGCGGAAGTCGGTCTGCGAGGGCCAAGCTCCTCCGCTTAGAACCGGTCGGTGTTCGCGTCTCGGGGGAGTTGCCCCCAGACTTATGAGCACAAGAGTCGGTCGGCGAGGGTAAAGCTCCTCGGCTTAGGACCGGTCGGCGTCCGTGCTTGCTGGGGGAACTGTCCCAGGCTTATGGGCGCGGAAGTCGGTCTGCGAGGGCCAAGCTCCTCGGCTTAGAACCGGTCGGCGTTCGCGCTGGCTGGGGGGATCGCCCCCAGACTTATGAGCGCAGGAGTCGGTCGGCGAGGGCAAAGCTCCTCGGCTTAGGACCGGTCGGCATCCGTGCCTGCTGGGGGAATTGCCCACAGTCTTATGAGCGCAGGAGTCAATCGGCGAGGACAAAGCTCCCCTTCCTCCTCCAGTGAGGCGGCGGTCCCCAGTCTCTTGCGCTATTGATGACATGTCAACCCCGTTGGGGATTTAAGAAAAGACCAAAAAGGGAATGCATTTGTACTCCCAAGAGTCCTGTCTGACCGGTACATTTGGAGGAAAGGAAAAGGAAATGAAACTAGACAGAGGGACGTAAACCTAGATAGCTCCCTCTTACTAGGCTGCAACCGGGGGGAGAGACATCGCCCGCTCACTCTATGATACGGAGGGGACCTTGGACGGTGTTGATCTTCTTCCCCTTGTCTGGCTGCGTGGAGGTCCCTTCTCCGTGGGCCGGCTCGTCGGCCTGGTTCCTGGCGTGCCCCCGGCTCATCAGCTTCTCAATGTCCTTCTTCAAATGCCAGCAGTCTTCGGTGTCATGACCATCGTCCTTATGGTACTTGCAGTACTTCTCCCTGTTCTTCCCACCTCTTCTAGCCTTCGGTGGGGGGCGATCAGCTCGCTCTTCCTTCTGTACTTGGGCGAGGACGGCGTCTGGGGTGGTATCCCTCGCACTTTCCCCCCGTTGCCTGTTCCTCGGCCTCTTCTCGGTCCGGTATCCTTCGGGGTTGACTCGTCCGCCGTCGCCGCGCTTGGTCCCTCGAGTTGCTTTTCCTACATCCTCAGCCAAGGCCTCCTCGGTCAGCATGAAGCGTTCTGCCCTCGCCATGATCCCGGGGAGGTCCTTTGGGGGATCGTTGTGTAGGGACTTCTTGAGGCCTCGGTGGCGAAGCCCTTTCTTAAGGGCCGTCTGGACCACCAGGTCGGGAGGGTTGTTCACGTTCAGCCTTTCCGCATTGAAGCGGCGCATGAACTGTCGGAGCGGCTCGGCCGGGCCTTGCACCACGTTGAACAGATGTTCGGCACCAGGTTTGATCAGCCTCCCCGCCATGAACTGTTTACAGAACAACTGGGTGAGTTGCTCGAAGCTGTCGATGGAGCGGCCGGGCAGGCTGTGGTACCAGGTCCTTGCCGCTCCCCTGAGAGTAGAATAGAAGCCCCGGTAAAGCAGGTCATCGTCAGCTCCCTGGAAGGCCATGTCCCCCTCGTAGTCCATCACGTGGTGTCCCGGGTCCCCTATTCCGTCGTACTTCCCCAGCACTGGGATCCTGAATCGAGAAGGGACCCGTGCGTCGGTTATTCTCCGTGATAAGGGGCACCGGTCTCCGTGGATGCCCCCGGGGATGCTGTATTCGCCTGCCTCTGGCTCGATCGAGGGTGGAGGAAGCACAGGCGTCGGCGGGGCTGGCTCTGCGACCCTCGCCACGCTTGGGGTCGGGCTGACCCGACGTTCCCGACTCCTCCTGCGGGAGCTCCTGCTCCGCCGCGATCGGTCTCTTGAGTGGTGTCGTTCGCTTCTCCTACGACGGGACGACCGCGACCGACGAGATGATGCCGTCATCGATTCGCCCTCCGTCCCTTCGGTTTCTCTTCGGCTCCTTTCACGATAAGGGGAGGAGGCGCGTGACCTTGCCTGACGAGAGCCGTGCAGCGTGAATCGACACTCCGTGTTCGGTTTCAGGGTCCCGTGGTCGTCGACCACGGCGGACCGCAAGTGCGGGGGACCCCCCGCCCATCGATGGCTATCGTCCAACGTGCCTCCGTTGGACGGCGCAGGGCCGACGAGCTGCTGCACCGTCGCGACCAATGTCTGGAGGCTCGCGTTGGTCTCCTGAGCCAGGGCGCGAAGCTGTCCCTGCGTGGCCAGTTCTGAGCCGCCGGTCTCTTTGGTTGAGAGGGCGGGGTGGTCGCCGACGGGCATGTCCTCGGGGTTGCCGTTTGATGCGCCATTCCCTTCCTCCGGGATGGGGGGCATGCGCTTCCTTCCATTGCTGGCTCGTGCCATTGTTGGTGTGGTTTGTTACTTCGTGGGATGGTTTTCTTTCCCACAGACGGCGCCAGATGTTTCAGAGTGTTTTCTCACTACAAAGCATTGACCGTGGAGAACCCGGTCAACGTGGTCAAGGGGCCCGCTTTGGGTCCCTCGGGGGCTTCGAATCGGTGCAGAAGGGGCGAGGGGAAGCCTCGGCCCTGGTTGAGACGCTCGGCCTCGGACAGACGAGCGCGTCCTCGGAAATAGGACGACGAGGGGAAGCCTCGGTCGTCCGGCTAAATGCGTGTTCGGCGAAGGGCGAGGGGAAGCCTCGGCCCGGGTCGAGACGCTCGGCCTCGGTGGTTTGCGCTTGGTTTCGGCGATCGGACGACGAGGGGAAGCCTCAATCGTCCGGCAGGTTGCGTGGTCGGCGAGGGGCCAGGGGGAGCCTCGGCCCGTTGATCAGCTGTCCACCTGCGTAGACGAGAACGCTCGTCAGGGGGCCGGACCTTGGTTCCGGCCAAATCCCCTCCGATGCCTAAGTCAGACAAAGATCTGAGAAAGGAGGCCCGGCGGAGACGGTCCGACTCGTGAGGAGATCGTAACGGCGTCTCTCGGCGCGAGCGGGGGAGGAAGGAGATGGATTGGGGGAACGAGGTCATTGATGGAGTACCTTAGGTTTTGTTACCTCAGATGCGGTCTCATTCTTCGTCGTCCTCCTAGCCCTTTTGTAGAGCTCCCGGCGTGATTGCCTCTGGCCCACGTCCCACGCCTGCCCTCGATCGTGCCCCATCAATCCGCCCCCTCGCCGCCGCTCTCTTCGCCCTTCCAGCACCTCCCCATTACCGCCATTTAGTGGTCGCGCATTCGGGGGAACTGTTTTCGCAGGAGTGGGCGAGTGACTTAGCGGGTTATCGGGGCCGGGTCGGATCGACATTCGAGAAGATCCCTTACAGGGCCTTTGCTGAATGGGCTTGAGGAAGCAGATGGGCTCTCGACCAGTAGTCGGGCTCCTGGGCTCATGTCTTTTGGGGTCTCGGTCAAATAGGCGTAACAGTCACTAACTTCCTTGCTGGGCTAGGCAAGACATACACACAAGTAGAGCTAGTGTGGAAGACCTTTTGATCGCTTACACCCGAATGGGAAAAGAAGACCGTCGTAATAGGAGAAGCTAATGAGCTCCCCAGACGTACTATATATGAAGATCCTAATAGGCAACCTAAGGGCATACGAAGGAAACAAATAAGATGATAACCAAAAAAGAAATCTCTAGCTTACAAGGCCACTTTAGAAATGGTAGACTCGGATATCGATAATAAAGAAATCACACTCATGACTTGGAGATCTCAAACATTCCTAAAGAAAAGTAAGTACATATCTAACAAATATAAATAATCGAATGAGATTTCCCTTTATTTCAAATGCAATATGCCAGTACACTTTAAAAAGGATGGTCCACTTTCAAAGAACAAGGTAACCAACAATGAAAATCCTAGTAGACTCAAGAAAAAGGTTCGAATGGCATCTTGGGATGATTTTGACATCTCATCTAACATAGACGAGGAAATCAAAGAAGAAAGGGCAAATACGTGTTTCAAGGAATAAATCGACAAAGAGGTAAGTTTCGAATCTGAAAATGAAGATGATTTATTTTCAGCCGTTAATGAGTTGTATACGACACCTAGAAAGCTGTTAAAGGAACAGAAGACATTAAAATGATCATGAAAAATGTTGGAAGAATGATGACATATCTCAAACTAATAAGAAATTATTAGCAGTGGAAAAACCTTAAAGTAAAAGATGAGAATTTTTTTTGTAGAAGATGAGAATAATTTATTAATTGAAGAATGTGAACACTAAATTATGTGAACTTAATAAAAGCATGCCGCCATTAAATTAAAATACGATGAACTTTATGTGAATGTCTAAAAATTTAACAAAGGAAAAGAGAACCTAAATAATCTATTTTCTTCACAAAAAGTATCCAAAAATAAATTTGGTTTAGGATACAACAATAGACATAAAGAAAATATGCACAACCACACACATAAATAGTTAAAAAATCATGCATTATTGTATACAAAAATACCTCAGAACAAGAATAATATGAATAAATTCAATAAATCTAATGTGTTGAATCAAAATAAAAATCATGAGATTCCAAGAATGCAACAAATAAAATTAAGAAAACATACATTAATAATTTTATGGAAAATGTTCATTATTATAAAAACTATATGTATGTATATACTAGGAAATCCAAACCAAAATAGATTTGGATTCCCACTGAATGAAGCCTAAATGAACGCTAAAAATAAGGTGTAAACCCCCCAATGTAAACTTTATATGTACCTTATATTAAAGGAGAACAAATTAAAAATAAGTATTAGAAAATTGAATAATAATAAGCTTAACATCATAATAATTAATCACTTGAAAATTATTCACCAAAACTAATAATTAAATATATTGAACATTGTCTCATCAAAAGCCTAGCGATCACTACTTGTACCCAAGTCGATTAATCTGATATATTTTGTCAGTTTGATTACTGTTTTTCTTAATTAGCTAACAATATACATTTACTAGCTGACTACTGTCAGCTAATTGACTAATAAATGTTCTCTAGTCGACTAATCTGCAGGACAACTGTCAACCCACTCAGTATCACTTCTGTTTTTTTCATAGTTAGTTGACCAGTACTCATTTACTAGTTGACTACTGATAGGCTAGTCGACTAATGAATGTTCTCTAGTCGACTTACCTGTAAGAAAAATCCTGTCAGTTTATGATTCAACTTTTCCTATATATATTTCAATTTCTCTGATAATTTGGGTTCTTACCTAACTAAGTTGACATGGGCTGGGGAACTTTAAGGGCTAATCTCATGGACCTATATGGGTACCAATAAGCTTAGTGATTTTATTTCGAGTACCACAAAAGGAAAAAAAGGATCTTTGACAGTGGATGTTCCAAACATATGACTGGAAATCCCAAGATGCTTTTGGCTATCTAAAAGAAGAGTTAATGAATCATAAATTTTGGAGACAACAACAAGGGGCACGTAATATTCATTGGAATGGTCGGTAACATATCAAAATCTTTAATTAAAATGGGTTTTATTGGTTTAAAGACTTAAACATAATCTTAGTAGCATTAGCCAATTAAGTGATATATGCTATAAAGTTGTTTCTAAAAAGGATGCATGTAACATATATGACACTACAATGAAAAACATGTTATTAAAAGGTAAAAGAAGAAATAACATTTACACATTGTCCATGAAGTGCTTTAACACAAATCATTGTTTAGTAGCTTCTGTAAATGATCCACTTTTATGGCATAGAAGATTTGGTCATGTTAATTTAAAGAATATATCAAAAATATCTAAAAATGATCTTGGAAAAGGACTTCCTAAGTTAACTTTTAAACTTGATCATTTGTGTGATGCATGTCAATATGAAAAAATGCATAAGAGCTCATTTAAACTTAAAGATGTAATTTCGATGATGAGGCCCTTATAATTACTTCATATGGATCTCTTTGGTCCTTCTAGGGTTGCATAGTTAAGTGATAGTAAATATGCATTTGTCATAGTGGATGAATATTCTAGATACTCTTGGTTAATGCTCTTAAAGCATACAAATGAAGCTTTTTTTGAAATTTCATATTTTTACATACGTGTTCAAAACCTATTCTAATCCATAATCATTTTTATAGGAACCGATCATGGTGGAGATTTGACAATGAATTATTTGAAGATTTTTGTAACACACATGGCATTACAAACAGTTTTTCTTTTCCTCGAGCTGTTCCACCAAATGGTTTTATTGATAGAAAAAAATAGAATTTTGCAAGAATGTGCATGCACAATGCTGTGTGATAGCAACCTTCCAAAGTATATTTGGGCAAAAGCTGTTCCAACGTCATGTTAGGTGTAAGATAGAGTTATCATCAGACCACATTTAAGTAAAACATGCTATGAACTTTTATATGGTAGAATTCCAAATGTTTCAAATTTTAAAGTTTTTAGATTTTGGATAAATTTGACTCAAAATCTGATATATGAGTTTTCGCAGGATATACTTTTTGGAGTAAGGCTTATAGAATTTTTAATAAAAGAACATTATTCATAGAAGAATCCATGCATGTCACTTTCGATGAAACTCCATCTAAAAACTCAAATATTATTGAAAATGAGGAAGAGATAACAAATATAAATGATTCGACAAACAAGTTGAAACTTAGTGATGATGGTAGTGATAACACTGAAATACCTAAAAGATAATACCTAAAGCTTATACTAAAGCCACTAATCACCCACATACACAAATTATAGGTAATATAGATGATGATATTTGAACTAGATCACAAATAGATCATATGTTATATTATGCATTTAATATATCTAATATTGAACCAAAGAATGTGGAAGAAGCTTTTATAGATAGTTCGTGGATGATAGCCATGCAAGAAGAGCTCAATATAGTGTGCAATGAATGAAGTTTGGGAACTTATGCCAAAATATAAAGATCAGCAAGTCATTAGAACCAAGTGGGTATTCAAGAACAAGCTTGATGAATCAGGACACGTTATTTGAAACAAAGTAATGTTAGTCACTCAGAGCTATAGCTAAGAGAAAGCTATAGATTTTGAAGAAACTTTTGCACATGTGGCTCTCTATAGCTAAGAGAAAGATATAGATTTCAAAGAAACTTTAGCACATGTGGATAGACTAGAATCTATTAGGATGTTGCTAGCTTTAGTTAGTTACATGGACTTTAAAAAATTTTAAATTGTGCAAACAATGCTTTTTAAAATGGATATATATAAAAGAAGAAGTTTTTGTAGAACAACCCCTAGTATTTGAACATGAAAAATCACCATAATATTTTTAACCTTAAAAAGGCATTATATGGTTTAAAACAAGCTCATCAAGCTTGGTATGCTATGTTAAAGACATTTCTTCTATCTTATGGATATGAAGTAGGTAAAGTAGACACCATTCTTTTTATAAAAATAATTGAAAATGATATAATCTTAATCCTAATTTATGTAGATGATATTATTTTTAGGTCTACCAATGAATCCTTGTGCCAAGAATTGGTAAGATTATGCATAATGAATTTGAGAGAGTCACATGGATGAACTCACATTCTTCATCAGGCTTCACATCAAGCAACTCACCAAAGCAAGTACAAGAAGGAACTACTGGAGCGATATGGGATGGAGAATTTCAAAGAGAAGAACACTCATATGTCTGCATCTACATCTTTTGACAAAGACCCATCTGGTAAGATCGTTGACCAAAAGCTTTATCGATGTATGATTGGCTCTTTGTTATATTTAACTACAAGTAGACCCATATAATGTCTAGGTGTGTCTTTGTGTTATATATCAATTTGACCCTAAGGAGTCACACCTTATGGCAGATGTTTCAGAGTGTTTTCTCACTACAAATGCGTTGACCGTGGACAACCCGGTCAACGTGGTCAAGGGGCCCACGGGGGTCCCTCGGGTGTGTCGAATCGGTGCAGACGAGGCGCGATTCGGAACTGCAGACGACGTGGAGCGCGTCGGCTGGGCCGAATCGGGGTCCTCCGTCGTTGGTAGGGCGAGGGGAAGCCTCGGCCCGGGTTGAGACGCTCGGCCTCGGTCGGACGTGCTCGGCCTCGGCGGTCGGATGACGAGGGGTAGCCTCGATCGTCCAGCTGGTTGTGTGGTCGGCGAGGGGCGGAGGGGAAGCCTCGGCCCGTGGATCGGATGTCCTCCTGCGTAGACGAGAACGCTCGTCAGGGGGCCGGACCTTGGTTCCGGCCAAATTCCCTCCGATGCCTAAGTCAGACAGTGATCTGAAAGAGGAGGCCCGGCGGAGACGGTTCGACTCGTGAGGAGATCGGAACGGCGTCTCACGGCGCGAGCGGGGGAAGATGGAGATGAAATGGGGGAACTAGGTCGTTGATGGAGTACCTTAGGTTTTAGATACCTGAGATGCGGTCCCTTGTCCAGTCGTCCTCCTAAACCTTTTATAGACCTCCCGCCGTGACTGCCCCAAACCCACGTCGCTCGTCTGCCCTCGATCGTGCCCCCTCAATCTGCCCCCCCCCCCCCCCCCCCCCCCCCGTCGCCGCTCCCTGCGCCATGCCAGCACCTCCCCATAACAGCCATTAAGTGGTCACGGGATCGGGGGAACGGTTATCGCTGGAGCGGGTGAGTGACTCGTGCGTTATCGGGGCCGGGTCGGATCGACATTTGGGGGCCCTCTATGGGGCTTTGCCGGGCGGGCCTAATCGCGCAGATGGGCTTCTGATCGGTCGTCGGGCACCCATGCTCGTATCTTTCGGGCTTCGTTCGGTGGGCTGTGCTTTTGGGTCTATGTTGTTGGGCCTTCGTAAAATAGACGTATCAATTGCCCCCATCGGTGGGGCCGATCGGCCTTGGCCGGTTCGGTTCGACCGATGTGACTCCTGGGGTTCCGAGTGGCACGTCAGTCGAGGCGTGGTTATAAATGAAGGTAATGATGAGGCGGATCGATTGGACTTCCTTTGGCGCCGATTTCGAAACGCCGTCGGTTCTCCGAGGCCTGCCCCGCGTTCCTGTCAGGCGCTTCAAATTCGCCCCTGAGTCTGGTATATAAGATCCCCGGCTGTGTGGATCCCAATTCCTTCCTTGCTCTTCCCTCTGTCTTTGCTTTCCGCAACTTGGAGTTTCCCATCGCCTTCGTTTCCTTGTCTTCTCCAAATTAACATAAAAGGTAACTCCTTTCTTATTTTCATATTATGGCTGCTCTTAGGATAGGTGGTTCCGGCCAAGGGGCGAGGGACCCTCCTGAGTCGAGGCGGGGCGGGCCCCGGCTTGTGGGATCAGGTTCCTCCTATGGGAGTCGTTCCTTTCGAGATAAGGGGGAGGGGAAGCTCTTCCCGGAGTACGTCGGCGATGACGTGGCGTCGGCTGTCGTGCGGCTTAATGTACCCCCGGTTATCCTCCGAACGCCGTCGGGGACTCCTCCTTCAGTGGCCACGGAGATCCGGGAGAGGTATCTTTGATACCCGTACGATGTTCGAGTTCCGTTCATCGACGAGCGGATCTGCCTTCCGAGGAGCAACGAGGTCGGTGTTTACGTCGAGATGTTCCACCTGGGCCTTCGTTTCCCGCTCAATCCCTTCCTCATCCAGGTCATGGAGTATCTCATGGTACCCCTTTGCCAGTTCACCCCATGTTCGATTGCGGTACTGACGGGCTTCGTGATGCTCTGTTGTACCCGTGGTCTGGAGCCGTCTCTCCCCCTTCTCTTTTACTTTTATCGGATCCAAACGGTCGGCCCCGGGTCATGGTTGCAACTCCGAGCCCGCTCGAGGAGGGAATGCCTGATCGGGCTACCCCGCTGGTCGGGGGATTTGAGTTCGGATTATGTCTTCGTGGTCTTCCTGGAGGGTGCCCAAATTCTGACAAGCTGGGGCGGGTCGGTCCGGCCCGACTCAACGCTAGCCCTCTCTGAGGCGGAGCTGGCGGTCGCCGCGCTGCTGTCGACCCTCCCCTTGGAGGCGAAATCCATCTGGTCTTTGTTGGATGACCTACTCTTGAAGGCCGTCTTGTGGTCTCCGGGTAGGTCGCTTTTTCAGTCCTGGGTCACCCCGTAGCTTACCCTGATTTCGGTTTCCCTTGCAGGAATGGCTGGTCACGAGTTCACCCGTGATGTTGATGAGCTGATCCATCGCGGAGCCGCTCGGAGCCGGGGTAGTACCTCCGGAAGGGCGCCTCGGCGAACCGTTGAGGAGGAGGTGCGCCGAGCCGAGCCCCCCGTGGGCAGGGTGGTGGCCGTGCCTCCCGCCTCTTCTTCTGGCGATCTCCTTCCTGGGGGGGTCGCGAGGGACGTATCCGTCCCTCCAGCTCAAGTGGCAGGGGGTAACGACGGGCCCGGTGCAATTCCTCCTGCACTTGGCGTCTCCCCTCTCGTCCCCGAGGGTGGAGATGGTGCGGGGCGGAAACGTTCCCCTTCGGCGCCTGCCGAGCCTCGCGGAGGGAAAAGGAGGAAGGGAGATGTGGATCCCTCCAGTCCGGTGTGCTCCGCGCCTCCGGCGGCTACCACCGGGGATCTTCCGGTGGCCCTGACAACCACCCCCGTCGCAGCGTCCCCGCCTATATCACCGGGGATCGGAACCCTGTTGGCGAGCAATATGGCTTCCCTCGATGTCACCCCCGGGAGTTCGGTGTTTGTCGACCGAGCCTTGGCCCAGCAGGTTGCTGAGGGCTCCGTCCTTCCCCGGGACCGCAGTCTCCTCGAGAAGATCCCCACCGACAAGGTGTCGGACTCCTTGGTCTGGACCCTCCAACAGGTTCGGCTATTCTGCAGTCCTTCCCTTCCTTTCACTCTCTTCTTGGCTCATGTCTCGTCTTTCAGGGTTCAACGCTCGCTGTTGAGTTGCAGCGTCGAGCCGTCCGTTTGAGGGAGCTGGAGGAGTCCTCTGTGAGGGCTCACGAGCGGGCCGGGACGGAGGAGGTAGCTATGACGGAGGCTCAGATGGAGTCTCGATATCTCAAGCTTCGTGTTGCCGAGCTGGAGGGACGAGTGGGTGACCTCCAGGGAAAGTTAGAGGACGCCAGGCAGTCAGCTGAGGAAGCGACGGAGTCGTTCCGCCTGGAGAGGGAGGAGCTTCAGAGGGAACTGTCGGATCAGCGTCAGGTGGCACGGCTTACGGAGGAGGTGGAGAGGGGTTTCGTCGGGACCCTGGGGGAGAAGATCTTCGAGGTTCTCAGGGAGGCCTTCGGTACGTATGAAGACCTCATCGCCCCTCGAATTGTCGAAGTCGTCCAGTCTTCCTTCCGGGATTGTGCGGAGCGTGTTCGGCAAGCTCCCCTGCTTGTCGATCCCCCTCGCTCCAAGTAGGGCGAAGCGCCCGAGGATGTGTCCTCTCGAGCCCGGGCTCCCTAAGTCATCCCTCCTGGCCTTATCCTCAAATTTTTTAGCATCCGCTTCGTTTTGGGCCAGTCTACTTGAAATGGATCCCTGCCCCTGCTATCTCCTTCGGCTTCGCTATCGACTCCCCGCTTCAGAGCCAATAATTGCTGGTTGCATGGATGTTCGCTGAGGCCGGCAACTTTGGGTCCTTAGCCAATAAATTTCGCTCTGTCGGTGTCGCCCTAGTTGCTGTTGGGGACGAACTTTGTTGTCCATCGAGGGTGGATTATTTGTTGAGAGGTTCCCTCAGTCTTCGATTCCCTGTAAATAAGACACACTTTTGTACCTTGGTTAACTGTTATAAATGAAATTGACTTACTCGGACTTCTCGCGTATTTTGCTTTGTTGCCTCGTCCTCGGCCTAGGACTGGTTGACGCCCGAGCTGGCGGGGGAATTGCCTCCGGATTCACGAGCGATGGAGTTGGTCGGTGAGGGTGAAGCTCCCCGGCTTAGGGCCGGTCGGCGTCCGCACTGGCTGGGGGAATTGCCCCCAGACTTATGAGCGCAGGAGTTGGTCGGCGAGGGCAAAGCTCCTCGGCTTAGGACCGGTCGGCGTCCGCGCTGGCTGGGGGAATTACCCCCAAACTTATGAGCACAGGAGTTGGTCGGTGAGGGTAAAGCTCCTCGGCTTAGGACCGGTCGGTGTCCGCGCCAGCTGGGGGAATTGCCCCCAGACTTATGAGCGCATGTGTCGGTCGGCGAGGGCAAAGCTCCTCGACTTAGGACCGGTCGGCGTCTGCGCTGGCTGGGAGAATTGCCCCCAGACTTTCGAGCGCAGGAGTTGGTCGGTGAGGGCAAAGCTCCTCGGCTTAGGACCGGTCGGCGTCCGCGCTGGCTGGGGGAATTGCTCCCAGACTTATGAGCGCCGGAGTTGGTCGGCGAGGGCGAAGCTCTTCGGCTCAGGACCGGTCGACGTCCGCGCTGGCGGGGGGGAATTGCCCCCAGACTTATGAGCGCAGGAGTTGATCGGTGAGGGCGAAGCTCCCCCTCCCCCTCCAGTGAGGCGGCGGTCTTCATTCTTTTGCACCCTTAGTGAAACGTTGATTCCGTCGAAGATTAAGAAAAGACAAAAGGGAATGCAATTGTATTCTTAAGAGTCCTGTCGGACTAGTACATTTGGAGGAAAGGAAAAAGGAAATAAAGCTAGACAGAGGGATGTAAACCTAGATAATCCCCCCGGACTAGGCTACGACTGGGGGGAGAGAGCTCGCCCACTCACTCTATGATGCGGAGGGGTCCTTGGACGGTGTTGATCTTCTTCCCCTTGTCCGGCTGCATGGAGGTCCCTTCTCCGTGGGCCGGCTCATCGGCTAAACTCCTGGCGTGCCCCCGGCTCATCAGCTTCTCAATGTCCTTCTTTAAGTGCCAGCAGTCTTCAGTGTCATGGCCATTGTCTTTGTGGTACTTGCAGTACTTCTCCCCACTCTTCCCACCTCTTTTTGCCTTTGGTGGGGGGCGATCGGCGCGCTCTTCCTTCTGTACTTGAGCGAGGACGGCGTCTGGGGTGGCGTCCCTCGTACCCTCTCCCCGCTGCCTGTTTCTCGGCCTCTTCTCGGCCCGGTACCCTTCGGGGCTGCCTCGTCCGCTGTCGCCGCCCTTGGTCCCTCGAGTGGCCTTTCCTGCCTCAATGGCCAAGGTCTCCTCGGTCAACATGAATCGCTCGGCCCTCGCCATGATCCCTGGGAGGTCCTTCGGGGGATCGTTGTGCAGAGATTTCTTAAGGCCTCTATGGCGCAGCCCTTTCTTAAGGGCCGTTTGGACAACAAGGTCGGGAGGGCTGTTCACGTTCAGCCTTTCCGCGTTGAAGCGGCGCATGAACTGTCGGAGCGGCTCGGCTGGGCCCTGCACTATGTTAAACAGATGTTCAGCATCAGGCTTTACCTATCTCCCTGCCATGAACTGTTTGCAGAACAGCTGGGTGAGTTCCTCGAAGCTGTCGATGGAGTGGCTGGGTAGGCTGCGGTACCAGGTCCTCGCAGCTCCCCTGAGAGTCAAATAGAAGCCCCAGCAGAGCAGGTCATCGTCGGCTCCTTGGAAGGACATGTCCCCCTCGTAGTCCATCACGTGGTTTCCCGGGTCTCCTATCACGTCATACTTCCCCAGCGCCGGGATCTTGAATCGAGAGGGGACCCGCGCATCGATTATTCTCCGTGATAGGGGACACCAGTCTCCGTGGATGCCCCGGGGGTTCGACACCCGCCCACCTCTGGTTCGTTCGGTGGTGGAGGGGGCACAGGCACCGGCAGGGTCGGCTCCACGGCCCTCGCCACACTGGGGGTCGGGCTGACCCGGCGTTCCCAGCTCCTCCGGCGGGAGCTCCCGCTCCGCCGCGATCGGTCTCTCGAGTGGTGTCGATTGCTTCTCCTGCGGTGGGGTGATCATGGTCGACGAGACGACGCAGTCACCGATTCATCCCCCGTGCCTTCAGTTTCTCTTCGGCTCCTTTCACGATGAGGGGAGGAGGCGCGCGATCTCGCCTGACGGGAGCCGGACAACGTGAACCGACGCTCCATGTTCGGTCTTTGGTTCCCACGGTCATCGACCACAGCGGATCGTAAGAGCGGGGGATCCCCCGTCCAACGATGGTCGTCGCCCAACGTGCCTCCGTTAGCTGGCGCAGTACCGACGAGCTGATGTACTGCCGCGACCAACGTCTGGATGTTCGCGTTGGTCTCCTGGGCCAGGGCACGGAGTTGTCCCTGTGTGGCCAGTTCCGACCCGCCAATCTCTTCGGTTGAGGGGGCGGGGTGATTGCTGACGGGCGTGTCTTCAAGGTTGACGTTGGATGCGCCATTCCCCTCCTCCGGGATGGGGGCATGCGCCTCTTTCTGTTGCTGGCTCGTGCCATTGCAGGTGCGGTTTATTTCTTCGTGGGACGGTTCGGTTCCCACAGACGGCGCCAGATGTTTCAGAGTGTTTTCTCACTACAAATGTGTTGACCGTGGACAACCCTGTCAACGTGGTCAAGGGGCCCACGGGGTTCCCTCGGGTGTGTCGAATCGGTGCAGACGAGGCGCGAGTCGGAACTGCAGACGACATGGAGCGCGTCAGCTGGGCCAAATCGGGGTCCTCGGTCGTTGGTAGGGAGAGGGGAAGCCTCGACCTGGGTTGAGACGCTCTGCCTCGGTCGGACGTGCTCGGCCTCAACGGTCGGATGACGAGGGGTAGCCTCGATCGTCCAGCTGGTTGTGTGGTCGACGAGGGGTGGAGGGGAAGCCTCGGCCCGTGGATCGGATGTCCTCCTGCGTAGATGAGAACGCTCGTCAGGGGGCCGGACCTTGGTTCCGGCCAAATCCCCTCCTATGCCTAAGTCAGACAGTGATCTGAAAGAGGAGGCCCGGTGGAGACGGTTCGACTCGTGAGGAGATCAGAACGGCGTCTCACGGCGCGAGCGGGGGAAGATGGAGATGAAATGGGGGAACTAGGTCGTTGATGGAGTACCTTAGGTTTTAGATACCTGAGATGCGGTCCCTTGTCCAGTCGTCCTCCTAAACCTTTTATAGACCTCCCGCCGTGACTGCCCCCAACCCACGTCGCTCGTCTGCCCTCGATCGTGCCCCCTCAATCCCCCCCCCCCCCGTCGCCGCTCCCTGCGCCATGCCAGCACCTCCCCATAACAGCCATTAAGTGGTCACGGGATCGGGGGAACGGTTATCGCTGGAGCGGGTGAGTGACTCGTGCGTTATCAGGGCCGGGTCGGATCGACATTTGGGGGCCCTCTATGGGGCTTTGCCGGGCGGGCTTGATCGCGCAGATGGGCTTCCGATCGGCGGTCGGGCACCCAGGCTCGTATCTTTCGGGCTTCGTTCGGTGGGCTATGCTTTTGGGTCTATGTTGTTGGGCCTTCGTAAAATAGACGTATCAGCAGTTACGCTCATACTTAGAAACTTAAAATCCATAACAGACTATGTTTTGTTTTACCTAAGGGTAGCAAATTTGACCTTATATCACATAGTGATTCTAATTTACTGGTTGCAAAACAGATACGAAAAGCACTAGTGTAACTTGCCACTTCTTATGTCATTCTCTAGTGTGACGGTTAGTATAAATTTTATTACGAAAACCCACACATAGGATGCATGACCTGCTCTTAAATGGAAAGGAGAGAGAAGTGGGGGTGGGTGTGGGTGTGTATCGTTTGGGGATAAAAGGGGAAATAGAAGGGGTGAAAGTGCAGAAAATGTGGAACGCTAAGTGAAAAAAGAAAATGTAACGCCCCGCTTCCCAAAACACGACGGAAGCGAGAGCGTTACTGGGTCCGCTTGAACCGGAGCGGTGAAACTCAGGTTTATTAAGCGTCTGTTGTAAAACGCAAGGGCAGGTCCTTTGCACGCTTTTCAGAACAACCAGAATTATTCAAACATTACAAGCCACATCCAGAATAATAAGCGTCCGTACACGAATACAACAACAAGCCACCACCGGGCCAAAGTAAAAACGTACACACAACAACAACTGAAAGCAAACTATAGATAAGCAGCAACGACAAAGTCCACTAGTCCTCCGCAGGGAGAGACTCGGCGTCTACAGCGAACTCCTGACTCTCCAAGTCAGGTGACTCGTAAGGAACCTCCTGGTACTCAAGCTCAGAATCTGACATACATCCAAAAACATGAATGTATATCAGCAAGGGTCTGCAAGTAAAGATCAGGAACCCGAGGCAAGATATATACAAATTTATACTGAATTTAAGAGGCATTAATAGTTTTAAAAAAAATAGTGGCAACAAGATTAATCGGGCTAATTATAAAATGAAATAAAGTAAAGACATCCTATCATGCGTTTCTAACCAGTTTAACAAGTAAAGTAAATATTTTCTATGGTTCATTAGCATATCAATATAACTGAGATAACAAATCCAAGTCGCAAGTTTAGCATTTCACGATTGTTAGCATTCACGATTGTTAGCATTCACGATTGTTAGCATTCACGATTTGTTAGCAGTCACGATTGTTAGCAGTCACGATTTGTTAGCATTCACGATTTGTTAGCATTCACGATTGTTTTTAAGTTATGCAACTTTAATGTAAAAATACCAAATAATCATCCAACTCTAAAAATTCACCATAAATCGTATACTTGCCTGATTTCGATGATTTTGGTGCCGTTGGGTTCGTCTTGACGAGTACTACGTATCGGTACTTCCGGTTCTCTGTTTCGGTTAAAGAATTTCATCGAATTAGATTTTTCGTGATTAAACACTATATTAAAATAATTTCTAAAACGGGTTCGTTTAATTTATCGGGTTGTCTGGCTAGGGTAAGGTCTATATTGCGTTACACTAATATGATACGCCTCATTTATTCTGATATTGTTATCCAATCATTATTCTATAATTATTACATGCTGAAATTAACAACACTAATAAATTAACATCTAAGTTTAAGACTAACAATCTCCTAACCAATACTAACCTAATACCAGCTAATTAGAAAGTTAACACAAGGTTACGATGACATGTAATAATATTACTTACTCCTACATATTTGAATACCCCCCCTTAACTCTCTCTCCTCTTATTTTCTCTTTCTTTATTCTTATAACATGTTGCCACCTACCCCTTTAATTTCTTAATACCTAGGTCATTACTATATCCTTTACTCTCTGCCCATTTCATTATCATTCTTTGCTGCCTGTTCTTTCATCTTCCCTTTCGTTTTTTTCTCTTGTTTTTTTTATTTCGAACTTGCAGCAACATCAAAACGCAAGGAGGCTCTCACCTTGCACGCTCGGGAGGAGGAAGGAGGGGCCGGCGGTCAGGGCTCTCCGGCGGGTGGCACGCGTTCCCAGCGACGGCGACGCAGTGGCTCCTGGAGTTCGGGCGGCGGTGCTCCGGTCACGGCAGGCGCGTGTGCGTGGGTTGCTCCGGCGTCGGCGCGGGGGTCTGCGCTTGGGACAGTGGGGGTGCGGCCAAGGTGAGGGAAGGAGGAGGAAGAAGGAGAAGAGGGTTGATTTTTGGTTTGAGTTTTTAGAGTTGGATTTGTGTTTGATGGTTACCTTTGATTTTGTAATTTGGATATTGGATCTGAAATTGATTTTGGATTTGTTTGGGGAAGATTTGTTGGGGAATTTGATTTTGGGATGAATTTGTTTGAGGGTTTGGGGAAGAAGAAGAACGGATTGGTTTTCTTTTGTTTCTGGCTTGGAGAATTTGCAGGGAGGAGATGTTTGGCTTAAGAAGATGAACGGGGGAACACCCTCTACGATTTGTCAAACCATCTTAATTAGATTAAGACGGTAGTTATTGCAACTTTTAGACCAAAACTTTAGCAGATGCGTGTTGCTTTGTCTAAACGAAAAGAGGAAACCAATTTGACTATCTGAGGAGAGTTTTGATTTATCAACGTGTGTGGCGTCGTTTAGGGAGGGGTTAAGGTAAGTACGTAATTAAGTAGATTTAACTAGTAACCGTTAAAAAAATTAGTTCAATTAATTAAGAGAAGTAATAAGAATTTGTAATTAGTAAAAAGTAATTACTGAAATTATTAAAGTGTTTAACCATTGGTAATTAGCACGATAATTAAGTTAAATAATTTAGTTAAACTTGTTGGTAAATAATGACGACACGGTAAAAATGAAAACAGAGACGCGCTTGCGTCGACACGTACGTACGAAAAGTTAACTGGATGACAAAAGTAAATACCGGTACACACGATCGAAAGAAATACGTCTAAAAATTTTAGGCCGTTACATTCTACCCACCTTAAGAAAAATTCCGTCCTCGGAATTCTCATCAACTACGGAGCAGAAAACAAATATGGATAACGCTCTCGTATCTCATCTTCCCGCTCCCAGGTAGACTTTCCTGGCGAGTCACGACGCCACATCACTCTGACTAGATCAACTGTCTTGTTCCTGAAGACTTTCTGACGTCGATCTAGGATCTCCACTGGTTGCTGTTCGTACGTCAAATCTGGTTGAACTGTAATCTCCGAGTAGTCCACAGCATGAGAAGGGTCGCTGATATAACGACGGAGCTGGGACACATGAAAGACATCATGAACTCCCTCCAAGGATGGTGGCAAAGCTAAGCGATATGATACTTCATCGACTCGCTCTAGCACATCGAATGGTCCAATATATCTCGGACTAAGCTTGCCTCTCTTCCCAAATCGAATCACTCCTCGATTTGGTGAAATCTTCAGAAACACATGATCTCCCGGCTGAAACTCCAGAGGACGTCGTTTAGCATCTGCCCAATGCTTATAACGGTCATGGGCAATCCGAATCTTGTCTCTGATATCTCGCGCAACATCAACTGCTTCCACTATCATCTCTGGCCCCAAGAGCTCTCTATCACCGACGTCATCCCAACTCAGTGGCGATCGACATTTCCTCCCGTAGAGAGCAGCAAAAGGTGACATGCCAATGCTCGCCTGATAGCTGTTATTGTAGGAGAACTCCACCAGGTGCAGATGATCCTCCCACGAACCCTTGAGATCTAACATGCAAGCTCTCAACATATCCTCCAAGATCTGAATAGTGCGCTCCGACTGTCCATCCGTCTGCGGGTGATACGCAGTGCTGAATTTTAGACTGGTACCCAGATTGGTCTACAGACTCTTCCAGAACTGAGATGTGAACCTCGTATCACGATCTGATACAATGCTCACGAGGACTCCATGTAAGCGCATGATCTCCTACACGACATAATTTACATAACGACTAGTACTAGAAGGAAATTATTAAGGCATGAGTTGGGCCATTACCTCCATATACTTTCTTGCTAATATCTCCGTGGATTGCCCAACTCGGAAAGGTATAAAATGTGTGGACTTGGTCAATCGATCAACGATGACCCAGATCGCGGCATTCTGCATGGTGCTCCGAGGTAAGCCAGTCACGAAGTCCATCGTGATGTGCTGCCACTTCCACTCTGGAATCGGTAGAGGTTGTAATAGTCCAGTAGTGCGATGATGTTCAGCCTTCACTTGCTGACATACAAGACACTTGGCAACACGCTGTGCCACACTTCTCTTCATCCCATGCCACCAGAAATTCTGCCGAAGATCCTTGTACATCTTCGTACCTCCAGGATGAATAGAATAAGGCGAACTGTGAGCCTCATTCATCAACTCCTCTCTGATATCTCCTGCAGGCACGCAGACCCTACTACCATATCTCAAAGATCCATCCTCGTGAATCAGAAAATCTGTCCGAAGTCCTGCTTCGACCTGTTCTCTGATCTTCTTCAACTTAGCATCTCCATCTTGAGCAGTCTTGATCCGATCCACAATCGTCGATTGAATCTGCATGCTCATCAATGACGATGCGACTGCTGGTAGGATAGCTTCAACATCCATCTCTCGCAGATCCTGCTGCAATCTCCACTGAGATGTGAGAATCATCACTTTGGGCAGTCGACTCAAAGCATCCGGTACGACATTCACCTTCCCTGGATGATACTGAAGGTCGATGTCGTAGTCTGCCATCAATTCTAACCATCTGCGCTATCTCATATTCAGCTCCTTCTGAGTGAATATATATTTCAAACTTTTGTGATCAGTGAAAATTTTCACCTTCTCACTCAGTAAGAAATGTCGCCAAATCTTCAGTGCAAAGACGACAGCGGCTAACTCCAAGTCGTGAGTCGGATAATTCTTCTCGTGGATCTTCAACTGTCGAGAAGCATAAGCGACTACATGACCGTGCTGATGTAGAACGCATCCAAGTCCCTTGCCTGATGCGTCGCAGAAAATCTCGAAGCCTCTGCTTCTGTCCGGAATAGCTAAGACTAGTGCAGTAGTCAGTCTCTCCTTCAAGGTAGAAAAGGCTTGCTCACAAGAGTCTGACCAACTGAACTTAACATCCTTCCTCGTCAATCTCGTCATCGGCTCAGCTATCCTCGAGAAATCCTTGATAAATCTGCGGTAGTATCCAGCCAATCCAAGGAAACTCCTGATGTTCGATGCCGATCGAGGTGTAGGCCATTCACTGACTGCTTTGACCTTCTCTGGGTCCACTGAGATACCAGCTCCTGATACCACATGCCCAAGAAATGCAATTCTATCCAGCCAGAATTCACATTTGCTGTACTTGGCATATAGTTTATGATGACGGAGAGTCTCCAACACTATCTTCAAATGTTCTGCATGCTCCTCCTCGCTCTTCGAATACACCAGGATGTCGTCGATGAAGATCACTACGAACTTGTCGAGGAAGTCGTAAAAGATAAGGTTCATGAGATTCATGAACACAGCAGGAGCGTTGGTCACACCGAATGGCATGACAACGAACTCATAATGCCCGTACTTAGTCTGAAAAGCGGTCTTGAGTACATCTTCCTTCTTGAATCTGACTTGATGGTATCCGCTCCGGAGATCCAACTTCGAAAATACCCTCGATCCACCAAGTTGATCGAAGATATCATCAATACGGTGCAGCGGGTACTTGTTCTTCACTGTGACATTGTTCAGCTCCCGATAATCCACACACATCCTCCTCGAGCCATCCTTCTTCTTCACCAGTAAAACGGGTGCACCCCAGGGAGATACGCTGGGATGAATGAAACCCTTCTGTAGTAGCTCGTCCAACTGCTTCCTCAGCTCTTCCAACTCTGCAGGGGCCATACGGTACGACGCCTTCGAAATTGGTTGAGCTCCTCGCAGAAGATCGATGCCGAACTCCAATGCTCGGTCGGGTGGCAGTCCAGAAATGTCTTCAGGGAAGACGTCTTCGAAATTTCTCACTACTGCAGGCTTCTCTGGCTCGGCTATCATGGATGCAATAGTCAAACTGTACGGCTGGGCCCGGAATTTGGCAGGTCCAAGCGAATGTCCTCCACTGACAAACTCAAACACTGGGTGGTCGGGAATTTCAAATACCACTTTCTTCCGGTGACAGTCGATCGTGGCATAAAAAGTTCCTAACCAGTCAATGCCGAGTATAGCATCGAAATTGGATAGGTCGTGGACAATGAAATTAGCATATAGTTCGTGTCCACTAACCACCAACGGGCATGGTCTACATCCCAGTGCAACCTTCACTACACCATTCCCAGTTGTAATATTCCAACACTTGGGAAGTGTATAGGTGGGTACCAAGTGTTCGACTACGAACTTCCGAGATAGGATGCACATGGAAGCTCCGGAATCGAACAGGGTCAAGGCCGGGTGAAATGAAACTAAGATGACACCTAAGGGTAACATACAACTAGATTAACATGGATCTAACTAATCAAATATAATGCATAAATAAGAAGAACTAGTCTAGATGTTACCTGCAATCACGTCGTCCTCAGCTTCAGCCTCAACGGCCGTCATATTGAAAGCTCGGCGCTTAGGTGGATTGGCCTGTTGAAAGGCTCGATCCTGTGGAGCCAGAGGTGGTCCGCGTTGTCCAGGTGCCGGTACGGTCCGCTGTGCGAGTACAGGTGCTCCAGCAGGTACAGGTCGAGAACTGCGGGGGCAGTCTTTTGCAGCATGAGTAGGTGATCCACAGATTAAACACTGATTCAGCATCCTCCTACAGTCTTTCTTCAAATGACCAAGCTTGCCACAGAAATGGCAAATCAGCTCCGCTCGATTGGGGACAGGTGCAGCTGGCCTTTTGAACTGGGTGGTCTGAACAGGACGAAAACCGGGCCTAGGTGCACTCCTCTGTAGCTCCATCGGGCGCTTACCCGTCTGACGTGCCCTCTTCTGATAAGCTACTTGCTCGTGCTTCTTCGCAGCTACTAGGACTTGCTCATGAGTGGTAAAGGTGTGCCCGGACAACACACCCTGTATGTCCAGATCTAAGCCCTGTAGAAAGCGGTGTGCACAGTCCTCCTCATCTGCTACCAATGTAGGGGCGAATCGACTCAGCATGGTAAATTCCGCCTCATACTCATCGACTGTCCTGGTGCCCTGCTCCAGGTTGATGAAGCGCTGCTGCATCTCCCTCTTTGCAGCCTTCGGGAAGTACTGGGCGTCAAACCTCTTATGAAAGGTAGCCCAAGGAATCGGGTTGGTCAGCCTAGCCTCTTCGGCATCCCACCAGTGACGTGCATTATCTATCAACTGCTTCTTGGCGAGATCCACCCAATCGTTCGGATTGACTCGGGCAAGACCCAAGTTATCCGCAGTGTTGCGAAGCCATTCCTCAGCCGCTAGTGGGCCTTCTCGTCCCGAGAAGTTCGTCGGGTGCATCTCTCGGAACTGCTTGGCTCCAGGCTCATAGCGAGGCGGTGGAGCAACTGGTGCAGCTTGACGTCCCTGCTGGACCAAGTGATGCTGAACTTCAAGCATTTCCTTCATAACTCCAAGCATCTGGCGGATGTCGTCACTTCTGCCTCCAGCAGCTCCGGGTCCATTTTAGGTGTTTCGTCCCTCAGCCATTCTGAGATAGGAAAAACCCGAGATAATCTCGTGTATGTGATCTTCTAGATGTTTGGCCGATGAAAATATTCTCATTGTTCTGAATTCGCAAATGCAAAGAGACGGACCTGCATGGGCCACCACTAAAACCTGTAACGCCCCGCTTTCCAAAACACGACGGAAGCGAGAGCGTTAGTGGGTCCGCTTGAACCGGAGCGGTGAAACTCAGGTTCATTAAGCGTCTGTGGTAAAACACAAGGGCGGGTCCTTTGCACGCTTTTCAGAACAACCAGAATTATTCAAACATTACAAGCCACATCCAGAATAATAAGCGTCCGTACACGAATACAACAACAAGCCACCGCCGGGCCAAAGTAAAAACGTACACGCAACAACAACTGAAAGCAAACTATAGATAAGCAGCAACGACAAAGTCCACTAGTCCTCTGCAGGGAGAGACTCGGCGTCTACAGCGAACTCCTGACTCTCCAAGTCAGGTGTCTCGTAAGGAACCTCCTGGTACTCAAGCTCAGAATCTGACATACATCCAAAAACATGAATGTATATCAGCAAGGGTCTGCAAATAAAGATCAGGAACCCGAGGCAAGATATATACAAATTTATACTGAATATAAGAGGCATTAATAGTTTTAAAAAAATAGCGGCAACAAGATTAATCGGACTAATTATAAAATGAAATAAAGTAAAGACATCCTATCATGTGTTTCTAACCAGTTTAACAAGTAAAGTAAATATTTTCTTTGGTTCATTAGCATATCAATATAACTGAGATAACAAATCCAAGTCGCAAGTTTAGCTTTTCACGATTGTTAGCAGTCACGATTGTTAGCAGTCACGATTGTTAGCATTCACGATTGTTAGCATTAACGATTTGTTAGCAGTCACGATTGTTAGCAGTCACGATTTGTTAGCATTCACGATTTGTTAGCATTCACGATTGTTAGCATTCACGATTGTTAGCATTCACGATTTGTTAGCAGTCACGATTGTTAGCAGTCACGATTTGTTAGCATTCACGATTGTTTTTAAGTTATGCAACTTTAATGTAAAAATACCAAATAATCATCCAACTCTAAAAATTCACCATAAATCGTATACTTGCCTGATTTCGATGATTTTGGTGACGTTGGGTTCGTCTTGACGAGTACTACGTATCGGTACTTCCGGTTCTCTGTTTCGGTTAAAGAATTTCATCGAATTAGATTTTTCGTGATTAAACACTATATTAAAATAATTTCTAAAACGGGTTCGTTTAATTTATCGGGTTGTCTGGCTAGGGTAAGGTCTATATTGTGTTACACTAATATGATACGCCTCATTTATTCTGATATTGTTATCCAATCATTATTCTATAATTATTACATGCTGAAATTAACAACACTAATAAATTAACATCTAAGTTTAAGACTAACAATCTCCTAACCAATACTAACCTAATACCAGCTAATTAGAAAGTTAACACAAGGTTATGATGACATGTAATAATATTACTTACTCCTACATATTTGAATACCCCCCTCTAACTCTCTCTCCTCTTATTTTCTCTTTCTTTATTCTTATAACCTGTTGCCACCTACCCCTTTAATTTCTTAATACCTAGGTCATTACTATATCCTTTACTCTCTGCCCATTTCACTATCATTCTTTGCTGCCTGTTCTTTCATCTTCCCTTTCGTTTTTTTTCTCTTGTTTTTTTTTGATTTCGAACTTGCAGCAACATCAAAACGAAAGGAGGCTCTCACCTTGCACGCTCGGGAGGAGGAAGGAGGGGCCGGCGGTCAGGGCTCTCCGGCGGGCGGCGCGCGTTCCCAGCGACGGCGGCACAACGGCTCCTGGAGTTCGGGCGGCGGTGCTCCGGTCACGGCAGGCGCGTGTGCGTGGGTTGCTCCGGCGTCGGCGCGGGGGTCTGCGCTCGGGACAGTGGGGGTGCGGCCAAGGTGAGGGAAGGAGGAGGAAGAAGGAGAAGAGGGTTGATTTTTGGTTTGAGTTTTCAGAGTTGGATTTGTGTTTGATGGTTACCTTTGATTTTGTAATTTGGATATTGGATCTGAAATTGATTTTGGATTTGTTTGGGGAAGATTTGTTGGGGAATTTTGTCACGACCCGCTTCCCTAAAATGGAGGCGAGACGTGAAAAGGTCCGCACGAGAGTGGAGCTGTGAAGCCCCAAACCCGATAAGCGTCAATAAAACATAAGCAGGTCCCTGTAACCACAACGGAACAACAATAATAACACAAGGAGAGACTGAAATGAAATCTCACATCTCATAAATTGTCCAACATGAAAATAAGTCCAACATCCAGAAAAGCCACCAGGCTAAAAGAAAGAGTCTAAAGGCCCAGAACAAGGCCAACAAAAGCAACAACATAACAAAGTATAGGTGCTACGCACCGATAACAAAACAACAGTCTAAACAAAAGTAAAACACAACAAAGACACTAGGACTGGTCCCCAGTGTCCACGTACTCCCCGTCGAACACAAGCTCGGGCTCGGCGTCAGCAAACACCTCGTCCTCAACAAGGTACTCAGGCTCAGGATCTAACATGTGTCACCCAAAAGAGTAAAGGGGCACATGTCAGCAAGTCTAAAAGACTTGGGCAAGGAAACTGAAAGTAAGGCAACTAGCAACCTAGCAGTTTAGTATGCATGACATGGCAGTTATAACATGAGTACACAATCAAGACATGGTAAGAGAATTTGTACAAGAGAACAATCATCGGGACAAGACAAGAGTATCCAAGCTACTATCAATCTCAATCAATTCACTATTCACGTTGTTTGTAGATGTTTACGCCTTACAGCTGAATGGTTTCACATTCGCTGATTGGCCGCTTAACAACTACCCCAAAACCCAGAGTTTACGCCTTACCACTGCAGTTGCTGATCGGGCAGACTCCCAGTTGATTGGCCGCTTAACTCTTACCCCCAATACCCACACGTAATGGAGCCAGGGTCCCCGCACATGAGCTCAGCAAGTGAGCCGGGGTTGCCCCGCACATGAGCTCGCATTCTAAACATTTGGCGTAGGGGTGCACCTAGCCGGAAACAAGCAATTCGGGCATTGGCTATCAACCAACACATGGCCCGCTTCTGGAACACGAGCCAGGAACACAAGCATTCGTAGCAAAGCTACGCAATCACAAAAGCACTTAGAGAATGCAATGACATGACAATTAATTCGCGTACCGTTAATGGAAAGTAAACATGACATGGTAATTGTGCAACATGATATATGTCGGAACTAGCTTCGTTGTCAAGCTAGTTCCCCAATTTGCGCCTAGGCGAGTATCATTTCGTCGCCTAGCCTCTTTTACGCCTACATTAAGCAAATGGCCTAAAACATGGCCTAAACCCTAAGTGGCAAGTTTCACTTGCCTAGCACCGGGGATGACGACCACTTCGTCACACGGATGCTAAACTACGGGGAAATCGCTGTTATGGGGGAACAATCATCAAACAACATGAAATTTTATTAGGGTTTCATAAAAATACCAATAGGCTATGAAAACACCAAGGAATCGATTTCTTACCGAGAGGAGGCGGAAGAAATGCTCCGGAGAACCCTAGGATCAGATCTGGAAAAGATTGGAGAAGTTTGGAGAATTAGGGTTTTTGGGGGATTTTGGGGATTTGATGGAGATTTGAGGAAAATGAGAGGTGAAAAGAGTGGATGGAGGGTTTAGATGATGAATCTAGGGCTTGGGATGAAGAAATGAAGTTTGGAGGAAGATGGGGGCTCAATGGGGGAGATTTTAGGGTTTTGGGTCGAGTGGAGGAAGAAGAAAACGTTTGGGAGGGGTATAAATAGGATGGGCTGGCGGCTGCCCAGAAATTAGGGTTTTAACACAGATTAGTCGGTCAAAGAGCAACCACTGACCGACTAGTTTGGCAACTAGTCGGTCGGTCGACCAACGCAGACCGACTAAGTGCAAACAGTAACTTCTGAACGAAAATAGGATTTAGAATTAGTCGGTCCATGAACAAATACTGACCGACTAGTTTAGCATCTAGTCGGTCGATGAACGTTCTTAGACCGACTAAGAGTAAACAGTAACTCGACTAAAATTAAGATGATGTGTTAGTCGGTTAAAGAAGCATTGCCGACCGACTAGTTTGCAACCTAGTCGGTCAACCAACGTTCTTAGACCGACTAACAATAAACAGTAACTCCTGAATAATTTAGAAAGCCAACTAGTCGGTCCAAGAAGGATTGCCGACCGACTGGATCGTCATCTAGTCGGTCGGTGCCCCTTCTTATACCGGCTAATGAGCACCAAAAGTACCGATACGGAGCGCGGGGCCCCGGGATCGATTCCTAAGACTCCTAGGCTTGATCTAATAGTAAGATACGACCGTTATGAAGTCCGTCACGAATGACATACTTCGAAATCGACAATCCTAAGGAAGAAACGAGAAAATACGACGAATCGATCGAAAATGAAAGCTACGGAGACGAAAACCACACAAGAGGAGAAAATCCACCAAAACATATATTATATTATAATAAATCCAGATACAATGAAAAGCAGTCGTTACATCCTCCCCAACTTAAGAAAAATTCCGTCCTCGGAATTTCCAAATACTCACGAGTCCGGACACAAAAGTGGGAAATGCTCTCGCATCTCATCCTCATTCTCCCAAGTAGACTCTCCAGGTGAGCCGTGTCGCCACATCACCCTCACAAGATTGACAAACTTGTTCCGAAGCGACTTCTGACGCCTGTCCAGAATCTGCACTGGATGCTGGTCATACGTCAAATCGGGGCGAACGGTAATCTCCGAAAAATCCACAGCATGAGATGGATCGCTAATGTATCGACGAAGCTGCGACACATGGAAAACATTGTGAACTCCTTCCAAAGATGGCGGCAAGGCCAAGCGATAAGCTACCTCGCCAACCCTCTCCAAAATGTTAAACGGTCCAATGTATCGCGGGCTCAACTTCCCACGCTTCCCAAAACGAATCACACCGCGATTCGGGGAAATCTTCAAGAACACATGGTCGCCCGGCTGAAACTCCAAATGACGACATTTAGCATCCGCCCAATGCTTAAAACGGTCCTGAGCAATTCTCAACCTCTCCCGAATATTCCTGACGATATCCACGGCCTCCACGATCATCTCAGGTCCCAACAACTCCCGATCACCAACGTCATCCCAACTCAATGGCGATCGACATTTCCTCCCATAAAGAGCGGCGAAAGGCGCCATGCCAATACTCGCCTGGAAGCTGTTGTTGTAAGAAAACTCCACCAGGTGCAGATGGTCCTCCCACGAACCCTTGAAATCCAACATGCACGCCCTCAGCATGTCTTCCAAAATCTGAATCGTCCTCTCGGACTGGCCATCCGTCTGCGGATGGTACGCCGTGCTGAAAATCAGACGCGTACCCAAGATCTTCTGCAAACTCTGCCAGAACTGAGATGTGAACCTCGTGTCTCTGTCAGACACGATACTCACGGGGACTCCATGAAGTCGCACAACCTCCTGCACGATTCACGTTACATCACTATCCAAACTAGGAAAAAGGAAATAGAACGGAGAGTAAAAGAATTTTACCTCCATATATCTCCTCGCTAGCGCCTCAGTAGACTGTCCCACTCGGAACGGAATAAAGTGCACAGATTTGGTCAATCGATCTACGATCACCCAAATCGCGTCATTCTGCTTCGGACTCCGAGGTAGTCCAGTCACGAAATCCATAGTGATGTGTTGCCATTTCCACTCCGGAATCGGAAGCGGTTGTAGCAACCCGGCCGTACGCTGATGCTCCGCCTTCACTTGCTGGCAAACCAAGCACTTGGCTACACTCCGAGCCACACTCCTCTTCATACCATGCCACCAATAATTCAGACGAAGATCCTGGTACATCTTGGTGCCACCAGGATGCACAGAATACGGCGAACTGTGTGCCTCCACCATCAATTCCTCTCTGATATCCCCAGCCAGCACATACAACCTGGCTCCAAACCTCAGCGAGCCATCCTCATGAATCAAAAAGTCAGCCCGCAGACCGGCTTCCACCTGCTCCCGAATCTGCACCAGCTTTGGATCCTCAGCCTGGCCAGCCTTAATCCGATCCACGATCGTCGACTGTACCTGCATGTACATCAGCGACGAAGCCTCCCCAGGAAGAACAATCTCCACGCCAGACTCGCAAAAATCCTGCTGCAATCTCCACTGCGAGGTCAAAATCATCACCGCTGGAAGCCTACTCAAAGCATCCGGAACCACATTCACCTTGCCAGGGTGATATTGCAAATCAATCTCATAATCCGCCATAAGCTCCAACCATCGACGATGTCGCATGTTGAGCTCCTTCTGAGTGAAAATATACTTCAAGCTTTTGTGATCGGTGAAAATCTTCACTTTCTCACTCAGCAGGAAGTGCCTCCAAATCTTAAGAGCAAACACAACGGCAGCCAACTCCAAATCATGCGTCGGGTAATTCTTCTCATGAACCTTAAGCTGACGAGACGCATACGCCACAACGTGCCCATGCTGATGCAACACACAACCGAGACCCTTGCCAGAAGCATCGCAAAAGATCTCAAATCCACCGCTGTGATCAGGCACAACAAGAATAGTGGCAGTCGTCAACCTCTCCTTCAGAACACCAAAAGCACTCTCACAATCACCCGACCAAACAAAAGCAACATCCTTCCGCGTCAACCTGGTCATCGGCTCAGCAATACGGGAAAAGTCCTTAATGAATCACCGATAATAACCAGCAAGTCCAAGGAAACTCCGAATCTCAGACGCCGACGACGGAACAGGCCACTCCCTGATGGCCCTAATCTTCTCGGGATCCACTGAAATACCATCTCCAGTCACCACATGCCCGAGAAAAGCAACTCTATCTAGCCAGAACTCGCACTTCGAAAACTTAGCATACAACCGATGCTTCCTTAAAATCTCCAACACCGTCCTTAAGTACGAGGCATGCTCTTCCTCCGACTTCGAATAGATCAGAATGTCGTCAATAAAGATAACAACAAACTTATCCAGAAAGTCGTAGAAAATCAAGTTCATCAGATTCATGAAAACTGCGGGCGCGTTAGTTACGCCAAAAGGCATAACCACAAACGCATAGTGTCCATACTTCGTCCTGAACGCTGTCTTCGGAACATCATCCTTCTTCACCTTCAACTGATGGTAACCACTCCTCAAATCCAACTTAGAAAACACCCTCGAACCTCCAAGCTGGTCAAAAATATCATCGATGCGAGGCAACGTGTATTTATTCTTAATGGTCACCGCATTCAACTCCCGATAGTCCACGCACATGCGACGCGAACCATCCTTCTTCTTTACCAACAGCACCGGTGCTCCCCACGGAGACACACTAGGATTAATATAACCCTTCTGCAAAAGCTCATCCAATTGCTTCCGCAACTCTTCCAATTCTGCAGGTGCCATACGATACGGCGCCTTCGAAATCGGCTGCGCACCTGGAACAAGATCAATAGAAAATTCCAAAGCCCGATCAGGCGGAAAACCAGACATCTCCTCGGGGAAGACGTCGCCAAAATCTCGCACCACAGCTGGCCACTCCAGCTCCATCTGCATAGCCACAGCCTCCACCGGCCTGGCCCGAAATCTGACAGGACCAAGCGAACTGCTACCACGACTGAACTCAAACACTGGATGTTCGGGAATCTCGAACACCACCTTCTTCCTCCAACAGTCGATCGTAGCATAGAAGCTCGCAAGCCAGTCCATCCCAAGAACTGCATCATAGTTGATGATGTCGTGGACAATGAAATCAGCGAAAAGCTCATGTCCACAAACCACCAACGAGCAAGATTTGCAACCACGATGCACCGAGACCACGCTATTCCCTGTAACGATATTCCAACTCTTGGAAAGAGGGGACGTCGACAAGGAATGCCTCTCCACGAAGCTCCGAGAAATAATGCACATCGATGCACCAGAGTCAAAGAGGACTCGTGCAGGAAATGTGCAAACCAAAACCACACCTAACAAACAATTAACAATCAAACCCTAGTCTAGCAAACAACCATGTTCAAGCAAACAACACAATCTAACAATCAAAACCAGCTAGGAAAGTAACAGCTAGATCGAGGATTACCTGCGATAACCTCATCCACAGCCTCGCTCTCCGCAGCGGTCATCAGAAAAGCCTGCCTCCTCGGCGGAACAGCCTACCGAAAAGCCTGTCCCTGTGGAACAAGTGCTGCTCCACGTCCAGCAGGAACAGACGCTCGCTGCTGCAACGGCTGTGCTGTAACAGGTGCCCTCCGCAGCTGATTCGCGTGCCGACAATCTTTCGCGACATGAGAAGCATCACCACAAACTAGACACTGGCCCAAAAACTTCCGACACTGATCCTTGATATGGCCAGGCTTGCCGCAGAAATGGCAAGACTTCAGAATAGGCCCTCCTGGCCTCTTAAACTGAGCAGACTGATTAGGCCTGAATCCAGGTCTAACCACAGCTCTCGCCTGTTCCACAGGCCTCTTCCCAGCACCAACAATAGACCCCCTCCTCTGGTTCACGAGCAGCTCCTACCTCTTGGCTGCTACCAGAACCTTCTGATAAGACTCCCGGTCAGAGGAGGTCACAAAACTCTGGAGCTCCGAAGCAAGTCGCTGCAGGAACCTCTAAGCTCTCTCCTCAGCGTCGTGCACCATCTTTGGTGCAAACCGACTCAGCCTCATGAACTCTTGGTGATATAGGTCCACCGACGAGTTCCCTTGCTTCAAGTCGATAAAACGCTGCAGCATCTCTTCCCTGGCAGCTTTCAGGAAGAACTCACCCTCAAATCTGGCCTTGAAGGTAGCCCAAGCTATCGGCTCCGCCAACATCTTCTCTTCCGCATCCCACCAATTCCGAGCATTATCCTTGAGTTGCCTCTTTGCCAAATCAACCCATCCAGCCGGGGTGATCTTGGCCATCTTCAGATTGTCCTCGATGTTCCGAATCCACTCATCGGCAGCCAGAGGACCCTCAGAACCATCAAAATATGCGGGACCCAGCTCCCGAAATTGCTTCGCTCCTGGCTCAGAGCGAGGGGCATCCGGAAGAGCCCGGGCAGCTCGAGCAAGTGGAGCATTCTGGACTTGCAGGAGCACGCCCTGCTGCACTTGCATCATCTGGAGCATCATCCGCATCATCTCACCGTTGGTGGGTTCCCGCTCAGGCTCCTCATCATGAGGGATCGCGCCACTACCCCCACCACGGGTGAAACGTCTTCCTGCCATCTAGTGACACAGAAAACGAATCAAATTAGACTCATAGCTTATGACATCGGACGTCGAACTTAATTTATTGGACATTCTAATATTATTATCGCTCTTCCGTTAATCGCAGTTACAGAAGGACCTGCATGAGCCACCAACAAAACCTGTCACGACCCGCTTCCCTAAAATGGAGGCGAGACGTGAAAAGGTTCGCACGAGAGTGGAGCTGTGAAGCCCCAAACCCGATAAGCGTCAATAAAACATAAGCAGGTCCCTGTAACCACAACGGAACAACAATAATAACACAAGGAGAGACTGAAATGAAATCTCACATCTCATAAATTTTCCAACATGAAAATAAGTCCAACATCCAGAAAAGCCACCAGGCTAAAAGAAAGAGTCTAAAGGCCCAGAACAAGGCCAACAAAAGCAACAACATAACAAGGTATAGGTGCTACGCACCGATAACAAAACAACAGTCTAAACAAAAGTAAAACACAACGAAGACACTAGGACTGGTCCCCAGTGTCCACGTACTCCCCGTCGAACACAAGCTCGGGCTCGGCGTCAGCAAACACCTTGTCCTCAACAAGGTACTCAGGCTCAGGATCTAACATGTGTCACCCAAAAGAGTAAAGGGGCACATGTCAGCAAGTCTAAAAGACTTGGGCAAGGAAACTGAAAGTAAGGCAACTAGCAACCTAGCAGTTTAGTATGCATGACATGGTAGTTATAACATGAGTACACAATCAAGACATGGCAAGACAATTTGTACAAGAGAACAATCATCGGGACAAGACAAGAGTAGCCAAGCTACTATCAATCTCAATCAATTCACTATTCACGTTGTTTGTAGATGTTTACGCCTTACAGCTGAATGGTTTCACATTCGCTGATTGGCCGCTTAACAACTACCCCAAAACCCAGAGTTTACGCCTTACCACTGCAGTTGCTGATCGGGCAGACTCCCAGTTGATTGGCCGCTTAACTCTTACCCCCAATACCCACACGTAATGGAGCCAGGGTCCCCGCACATGAGCTCAGCAAGTGAGCCGGGGTTGCCCCGCACATGAGCTCGCATTCTAAACATTTGGCGTAGGGGTGCACCTAGCCGGAAACAAGCAATTCGGGCATTGGCTATCAACCAACACATGGCCCGCTTCTGGAACACGAGCCAGGAACACAAGCATTCGTAGCAAAGCTACGCAATCACAAAAGCACTTAGAGAATGCAATGACATGACAATTAATTCGCGTACCGTTAATGGAAAGTAAACATGACATGGTAATTGTGCAACATGATATATGTCGGAACTAGCTTCGTTGTCAAGCTAGTTCCCCAATTTGCGCCTAGGCGAGTATCATTTCGTCGCCTAGCCTCTTTTACGCCTACATTAAGCAAATGGCCTAAAACATGGCCTAAACCCTAAGTGGCAAGTTTCACTTGCCTAGCACCGGGGATGACGACCACTTCGTCACACGGATGATAAACTACGGGGAAATCGCTGTTATGGGGGAACAATCATCAAACAACATGAAATTTTATTAGGGTTTCATAAAAATACCAATAGGCTATGAAAACACCAAGGAATCGATTTCTTACCGAGAGGAGGCGGAAGAAACGCTCCGGAGAACCCTAGGATCAGTTCTGGAAAAGATTGGAGAAGTTTGGAGAATTAGGGTTTTTGGGGGATTTTGGGGATTTGATGGAGATTTGGGGAAAATGAGAGGTGAAAAGAGTGGATGGAGGGTTTAGATGATGAATCTAGGGCTTGGGATGAAGAAATGAAGCTTGGAGGAAGATGGGGCCTCAATGGGGGAGATTTTAGGGTTTTGGTTCGAGTGGAGGAAGAAGAAAACGTTTGGGAGGGGTATAAATAGGATGGGCTGTCGGCTGCCCAGAAATTAGGGTTTTAACACAGATTAGTCGGTCAAAGAGCAACCACTGACCGACTAGTTTGGCAACTAGTCGGTCGGTCGACCAACGCAGACCGACTAAGTGCAAACAGTAACTTCTAAACGAAAATAGGATTTAGAATTAGTCGGTCCATGAACAAATACTGACCGACTAGTTTAGCATCTAGTCGGTCGATGAACGTTCTTAGACCGACTAAGAGTAAACAGTACCTCGACTAAAATTAAGATGATGTGTTAGTCGGTTAAAGAAGCATTGTCGACCGACTAGTTTGCAACCTAGTCGGTCAACCAACGTTCTTAGACCGACTAACGATAAATAGTAACTCCTGAATAATTTAGAAAGCCAACTAGTCGGTCCAAGAAGGATTGCCGACCGACTGGATCGTCATCTAGTCGGTCGGTGCCCCTTCTTATACCGGCTAATGAGCACCAAAAGTATCGATACGGAGCGCGGGGCCCCGGGATCGATTCCTAAGACTCCTAGGCTTGATCTAATAGTAAGATACGACCGTTATGAAGTCCGTCACGATGACATACTTCGAAATCGACAATCCTAAGGAAGAAACGAGAAAATACGACGAATCGATCGAAAATGAAAGCTACGGAGACGAAAACCACACAAGAGGAGAAAATCCACCAAAACATATATTATATTATAATAAATCCAGATACAATGAAAAGCAGTCGTTACAAATTTGATTTTGGGATGAATTTGTTTGAGGGTTTGGGGAAGAAGAAGAACAGATTGGTTTTCTTTTGTTTCTGACTTGGAGAATTTGCAGGGAGGAGATGTTTGGCTTAAGAAGATGAACGGGGGAACACCCTCTACGATTTGTCAAACCATCTTAATTAGATTAAGACGGTAGTTATTGCAACTTTTAGACCAAAACTTTAGCAGATGCGTGTTACTTTGTCTAAACGAAAAGAGGAAACCAATTTGACTATCTGAGGAGAGTTTTGATTTATCAACGTGTGTGGCGTCGTTTAGGGAGGGGTTAAGGTAAGTACGTAATTAAGTAGATTTAACTAGTAACCGTTAAAAAAATTAGTGAAATTAATTAAGAGAAGTAATAAGAATTTGTAATTAGTAAAAAGTAATTACTGAAATTATTAAAGTGTTTAACCATTGGTAATTAGCACGATAATTAAGTTAAATAATTTAGTTAAACTTGTTGGTAAATAATGACGACACGGTAAAAATGAAAACAGAGACGCGCTTGCGTCGACACATATGGACGAAAAGTTAACTGGATGACAAAAGTAAATACCGGTACGCACGATCGAAAGAAATACGTCTAAAAATTTTAGGCCGTTACAGAACAATTGCATACCCGTAAATATGGATGACAGGAAGGGTTTTTTTTGTTCATGAAAGGGCAATGTCAACATGTAAATAATGGGACGTGGGGGCTATTTCTTTGGAGTGTGATGTGGCATCTCATGTGGCACGCCTCTTTGATTTCACATAGGACAAAGTCACGTCAACATCTCTCAATTGTATAATAGATGTTTTCCCTCAGAGTGAGTTTCGCCAACACTTAACCCTAACTGTAATTAATAATTTAGTTAATTAATTATTTAACCAATATTATATTAACACAATTGCCGAAAAAAATACCCACACTCACTTTATTCAAACCCACACTCAGCCTCACACACACACACACTCTCTCTCTCTCTCTCAGTGTCACACACACACTCTCTCTCTCTCTCTCTCTCTCTCTCTCTCTCTCTCTCTCTCTCTCTCTCTCTCTCTCTCTCTAAACCAACTCTGTGTTTTTCCCTAACACCGGTGCTCCTCCTATCGCTGATCGACCGCCACCGTCTTGCGAAGCCCTGAGCGCCCCCATCTTCCATGTGCTCCTCTTCTTTTCCTCAAGCACCCCCCTGAACTCCACTATGCCCATCTTCTTCCCTGTACAGAATACTTATGAGCCTCTCTCCCCTGAACACTCTTCCTGTGTGAAGCTCCCCCTCGACATGCCCAGAGCATGCTGCCTTTCACCGAACAGCCTCCTCCTCCAGCAATCTAACCAACACCGCCACTCCCCAATCATTACAATCCACATCACATTATCATCATCCTCATCATTACACATCTCCCTTCCCTTCCTCAACTGCATGTCATGTCGCGTGCCACCACTGCCATCATTGCCATTTCACTGCCATCGACCTCCTAGCCTCTTCGTTCTCGCTTCCTTACTCATATGTGCTTGCTCAATTGTGAGAAATAATATGAAACAACAATTAGACCAAGGAAACACGAGATGTTCAAGGGTTTAGATTATCCAAGTTAAATCCTGACGTGTTTCCGGTAATCTTACGTCCCTACCACCTGGGATACTGCCCAGATACTCAAGCTAAAACCTTAGCTTGAGTTTTACTTTCAATCCACTTATAGAAATCAATACAAATTTTGATGTCCTTGATTCTCATAACCCGGGATCAAGCAAAACACTCTCACAAACCGAGAGAAAAAACCAATTTAACGAAAGAGTTATGAAATTGAAATACACACTTACAAACACATATGCCTTAAAGTAGAACTTGAAGGGTAAGAGTGTGGAGTGTGTTGTGGTCTCTTGAAGGAAGAGAGGAGCACCTCAACTTGTCACTACCAAATGCTTAGAAGATTTGAACTTGGATTCTAGGTTGGTGAGCAAGAGAGAATGAGAGATTGAAAACTTGAAAACTTTGAGTGCTTGAGCTTGAGAGATGAATCAATGAATGTCTAAGGGATCCAAGGAGTCTCCAATGGAAAAGTAAAAGCCCTATTTATATGCTCTCTAAAACCCCCAATCGTTTTACCCAAAACCCTCAACACAGTCAGCTATAAAAAGGCTCAATGGCTAATTTAACAACCATGACATGCGCCTAATGAAGCACGATCTGGCGCCTGTTGTACAGTGTCAGAGGGTAAGTAAGAATTCAAACAATAACTTACCATGTAGGACAGGCGACTGCTTAAGGTTGGACATGCGATTGACAAACATACATGCGCCTGAGAAACCAAAGGCAGGTGGTTAAAACCCCAAGTGAGTAAGTTGACAAAATCAAGAATTCTGGGTAAGCAAGGTAGGCGACTGATGTGGTATGCACAAGTGCATGTGACATGGACATGTGACTGGGAAACCAACATTCAACACCTATGTGCACAAGTGCATAACTTGCCAAAATGAAGAATCTAGGCAAGGGATGGACATGCAACTGTAGTGTAATATACATGCGCATGTGCCATGGGCATGCACCTGTAAAATCAACATACAACGCCTGGATGCAAAAGTGCGAAAGCTGACAGAATTGGGATATTTGGGCAAGATGATACATGCGACTGACTAACAAGACACAAGTTCCTGCAAAGAGCCAGGCGCATGTACTTTGTACAGAGGTCGCCTGTTGAAACTTAAGAATGAAAGCCCAAAATATTATGTCAAAAACGTGTGCATTACATATGGCTGTTGAACAAAACACAGGCGCCTGTCAGGAGATAGTCATCTGAATTTTGAGCAGCAATCGGCTGTCAGACAAACAGAATGCACATCTAAGGGTTTTATGAATTAGAGCCCTAGGAAATGAATTCTAATGGATTCCTAGGATAGATTGAGTGAAGTGTGAGAGCTCCAATTATCTCTACTTCAATGCTACATTCTAAGAGAAAGAAAATAGAAGAAGAAAAAGATTTACAATGAATTTAGTTTCTTCTCTTTCTCTTGATTGATCTTGAAGTCTTTGAGTCTTCTTTTCTTAGTTTTGATCACCTAGTCGTCTCTTTGAGTTGTTATTGATCTTGATTATAATTCATTGCAATTTCATCTTCATGATTTGATTAGGCAATGAATTAACTGTGTGGAGGGGATTAGTCACAAGTATTTATGTTTGCTCATCATCAAAACCAAGTAAGGAGAAGTCAATACTCAACAATCTCTCTCCAAGTCAGTTATTGACGACATCTTCTTGAAAGAGTTATACTATGATGGCGGGTATGAAACTGCCCTTACCATGCTAAACAATTTTAGTATGGTGTCAATGTACTTAGACTGGGAGAGAATCGGCATCCTGTCAAATCTATCTCTATATATTCGTACACCGAGTGTAAACGTTGCTTCTCCCAAGTCCTTTATAGAGAATTTATTCGATAGACATCCTTTTGATAGATCTAACCCTACTCATGCGGTTGACTACTCCGAGATTATTGTTCAACCAGATCTGACCTACGAGCAGCAGCCAGTTCAGATCTTGGACCGACGACAGAAGACCCTCAGGAATAAAGTCGTCAATCTTGTTAGAGTGATGTGGCATCACGGATCACCTGTAGAATCACCAGGGAACGGGAAGAAGAAATGTGTGAGCGCTATCCTCATCTATTTCCTGAACCCTAACGCATAGAATTCCAGGGACGGAATTTTAATAAGGTGGGTAGGATGTAACGACCACTTTCTGTTGTACGTATTTCGTACGTATGTTATTAATGAGTTGATTATTTGAGAATTTATTGTATGATTTTACTTGTTAGCTTCCGTAGCTTGAATGCGTGAACGGACCCTGTATTAGTGACCCACTTGTCTTCACGTTCGTGATGCCACTAATTTTATCATTTTTGGACATCGTTGATGTGCAGTGGCAAAATCGTAATAATTCAGATTTAGTTAACCATATTGATTTTCCTACATCCATTCATATCTTGTAAATATTAATAAATCTTAAATACGTTTTAAGAAATCTTGAATAAATCTTAATGGGTTTAATAAAAACTAAAATATCCTAACTAAAGATTTCCATATATCCTAATTAAATCCTAGCAATCAAATCAACATCTTAACAAAAAATTAGTTTTTCCTAAATATTAATTATCTTAACTAATCTTAATCCTAACTAACACCCCACGTTAATCCCTCATTTCATGTGGCATATCCCAACGTCTCCCCCAATCTACTCGCGCACGTTCCCTCTATCAATAACTCACGCCCGCAATATCCCAAGCAATCCTAACAAACGCACGATCTTCTCCCTCTCTCCTTCAAAAGCCCCCAGCAGCCTTAACCTAACCCACGCCATCGTCTCCTATCCCCAGTGCCTCAGCCTCGACCTTGGGCGGCGACAACCCAGAGCAGCCCGCAACCTCCCTCCTTCGCAGCTCACCCCAAGCACCGCTGCCTACCATCTGCAGCATCAACCCACAACACCCCACGCCAACCCCCCTTCAAACTCCAGTGACCACTGCCTTCTCCCCACGCCAAACCTCCGCCTCTATCTCTGATTGCTCCTCCTCTCAACACCCAAACCTCTGACCACGCCACCATCGTCCGACACCCTCCGACGCTACCGAACCCTCTCACCTCCAGCACCTCAAACACATCTTCATGCGCTCTCCGACCCTCTCCTATCTCTGGCGAACCTCTCCAGCCAGATCACTGCCAGCACAACCTCCTTCGAATGCAGCTCTGATCTCCTCAGCCCATCAACCTCCACCCACAGACTCCGGTGACAGTCTCACCCCCACAACCTCGTAGCCACCTCAATCCCGGTGACCTCCTACTCCGCCGCCACCTCGAACCCATCTCCACGTCTACTCCGACGATCTGTCCTCCTCCAAGACTCGTAGCGACCTCCTCCTTCCACAGACGAACCTGTCACCAACCTCACAAGTGACCTTTGATAGTCGTAACCTGCACTCACATCGACCCACTCCGTTGCCGACGAACCCCCGTGCCACCTTCACTGCCAGCGCCACCGACTGTTGCCACCCGGACCACGCACCGTCGACCAACGTCACCGCTAGTTGCCGCCTCCACCTGCTAGGGCAACGCGCAAGCAAACACGTAAGTTTTATCAGTACGTTAATTTTGATAATTAACCGTTCATAATATTATGTACGTTAGTTTATAATATGTAACTGTTAGTAATATTACATATCACAGTTTCTTAAAATGAAATGTTAGTATTAAAATTAATATATATACACAGTATACATGTGATAATTATATAAGTTAGTTCATAAACTGTATTATAAATGTATAATAGTGAGTATAAATACATATATTATATAAATGATAATGTATAAAGTTAAAATCTATATTATTCTGTTAAGTTAAAACGGTTAGCTTAATACTCGAATATAATTGACGCAGATAAACAGTGCCTCTCGTTACAATCACTTGGACACCCAAATCCGCATGTACCAGGCAAGTATTTTATCGTCAATGATTTGTAAACTAAACTGTTCAACCTTACTGCTAAAATATTATATTAATGCGCTTGTCGGCTTTAGAGCTGAATGTCATGCTTTCATTATAATAGTTGCTTTCTGATTTAAATGGACATGTAATAATAATGTTGCTTTTTTGGAACAAATTACTATCTGCCTGCTAGCAAATCGAAATTTTTGGACAGAGGGTAGGACATAACCCTCAAAACGCATATGTGATACCATCAAATACATATGGGATGGAACCTAGTCGAAGACTAGACAGACACTTTGGGTGGGGTTGATTCATGTAGTAGAGTTTGTAAGTGTGTTTTGAACACATTACGACAACTTCCATACCACACTAATGGAAGGAAGCATCTTGGCCATTTTCCAGGTTATGGATGTCAAGAAGCATAGTAAACCACCGACGAAAGGGTGTATCGAGAACACTTTGCTTACTCGGACATGGACTTATACACGAGCACAAATAACTGAAAGTACTCAACTTGCAACTATGTTTAACTCCTTTAAAAATGCACATTATATGTTAAGTATTTCAGCATGCTCATACTTTAAATTATGCATTCGTTTATTCCTAAACGTACTGACACTCTTTTGTCTCATTCCCAAGTTAATACCTTTCATTACTTTAAAATCTTGTCGAGCTTCGCTGACATATATTTCAATGAACTTATGAAATATATGTTAGGTTCAGAGAGGAAGTACATTGAGGACCCCCACCTTTGAGGATCCAAAACAAGAGGTGGATCCCGTTGACCAGAGTTACGAGGATGTTGAGATCCTCCCTGCTGAAGACTAGAGCATCGTTGTAGTATTTATTTATTTAGTAATATCTGTTGTTTTCGGTGTGTTGCATTCGAAAATAAAATGTAAGACCATGCTAGGCCTAACTGGGTTGTGTACCTTGCTTTTAAACTCTAGAACAAAAGTTGAAATAAATATTTGTGCTATTTCTGAGAAATTCACGTGCAGTGACCTGATTTCTAAACACAGACGCTTATTGTGCTTAAGAAAGAAAAAAGTACTTCTTCTATGCTTTAAGCACATGCGGACCCGCTCATGTTCTTGCTCCCAAGTATAATGAGAAGCGGGGCGTGACAGGTTTTAGTGGCGGCCCATGCAGGTCCTCTTGCATTCTGCGAGACACTTTAGAAACGGTATAGATATTATTACTAACCAGACTGTTTAGATAAACTTGTACACAAATGTTTACTTTGTTTGTTTGCAGCATGGCAAGAAGGCCCAACACTTGTAACAGGAATGGAATCAATGGGAACGGTACTCCAGACATCCACAAGCTCATGGGGGTCATGAGGGGCATGTTAGAGATTTAACAGCAGCTGATTCAGCAGGGGCAACAAGCTGTACAACCTGCACCACTGCCTCCTCGAGCTGAGCATGGAGCCAAGCAATTTCGAGAGCTGAACCCGAAGAGATTTTCTGGAAGAGAAGGGCCACTAGAAGTAGAAGAATGGGCCCGAAGTACTGAAGACGACCTGAGTCTTTCTCGTATCGACCAAGCAGGCTGGGTGGAAGTTGTTGGATCCAACGATTTAGGTCTTCTTGTTTGATGATAACAAACGTGTGTGCCCGAGTTGATGTGTGTGTTAAGTGTTTGTAGGAGTGGTGATCACGTAAATCTTCAAATAGATGACTTGGTCAATTTGATGGAGAAATTGCTATTCATATAGCAAATTGGAAGATGGAGAAATTGCTAATCATATAGTAAATTGGACTTGGTCCAATATTGGGATTAGTAGAGATTCTCTACATGATTTGTTGGAATCCTATTCATTGTTCAAATCCTATTCAAATCAAACTCCACCAAAATCCCAATCTTAAATATAAATCCTAGAGGAATAAGGAAGCAATCTTTTAGATTGATTCATATCAATTTGGGATGAACTCAAATCTCCTCCAAATCCAATTACTAGCCCATATTCCCATCTCCATTAGGTTTCCTCCTTGGCTACAACATCCCTTAGCCTCTCCTATAAAACCCCTCTCAAAAGAGAGAGCCAACAGTGCGGCAAACACAAACAATAAGGGGTGAGATATATTTCAGCCATTAACCCTTGTCGCAAGCTAGGGGTTCATGTTCTCCAAGGTGCCAAAGCTCCATTGATAAACTTCTTTGCCGCAAGCTTCTCATCCAAAGACCCCTCTTGCCAAAACTCCTTGCCGCATTGACAAACCAATCTTCAACCTCCATTGATCTTTAACTTCATCAAGCAAGCCAATCCAAGGAGGTTAACAAAGCTGCAAGCTTCCTCACGCAAGTAAGCTTCTTCATCAACACAGCCGCAAGTTCTCTAAGCCCACAAACCACATTGCTAATCTCATTGCTACAAAGATCCAAGGCCAAAAGAAGACACATTGTCAACACACACAGCCGCAATATTGGACCCCTAGTCCCAAGTCTTCACAAAGTTCCAAGGGGGGCCGAAATTGCTGACCCCTGCTTGACTGCCGCAAGCTACCGACCGCAAAGAGGCCGCACACCACAAACATCTGCATCTTGTTGATTGTTTTCACTTGCTTCAGACGTGCCACAAGACCTGCCAACCTAGCCTCCTCACATGCCATCAGATGTGCTGACCTATAATTGAAGCCACACACCTGCTTCTCAAGGGCTGACCATTGATAATCGGCTGAAGCAGCTGCAACATGTCTTGCAAAACGAGTCAGTAACCAATCAGCAGGAGCTTTGTCGACCTCACCAAGTTGCAACTGCATTTTGAACGTGCCAACCCATCTTTGCAACAGTCAACATCCTGGGCAGATCATCACCCAAGACAAGCCGCAAGTCAAACAACAAGAGTGTGCAACATCAAAGAGGGACAATAAGTACCATCAAGGGGAGAGGTCGAACCATAGTTCTTACACAAAGAGCCAAGCCAAGTTGATCAAGGCCGCAACATTCATCAAGCAAGAGGCCCTCACATTCCTAAAGCAAAAGGCCGCAACTTTTGAGATCATCATCCAAGCTCGTGCACAAGGCTGCAACTTCAGAGGAGGACCAAGTAGAGTTGCACGAGAGATGAGACGATCAACATCTTGCCAGACGAGAGCTGGCCCATGCTGATTGACGAAGACGACGATGCCTACACAAACTGAGATTTTCTAAACTCTATTATTATTATTTTGTGTAGTTGTGTCTTGATCTTCATAAGGGAAACTTTATCGTTACTTGTTACTTTTGGAGACTTGACGAGTTGGGGCTTGTCAAGGGTGAGAGCATCTGACTAGGTTGATAGTGTAGAGCACGCAGGAGTGCGTACAAACTAGGTGCGGACCGGGAGGCTCGAGACTCATGCTAGTTGTACCTTGATTACGTATTAATCTAGTATTTGCTTTCGGGGCCTAGACGTAGATCGTGTGGACGACCGAACCAGGGTAAATCTGATGTGCATCTGTGGTTGCTTACTATTTACTCTGCCTATGCTTATAACTGCGTGTGATTGTTTGTGTATTGCATGAAAATTTTTTATTAGCCTATTCACCCCCTTAGGCTACAATCCAGATCCAACAGAAGTAGCCAAGAAGCAACTGATGGGGAATGCACGAAACTGGTGGGACGCTGAAAAAGCTCGTCTGGTCAAGCCCATCAACTGGACCATTTTTCGAGAGCGATTCGATGCTCAGTATTTCCCCAATCAGATAAGAGGGAGCTGCAACAACGTTTCGTCAACCTGGAACAAGGCAATCAGACTGTTGAGGAATACAAAGCGGAATTCTCCATGCTTAATCGATTCGCTCCACATCTGGTAGAGGATCCCGAAGACCATGCATATCAGTTTCTCCGGGGTCTGGACCTGGACATTCAGGCTTTAATGTCTTCAATGAATCCGACTACACATCGGAAGTGTTGGATGCTGCTAGGAAGCATAAGCTCATTATGAAGCGTAAGAATACGCTACAGACTGGAGGAAGCAGACGTCCACAGAAGCCACCCAGGGGTAATCTCTGGCCTATTCAGACTGCTCAATTCAAGGGGCATGCTGCTCTTGCCTACAACCGACCTCAAATGGTGTGCTTTCACTATAAGCAGACTGTTCATATCAAGAAGGACTGTAGAGAGCTGCTGAACCAATGTCTAATATGTGGAGCATCTGCACATACTACCAGGGACTGCCCTCGTCACCCCAACAAGACGATGACTACTGGACTATGTGGACCTATTCAGCGTGGACCTCCTGGCCTTACTCAGCGTGGACCACATATGGCTCCACAACAGAAGGCTTATGAACAAGCAAGACAGAACCAGCCGAGGCAACATGCAGTCACCATGACGGCCACTGAGGTTGAGACTGATGAGCAATTGATATCTGGTAATACCTAAACTCTTCTTTTATAATGCTTATAGTTAGTGTGTGTGTGTGTGTGTGTGTGTGTGTGTGTGTGTGTGTGTGTGTGTGTGTGTGTGTGTGTGTGATTGTTTACCATTAGCTAAGGTGTATCTCCTACATTCTAGGTGTTATCTTAGTAGCCTCTTATCCAGCTCTATCTCTGTTTGATTCTGGAGCCTCTCATTGCTTCATATCCCGAGGATTCATGTAGAATCACTCTATTCATGTTGACTCTCTACCTAACTGTTGGAGCATCACTACCGGGAGTGGAGTAGTGAAAACTTCTAGTGGCCGTCGATCGTGCCCTATAGTGATCTGTAGACACGAGTTGTTTACAGATTTTATGATAGTCGACATGCCAAACTTCGACGCAATATTCGGCATGGATTGGTTAGGAAATTTCTACGCTACCATCGATTATCACAAGAAGAAGGTAGTGTTCGAAATCCCTGACCATCTGGTGTTTGAATTCACGAGCAGAGACCGTTCACTTGGACCTATCAAGTTTCGGGCCAAGCCGAACAAAATGATCATTGCATCGATGTTAGTCGAGCATGAGAAGACTAGAGTGGTTCGAGATTTTGAGGATGTACTTCCTAAAGATATTTCGGGATTACCGCATGATCGAGCTTTGGAATTCACCATCGACCTTCTGCCGAATACTCAACCTATTTCCAAGGCACCTTATCGCATGGCTCCTGCTGAACTAGAAGAACTTCGGAAACAACTCGACGATCTGTTGCAGAAAGGATTGATACATCCCATCGTATCTCCATGGGGTGTGCATGTTCTTTTGGTCAAGAAAAAGATGGATCGAGAAGGACGTGTGTGGATTAGCAAGAATTGAACAAGGTGACCATAAAGAACAAGTATCCACTGCTGCGTATCGACGACATTTTTGATCAACTCGGTGGATCATGATTCTTCTCGAAGCTGGACCTCAGAAGTGGTTATCATCAAGTGGAGGTCAGAAGTGAAGATATCCCGAAGACGTCATTCCGGACCAAGTATGGGCACTACGAATTCGTAGTCATGCCATTCGATGTGACTAACGCTTCAGCTATATTCATGAATCTCATGAACCTGGTTTTCTATGAGTACTTGGACAAGTTTGTAGTGATCTTCATCGACGATATTCTGGTCTACTTGAGGAATAAAGAAGAACATGCCAAGCATCTGCGGATTGTATTGGAGACACTGCGACATCATCGGAAATACGCCAAGTACAGCAAATATGAATTCTGGTTAGATCGGGTCGCATTTCTTGGACATGTGGTATCAAGAGACGGTATTTCTGTCGATCCGGAGAAGGTTATTTCAGTCAAGAATTGGCCAACTCCTCGGTCAGCTTCAGATATCCAAAGTTTTCTCAGATTGACTGGTTATTACCGTCGATTTATCAAGGATTTCTTGAAAATTGTTGAGCCTATGACTCGCCTGAAGAGTTGAAGAAGAAGCTGACGACTGTACCAGTGCTAGCTATACCGGATAGAACTGGGGGATTTGAAGTTTTCTGTGATGCATCTGGCAAGGGTCTTGGATGTGTCCTATACCAGCATGGTCATGTGGTTGCGTATGCATCCCGATAGCTAAAGACTCTTGAGAAGAATTATCCAACCAATGACTTGGAGTTAGCCGCTGTCATATTTGCTCTGAAGATTTGGAGGCATTTTCTATTAAGCAAGCAAGTAAAGATCTACACCGACCACAAGAGTCTGAAGTACATTTTCACCCAGAAGGAGCTCAATATGAGGCAACACAGATGATTAGAGCTCATGGCTGATTATGACATCGATCTTTAATATCATTCGGGGAAAGTGAATGTCGTACCAGATGCATTGAGCCGATTACCCACGATCATGACTCTCTCAGCTCAATGTGGACTTCAGCAAGCTTTGAGAGAGATGGAGAATGAAGTTATTTTACCCGGGACTCCAGCATCACTGATGAATATGCAAGTTCAGTCTACTATCGTAGATCGAATTAAAGCTGCTCAGGCTAGAGATGTGAAGTTACAGAAGATTAGAGGGCAAGTCGAAGCGGGACTTCGGATGGGTTTTCTCATTCATGAGGATGGTTCCTTGAGATATGGTAGTAGGATCTGTGTGCCTTCCGGTGATATCAGAGATGAACTATTGAATGAAGCGCACAACTCTCATTACGCTATTCATCCTGACGGCACCAAGATGTACAAAGATGTTCGTCTGAACTTTTGGTGGCATAGAATGAAGAGAAGCATAGCTCGCAGTGTTGCCAAGTGCCTCGTGTGTCAGCAAGTGAAGGCTGAACATCATCGCACTGCTGGATTGCTTCAACCTCTGTCTATTCCAGAATGGAAGTGGTATCACATCACTATGGATTTTGTAACTGGACTGCCTTGGAGTGCAAAGTAGAATGATGTGATTTGGATGATCGATGATCGATTAACCAAATCGGCACACTTTATACCATTCAGAGTGGGACAATCTACGGAAATACTTGCAAAGAAGTATATGGAGGTAATGATCTATCCTATGCCATTTAAACTTCTCATAGTATACATTGTGATGTAATCGATAACCGTGCAGGAGATTGTTCGATTGCATGGTGTTCCAGTGATCATCGTCTCTGACCGGGACACCAGATTCACATCTCAATTTTGGAAGAGCCTACAAACCAATCTGGGTACCGGTCTTAGTTTCAGCACTACATATCACCCACAGACTGATGGACAGTCAGAGTGTACTATCCAGATATTGGAGGACATGTTACGAGCTTGCATGCTGGATTTCAAAGGCTCGTGGAAAGATCACCTGCACATAGTAGAGTTTGCCTACAACAATAGCTACCAAGCCAATATTGGCATTGCCCCTTTTGCTGCACTCTATGGAAGGAAGTGTCGATCCCCGTTGAGTTGGGATGACATTGGTGATCGAGAATTATTGGGTCCAGAGATGATTGTTGAAACGGTAGATGTAGTGTGTAATATCAGAGACAAGTTACGCATTGCACAAGATTGGTACAAGCATTGGGCTGATGCCAACCGTTGTCATTTGGAGTTTCAACCAGGTGATCAAGTTATCCAAAAGATATCTCCAAACCGAGGAGTGATACGATTTGTGAAGCGAGGAAAGCTTAGCCCGAGATTCATTGGACCATTTGATGTGCTAGAGCGAGTCGGAGAAGTTGCTTATCGTTTGGCTCTATCGCCATCATTGGAGGGACTACATAATGTTTTCTATGTATCCCAACTGCGTCATTACGTCCGTGACCCACTCATTTGGTTGACTACTCCGAGATTACTGTTCGACCAGATCTAACCTACGAGCAGCAGCCAGTTCAGATCTTGGACCGACGACAGAAGACCTTCAGAATAAAGTCGTCAATCTTATTAGAGTGATGTGACGTCATGGATCACCTGGAGAATCCACCTGGGAACGAGAAGAAGAAATGTGTGAGAGCTATCCTCATCTATTTCCTGAACCCTAACGGATATAATTTCGGGGAAAGAATTTTAATAAGGTGGGTAGGATGTAACGACCACTTTCTGTTGTACGTATTTCGTACGTATGTTATTAATGAGTTGATTATTTGAGAATTTATTGTATGATTTTACTTGTTAGCTTCAATAGCTTGAACGCGTGAACGGACCCTGTATTAGTGACCCGCTTATCTTCACGATCTCGCTGCCACTAATTTTATTATTTTTGGACATCGTTGATGTGCAATGGCAACATCGTAATAATTTGGATTTAGTTAACCATATTGATTTTTCTAAATCCAATCATATCTTATAGATATTAATAAATCTTAAATATGTTTTAAGAAATCTTGAATAAATCTTAATGGGTTTAATAAAAACTAAAATATCTTAACTAAAGATTTCCCTATATCCTAATTAAATCTTAACAATCAAATCAATATCTTAACAAAAAATTATTTTCCCCTAAATATTGATTATCCTAACTAATCTTAATCGCAACTAACACCACACGTTAATCCCTCATTTCATGCGGCATATCCCAACATCTCCCCCAATCTACTCACGCACGTTCACTCTATCAACAACTCACACACGCAATATCCCAAGCGATCCTAACAGATACATGATCTTCTCCCTCTCTCCTTCAAAAGCCCCCAGCAGCCTTAACCTAACCCACGCCATCATCTCCTATCCCCGGCGCCTTAGCCTCGACCTTTGGTCCGACGACCCAAAGCAGCCCGCAACCTCCCTCCTTCGCAGCTCACCCAAGCACCGCCGCCTACCACCGACGTCATCAACCCACAACACCCCATGCCAACCCCCTTCAAACTCCAGTGACCACCGCCTTCTCCTCACGCCAAACCTCTGACCTCTATCTCCGATCACTCCTCCTCTCAACACCCAAACCTCTGACCACGCCATCATCGTTCGACACCCTCTGACGCTACCGACCCCTCTCACATCCAATGCCTCAAACACATCTCCCCACGTTCTCCGACCCTCTCCTATCTCTGGCAAACCTCTCCAGCCCGATCACCACCAGCACAACCTCCTTCGACTGTAGCTCTGATCTCCTCAGTCCGTCAACATCTGCCCACAGACTCCGGTGAGAGTCTCACCCCCCACAACCTCGCAACCACCTCAATCCCAGCAACCTCCTACTCTGTCGCCACCTCTAACCCATCTCATCGTCTACTCCGATGACCCGTCCTCCTCCAAGACTCGCAGCGACCTCCTCCTTCCACAAACGAACCTGTCATCAACCTCCCCATCGACCTTTGACAATCGCAGCCCACGCTCACGTCGACCCACGCCATCGCTGACGAACCCACGCACCACCTACACGCCAGCACCACTGACTGTCGCCACCTGGACCACGCACTACCGACCAACGTCGCCGCTAGTCGCTGCCTACACCTGCTAGGGCAACGCGCAAGCAAACACGTAAGTTTTATCAGTACATTAGTTTTGATAATTAACAGTTTATAATATTATGTACGTTAGTTTATAATATGTAATCGTTAGTAATATTACATATCCCAGTTTATTAAAATGAAATATTAGTATTAAAATTAGTATATATTCACAATATATATGTGATAATTATATACGTTAGTTCATAAACTATATTATAAATGTATAATAATGAGTATAAATATATATATTATGTAAACGATAATGTATAAAGTTAAAATCTATATTATTCTGTTAAGTTAAAACAGTTAGTTTAATACTCGAATCTAAATGACGTAGATAAACCGCGCCTCTCGTTACAATCACTTTGACACCCAAATCTGCATGTGCCAGGCAAGTATTTTATCGTCAATGATTTGTATACTGAACTGTTCAACCTTAGCGCTAAATTCTTATATTAATGTGCTTGTCGACTTTAGAGCTGAATTGCATGCTTTCATTATATTAGTTGCTTTCTGATTTAAATGGACATGTAATAATAATGTTGCTTGTTTAGAACAAATTACTATCTTCCCGTTAGCAAATCGGAATTTTTGGACAGAGTGTAGGAAATAACCCTTGAAACACATACGTGATACCATCGAATACAGATGGGATGGAACCTAGTCGAAGACTAGACAGACACTTTGGGTGGGGTTAGGTCATGTAGTAGAGTTTGTAAGTGTGTCTTGAACACATTACGGCAACTTCCATACCACACTAATGGAAGGAAGCGTCTTGGCCATTTTCCAGGTTATGGATGGCTAGAAGCGTCACGGTAAACCCCCGATGATAGGGTGTATCGAGATCATTTTACTTACTCACACATGGACTTATGCACGAGCATAAATAACTGAAAGTACTCAACTTGCAACTATGTTTAATTCCTTTAAAAATGCACATCATATGTTAATTATTTCAGCATGCTCATACTGTAAGTTATGCACTCGTTTACTCCTAAATGTGTACTGACACTCTTTTGTCTCCTTCCCAAGTTAATACCTTTTCATTACTTTAAAATCTTGCCGAGCTTCGCTCACATATATTTCAATGAACTTATGAAATATATGTTAGGTTCAGAGACGAAGTACATTGAGGACCCCACCTTCGAGGATCTGAACCAGGAGGTAATCTTGCTGACCAGAGTTAGGAGGACGATGAGATCCTCCCTGATAAAGACTAGAGCATCGTTGCAGTCTTTATTTATTTAGCTATATCTGTTGTTTACAGGTGTGTTGCATTCGAAAATAATATGTATGGCCATGCTAGGCCTAACTTGTTTGTGTACCTTGCTTTTAAACTCTGGAACAAAAGTGGTAATAAATATTTGTGATATTTCTGAGAAATTCGCGTGCAGGGACTTGATTGCTAAACACAGATGCTTATTGTGCTTAAGATAAAGAAGAAAGAAAGAAAAGTGCTTCTTCTTTGCTTTAAGCACATGCGGACACGCTCACGTTCTCGCTCCCAAGTACAATGGGAAGCGGGGCGTGACACAGAGTCTCTAATTTGAATGGCTTTCTCTAAGCTAACTTGATCATCATCAACCATGATGCTATCCTCGACCCCTTCGTTTACAAGAAAACATTAGTATCTCTTAAGGTTTGAGGAATCCTGATAGATTTTTTAACGACTTGTTTTGAAATATCAGTTTTGCCTCTCCCACTGGTTCCGACACCTGTTGGGTTTTAGACATAAGTTCTAATGCATGGCCCCGGATGGAGGCTGGTAACTCAGCGTCATTATCCATGAATTGCACAATGTCAAACAAAGTAGGATTCTATGTGTGATCTGAGAGAGAATCATTTTCTCTTAAATATGGAAAACATTCATGTCTTAAGTATTCTCTTCCTCGACCAAATCGAAGGATTTTAATAATTTTCCATCTTGTTACGATGTTCTTTAAAGCACACCAAAGCATTGGACTTGTGTTTCATCAAGAACACATGTCAATACTTAAAGTGATCCTTTAATGAATGTAACAAAATAATCCTTTATAGGTAATGTAGACGAGTGTCTTCATACATCAAAATATACGAGATCCAAGAGTTCACTAACTCTTTCCTTTTGTCACACAAAAGGAGTTTTGGTCATCTTACCTTCGTGGCAAGACTTACTTGGGTCGCAAGACCCATAATTCGAGAGGCATAAAGAACCCTCTTTATATAACTCGCAAGTATCTTCTCTTTGATATGACCTAGACTACTTTGTCAGAACAGAATTCATTTGTTTCTTTGTGTTTTCATGTATTAGCTCTCAATACATCATCGTCATACAAAGTATATACGTCATAATCCCAAATTCAAGCAATTTTACTATCAAAGAAATAAGTTCACAACTTTTCATTGATTATAAATATGTTTCCGTCAGACGAAGATTACATTGCATAGAAAAATTTGGCAACATAATAACTCTTCTTTAGAAGCAATTTAGCGACGCTCGCAAAGGTGTGTTGGTCATCTCTTGCGGCTCTAGAAGCAATGCTTGCTCCGTTGCCAACATTGAGAATGATCTCTTCTTTTCAGACTTCTACTAATTCTCTGCTCATGTAACCAATTACAACTGTGAGAAATTGCACTGGTATCCAATATCATTCTTTAGAAGTCATGAAAAGAGTTATACTTTGTATAATAATTATATCTGAAGTTGAGGCATTGGTATGTCCCTTCTTTTGTTCCATGAACTTTTTGCAGTTCCTTCTCCAATACCCTTTCTTATGAAAGAAATAACACTCTACCTCGGCTGACCCTCCTTTTGCCACCTTTCCCTTACTCTTCTCGATTGCCTTCGTTGGTTGAAGTGCCTTTTTATTCTTTCCTTTGCCCTTGAGCTTGGAGGAAGAAGAAGAGCCGATAACAAATCAGAGATTTGTCCTTCAAGCCTTCCTCAAACTGCCGAAGTATGTTGATGAACCTCAATCTTGTTCATGATAAAACTACGTACGAACATGGTAAACTTTGGGGTAAGGGAATTAAGGACAAAGTTCATAGATAACTTATGGTCCAAGACGAAGCCAATCTCTGCAAGATCCTCAATGTACGAAATCATATTAAGTACATGATCTTGGACAGTGACCCTACTCATCTTTGTGTTAAACAATTTACATGAAGCCTCGAACCTTGCGGCCCGAGATGATTTCCCATAGAACTGTTTTGTATTGAGAAAGATGCTACGAACATCCATATGTTCGTGCAGCCTTTGGAACTCATTCCATTGAGGCTAGAGTGAGGCAGTGAGCTTTTTCGTCTTCCAAGAGACATTGCTTGTAAGATTCAATAATCTCAGCCTTGGCCCCTTTAGGTGGTTCTTTAGGTTTAGGGTCTTTGAGGACATAACTAAGTCTTTCAAAAGAAAGTGCCAATTTGATATTTTTGAGCCAGTCTTCATAATTATTACAAATAAGCATATTCTTCTCTAAAATGAGCTTAAGTCCAAACGACAGTGCTGCAAAGATTAGAACACCAAAATTTAGCATGCGTTAGTTACTATTAAACATAATTAGATTGGTTTTTATCTAACCATACCCTCTGAGTATTTTTGCGATCATCTCAACCCATAGAGATTGAACGAATAGTGATTTTTAGTGGAAAAGGGACCCAACCACCTTGAGTTTCATAACCTTGGGTGTGACCAATAAGTAGCTCGACTCTGCAATCGGTAGATGACTCCTCATCAATCACATCATACGTGATTCCCTTATCAGTTTTTACCCATAGTCACTTATGGCCTTTGAGTTTGTCTAATATACCATAAAGACTAGTCTAGTCGGACCCTTACTTTCTTATCCAGTTCTAACTTCACCAGTGCTCATGTATGTTCACGACGGACGGTTTGGGTTAAGTTGAACTACATCATATGTATAAAGAATTGGTTCCCAAAAGATAACCATGCTATGCCTTGAGTGTGCCCAACAACCATAATAGGATTCCATAGTTGCCAAATTCCAAAAGTAAGGAGGACTACGGCTAATCCTAAAAAGGATTTTTAACGTAATTGACTAGAATATAATCAATGTCTGCATTATTAATAATTGAAGTTCTAGATTGATCAAGTTGAACATGTCAAGGCATGTTTGACCATGTATGATCACTTATCCATATCTCGGGCAAGCCATACTAGGGTGATCCAGCCTAGACACCAAACAGTTTTAGACACCGGCTTGCGGATACCTTAAAATGCTGTATATCAAAATATGCTTCATTGATATGTTTATGGTTCTTTCGAATTATTTAACCCTAATTCTAGGCGATTCCTAAAACTAACATTTTTAAGAATCCATAATTTCACAGCACAAACATCCTACGTAGTTATCATATAACAGAAAGAAAGTCTAGTTTTCGAAAATGATTTTCGAAAAACCAAAAGCACATATATTGTTGCACATGGCCATGTGATCAAGTTAGCTAACTATGACTGATCGACGGTAGGACCTTTGCAATTCAAATTATATGTCATGCCGTGAAATCCGAAAAACATTGCAATTTACACATCATATGAAAGTAAATTACAATTAGCACAGAATGCATGTAAGCTCTCCAGTATATCCTAGTTAACTACGGTAATTCCATGGTCCAAGTTGGACAGCCACCACCTAGCAACACCTTGAAACATGCCTCTTTGACACATCTTAACTCCATGAATCTCTTGCACTTAGAAACTTCGGGTTGCTCCGCCTCCTAATTTACTATACACTTTTGAAAGGGCATCCCCTTTGAAAAATAATAAATACAAAAGGAGTCCAAAAATTAAGTACATAAATAATCGTTGCTCACATGCACTATAAATTACATAATTAAAAAATTAAACTAGAGAGCTTTACATGCCACACCAAAATTATAACGCATCGTCCGCACGCATGTATTAAATAGTAGAAAAATAGATCCTAGGTAAAAACCGGCTCTGTAAGGCTTTTCCATCATTTAGCCTAAGGGTGGCAAACAGGTTGGGTGGGTTCGGGTTCGGGTCGGGTCAGATTTGACCCGACCCGGATAAGGGTAAACCTAACTCGACCTGGATTGACTCCGGGTCGGGTTTGGGTGACCTGGAAAATTTCTGGGTCGGGTTCGGGTTAACCCGTCGGGTTAAGATTTGACTTATACACAACTGCTCTTTTTTCGATATTCGGCTATTTATTAAGAGCCACCGACAATTTATTAAGTGTTGCATAATTTCCAGCAGCTCGTCGCTTAAACCGCACTGATGACAGCTGTTTCAGAGTGTTTTCTCACTACAATATCGTTGACTGTGGTCTGCCCGATCAACGTGGTCAAGGGGCCGATTAGGGTCCCTTGGGTGCGTCGAGCGCGTGTAGACGCGACGCGAATCGGAGATGCAGTCGACGCAGAGCACGTCAGCTGGGCCGGGTCTGGATCCTCGGCCTCTGGGGGGGCTGAGGGGAAGCCTCGGCCCGGTATGAGGTGCTCGGCCTCGGACGGTCGGACGACGAGGGGAAGCCTCGGCGCCTTGGCTTGACGCGCGACCGACGCGGAGCTGAGGGGAAGCCTCGGCTCGGATGGATGCGCTCGGCCTCGGTCGATCGGACGACGAGGGGTAGCCTCGGTCGTCCCGCTTGTTGCGCGGCCGGTGTGGAGCTGAGGGGAAACCTCGGCTCGGATGGATGTGCTCGGCCTCGGTCTCTCCTGGCGTCAAGGGGTGGCCTCGATGCCTTGGCTGATGCTTGATGGCGTTCACCTGGTGTCGAAGGGAAGCTTCGGCACTTGGATCTAACGTCTTCCTGAACAGACGAGAACACTCGTCAGGGAGGCCGGACCTTGGTTCTGGCCAAATCCCCTCCGATGCCTAAGTCAGATGACAGTCTGAAAGAGGAGGCTCGGCGGGGACGGTTCGACTCGAGAGGAGATCGGAACGACGTCCTCCGGCGCGAGCGGGGGGAAGGAGATGGAGTGGGGAAACTAGGTCGTTGATGGAGTACCTTTGGTTTTGTTACCTGAGATGCGGTCCTTTGTTCAGTCGTCCTCCTAGTCCTTTTATAGGCCTCTCGTCGCGACCACCCATGACTCACATCCTTCGTCCACCCCCAATCGTGCCCCCTCAATCCGCCTCCCCATCGTCGCTCCCCGCGCCATGCCAGCACCTCCCCATAACGGCCATTAAGTGGCAGCGGGCCTGGGGGAACGGTTATCGCTGGAGTGGGCGAGTGACTCGCGCGTTTCCGGGGTCGGGTCGGATCGATGTTCGGGGTCCTCTCATGGGCTCCGTTGGGTGGGCTTGGACCCCCCACGATTTCGCGTAGTAGGCTGCGCCTTTGGGCCCATGCTGTTGGGCCTCCGCAAAATAGACATATCAATTGCCCCCATCGGTGGGGCCGATCGGCCTTGGCCGGCTCGATTCGACCGATGTGACTCCTGGGGTTCCGATTGGCGCGTCAGTCGAGGCGTGGTCATAAATGAAGGTCATGATGAGGCGGATCGATAGGACTTCCCTTGGCGCCGATTTCGAAACGCCGCCGGCTCTTTGACGCTTGCCACGCGTTCCTGTCAGGTGTTTTGAATTTGCCCCTGGGTCTTGTATATAAGTGCACCGGCTGCTTTGATCCCAACTTCTTCCTCGCTCCTCTCTCCATTCCGGGCTTTCCACAAACTCGGAGTCTTCTGCCGCCTTCGTTCTCTTGCCTTCTCCAAATAAACAAAAAGGTAACTCCTTTCCCATCCTCACATTATGGCTGCTCTTAGGATAGGTGGCTCTGGTCAAGGGGCGAGGGATCCTCCTGAGTCCAGGCGTGGCGGGCCCCGATCTGTGGGATCCGGTTCCTCCTTGGGGAGCCGTTCCCTCCGAGACAAAGGGAAGTGGAAGCTCTTCCCAGACTATGCTGGCGATGATGTGGCGTCGGTTGCCGCGCGGCTTAGTGTACCTCCGGTTATCCTCAGAACGCTGTCGAGGACTCCTTTTCTGGCGGTTGCAGAGATTCGGGGAAGGTACCTCTGTCACCTGTATGATGTTCGAGTCCCTTTCATCGATGAGCAGATCTGTCTTCCAAGGAGCAACGAAGTCGGCGTTTACGTCGAGATGTTCCGTCTGGGTCTTCGTTTCCCGCTCAATCCCTTCTATATCCAAGTCATGGAGTACCTAATGGTGTCCCTTTGCCAGTTTACCCCTGTTCGGTTGCGGTTCTGACAGGCTTTGTAATGCTCTGCTGTACTCGCGGTCTGGAGCCATCTCTCCCCCTCCTCTTCTATTTTTATCAGATCCAGACGGTCGGTCTAGGGTCATGGCTGCACCTCCGAGCCTGCGCGGGGAGGGAATGCCTGATCGGGCTACCCCACTGGGCGGGAGATTGGAGCTCGGGCTATGTCTTCATAGTCTTTCTTGAGGATGCTCAGATTTTGACAGGTTGGGGTGGGTCAGGTCGGCCTCGCCGAACACTAACCCTCTCCGAGGCTGATCAGGCGGCCGTCGCACTGCTGTCGGCCCTCCCCTTGGAGGCGAAGTCTATCTGGCCTTTGCTGGACGACCTACTCCTGAAGGCCGTCTTGTGGTCTCCGGGTAGGTCGCTTTTTTAGTCCTGGATTGCCCCGTGGCTTACCCTGATTTCGGTTTCGCTTGCAGGAATGGCTGGTCGCGAGTTCACCCGCAACATCGATGAGCTGATTCGGCGTGGAGCCGCTCGGAGCCGAGGCAGCACCTCGAGAAGGGCACCTCGGCGGACCGTCGAGGAGGAGGTGCGCCGAGCCGAGCCCACCGTGGGCAAGGTGGCGGCCGCACCTCCCGCCTCTACTTCTGGTAGTCCCCTCCCCGGGGGGGCGCAAGAGCCGGATCCGTCCCACCGGCCCAAGTGGCGGGGGGTAATGATGGGTCCTGTGCAGCTCCTCTTGCGCTTGGCGCGCCCCCTCTTGTCTCCGAGGGTGGAGGCGGCACGAGGCGGAAGCGCTCCCCTTCGGCGCCCGCCGAGCCTCACGGAGGGAAGAGGAGGAAGGAAGGCGCAGATCCCTCCAGTCCGGTGCGCTCCGTGCCCCCAGCGGTGGCCGCCGAGGATCTTCCAGTGACCCTGACGACCACCCCCACCGCAGCGTCCCCGCCTCCATTATCAGGAATCGGTGCCCTGTTGGCGAGCTGCTCGGCCTCCCTCGAGGTCACCCCCGGGGACTTGGTGTTTGTCGACCGAGCCTTGGCTCAGCAGTTGGCCGAGGGCTCCGTCCTCCCCCGGGACCGTGGTCTCCTCGAGAGGGCCCCCGCCGACAAGGTGTCGGACATCTTGGTCTGGATCCTTCAGCAGGTCTGGCTACCCCGCTGTCCCTTTCTTTCCTTCGCTCTCTTCTTGGCTCATGTCTTGTCGTTCAGGGTTCAACACTCGCTGTCGAGTCGCAACGTCGAGCTGTCCGTTTGAGGGAGCTGGAGGAGTCCTCTACAAAGGACCATGAGCGGGCTGGGGCGGCGGAGGTAGCTGCGGTGGCGGCCCAGATGGAGTCTCGGAAACTCAAGCTCCGGGTGGCCGAGCTAGAGGGACGAGTGGCCGATCTCCAGGGGGAGTTGGGGGACGCTCGGCGGTCGGCCGGGGAAGCGGCGGAGTCGTTCCGTCTGGAGAGGGAGGAGCTCCAGAGGGAACTGTCGGATCGACGTCAGGCGGCGCGGTTCGCGGATGAGGTGGAGAGGGGCGTCGTCGGGACTCTGGGGGAGAGGATCTTCGAGGTCCTTAGGGAGGCCTTCGGTAAGTATGAAGACCTTATCGGCCCCCGGATCGTCGAAGTCGTCCAGTCCTCCTTCCGGGATTATGCGGAGCGCGTCCTGCAAGCCCTTCCGTCTGCTGGTCCCCCTCGCTCCGAGGAGGGCGAGGCGCCCGAGGATGCGTCATCCCGAGCCCGGGTCCCTTAGGTCGTCCATCCCGGCCTGTCGTCCTTGTTTTTATCCTCAAATTTTTCAGCATCCGCTTCGCTTTGGCCCAGCCTAGTTGAAATGGATCCCTGACCTCGCAATCTCCATTGGCATCTTTACCGGCTCTCTGCTTCAAGGCAAACAATTGCTGATTGCAAGGATTTTCATTTAAGCCAGCAATTTTGTGTTCTTGGTCGACAAGTTTTGCTCTGCCGGCGTCACCCTAATTTTTGTGGGTGACGAGTTTTGTTGTTCGCCGAGAGTGAATTATTTGTAAGGAGGTTCCTCCACCTCGATTTCCTGTAAAAAGACACACTTTTGTATCTCAGTTAACTGTTGGAAATGAAATTGACCTACTTGAATTTTCCGCGCATTTTGCTTTTTTGCGGCGACTTCGGCTCCTCTGCTGATGGTGGTCGCTCGTCCCCTTCCTCCGAGAGGTCGCCCCTAGTCCCTCGAGTGGACAAGTCGGTTGATGTCCTTATTGGCTGGGGGGGTTGCTCTCAGTCTTATGAGCAATGGAGTAGGTCAGCGAGGGAGAAGTCCCTCGGCTTAGGACCAGTTGGCGTCTGCGCTGGCTGGGGGAATTGCCCCCAGACTTACGAGCGATGGTGTCGGTCAGCGAGGGTGAAGCTCCTCGGCTTAGGACCGGTCGGCGTCGGCGCTGGCTGGGAAAATTTCCCCCAGACTTACGAGCGATGGAGTGGGTCAGCAAGGGTGAAGCTCCTCGGCTTAGGACCGGTCAGCGTCTGCGCTGGCTGGGGGAATTGCCCCCAGACTTATGAGCGATGGAGTCAGTCAGCGAGGGTGAAGCTCCTCGGCTTAGGACCGGTCGGCGTCTGCACTGGCTGGGGGAATTGCCCCAGACTTACGAGCGATGGAGTCGGTCAGCGAGGGTGAAGCTCCTCGGCTTAGGACCGGTCGGCGTCTGCGCTGGCTGGGGGAATTGCCCCCAGACTTACGAGCGATGGAGTCGGTCAGCAGGGGTGAAGCTCCTCGGCTTAGGACCGGTCGGCGTCTGCGCTAGCTGGGGGAATTGCCCCCAGACTTACGAGCGATGGAGTCGGTCAGCGAGGGTGAAGCTCCTTGGCTTAGGACCAGTTTTGATTGACCCCCCGTCTGGTGAGGTGGCGGTCTTCACTTTTATGCAGCCTTAGCAAAATGTTGACTCCGTCGGAGATGAAGAAAAGGAAAAAGGAGTGTATTTGTACTCTTAAAGGTCCTATTGGACTAGTACATTTGGAGAAAAGAAGAAATAAAGCTAGACGGGGGGATGTGAACCTAGATAATCTCCTCCCGACTAGGTGGTGACTGGGGGGCCTCGCCTGCTCACTCTATGATGCAGAGGGGTCCTTGGACGGCATTGACCTTCTTTCCTTTGTCCGGCTGCTTGGATGTTCCTTCCCCGTGGGCCGGGTCGTCGGTAAAGTTCCTTGCGTGCCCTCGGCTCATCAACTTCTCAATGTCCTTCTTTAGGTGCCAGCAGTCTTCTGTGTCGTGGCCGTTGTCTTTGTGGTACTGGCAATACTTTTCCCCATTCCCCCCCTCTTTTTGTCTTCGGCGGGGGGCGATCAGCGCGCTCTTCCTTCTGCACTTGCGTGAGGACGACGTCCGGGGTGGCATCCCTCGTATCCTCCCACCGCTGCTTGTTTCTCGCCCTCTTCTCTGCTCGGTACCCTTCGGGGCTGCGGCGCTCGCTATCGCCGCGCTTGGTCCCTCGTCTGGCCTTTCCTTCCTCGATGGCCAAGGACTCATCGGTCAACATGAAGCGCTCAGCCCTCGCCATGATCCCAGCGAGATCTTTCGGGGGATCATTGTGCAGAGATTTCTTCAAGCCTCTATGACGCAGCCCTTTCTTTAGGGCCGTTTGGACCACGAGGTCGGGAGGGATGTTTACGTTCAGCCGCTCAGCGTTGAAGCGGCTCATAAATTGTCGGAGCGGCTCGGTCGGGCCCTGCACTATGTTAAACAAATGTTCAGCATCGGGCATTACCTGTCGCCCTGCCATGAACTGTTTGCAGAACAGCTGGGTGAGTTCCTCGAAGCTGTCAATGGAGCGGCTGGGCAGGCTGCGGTACCAAGTTCTCGCTGCTCCCCTGAGGGTCGAATAAAAGCCCCTGCAGAGTAGTGTATCATCGGCTCCCTGGAAGGACATGTCCCCCTCGTAGTCCATCACATGGTTCCCTGGATCTCCAATCCCGTCGTATTTCCCCAGCGTCGGGATCTTGAATCGAGAGGGGACCCGTGCGTCGGTTATTCTCCGCGACAGGGGGCACCGGTCTCCGTGGATACCTCCAAGGGTCTGACACGCGCCTACCTTAGGCTCGTTCGGTTGTGGAGGTGGCACAGGCGCTGGCTGGGCTGGCTCAACGGCCTTCGCCACACTGGGGGTGGGGCTGGTCCGGCGTTCCTGGCTCCTCCGGCGGGAGCTTCCGCTTAGCCGTGATCGGTCCCTCGAGTGGTGCCGATCACTTCTTCTGTGGTGGGGTGATCGTGGCCGACGAGACGACGCGGTCACCGATTCGTCTCCCATGTATTCGGTACCCCTTCTGCTCCTTTCGCGATGAGAGGAGGAGGCGCGCGATCTCGCCTGGTAGAAGCCGGGTAGTGTGAACCGACGCTCCGTGTTCGGTCTTCGGTTTCCGTGGTCAGTGACCACAGCGGACCGCAGGAGCGGGGGGCCCCCCTCCCAACGATGGCCATCGCCCAACACGTCTCCGTTGGCTGGCGCGGCACCGATGAGCTGTTGTACCGTCGTGACCAGCGTCTGAATGTTCGCGTTGGTCTCTTGGGCCAGGGTACGGAGCTGCTCCTGCGTGGCCAGCTCGGACTCGCCAGTCTCTTCGGCTGAGGGGGCGTGGTGATTGCCGTTGGGTGCGCCCTCAAGGTTGCTATTGGGTGCGCCATTTCCCTCCTCCGGGATGGGGGGCATGCGTCTCTTCCCGTTGCAGGCGCGTGCCATTGCAGGTGTGGATTGTTTTTCGTGGGATAGTTCGTTCCCACAGATGGCGCCAGATGTTTCAGAGTGTTTTCTCACTACAATATCGTTGACCGTGGTCTGCCCGGTCAACGTGGTCAATGGGCCGATTAGGGTCCCTTGGGTGCGTCGAGCGCGTGTAGACGCGACGCGAATCGGAGATGCAGTCGACGCAGAGCACGTCAGCTGGGCCGGGTCTGGATCCTCGGCCTCTGGGGGGCTGAGGGGAAGCCTCGGCCCGGTATGAGGTGCTCGGCCTCGGACGGTCGGACGACGAGGGGAAGCCTAGGTGCCTTGGCTTGACGCGCGACCGACACGGAGCTGAGGGGAAGCCTCGGCTCGGATGGATGCGCTCGGCCTCGGTTGGCCAGACGACGAGGGGTAGCCTCGGTCGTCCCGCTTGTTGCGCGGCCGGCGTGGAGCTGAGGGGAAACCTCGGCTCGGATGGATGTGCTCGGCCTCGGTCTCTCCTGGCGTCAAGGGGTGGCCTCGATGCCTTGGCTGATGCTTGATGGCGTTCGCCTGGTGTCGAAGGGAAGCTTCGGCACTTGGATCTAACGTCTTCCTGAACAGACGAGAACACTCGTCAGGGAGGCCGGACCTTGGTTTCGGCCAAATCCCATCCGATGCCTAAGTCAGATGCCAGTCTGAAAGAGGAGGCTCGGCGGGGACTGTTCGACTCGAGAGGAGATCGGAACGACGTCCTCCGGCGCGAGCAGGGGGAAGGATATGGAGTGGGGGAACTAGGTCGTTGATGGAGTACCTTAGGTTTTGTTACCTGAGATGCGGTCCTTGTTCAGTCGTCCTCCTAGTCCTTTTATAGGCCTCTCGTCGCGACCACCCATGACTCACGTCCTTCGTCCGCCCCCAATCGTGCCCCCTCAATCCGCCTCCCCATCGCCGCTCCCCGCGCCATGCTAGCACCTCCCCATAACGGCCATTAAGTGGCAGCGAGCCTGGGGTAACGATTATCGCTGGAGTGGGCGAGTGACTCGCGCGTTTCCGGGGTCGGGTCGGATCGATGTTCGGGGTCCTCTCATGGGCTCCGTTGGGTGGGCTTGGACCCCCCACGATTTCGCGTAGTAGGCTGCGCCTTTGGGCCCATGCTGTTGGGCCTCCACAAAATAGACGTATCAACAGCAAGTAAGTATAATTAACGGTACCATTTTATTAACGAAAGTAATAAAATTAACTAAAAATTTGTATGTAAAGGGAATTGAATCCAAAACCTCTTAAAGAAGCGGACAACAATTCAAATCGTATAAGCACAACTCCCCTTGCAACTGTGTATTGAAGTTTATATATATATATATATATATATATATATATATATATATATATATATATATATATATATATATATATATATATATATATATGGAAATGTGCCTGAGGTTGACCTCAGGCAGAATTACCTGAGGTCGACCCTTCTGTCCGGATGTTGTAGGTATTTTTTTTTGAAAATTTTTTTGCAGTAGGTAGATATACTTGTTATGTAGCTCCCCACAAAATTTCAGCTCAATCCGACACCGTTTGAGCCTCCGTTCATCGATTTCAAAAACGTTGCGCAAAACTGTCCAGAATTCTGGACAGTTTTGCGCAACGTTTTTGAAATCGATGAACGGAGGCTCAAACGGTGTCGGATTGAGCTGAAATTTTGTGGGGAGCTACATAACAAGTATATCTACCTACTGCAAAAAAAATTTTCAAAAAAAAATACCTACAACATCCGGACAGAGGGGTCGACCTCAGGTAATTCTGCCTGAGGTCAACCTCAGGCACATTTTTTGATATATATATATATATATATATATATATATATATATATATACATACATACATACATACATACATACTAGTCATAACCCGTGCCCGCGGGCACGGTTCATTTAACATTTCCCCCGCGAAATCTTTGTTCCCCGAAAAATTATTTACACAGCCAAAATTTAACAGAACAATATATTAGCGTAAAAATATTTAGCGGCACGGGCACCTTCGACGCAGGCGTCTTCGGCGTGAAACAACAAATTCGGCGTCGAACAACAAATTTGGCGTCCGCGCCTTTGACACAGAACAACAAATCTTTGTAAAAAAAAATTAGCGCGGCACGGGCACCTTCGGCGCAGGCGCCTTCGGCGCGGGCGCATGTTTTTTCCCCCGCGAAATCTTTATTACCCGAAAATTATTTCCACAGCCAAAATTTAACAGAACAATAAATTAGCGTAAAAATATTTAGCGGCACGGGCACCTTCGGTGCGGAACAACAAATTCGTCGCAGGCGCTTTCGGCGCGGAACAACAAATTCGACATCGAACATCAAATTTGGCGCCCGCGAATTCGGTGCGGGACAACAAATTAGCGTAAAAAAATTTAGCGCGGGTGCCGGAACAACAAACATCAGGGTATTTTAACGCTAATTTGTTGTACTGCTAAATTATTTTACGCTAAATTTTTTATTTTGTTTAATTTAATGGATTATGATTCTCCACAATCTTTCCCAAGGCACTTTTTATTTCAAAGTTTAGGTTTCCAAGGCACTTTTCTCCCCAAATTTAATTTCCACACTCTTTCCTTAGGCACTTTTAATTTCAAAGTTTATGTTTCCAAGTCATTTTCCCTCAAAAAATTTCACAAAAATCCAATCTCAACCATTGATTTACCAAGATCAAATCTCAGCCACTCTTTATCTTGTCCTAGTCAGCCCTAGAATTCAAAAAACTCTGTCAAATGTATAATAGATATATATTTTTTTTGGAGAGTAAGTGTTTGTCTTTATTATCAATCTGTACATAATAATACAAAGTACTTCGTCCTAAGGGTAAGATTTGATAGAGAAAGGATAGGGCACAGGCGCCGTCACTTCCTACTATCATAACCCTACTCCCTAGAAAACCCGTAGCATGGTAACACTGTACGCAACACGTGGATACATAACAACCTGAAAGGACAAAACATGAGAATAAAGCTACCGATCAACCCATATCACGGAATCCCCAATTCGCCAGTGCTTCCCTAGCTTCTTCATCGTCCAGGTCTGTGTCTTTAAGTGCAATCCTGACATCTGCAGCGATGTCCTCAAAAAGTAGAATTTTGCTCCTGGCAGTGTTCTTAAAAACTCTCCTGTTCCGCTCATGCCAAACGTGCCATACCACAGCTGCTAGAGCAGTTTTAGCTAATTTGCTTAGTGTATCCGGCCCCCCAAAGTGTCTCATATAGTATTCTCCAATTTCTGAGAGATTTGGGCCAATTACTGCCGTTGTCCCAAGCTTTAACAAGCACCTCCTGATAATGTAATGCGAGAATTCACAGCCAAAAAAGAGGTGGTTAGCGCATTCCTCATGTCCCCCCTCGCAAAGCACACATCCTGTGTTTATATCCCCTCCCCAGTCTTTGATTTTGTTCTTTGTCAGAAGCTTGTCATTGAACGCTCTTAGCAGGCACAGAGCCATTTTCGGAATGCATCCTCCATACCAAATAAGCTTGCGAAACTGAAACGGGAGCCCCTGCGTCCGCACACCGTTCCAGGCAGCTCGGAAACTGAAATCTCCCGCATCCCACTTCCACTCGTCACGTCCTGGCTTCAGGCTAATTGATGTGAGCATCGGCAGTATGGGGGCAATTGCCGAATTTGTTGACCAGGTGGCTCCGTTCCAGTAGTCGCTGACTGTCTTCTTGTCTTCGCCTACGGGGATAGCATATATGTTCTTCAGGGGTCCGCAGGGGAGCCTAATAGATAGATATATATATATATATATATATATATATATATATATATATATATATATATATATATATATATATATATATATATATATATGAGGAGGGATCAAATGACCCCCAAAAATAACCCCCTAAAATGACCCCCTATCAAAAATCCTATGCCCCCCAATTTTTCGGAAGATCCGAACCGTTCATCTTGATCTCCACCCTCTAAATACCTGACCCACCAATTTTCAACCCGATCCCATGTGTTTTGCACGGTCATCCATCCGACCCAAATTTAACGGTTTCGCATGAATAGAACTTTTGCGAATGGTTGATGAACAGGCAAAACATATGGGATCGGGTTGAAAATTGGTGGGTCAGGTATTTAGAGGGTGGAGATCAAGAGGAACGGTTCGGATCTTCCGGAAAAATAGGGGGCATAGGATTTTTGATAGGGGGTCATTTTTGGGGGTCATTTGATCCCTCATATATATATATATATATATATATATATATATATATATATATATATATATATATATATATATATATATATATATAGAGGTAAATCTTCATGTGAGAACATTTCGCACGGTGCGAAAATGTTTTTATCTTTTTTTTGAAATTTTTTTTTCAAAAATTCTTTTTTCCACCCTCATTATATGTTGTTATACCCCCCTCAAAAAATAATGGTTGAGAAATAATGTCATTTGGCCTTCGATCAAGGCATTTCATCAAATTCGCACGTTTTGAGACCGTTAAATTTGTAACGGGTGGATGGGTGCTCTAATCCCCAACGGGTTCACCCATTATTTTCCCTGGGGTATATAATTGTATGGATTAAACATAAAAAAAAGAATTTTTGAAAAAAAAATTTCAAAAAAATAAAAAAAAAGTTTTCGCACGGCTTTCGCACGGGGTTTTTCGCACCCGAAGATTGCCATATATATATATATATATATATATATATATATATATATATATATATATATATATATATATATATATATATATATATATAAAGAAAGTAAATCGGGTCGAATTCGGGTCATCCGGGTTGACATGCCAAACTCATACCAGGCCCGGATTTTATCCGGGTCGGGTCGGGTCAAACCAGATCCTACTTGACCCGGATTGGCTCCTATCTATAACCGGTTAAGGATGCCAGGTTCGGGTTGGGTCTGGTCGGGTCGGGCTCATTTTGCCACCCCTAATGTAGCCCAAGGCTTAGCAGACGTGGAAGTCGCAAAAAAAGAAAAAGAAATCATAAAACACTTTTATGAAAACGTCATACAAAATAAAATCTTAAAACCCATTGCATGATCTTTTACTATCTAAGGAGAAGGGCAAACATATCTCGCAAAGATATATCTAACTAATTCTGCTATTAAAATAAAGCTTAAAATGCATACTTTATGTTCTTACCGTTGCAAAAACTCTTCCTTAAGGCGATGTCCCGAAGCAGTTGCAACGACTCGCCTTAGAGTTGACCACTTACCCCAAAAAGTTTCACCTTAGCTGAATCATCGTCCTAAGCTTCGGATCAAATCTGAACTCCCTTCATGTTTTGCTAGAACCTGAAATGTAATACAGAGGAAACGAGGAAAAATATTTGATCGCCTTTTAATCAAAGTCTGCTCCAATAATTTAGAGAGAGCTCCTTTGATTAAGGATTTGTGTATGTTTAGGAGGAAGAGTGGATCTCTATTTATAGTGAGAGCTGAGCCTTCAGTGGATTATCACATCCGGATGTGGTACTAAAAATTGGAATCCAAATTGACTCAAATTTTTCCTCTTTCGCGGACTAAACTTTGAGCAATTAATTCTTTCTCTTCGTTAAACCTAAGAATCAAAATGATATATCATTTTCAAGAACATCAAATAAAGATCGCATAGAAACAAATAGCACCCAATTCCGAGGTCGTTTGACCCCTCAAACGAGCCCTCAAAAATTGCCAAATCTAGCCTCCAAAATGTGCGTTTTCGCATTCTGCATAAAGCAGAACCACTGGCCCACAATTCTGCTGGTGGGTCAGGTGCACCGGGCGGGTCGGCGCATACCCGCTAAGGGCGCCCGCCCACTGGCTGGGCGAGGTCCAGGCGTACCCAATACTGTAGCTTATTCCTTCCTTAATCCAATCATATTCCTAAAGTTATTTCTACCGACCAAATTAATATCCACATGCTCCTTAAGTTCAACTTGCTCAAAGCCTTCTGCTCGTCTTCCGTTCGCTTTTTTAAAACGTTTTTGTCTTTAGTCTTTCTTGCAATCTACCTTATTTTCACACCCAACATTTCCCTATACCCCCGGCTCTGGTCCTACTCTAGCCTAGGGGACATCTTCAAGCGGGCCATCAGCCTTTCTCGCTCGGGCATCGTCACTCATTCATGCTATCCACTCAGCTTTCATTTCTGATGGGTGGAAAAAAAATACCACTAAAACCAATTGACTCAGATGAGTCTCTCATCTTCAATCCATGTACGTTGTTTTTCTGTATGAGATTAAATTTATCACCCCTTCTTTTTGAACTTTTAAATGCGAAAAAAGGGTAACCTTCCTCCTATCGTTATCATGTGAAACAGTGTACTTTCTTGATTGGTATCTATCCTCAGTTAAAAATCTCACCTCATGTTTCCCATCGTCTTCTGTCTTTCCTGTTTCGTTTTTTCGGGGTATGCCTCTTTGTTGCTTCGTTTTCTTCTGCTTCCTGCTTTGATTGTCCCCAACAGAATAATGCTAGGTTCATGATCTTGTTCATAATTTCCGCTTGTGTTGCAGGGAAATTTGAGTGAGTGGGAGCTGGTGCATCTCCTCTAACTTTGTCAAGGAAGTAACGATGGGGTTTTTAATCTCAACCCATTTCATCCCATGATTTTGGCCCTCTTGTGCTTTTGTTCCTTTCCTGCTGTTCAAGCTTGTTCTTGGGTTCTGGGTCAGTATAGTTTAATTGCACTTTTCTTAAATCTATAATAAAAATATGGTGCTTGCATCTTCTTTGCGCATAAAATTACAGAAATATATTCTGCTGGTTTCATATTCCACCGTCTTTCCCCTTGATTATTTTTACCCTTCCCCATTGGATTCCAGGTTCCGATAATGGCTCTGGAATTTTTGAACAATTGCCCTTTTCTTCTGGCGTTACGCACCAAATTTCAGCTTTGACATAGCGGGGGATTTGGAGTTTTTCTGTCATCAAGGACTCTCACCATGAGACTAGTCATGCTCCAATTCTCGGCTCTCCTCTTTGGCCTGTTTTCCTTTGGAAATTGCAAGAATTTCTCCGATTCGAGACCTGCAGTTGTGAACATTGGAGCTATATTCACGTTCAACTCCACCATTGGAAGAGTAGCGAAGGTCGCCATCAATGCCGCGGTTACTGATGTTAACTCCGATCCCAGTGTTCTCCGGGGTACACAACTTGTTGTCCAAATGCAGGACTCTGATTGCAGTCCGTTCATCGGCATGATGGAAGGTATTGGCTTTGTTAAACTTTTTTTTCAAAAAAAAAAAAAAAAACCACAGCCAATTAAAGTTTCAATACCATGACCTGATAATGCTTGTATGTTGTGATTTGTAACTCCAAACAGCTTTGCAGTTTATGGAGAGAGACATTGTGGCAACAATTGGCCCTCAGTCTTCTGTCATTGCTCATGTTATGGCTCTTGTGTCAAATGAGCTCCAAGTCCCTCTCCTTTCCTTTGCTGCCACAGACCCCACTCTCTCCTCACTCCAGTATCCCTTCTTCGTTCGCACCACCCAGAGCGATCTCTATCAAATGGCAAGCGTAGCCGAGATAGTTGATTACTACCAATGGAGACAAGTTATTGCTATATACATTGATGATGACTTTGGCAGAAATGGAATAGCCTCTTTAGGTGATAGACTAGCTGAGAGACGTTGTCACATATCTTACAAAGCTGCACTTCCACCTGGGTCCAATAGGAGTGATGTTTCCGATCTATTGGTTAAGGTAGCTATGTTGGAGTCGCATGTTTATGTGGTGCACGCAAATCCGGACTTAGGTCGCATGATTTTCTCTGTGGCGCACTATCTTGAAATGATGGGGAGTGGGTATGTTTGGATAGCAACAGATTGGCTTGCTTCTTTATTAGATTCTACTGGACATGTTGATCTTGAGACAATGCAAGGTGTTCTTGCACTGCGCCAGCATACACCAGACTCTAAAGCCAAGGATGCTTTAGCCTCTAGATGGAGCAAGCTAACAAAGAAAGAAAACAATGGAAATTTTCAGCTCAATTCATATGGTTTATACGCATATGATACAGTGTGGCTCATTGCTCGGGCAATGGATGCATTTCTTAATGATGGTGGACGGATTTCCTTCTCTAGCGACCCAAGACTGCGTATTGCAGAGGGAGGGACTCTTCACCTAGATGCAATGACTATATTTGATGAAGGGAAAATTTTCCTAGATACGATTCATAACACAAATTTAACCGGTGTGACTGGTCCCATGCAATTTGATTCAAATGGAAACCTCGTTCATCCTGCCTATGATATCATTAATGTTATTGGGAGTGGAATGCGGACGGTTGGGTATTGGTCTAATTATTCTGGGTTGTCTGTTCTGACTCCTGAGAAACTCTACACAAAGCCAGCAAATCATTCTAGAGCAAATCAACAACTCTATAGTGTAATCTGGCCAGGTCAAACTACTATAAAACCTCGTGGTTGGGTTTTTCCTAATAATGGAAAGGAGTTAAGAATAGGAATACCAAACAGAGTTAGTTATCGAGAATTTGTTTCACAATCACCGAGCACAGGAATTGTAAAGGGATTCTGTATTGATGTGTTTACAGCTGCTGTCAACTTGCTACCGTATGCTGTTCCTTTTAGATTCATACCTTTTGGCAATGGTCATGAGAATCCAAGTTATACCGACCTTGTAAAAATGGTTGCATCAGATGTGAGTATGAAAATTATATAGCTCTTTTAACTTTTGTCTGTGCCTTTCGCAACTATAATATTTTGATTTGTTACTAAATCCATGAATTTCTCTGGGCAGGTTTTTGATGCTGTTGTAGGTGACATTGCAATCACTACAAATCGGACAAAGGTTGCAGATTTTACGCAGCCATATATCGAGTCTGGTCTTGTCATATTGGCACCCATTAAGAAGCATAACTCAAATGCTTGGGCCTTCTTGCAACCATTTTCTTGGGAAATGTGGTGTGTAACTGGAGCTTTCTTTCTTGTTGTTGGAGCCGTTGTATGGATACTTGAGCATAGGATCAACGATGAGTTTCGTGGCCCTCCAAGGAAGCAATTAGTTACCATCTTTTGGTAAGATTTGGATGATTTTCTTATTTAAATATACACATGAAAATTATCTACCTACATATTCTTCTTGTTGTCCAATCTTTACCTTTTGAAATGGTGATTCTGATGGCTCTTAAAATCCTTTAGAGAGCGAATTGTGATTTTCTTTACCAATCTATCGTTAGTGATGCAACATTTGTACAATGACGCATAGCCAAATAGTTTTGTGAGACATTGATTTTGAACTGAATGGTTGTGAGAATAAGAAAACATCATTAAGTGATGAAGACAACATGAAGGACAAAAGTAATAATTGAAGCTTCAACATCTGTTTTCTTTGATTCAAACTAAGTTCTTCTTATTGTCTTTTATAAATGAATTAAATCGATCTTAAAATAAGATTCTGAAACATGATATGGAAAGCTTATATATTTGTGGGAGCTTTGCAAATGAGTTTATTTTCTGTAAGAGAACTTTCAAATATGTTGCATGTGCCCTTATCTTTTTCTCGCACATTGTTTATCTTGATAAAGAACAGTGTTAAGACAAGTATATTACATAGTCAAAAGCTTATTGTTACCGCTTTTACTTTTCAAACTACTGACACAACTTGGTCCAACATTCCAATTTATTTTTTATTTTAGGAAAATTAAGTCCAGAATATTGGCAGTTTTCGAAATTTGCAGACTCTCACTAATAAATTGTATACTATTTTCAACCACTTTAATGCATATCTATTCCATGATTCCAATGAATCTTTCTTTGGCAATATAAACTGTATTTACTATCTTTAGGCACACAAACTCCTATGAAACCTATCGTCTTGGAATGATGTATTAGACATAACACTGCTGCATGTGTGCTATATGTTACGCGTCGTACTGTCATGTCATATTGATGATGTGTTTCCATGTTCTTGTTGGTTTATTATCCGATAGCGTATCTGAGGTTTCTTAGGTTCAGAATTAGATTTGAATTTGTAGAGCAGGTTTTTCATTTCACAAGGCCATAAGATTAGCGCTTAGCCAGCACCTTCTTTTTATCCAAATATTTCATTTTTATGTAATAAATTGAGTAAACATTAATTTTGATTGTCAAATGTTTGAATGCATTAGATGTGCTCCAACAATGCTAGAATGAAATTTCATAATTTCACCTTTGTGACGGAATAATAAGTTTACTGATTAGAATTAGAAAAATTAGGAATAAATAGTTTCTAGTTTAATGATGACAATTATAGCCTTCAGTTTTTGAATAAGAAAATATGAATTGCAACTCTAACTGAAATAGTCTGGCATTTTCAGCTATATATAGAACATCAATACTCTAGTTTGGCTCTAGTTTGGTGTGTGTGCACTTTATTTCAATTTTGTCTGGTACCATAGCCATAGCCACCATCTAAAATGTCTTCTCTCTTTTCTAAATTTAAATAATATTTGCTTCAATACAATTCAAATCTAGAACACAAACCCTAGCCTAATTCAAACTCAAAACTCAAACATCAAACCCAATCTCGTGCTGTGAGAGTTTACACTACCTCCAACATACATCACCAGAAAACCAACATTACCACCTTTCTTCTCCTTCATTACTTGATGTCGTCAATTCAATTTTGGAGCTTGCTTTCATCTTCAACTAAATTCCACAACCTTTCTCGATTTGACCCGAAGCCCTTGCATTTGACTTGCAACTTAGACATCAATACGATCCAACTTCATAGACGACCCGATCATGACTTCAACCTTAACCAGAACTTCAACACTATCTCCTTGTTAGGGTCATCACCTCGTCGCCCCATCATCTGCATGCACTTACCTTTCCACTTGCCATCACATCATCATCCTTCACATCGCCCAGCTTCATTACCATATCATGTAGCAATCTGTACCTTTCTTTCAATCTCGACAACTAGAGTTCGATCCAGTTGCAAGGTTCTTAAAATCTCGAGTCATTCATTTCCATGTTATCAACATGAATCCAATCTGGTTCAAACCCGATTTCAACCTGCTGCCGTCATCTATTTTTGACTCAAATTCAACCTTGCTTATTTAACCCAATTGATTCGATGTATCACTTCCATAGCCACCACCATCATCGTCACCATTGTCGTTGTTACCGTTATTTCTTGACCATAACATTAATCAGATCCTTGACCTTGATATGCTTCATAGTCAACCTTAGATCTAGAGTTGACCTCGACTAAATTATTTTATATAGTGTCCTTTTTCATATTCTGCTTTAGTTCAAGTCCAATAAGAAGATAATAAATATAATATAGTCTTGATCTAAAGGAATGATCATTGTAGGTTGCTTTAGAAATTGTCATAAATCTTAAGTGAAGATATATGATAAATCCCAAGGAAGTTTGCTTTGGGTTGCCTTGTAATAGATCACAAGGGGAAATTTAGGGATTTTGTATTATCAAATTGGGAATGATTTAGCATAATCATAGTAGAGGATTCCAAGTTGGATGTGGAGCCAATGGTTTGGGAGTTTGTTTCAAGAAAAATCATAGAAAAGAAGCTTAATCCAAATGGATCATTCATATGCAATGGAATATGGTTGAAACTCATCTTAAAGTAGAGGATTCCAAGTTGGATGTGGAGCCAATGGTTTGGGAGTTTGTTTCAAGAAAAATCATAGAAAAGAAGCTTAATCCAAATGGATCATTCATATGCAATGGAATATGGTTGAAACTCATCTTTGAAGTAGAGGAAAGAAGAAGCATTTATCTAAAAATCCTTCAGCTTTATTGATGGTTGAGTGGGATCAACATCATGCTATTCTCTATAATCAGATGCTAAATAGTATAGAGATGATGGTTTAGTATATGGTGATGCATGCTATGATGATTATGGAGATGTAGGATAATGCGAGCAACATTTATTCAGTGTCTAATAATCTTAATTGAGCTTATTATGTGATTCATGAGTTGTTTTAAATTAAGAACGAAGAGAAGTCTTTGCCACATCATAATGGGAACTTCAAGCAACAATATGGGAGCTGTTGACTTTGTTCGTTATCAGCAGTAATTTGAAGATGTAACTTGCAGCACGGGCAAATTTTTGTGATTTCCTTTCTTAAGAATTTACTATCAAAATAGACACATGCATGATCACAGGTTATCCGAATTACAATAATGAATTTGTTATCAGGGACTTTTAGCATTTTTCATAAGATCTTTACAAGATATTCCCAAGAATTAATGTACAATGAGTTATAGATTTGGTTTGCCTTAGTCGTTTAACAAGAAGTTTATGAGTCCAAAAGGAGAACTTGGAGGCAGGTCATTCAATGGATGTGCTAGAGGACAAGGCCTAGGGGACAATGCCTTGTCCAAAAGATATTCCTTTTGGTGCTCATAATAGGAACTCTAAGTTTGTAGAAGACGTGCTAGAGGACAAGGCCTAGTGTTTCAGAGTGTTTTCTCACTACAAAGCGTTGACCGTGGATAACCCGGTCAACGTGGTCAAGAGGCCCGTTTGGGTCCCTCGGGCGAGTCGAGCTGGTGCAGTTGAGGCTCGAGTCGGACCAGCCGGCGACGTAGAGCGCGTCGACTGGATTGAATCGGGGCCCTCGGCCGTTGGTGGGGCGAGGGGTAGCCTCGGCCCGGGTCGAGACGCTCGGCCTCGGTCGGTTGCGCTCGGCCTCGGCGGTCGGACGACGAGGGGAAGCCTCAATCGTCCAGCTGGTTGCGTGGTCGTCGAGGGGCGGAGGGGAAGCCTCGGCCCGTGGATCTGATGCCCTCCTGCGTAGACGAGAACACTCGTCAGGGGGCCGGACCTTGGTTCCGGCCAAATCCCCTCCGATGCCTAAGTCAGACAGAGATCTGAAAGAGGAGGCCCGGCGGAGACGGTTCGACTCGTGAGGAGATCGGAACGGCGTCTCACGGCGCGAGCGGGGGAGGAAGGAAATGAAATGGGGGAACTCGGTCTTTGATGGAGTACCTTAGGTTCTAGATACCTGAGAGGCGGTCCTCTGTCCTGTCGTCCTCCTAGCCCCTTTATAGACCTCCGCCGTGATTCTCCCCGACCCACGTCGCTCGTCCGCCCCCAATCGTGCCTCCTCAATCCGCCCCCCCGTCGCCGCCCCCTGCGCCATGCCAGCACCTCCCTATAACTGCCATTAAGTGGTAGCGGGATCGGGGGGCGGTTATTGCAGGAGTGGGCGAGTGACCGGCGTGTTATCGGGGCCGGGTCGGATCGACATGTGGGGGGTCCCCCACAGGGCCTCATCGAGTGGGCCTGAGTGCGCAGATGGGCTCTTGATCGGCGGTTGGGTCTCTGGGCTTGGGTCTTTCGGGCCTCAGTCAAATAGGCGTAACAATTGCCCCCATCGGTCGGGTCGATCGGCCTTGGCCGGTCCGGCTCGGCCGATGTGACTTCCGCTGACCTTGACAGGCTCGCCAGTCGATGCCGACTCATTTATTAGTCGTCATCATGAGTTGGCCCGTTCGATACTTTTAAGGCGCGGGCTCCGAAGCGTCTTCGGCCCTCTGATGCTGCCACGTTGTGGCTGCAAGCTTATCCCCGTTGCTCGCGGGGTCGTCTTAAGTTGAGAAGCCGAGGGGTTCGTGGGCCGCCCTCGGTGGGATCGATCGGCCTGGGCTTGCTCGGTTCGACCGCTGTGCCTCCTGGGATTCCGAGTGGCGCTTTAATCGAGGCGTGGTCATAAATGTAGGTCATGATGAGGCGGGTTGATTGGACTTCCCTTGGCGCCGATTTCGAAACGCCGCCGGTTCTTCGAGTCCTGCCACGCGTTCTTGTCAGGCGCTTCGAATTCGTCCCTGTGTCCGGTATATAAGATCTCCAGCTGCGTTGATCTCCGCTTCTCTCTTGCTCTTTCCATTGTTCTTAGGTGTTCCGCGACTCGGAGTTTCCCGTTGCCCTCGCTTCCTCGTCTCCCCAAACTAGTTAAAAGGTAATTCCTTTCTCGCTCTCGTATTATGGCTGCTCTTAGGATAGGCGGTTCTGGTCGAGGGGCGAGGGATTCTCCAGAGTCCAGGCGGGGCAGGCCCCGGCCAGTGGGATCAGGTTCCTCTTCCGGGAGTCGTCCCCTCCAAGATAAGGGGAAGGGGAAGCTATTCCCAGACTACGCCTGTGATGACGTGGCGTCGGCTTCCGTGCGTCTTAACGTGCCCCCGGTTATCCTCCGTACGCCGTCGAGGACCGTTCCTTCGGCGGCCACGGAAATCCGGGAAAGGTATCTCTGCTTCCCGTACGATGTCCGAGTTCCATTCGTCGACGAGCGGATTTGCCTTCCGAGGAGCAATGAAGCCGGCGTCTTCGTCGAAATGTTTCGCCTGGGTCTTCGTTTCCCGCTCAATCCCTTTCTTATCCATGTCATGGAGTATCTCATGGTGCCGCTTTGCCAGTTTACCCCTTGCTTGATTGCGGTACTGACGGGCTTCGCCACGCTCTGCTGCACCCGCGGCCTGGAGCCGTCTCTCCCCCTTCTCTTCCATTTTTACCAGATCCAGACGGTCGGCCCGGGGTCATGGCTGCAGCTCCGAGCCCGCTCGAGGAGGGAATGCCTGATCGGGCTGCCCCGCTGGTCGGGGGATTGGAGTTCAGATTACGTCTTTGTGGTCTTCCTGGGGGATGCCCAGATTTTGACAAGTTGGGGCGGTTCTGTCCAGCCTCGCCCGTCGCTAGCTCTCTCAGACGTCGACCGGGCAGCCGCCGCGCTGCTGTCGACCCTCCCCTTGGAGTCAAAGTCCATCTGGTCCTTGTTGGACGACCTACTCTTGAAGGCCATCTTGTGGTCTCCGGGTAGGTCGCCTTTTCCGTCTTGAATCGCCCTGTGACTCATCCTGATTTTGGTTTCCCTTGCAGGGATGGCTGGCCGCGAGTTCGTCCGTGACGTCGATGAACTGATCCGCCGCGGAGCTGCTCGGAGCCGAGGTAGTACCTCTGGAAGGGCGCCTCGGCGGACCGTTGAGGAGGAAGTGCGCCGAGCCGAGCCTTCCGTGGGTAAGGTGGTGGCCGCGCCTCCCGCCTCTTCTTCTGGCGATCCCCTTCCCGGGGTGGTCACAAGGGCCGGACCCGCCCCGTCAGCCCATGAGGCAGGGGATAATGACGGGTCCGGTGCAGTCCCTCCTGCCCTCGGCGCGCCCCCTCAGGTTCCCGAGGGTGGGGATGGTGCGAGGCAGAAGCGTTCCCCTTCGGCGCCTTCGGAGCCCCACGGTGGAAAGAAGAGGAAGGAGGACGTGGATACCTCCAGTCCGGCGGGTTCCGCGCTTCCTGTGGCGACCACCGGGGATCCTTCGGTAGCCTTGTCGACCACCCCCCTCGCAGCGTCCTCGCCCGTATCACCGGGGATCGGGGCCTTGTTGGCGAGCAATATGGCTTCCCTTGTCGTCCCAGGGAGCTCGATGTTTGTCGACCGAGCCCTGGCCCAGCAGGTTGCCGAGGTCTCCGTCCCTCCCCGGGACCGCAGCCTCCTCAAGAAGATCCCTGCCGACAAGATGTCGGATTCCTTGGTCTGGATCCTTCAACAGGTTCGGTTATCTTGCTATCCTCTCCTTCCTTTGATCCTCTTCTTAGCCCATGTCTCGTCTTTCCAGGGTTCAGCGCTCGCTGTGGAGTTGCAGTGTCGAGCCGTCCGCTTGAGGGAGCTGGAGGAGTCCTCCATGAGGGCCCAGGAGCGGGCCGGGGCGGCGGAGGTGGCTATGACGGAGGCCCAGATGGAGTCTCAGCATCTCAAGCTCCGTGTGGCCGAGCTGGAGGGACGAGTGGGTGACCTCCAGGGAAAGCTGGGGGACATCCGTCAGTCGGCTGAGGAAGCGGCGGAGTCGTTCCGCCTGGAGAGGGAGGAGCTTCAGAGGGAACTGTCGGACCGGCGCCAGGTGACGCGGCTTGCAGAGGAGGTGGAGAGGGGCGTCGTCGAGACCCTGGGGAAGAGGATCTTCGAGGTTCTCAGGGAGGCCTTCGGTGCGTATGAAGACCTCATCGCCCCCCGGATCGTCGAAGTCGTCCAGTCTTCCTTCCGGGAATGTGCGGAGCGTGTTCGGCAAGCCCCTCCGCCGGTCGATCCCCATCGCTCCGAGCAGGGCGAAGTGCCCGAGGATGTGTCCTCCCGAGCCCGGGCTCCCTAAGCCGTCCCTCCCGGCCTTATCCTCAAATTTTTTAGCATCCGCTTCGCTTTGGGCCAGTCCACTTGAAATGGATCCCTGGCCCCGCTATCTCCTTCGGCTTCGCTACCGGCTCCAGGGCCAATAATTGCTGGTTGCATGGCTGCTAGTTTGGGCTAACTACTTTGGGTCTTTTGTCAACCAATTTTGCTCTGTCGGTGTCGACCTAGCTTCTGTAGGTGACGAACTTTGTCATTCGTCGTGAGTGGATTATTTGTAGAGAGTTTTCTTCGCCTCGATTCCCTGTAAATAAGACACATTTTTGTACCCGGGTTAATGAAATTGACTTACTCGGACTTCTCGTGTATTTTGCGTTGCTGCCTTGTTCTTGGCCTAGGACTGGGTGACGTTCGCGTTGGCTGGGGGAATTGCCCCCAGATTTATGGGCGCAGGAGTCGGTCGGCGAGGGCAAAACTCCTCGGCTTAGGACCGGTCGGCGTCCGTGCCTGCTGGGGGAACTGCCCTCAGACTTATGAGCGCAGGAGTCGGTCGGCGAGGGCAAAGTCCCTCGGCTTAGGACCGGTCGGCGTCTGCGCTGGCTGGGGGAATCGCCCCCAGACTTATGAGCGCAGGAGTCGGTTGGCGAGGGCAAAAGCTCCTCGGCTTAGGACCGGTTGGCGTCTGTGCCTGCTGGGGGAACTGCCCTCAGACTTATGAGCGCAGGAGTCGGTCAGCGAGGGCAAAGTCCCTCGGCTTAGGACCGGTCGGCGTCTGCGCTGGCTGGGGGAATCGCCCCCAGACTTATGAGCGCAGGAGTCGGTCGGCCAGGGCAAAGCTCCTCGGCTTAGGACCGGTTGGCGTCTGTGCCTGCTGGGGGAACTGCCCCCAGACTTATGAGCGCAGGAGTCGGTCGGCGAGGGCAAAGCTCCTCGGCTTAGGACCGGTCGGCGTCCGTGCCTGCTGGAGGAACTGCCCCCAGACTTATGGGCGCAGGATTCGGTCGGCGAGGCCAAAGCTCCTCGGCTTAGGATCGGTCGGCGTCCGCGCCGGCTGGGAAAATTGCCCCCCGGCTCCCGAGCGCAGGAGTCGGTCGGCGAGGGCAGTGCCCTCCTTCCTCCTCCAGTGAGGCGGCGGTCTTCATTCTTTTGCACTATTGGTGAAATGTCAATTCCGTCGAGGATTTAAGAAAAGACAAAGGGAATGCAATTGTACTCTTATGAGTCCTGGTACATTTGGAGGAAAGGGAATAGGGAATAAGGCTAGATAGAGGGATGTAAACCTAGATAATCCCCCCGGACCAGGCTACGACTGGGAAAGAGAGCTCGCCCGCTCACTCTACGATGCGGAGGGGTCCTTGGACGGTGTTGATCTTCTTCCCCTTGTCCGGCTGCATGGAGGTCCCTTCCACATGGGCCGGCTCATCGGCTAAGCCCCTGGCGTGCCCCCGACTCATCAGCTTCTCAATGTCCTTCTTCAAATGCCAGCAGTCCTCAGTGTCGTGGCCGTCGTCCTTGTGGTACTTGCAGTATTTCTCCTTCTTCCCACCTCTTTTCGCCCTCGGTGGGGGGCGATCGGTGCGTTCTTCCTTTTGTACTTGGGCGAGGACGGCGTCTGGGGTGGCGTCTCTCGTACCTTCTCCGCGCTGCCTGTTTCTCGGCCTCTTCTCGGTCCGATATCCTTCGGGGCTGCCTCGTCCGTTGTCGCCGCGCTTGGACCCTCGAGTGGCTTTTCCTGCATCCACGGCCAAGGCCTCCTCGGTCAACATGAAGCGCTCGGCCCTTGCCATGATCCCGGGGAGGTCCTTCGGGGGATCGTTGTGCAGGGATTTCTTGAGGCCTCTGTGGCGAAGCCCTTTCTTAAGGGCCGTTTGGACCACTAGGTCGGGAGGGCTGTTCACGTTCAGCCTCTCCGCATTGAAGCGGCGCATGAACTGCCGGAGCGGCTCGGCCGGGCCTTGCACTATGTTGAATAGATGTTCAGCATCAGGCTTGATCTGCCTCCCTGCCATGAACTGCTTGCAGAACAACTGGGTGAGTTCCTCAAAGCTGTCGATGGAGCGGCTGGGCAGGCTGCGGTACCAGGTCCTCGCCGCTCCCCTGAGAGTAGAATAGAAGCCTCGGCAGAGCAGGTCATCGTCAGCTCCTTGGAAGGACATGTCCCCCTCGTAGTCCATTACGTGGTGTCCCGGGTCCCCTATCCCGTCGTACTTCCCCAGCGCCGGGATCCTGAATCGAGATGGGACCCGTGCGTCGGTTATTCTCCGTGATAGGGGGCACCGGTCTCCGTGGATGCCTCCGGGGATTCGATAGTCGCCTGCCTCTGGCTCGTTCGGTGGTGGAGGGTGCACAGGCGCCGGGGGGCTGGCTCCGCGGCCCTCGCCACGCTGGGGGTCGGGCTGACCCGGCGCTCCCGGCTCCTCCGGCGGGAGCTCCTGCTCCGCCGTGATCGGTCTCTCGAGTGGTGTCGTTCGCTTCTCCTGCGGCGGGACGACCGTGACCGACGAGATGATGCAGTCATCGATTCGCCCTCTGTCCCTTCGGTTTCTCTTCGGCTCCTTTCACGATAAGGGGAGGGGGCGCGTGATCTCGCCTGACGGGAGTCAGAGAGTGTGAACCGACGATCCGCGTTCGGTTTTTTGGTCCCGTGGTCGTCGACCACGGCGGATCGCAAGAGCGGGGGACCCCCCGCCCATCGATGGCCATCGCCCAACGTGCCTCCGTTGGATGGTGCAGGGCCGACGAGCTGCTGTACCGTCGCGACCAACGTCTGAAGGCTCGCGTTGGTCTCCTGAGCCAGGGCACGGAGCTGTCCCTGTGTGGCCAATTCTGAGCCGCCGGTCTCTTCGGTTGAGGGGGCGGAGTGATCGCCGACGGTCGTGTCTTCGGGGTTGCCGTTGGATGCGCCATTCCCCTCCTCTGGGATGGGGGGCATGCGCTTCCTTCCATTGCTGGCTCGTGCCATTGTTGTTGTGGTTTGCTTCTTCGTGGGACGGTTTTCGGTTCCCACAGACGGCGCCAGATGTTTCAGAGTGTTTTCTCACTACAAAGCGTTGACCGTGGATAACCCGGTCAACGTGGTCAAGGGGCCCGTTTGGGTCCCTCGGGCGAGTCGAGCTGGTGCAGTTGAGGCTCGAGTCGGACCAGCCGGCGACGTAGAGCGCGTCGACTGGATTGAATCGGGGCCCTCGGCCGTTGGTGGGGCGAGGGGTAGCCTCGGCCCGGGTCGAGACGCTCGGCCTCGGTCGGTTGCGCTCGGCCTCGGCGGTTGGACGACGAGGGGAAGCCTCAATCGTCCAGCTGGTTGCGTGGTCGTCGAGGGGCGGAGGGGAAGCCTCGGCCCGTGGATCTGATGCCCTCCTGCGTAGACGAGAACACTCGTCAGGGGGCCGGACCTTGGTTCCGGCCAAATCCCCTCCGATGCCTAAGTCAGACAGAGATCTGAAAGAGGAGGCCCGGCGGAGACGGTTCGACTCGTGAGGAGATCGGAACGGCGTCTCACGGCGCGAGCGGGGGAGGAAGGAAATGAAATGGGGGAACTCGGTCGTTGATGGAGTACCTTAGGTTCTAGATACCTGAGAGGCGGTCCTCTGTCCTGTCGTCCTCCTAGCCCCTTTATAGACCTCCGCCGTGATTCTCCCCGACCCACGTCGCTCGTCCGCCCCCAATCGTGCCCCCTCAATCCGCCCCCCGTCGCCGCCCCCTGCGCCATGCCAGCACCTCCCTATAACTGCCATTAAGTGGTAGCGGGATCGGGGGGGCGGTTATTGCAGGAGTGGGCGAGTGACCGGCGTGTTATCGGGGCCGGGTCGGATCGACATGGGGGGGTCCCCCACAGGGCCTCATCGAGTGGGCCTGAGTGCGCAGATGGGCTCTTGATCGGCGGTTGGGTCTCTGGGCTTGGGTCTTTCGGGCCTCAGTCAAATAGGCGTAACACCTAGGTATTCCTTTCAGTGCTCAAATAGGAAGTCTAAGTTTATAGAAGACGTGCTAGAGGACAAGGCCTAGGGGAGGAAACCATGGTGGTATTCCTTTTGATACTCATCATAGGAACTCTAAGTTTGTAGAAGATACGAGGACTTGTGATTATTGCAAGCATATGGGACAAATGGATTTCACATGTTAGGTGCTGCAAGCCAAATCATCATAGCCATTCCATCATCTTAGATTAATCGATTAGCCTAGGAGGAGATGGTGTCTGAACTATCGAGTGTTATCCTATCTAGAGGATAGTACGACAGGTATCAAATTTTCAAGCAGTTTTAGACAAGTTATGGACACCAGTTGTTGGGAAAAAAATCCGGAAACGCCTTGAGATCAATACGGAAAACCAACCCTAATAAACTGATCAGGAATATCGGGCCAGCAAAAATCTAATCTCAAAGTCCCAACAAAATTCACAAATGACCTTGCAATAGAAAGTAGCAAAAGAATCACATCAACAATTAAAGACAAGCGCAGACATAAGAGAGTTTACCCTGGTTCGGTTGTAAACAATCTACATCCAGCAATCCAATCCGAGACGATTCCACTAGTAGAGAGATCCAAACAATTAGGGTTATAAATCGCTCACTCACACGTGAGTAATAACTTGCCAAACGGAGCAAGTCCTCACGAATCCACTCAAGAGGAAGAAACCAATGAAAGAGGGGAGAAGGAAAAAAATCTCACCTTTCTCTTAAGAACACAAGCCCTAAAAAACCCTTCCCAAAATCCAATGGTAAGCAAGCAGCTCTCTCAAGACAACCAACACAGAAAAAACAATCCCCAAATGTCGGCTACACTGATTAACCCTAAGCATTGATGGTTTAAAACAAAACCCAAGTGAAACAACGGATGAAAACAGATCCAGACCGTCGCTGGTCGCGCGCGGGCCCAAGGGCTGCTCGACCGAGTCAGCCTGCTACTCGGTCGAGCAGCGAAAAGCAACCATATCGCCATGCCAGATACACTCGGTCGAGTATCAAGACTACTCGGACCGAGTCAAAACCAACTCGGCCGAAACCAACTCGGCCGAGTAGCAAAGCTACTCGGGCCGAGTACTACAGGGAATTCTGCTCCCAAAAAAACTTCCAGCGCTCTGTCGACCCGGGCGACACGTTGCTCGACCGAGCAGGCTGCTGCCCGACCGAGCAGGCTGCTGCCTGACCGAGAAGCCTGGAAATGAAGTCTCCTTGATTTGAATCACCAAAAAACAACACTCTATCTTGATTCAAATCTCATCACCACTGACTCTGGCATCTCCACGCTGCGCAACATCACCATCTCTCTAGTAACATCATCGTCTCGGAAATCGCGCCCTCTGGCGCCACCTAAGCCAAAAGAGAAATCAGCTCCAAGCAAACCTGGAGCTTGACGGCGGGAACTGGCTTGGTAAACATGTCTGCGTGGTTCAAATCAGTTGGGATCTTCTGAAGCTCTATCTTCTTCTTCTCCAACTCAAGGAAGGAATCATGCACCTCAATATGCTTCGTCCTCGAACTGTATGCCTGGTGCTTCGCCAGATGAATGACACTCTGGCTGTCACAATGCACATGTGACGAACTCTGCGGCACCCCCAAATCTCTCAGCAGACTCCTCAAATACTTGGCCTCCTTCACAGCTTCCACCGCTGCAATCAACTCGGCCTCTGTGGTTGATAACACAACCACAGACTGTAAGACCGACCTCCACGATACCGCAGCAGTGCCCAAACTAAACACATACCCCGTGGTAGATCGTCGCCTGTCTCTATCACCTGCGTAGTCATTATCGCAGTAACCTGTCAGCACCTTTCCTTCTCCTCTCCCATAGAGGATCCCGACACTCGCTGTGCCTCGCAGATATCTAAGAATTCACTTGACGGCCTGCCAATGCTCCTTGTCAGGATTAGCCATATACCTACTAACCACTCTAACGGTCTATGCAATATCTGGACGCGTGTAAACCATCGCATACATCAAGCTTCCTACTGCACTCGCATATGTCACCTGAGACATGTAAGTTTTCTCCTCATCGGTGCTTGGCGACTGACTCGCCGACATCTGAAAATGAGCTCCCAAAGGTGTCGTCACGGGCTTCGTACTATCCATCCCAAACCGGGCTAGTACCTTCTGAATATACCCCTTCTGTGACAATTTGAGCTCATGCTTCTTTCGATCTCGAACAATCTCCATTCCGAGAATATTCTAGCGGGTCCCAAATCCTTCATGTCGAATTCTTGCCCTAGCTTCTCCTTCAGCTTCTTCACCTCCGACATGCTATTAGAAGCAATTAGCATATCGTCCACATAGAGTAACAAGTAAATCCTCAAGCAATTCTCAAGTGTGCGAACATACACACATTGATCCTTGATGCTCCTCTCGAAGCCTACTTCAATCATGAAGCTATCGAATCGTTTGTACCACTGCCTGGGTGACTGCTTCAACCCGTACAACGATTTCTTCAACCTGCACACCAAGGTCTGTTTCCCTTCAACTCTGAATCCCTCAGGCTGCTGCATATAAATTTCCTCATCGAGGTCTCCATGCAGAAAAGCGGTCATCACATCTAGTTGCTCCAACTTCATGTCCATGCTAGCAACTAGCGCCAATAACACACGAATGGACGTGTGTCGCACAACCGGTGAAAATATTTCGTTGTAGTCTTCGCCCTTCCGTTGTGCAAACCCCTTGGCAACCAACCGTGCCTTGTACCTGACATTGTTCCCATCTTGAGTTGAACCTTCCTTGATCTTGTATATCCAACGACAACCAATAGCACGCTTCTCGCTAGGTAACGGCACCAAATCCCAAGTGTCGTTTCGGTGGAGGGACTCCATCTCCTCCTCCATAGCTCCTTGTCACTGAGCGGCATCTCCTGAGACTATGGCTCCCCCATATGTCACTGGTTTCTCGTGCTCTAGGTTGAGTGCATACGACGCCATATCATCGAAAGAGTATCCGGCATAATCCCATGAGCCCAATCTTTCTGGCGCTGTCTTCACCCTCTTCGATCTCCGCGTTCCATCATCACCTGCATAAGTGTCAACGCGTACCTGAGATGTACTGGGTGTGTGCACATGGTCATCAGCATGGACCTCATCATCTCCCTCAACTGGAGCATCGACCATCAATTCTTTGCCTGGTCGCTGAGTGGGCTGGACCGGAAGACTAACTTTCTCCGGTAAAGTCTCCTCTGCGGACGTGTCCTCTTTTGAGTGAGAATGCTCCGCCCTGAGTATTGCATCCTTATCAAAAGTAACATGTCGGCTCACTATCACTTTCTGACCCTCTAGATCCCACAAACGATATCCCTTGACGCCGTGGCCATATCCAAGGAAGACACACTTCTTTGCTCTTGGATCCAACTTGTCGCCCCTCTCGTGTACATAAGCCGGGCAACCCACAATGCGCAAGTACGAATAATCACCAGCTTCACCACTCCACATCTCCTCAGGGATCTTGTAGCCAATCGCTACAGAATAAAATCTGTTCACATGTGCACAGCAGTCGAGAGTATCTCTCCCCAGAATTTCTTCAACAAACTGGCTGAGTGTCTCAAACACCGCACTCTCTCCAACAATGTTCTATTCATCCGCTCCACCACACCATTCGACTGCGGATCACCGGGTGTACTAAAGTGTCTGCGGATCCCATGGAGTTTGCAGAAATTTCCAAACTCCCTCGAGGTAAACTCACCTCCATTGTCAGATCTAAGCACCTTCACATGCCTTCCGGTTTGCTTCTCCACCATGGTCTTCCACTCTCTAAACATATCAAAAGTTTGGTCTTTTGACTTCATTAGATACATCCAAACTTTGCGAGAGTAATCATCAATAAACAAGACAAAATACTTAGCTCCCCCTCTTGACGGTTCCGGACACGGTCCCCACACATCGGTGTGTACATAATCAAGTGGTCCTTTACTAGTATGCTTCCCCGTGTTAAACTGCAGCTTTGTCTTTTTACCATACACACAGGATTCGCAGAATTCAACACTCTCATTCGAGGCTTCAGTCAACTTTCTTCTTCGGGGTACATCAAGCATTTTGTCACATGGATGACCCAAACGGTAATGCCACAACTTGGCCGAATCTCCGGAAACTGCGCTCAAAGTGCTTACCTCTGCTTCGCCTTCAACTATGGTACCTTGAAGGGCATATAGGTTTCCAACCTTCTTTCCCTTCATCACAACCATGGCTCCTTTGGAAACACAAAGTTGGTCTTTTTCAAAGACCGACTACATCCGGCATTGTCCAACACGCCTATGGAAATTAGGCTCTTCCGCAAATCCGTGACATGCCTCACATTGGCAAGTGTATGTACTATGCCGTCATGCATCTTTATCCGAACGGTTCCAATACCCGCAGTTTTACACACTGCGTTGTTCCCCATGAGGATTGAGCCTCCATCTTGCTTGGAACGGTATGTCGCGAACCAACTCCTATGAGGAGTCATATGATATGAGCATCCACTGTCCATGAGCCATGCCATATTGGCATCACCTGCAATCTCCGCAGCAAAAATCTCGGTATCTCTACCTTCATCTGAACCTGCTCACCATCAATCCCCAAAGATGCCGAACCGGAATCCTTCTCGGTTTCCTTTCCTTTCTTTCTATTCTTGATAGGACAATGACTTGAATAATGACCCTTCTTGTGGCAATTGTAGCATGTGATGTTCATAAATCTATCCTGCGAATGTCTCGACTTGGAGCGGTCATTATTCTTCCTGAAGCCTCCTCTCCTTTCCTGTCGACCTCTCACATGCAATGCCTCCTCGCAGTTACTCACATGATCTTTACCTTGAACCTTGCCACATAGTTTCTCCGTGTGAAGCGCCGCCTTCACCTCTTCCACGGTGAGAGTAGTCCGGTTGTAAATCATCGACCGAACAAACTGATATACTCTTTAGGCAATGAACACAACAAGATAACCGCTTGTTGCTCATCTTCAATCTTCACATCCATACCACGCAACTCTAGCACAATCCTGTTCAATTCATCCATGTGATCCTTCACCACTGAACCAGACTTCATCTTGAGAGTATACAGCTGCTGAAGCAAGTATAGGCGATTCGTAAAAGACTTCTTCATATAGAGTCCCTCAAGCTTCTTCCACATATCAGATGCCGTCGCCTCATCCAGGACTTCCCTCAGAACATTATCTGATAACGACAACTGAATCGCGCTGTACGCCTTCCTCTCCATCTCTGCCCTAGCGGATGGAGTCACCTCCTTATCGATATTCGAGACATCGAATACGATTTGGTAACACCCCGTCTGCATAAGAACATTCTTCACCTTCGTCTGCCAAATCCGGAAATCATTTCGGCCGGTGAACTTCTCAATGTTCAATGTTGCCAAAGACACCATCTTTCTTTCGCCACAAACTTCCTTTGCACTGAAACCACAAGCTCTGATACCACTTGTTGGGAAAAAAATCCGGAAACGCCTTGAGATCAATGCGGAAAACCAATCCTAATAAACTGATCAGGAATATCGGGCCAGCAAAAATCTAATCTCAAAGTCCCAACAAAATTCCCAAATGACCTTGCAATAGAAAGTGGCAAACGAATCACAGCAACAATTAAAGACAAGCGCAGACATAAGAGAGTTTACCCTGGTTCGGTTGTAAACAATCTACATCCAGCAATCCAATCCGAGACGATTCCACTAGTAGAGAGATCCAAACAATTAGGGTTACAAATCGCTCCCTCACACGTGAGTAATAACTTGCCAAACGGAGCAAGCCCTTACGAATCCACTCAAGAGGAAGAAACCAATGAAAGAGGGGAGAAGGAAAAAAAATCTCACCTTTCTCTCAAGAACACAAGCCTTAAAAAAACCCTTCCCAAAATCCAATGGTAAGCAAGCAGCTCTCTCAAGAACAACCAACACAGAAAAAACAATCCCCAAATGTCGGCTACACTGATTAACCCTAAGCATCGATGGTTTAAAACAAAACCTAAGTGAAACATCGGATGAAAACAGATCCAGACCGTCGCTGGTCGCGCGCGGGCCCATGGGCTGCTCGACCGAGTCAGCCTGCTACTCGGTCGAGCAGCGAAAAGCAACCATATCCACTGATGCCATGCCAGATACACTCGGTCGAGTATCAAGACTACTCGGACCGAGTCAAAACCAACTCGGCCGAGTAGCAAAGCTACTCGGGCCTACTACAGGGAATTCTGCTCCCAAAAAAACTTCCAGCGCTCTGTCGACCCGGGCGACACGCTGCTCGACCGAGCAGCGAGCTGCTGGACCGAGCAGCATGCTGCTCGACCGAGCAGGCTGCTGCCTGACCAAGAAGCCTGGAAATGAAGTCTCCTTGATTTGAATCACCAAAAAACAACACCAGCATCATCCATCCACTGCCACTTTTATACAAACCGAAGATTGGGACTCATGATTGACATGAGACATCAACATGAACTAAGTCGCTCGGAAGAGTTCGAGTTCAAATGATTTGTGACAAGCTAGGCAAGTATATTCCAACTTGTGTGAGTGACCTTTATACTATAATTTCTAGTTTATATATATAAATTATAATTTCTACTTTTAGAATAAGAGTTAAATAAGAATTCAAATAAGAATTATAATATTAGTTGTAGTTATCTTTTATTATAAGCGATATAGACAACTATAATACTCTAGTTCAGTGGTTGTATTTATTCCAATTTAAGCTTATAACCCTATCAAAATTGGAAATTTTGTTTCAAGAACTACTTGCCTAGATGCTAGATTAGTTTCCATAGGTTGTTTTTATTTAAATGCTCAAAGCAGATCGGTAAAGACAAATTTAGATGGATAAGTATTAAGCCTCCCTCTCACTTTTGAATTGGCTCAATCTCTACTATTAAGCTTGTCATCTTCTGAATTCTTCAAAAGCCTTCAAAGAAGATCATAAATACTTTGTGTAGTAGAACCGTTGATACCTTCTTTAAGCAGTCTTAATATATGCAGTAGACTAATCAAAAGATCAAGAGATTAGTTTAAATTTTTTATGCATTTGTATGCACATTTGTGAGCATGTTCCTTGTGCTTGCTGAATTTAAAAAAGTATATATGCATATAGATAGATAGATAGATAGGTAGGTAGATAGATAGATAGATAGATATATATTTTGAAAGGTAAGCATGGTAATTTATTTAGTATGGACATAAAATACAGCCAAAATCGTATAGGATGTGGATCCGCTAGGGGGAGGATATGACACAGGCGTCGTCACTTCCCACTAACAAATTCACACACTAACAAAATCCAACTAAACTCAAAGATTAAACTGCCGATGGTATGGCCTTGAGTATCACCCATTATCCCCAAATTCCCAATTTGCGTAAACTTGAATCTCTTCTTCAGATGTCGGGTCTTGATCATGCAACGCTACTCTAATGTCAGCAGCTATCTCTTCAAATAGAATGGTCTTGCATCTCTTTGCATTTTCAAATATTCTCCTATTTCTTTCATGCCAGATGTGCCAAACCATGGACGCCAGACTGGTTTTGGAAAGTAAGCTCAAACAATCCTTCCCATCAAATTTTGCCAGAAAGTATTTCCCAACCTCGGGTAAGGATGAAGGCACTTGGACGGTCACCTTTAGCTTTAACATAGTCCTGCGGAATATGTAACCTGAATAGTTGCAATCAAAGAACAAATGACTGATATTCTCCTCCGCATTATCATCGCATAATACGCAGTTGGTTGGAGAGTTAGGCAACCACATGCAAATCTTGTCTCTGATAAGTAATTTACATCTGAACGCTCTGAGAAGGTTGAGTGACATTTTCGGTATGTGGTTAGCGTACCAGACTAACTTATGAAGAGGAAACACCTGACACCTTCTACGAACACCCTCCCAAGCTTGTTTGAAAGAAAAGGACTCTCCTCGCGTCCATTTCCATCCATCCACCCCCGGCCTCAACCTTATATTTCTCAGGAGGTGTCGCACAGAATCTAGAGCCGCCTCCGTGCTCCATCCGTTACTACCCCAATAATCCGCTACCAACAGATGGTCGGCATCCCTTGGGATGTCATACTGTTGATCGAGCGGTCCCCCTTCCAGCCAGTAGTCAGTCCAGAACGACGTGGATCTCTCATCGCGCACGTCCCTATGTATAAGCCTTTGAGACACTTTCCTGCACCGAAGCAATCGCTTCCAGGTGCCGGAGTCTGTTACATCACCCTTTGCCGCAAAAAGGCTAGCAGATGAAACATACCTTAGCCACATGTGATTAGCCTAGATGCTGTTGGAAGTTAGATATATCCAGGTAAGCCTCACTCCTGCCGCTTCATTTAGTTTCTTTAATAGCCGAATACCCACTCCACCTTCATATTTTGGTTTACAAAAATCCTCCCATGCCCAAGCTCGTGTGTTTCCCAGAATGAATCTTCGGCAAGCCGCAGTTATAGTTCCCAAAAAGCTCACCGGAATGTGAAACACCTGCATCCAAAAAGCCACCATTCCGTATATTACAGACATGACAAGCTCAATACGCCCCGCAATGGATAATAACGAGGAAGACCTTACCCCCATCCGTTTCTTACATTTATCAATCAACTTCTTGTAGGTAGTGGACGTTGGGTACTTTGTCGAAAGAGGCAGCTCCAGGTAAGTAGTGATAGTCGTAGCAATTTTGATCCCCAAATATTCAGCAAGAAACTCTTTATTTTTGGCACCCTTACTAAATAATCCCGAACTCTTGTCCCAATTAACCACAAGCCCCGTATAATCTGAAAACTCCTCCAGTAAATTTTTAATGCCCAAGAAGGAAGATTTGTTGTCTCTGCAGAATACCAGTAAGTCATCTGCAAATAATAGGTGCGAGATGGAACCTCTCCGCCTCATCGGTTGGATCTTGCGTGAATTGATTGCTCTATCAACAAGGATAGACAAAGTCTCCATGATAAGAACAAAAAGAAACGGGGAGATGGGGTCACCTTGCCGAAGTCCTCTGTTACTACCAAAATATCCATAAGGAGCCCCATTTACCATAACAGAGAACGTAGGCGTGGAGATGCATTCTTTAATCCAGGATATTTAAGTGTCAGGGAACCGTAGCTGACGCAGAAAGTAGAAGATAAACTCCCGGTTCACACTGTCAAACGCCTTCCTTAAATCCAACTTCAAGCAAGCTCTTCCTCCCATCGGGTTACTGAAGTCTCTTATCTGTTCGTGGGCAATAAGAGTACAATCTGAAAGAAGTCTCCCTTTAAGGAAAGCTGATTGATTAGGAGATATCAGTTCATGTACCATCACTTTAAGCCTATTGCATATGATTTTGCTGATGAACTTATATAGCACATTACAACAGGCAATAGGCCGATAGTCCCCTAAACCACTTGCATTAGAATTTTTCGGTACCAGAGTAAGAAAATTATGGTTGACTTGCCTGAGAAGAGAATCAGAACTGAAAAAAGATTTAATAGCAGAAGTGACATCCGCCCCAATAATATCCCAATTATGCTGGAAAAAGAATCCGTTGTAACCGTCAGGTCCCGGCGCCTTGTCAGCCCCAATTTGAAAAACTGCTTCCTTTATTTCCTCGCTAGAGACCCTTCTGCTAAGCCATGAAGAAGACTCCTCAGTTAAGATACGCTTTGATACTAGTTTTTTTGAAAGAATTTAAATAATTGTTCTTATTGTAAAGCCTTTTATAAAAAGAAGGCGCTTCCTCCATCAGGTCTGCATATAAACTGTTCTGAATACCATTCTCATCAACAAGATGAAGCAAATTGTTTCGACTGGTCCTGGCCTTCATATTGGTGTAAAAAACTTAGTATTTCGATCTCCAATAGTAAGCCAGTCCTGACGGCTTTTTTGCTTAAACATGTCCTCCATCTTCAGAGCCAGCGACAACTCTCTAATAAGTAGTGATTCTCTCTTTTGTAAGCCAATGTCAACATGGATAAGTGGGTTGTGTCGGATCTCCTCCAGTAATTCCCTGCTTTTCTCAACCAACTTATCAGCTTTGTATTGCCTTGCCCAGCCCCTAAGGAATGGCTTTAGTCTACTAAGATTTTGTACCAGCCGAAACATAGGAGTATCGACAACATTAGTGCTCCATTGAGAGTAGATGCATCCTTGTACCCAGGGCAAGATGACCAAAAGTTAAAGGATTTGAATGGCTTAGGCTTAGAATGTACCTGATTATGTAAATGAACAGCCATGTGGTAGTGGTCGCTAGTGCCTGCATCCAAATATTCAATATAAGATTCTGGCATTATGTTAATCCATTCTGCATTGCCGAAGACCCGGTCCAGCTGTGCTGCAATACGGTCAGCCCCAATCCGATTGTTACACCAAGTCTATTCCCAGTATTCTTCAGCCCCTGGAGCCTGCACCTGCCTATGCATACTTCATACTCCCGCACCATACTCGCCTCAAGCTTCCTGCCTCCAACATTGTCTCGTGTGTACAGCACGCTGTTGAAATCCCCCCTACAAGCCAAGCTACATTATTACTTGAAGGCAATCAGCCTCCAGTATTTTCCATAATTCCTTCCTCTCCTCCATTGAGTTGCGGGCATAAACTCCTGTGATAACACACGAGAACCCCCCCCAATTCTTGCATGAAACAGAGATATGCTGGGCCGAGGAAGACAACAAGCCCACTCTCCAAACACTAGGATCAAATCCCATAAGAATCCTACCGCCAGAACACAAATCAAAATTATTAATAGAGGTCCAGTCTTTCGGGAAGACCAACTTATACCCCTTAGCAGGAGACTTGAGCTTGGTCTCTACTAGAATCAATGCCGAAGGCTTCACCTTCCTCAAAAAGTCTCGTAAGCCCCTCCTCACTGAATTATTCAGACCTCTGGTATTCCAAAAGAAGACAGTCCTTTATCAACAGTTGGTTTTCGAATTTGACTATTCTCCTTGATTCGGGAGCTTTTCCTTGAGGAAGCCAGAGGTATAGTTTCTTGTCTCTTTTGGCAATTTTGGCCGCAACATGTTGTATTTGTTCTTCCACTTCTAGCTCCCACTTTGGATTGTCAATAGCAATACCTTCAGGGATTTGGTCCAAGTCATGTTCAGTAGCTTCAGAAATCAGAGATGGCAATGGTCGTTGGTTGTGTCGCTTGGCGCCTACAGTTCCATGATCAGCATCAAGATTGTGCAATCCCACACCCGAAGAATGCATGGAAGCTTCTCCATTGCAAAAAATCACATTCTTACAGGATCTGTTAGCCGCTGCAATCAGACCTCCATGGCCCAAAGAATTATTGTCTACAGCATTGAGAGAGGCCTGTGGATCTACCTCCTTTCGCGATGTCACCAAGCCATCAGTAGCCGTAATCCCTCCCTTCCCTCCGATAGTGCACATGGCCTGGGGAAGCTCCATACTATGATCATATTTCTTCCTACTAACAGGTGTATAATCATGGCCAAAACCCGAGCTGCTGCCCGCAGCACCTCCAATGTCCACCGCCAATTTCTCATTCGCCTGAGTAGATTGCACTAAGCTTCCAGCTTGCACAACTGGCACAGACCCACCAAGCTTCTCACCTCCTGAAATATCATGAAGCCCTCCTCCATATACATTTTCCCCCGTTTCTTGGTGTAAATCTCTACCCATCCTCGTAATCTCTCCTTCCTCCACCGGGTCACCCGTAGTTTCACTAATTTGGATTGAAGGGGGCTCACCTGAATCAGGGCATTGATTAATAGAGTGTCCAAAGCAAACACATTTCGTACATCTCGGTGGTTCCCCCTCTATCTTCACATCAATTTTTAGTGTTGGCCCATCTTCAGTGCCAACCAAGACAGTTTGAGGAATAGACTGTTTAGCATGGATTTCAACAAGGCATCTCGCATAAGATAAACGCTCCTTTTTGGCTGTAAGCTTATCCAAGCAGATAGGATTACCAACCAAAGACGCAATGCAATTTAGGATTTCTAGTGTCCACATTTCTCAGGAGACTCCATGTAGTTGGATCCAGACTGGTACAGAAGAGAGAATATCCCGCTCAAGCTTGAGTCCAGAACTCCATCCCTGTAATACTACTAGTCTCCCGTCAAACATCCATGGGTCACCATGCAAAATCCTCTCGCACTCTCATTCATCCTCAAATTTGAAACAGAAAAAACCATTCTCACGGTTGTAAATTTTCAACCCCTTCTTGAGATTCCAGAGTCTCTCTACCCAAGCACAAATCTGACCGTAGAAGGGGACATCCCCCAAGATATAACCCACAAGGGTGGACTTCCACTGTTCTGCTCCTCTAGCCAAAGCAGACTTCGGGACCATCGCTATAAACGTGCCATCCTCTCGGGCCAGGGGAGGCACAAAAGACATACCCACATCAAGATTATACTTTCTTATATTGGAACAAACATCAGCCCAAGACTGCTTTGGACCCGAAGTATCAATTTTAATGTCCACAGCAGGTCTAAGAGGCTTTCTATCAAACACTTTGAGGGGACCTCGGGGGTTATGTGGTTTACCTCTCGGTGGATGCTTTGCATCAAAAAAGGCCCTGCTAGTATTGGATCTTGGGGCAATTCCAGCATTCCCGGCGCCTCCCAATCTAGATCTCGTCTTCTCACGACTTTTCCGACGGTCCACCACCTCCCAACCCCCTGATGGGCGCTTGTCTTCCGAGTGAGATATAGGTGCTCTCTGCTCTCCTATGGATTTTTTGGTGCCGTCAGCCAATGGCCCATTAACACCCATGGGCTTGTAACAATTAGGGCCATCACCAGCAACTGTAGGGGAGACACCGTGAGAAGACTCGCCTCCGTGAGAATCCTTGCCGCCCTGAGAACTCACGCTGCCGTAAGAACCCTCGCCGCCTTGAGATCCCTCGCCGCCAGGATCAACGCTGATCGCCTCTCTGCGAGATTCGGAAGGAAACATTCTTATATATATATATATATTATAAATCAATCATATATATATAGAATAATGGATATATACTGTCAGCAGTAGAAATTTCTTGCACTGCAGCATAAATTCATGGGGGTTTTTATTTTTCTTTTTATTTAGGAATGATCTATACATACTAACATCCTAAAACACTAAAAATCAAGTGAACCTAAGCTTATTTGATCCTTGATCGGATAGTTACAAACTCAAAGGTTTTCCAACAATAAAACTTTTTGTAACAATCACATCGAGTCTCAAATAAGCTTGAATTCACTTGATTTTTTAGTGTGATTTGATTTTGGTATGTGTGGATCACTTCCAAAAAATTAGAAATGAAAAAAATTTAAGAACAACATAGATTCGTGCTGCTAGCGTAGAAAATTTCATGTGATAACAGCACATATCCATTATTCTCATATATATGTGTGTGTGTGTGTATGTGTCTGCATGCATTGTGCTGACAACACATAAATGAGTTTGTAATACTTTTTCAAGCTTTAATGATTGATGATGATCTATACATACTAAAAACCTAACACACTAAAATTCAAGTGAACCCAAGTTAATCATCGTTACAAAAAACTATTATTGTAAAACTAATGAATTTGTAACGATTTAATCGACGGCCAACCACGCAATGGTTCACTTGATTGTTGAAGTGCTGGGATTTTAATATATGTATATCACTTCCAAGTAATCAAAACATGAAAAAAAATGTTGAACCCCCATGAAAATGTGAAAATGTGATGTAGTGTAAGAAATTTCATCCGTTGACTTCACATATCTATTATTATCTATCTATGCATATGTGTGTGTATATGTATATACATATACACTTATTCATACATACATATATGTGTGTGTGTGTACATTTGTATAATACATTAACATGTATGTATGTATATGTACTAGTCAAAACCCGTGCCATAAGGGCACAATTCATTTAAAATATTCTCCCTCAAAATATTAAAGCCCTTACTTTTAAACGAACATCAATAATTAAAGCATAATATTGTTATTTAGTTTCCCACAAAAATTTTAGTTTTAGTTCATCCAGAGAATTTCGGTACCCAAAAATTTAAAATTTTAGTTCACACCAAAATTTAGTTCCACAGAAAATTTAGTTCCCACATTGTTTATTTAATTCTTACGTACAAATTTTAGTTCTCTCAAAATTTATTTGTCTCCAGAGAATTTGGTCCCCCAAATTTTTAGTTCCACCAAAAATTTCAAAATTTAATTCCCCCTGAAATTTTAGGGGGTTTCCTTCAAAATTGTCACAAACTCTCATCCTACCAAATCCTTTCTCAAGATTCAATCCAGCCGACTTTCTACCAACCATTTTGTCCTTGTATGTAATCACATTCAAAAACAATTCTCAATTGTGTAATTACAAATTTTAGTTTACTCCCAAAAATTATTTTTCCCAGAGAATTTAATTACCTAAAAATTTTAGTTTCTCCAAAAATTTAGTTCCCCCAAATTTTTAGGGCTTCCCCTCAAAATTTTCTCAAACTCTCTTCCTGCCATTCATTTCTCAAGATTCAATCCCAACCATTTTTTATCAACCATTTTGTCTTGAGTAGTAAACCTATTCAAAAACATCCCTCAATTGTATAATAAATATGTAAATACAAATCGGGGTTTGAGGTATAGGCTGATACCATTATGTATCACCGTATCGTATTGGTATCGGTAGTTGACGATACCGAAACCAAGGGTTAGTTTCGGTATCGGCCGATACTGATCGGTATCGGTCAGTTTCGGCCGATACCGTCCGAAACTGACCGATAACGGCCGAAATTGACCGATACTGTTCAGTATCGGTCGAAGACGGAGGAAGAAGAATGTGTAATTAAACAAAAATTCTCTTAAAAACCCAAAATATTTCGTGAATCAATAGGTTACAAAGAAAGCTCGGTTAAAAGAGAGGAGAAACCCTTAGGGTCTCGGCTTGAAAATGATGAAGAATTAGACGAAGAAGAGGCAAAACCAAGAAAAATTGTTGAAAAAAAGAAAAAGGAAAAAAAGGATGATGAAAAAATTGAACTCACCTCATCGCGTCACCGCCTCGCCGAACCCGCCTCTTGCCTCGTCGAACTTGCCTCGACCATCTAGTGTGAGAGTGAGAGAGAGCAAAGAAAGAGAGAAAGATGACCGGGTCGCCTTTCAGGAAAGGCTGCGTTCTTTAAAAAGGCAAACTTGTAAATAAGTGGTATGTTCGTAGAGTAAAACAGTCGGTGCGCATAGCAAGCAGATTTTTTGTGGAAACCCGGTAAATAAGTGGTATGTGCGCAAAGCAAAATGGTAGGTGCGCAAAGCAACGCCCAGCGATTTTTTGGTAAACTTGTAAATACGTGGTATGTGTGCACGGTAAAACGGTGGGTGCGCAAGGCAAGCTTTAGGATCTATTCATTTATCTAATATTTAGTATTTAAGTACCAAACTTTATGTATTTAGTATTTGATACGATTACGAACTCAAATTTAGTTTATCTATTTTGTATTTTGTATTTAATAGTATATGATTAATATTTTAGTTTGTTAAGTATTTAATAATATTTGATTAGTTTAGATTTAAGAACCTCCGAAACCATCACTGTGTGTATATAGTATATACATATTTAAAAAATCTCCGAAACCGAAACCCGAAACGAAACTGCCGAAACTAGCGATACGGACGAAACCGAAACTTGCTTCCGAAACCGTCGAAACGAGCGTTATCGATACTGAAACCTAAATTTTGAGAAGAACGATACCCAGACCGAAACCGAGACCTAAAACCTTGATACAAACATACAGGTATGACATGGCCACACATTATGTTTTCCGACTTGTGCTTTTTGATGGCCATCCGGCTTTGGGTGTATTGGGGCCTAGAAATTTTCTGTTGGATTTGCCCAAGATCTTTGGAATTCATTTATTACTCTCAGGGTTGCTGATGGGCTCTTGGTCTATTCTCGGCGCACCAAGAAGGGGGACCTGCGGCAATGACTTAAATGGGCGTTTTCGCAATTCTTAGTTCCTCTTTTCTAATTATTATTTATTATAATGGTAAACTTGTAATTAAATTAGGGGGGATTATTCTTGTACTAGGGCTAGCTGCCGGCCTTGTCTATGCTTGATTATTGATTTTTGTGTGAGATTCCTATGGAAGAGTGCTGACATCCTCTCTATTGGCGTCTTGGGAGGGTGGTTGTCCCTATAATTGTAGCCAAAATAATACTTTTTATTCCTATTTTCATCAATATATTTTCAGATTTGCTTTGGATCTATCATTTTGGTATCAGAGCAGAACACGTAACGATCCATGGCGGCATCAACAAGATCGAAGGACAAGTTCGAGACTTTGGAGGAAAAGTTCAATGGCGAGATCGAAGGTATAAAGAAATCTTTGGCTGGAAACACGAATCTATGGCAAAGTTGACGGCTTCCGTTGATAGGTTGACGGCAAAGCAAGATAAACAAGATGAGGCACTCGCACAATTAATTTTTCAACTACCGATTCTCACGGGAAAGGATTGAAAAGGTGAAGGGAACCCTAAACCAGCGACAAAGGTGCCACCTTTGGACAAAGGAAAGGAAACAATGGAGAAAATGGACGAGGGATCCGTTCACGAGGAGGAAGAGGCCGAGGATGAGGTCCACGAGGGGGTCACGATTTCCATGACGGAGGCCATCGTGGGGACTATGAGCGGCACCCGGAGAGGTGACAGCACTACCACCAGCCGAGACAGGGCGGGGAACGAGGGGACCATGGGAATTTAATATGGACAGGCTGCTGAAGCTGAAAATGCCGGTGTTTGAGGGAGAGGATCCAGTCTCTTGGATTAACATAGCAGAGAGATTTTTAGGGTCTCTCGCATGACTGAGGAACAGAAGCTGGAGGCGGCGGCTATTTACCTGATGTGAAGGCACTTGCTTGGTTCCAGTGGAAGGATGCGAGGTGTCCTTTCCACTCGTGAAGATCGGAGACCAGATGATGGAGAGGTTTAGAGATCACCATCTGGAGAATGTGAGGGAGCAACTGCTGTCACTCAGATATGATGGTACTGTGAGGGACTTTTGGAGAGGTTTGAAGCCCTATCAGGACATGTGCACGGGTCTCTGACGAGACGATGCAGAGCACCTTCATGAAGGGGCTGAAGGCCACTATTCGAGCAACGGTCCGCATGCAGAAGCCTCAGAGACTGATAGAGGCCATGGAGTATGATCAGATGGCAAAAGACTGGTAGTTTGAGGAAATGAAGTCGAGGGGTGGCTGGAGTGGGCCAGTGTCCCGTGGCCAGACATCGACATGAGGGCAGCAGAAGACCACCACAGGAGCAGATACAGTCACCAAGGAGAATGGTGGAGAGAAGAGTAGTGCATCGCAGACTGGGGGGCAGTTCAGGAGGATGACCGACGCTGAGATGAGGGAGAAGCGTCAGAAGGGTATATGCTTCAGATGCGATGAGCGGTTCACGCCAGGCTACCGGTGCACGGGGCGCAAGCTCCAGGTGCTGCTTCTTGAGGATGCGGACGACGAGGCGGATGTGGAGGATGAGACCCCTGAGGTGGGGGAGTCTGATGGCCATCAGCTAGATGTAACGGAGGTTTTCCTTAACTATGTGGTAGGGTTCACACCGAACCATACCATGTAGTTGAGGGGGCATATCGGCGACCAGGAGGTGACAATGCTTATCGATAGTGGGGCGACCCATAATTTCATTTCTAGGATGGTTGTGTTCTCAGCAGGAGCTTCAGCTGACAGACTGTGTCAGCTTTAGTGTTATGATGAGAACATGAAAGGAGAGCAGCCGTGGAGTTTGTAGGGGATTGGTGTTGACACTACATGGGGTACAGTTGATAGCTGACTTGATGCCTGTAGACTTGGGGAGTATAGATGTCATCCTTGGCATGACTTGGTTACAGACACTGGGGAGATGACCGTGAATTGGAAACTACTCAGGATGGAGTTCCAGGAGGAGGGGAGGGCAATAGTCCTACAGGGGGACCCCAGCCTATGCAGGGTACTGGTCTCATTGATGACCATGATGAGGACTCTCTAGACGGACGGTGGTAAATATTTGGTGGAGTTATGTGTGTTGACAGGAGAGGGTGGCGCTGAGGCCAGCGGGGAACATCTCATTCCAGGGGAGGTACAACAGCCGATGGAAAAGTTTGAGAAGGTCTTTCAGGAGCCACGAGGCTTTCCATCGTCCAAGGATCACAAGCATGCCATAGTTCTGCGGGAGGGCGTGTCCCCCATCAGTGTGAGGCCCTACCGCTACCCACAGGCACAGAAGGATGAGATAGAGAGGATGATAGCGGAGATGGTACAGTCTGGTGTTATCCAGCCCAGTGTGAGGCCTTTTTCCAGTCCGGTGCTACTAGTGAAGAAGGATGGGAGCTGACGCTTCTACGCGGGTTACATGGCTTTAAACAAGGAGACAATGCTAGATAAGTTTCCCATACCAGTGATCGATGAGCTGTTAGATGAGTTGCACGGGACAGCCATTTTCACGAAAATAGATCTGAAATCATGCTACCACCAGATCAGGATGTGAGGAGATGATGTGTCCAAAATGGCGTTCAGTACGCATGAGGGCCACTATGAGTTTTTAGTCATGCCATTTGGCTTGACTAACACACCTGCTACTTTCCAGGCTCTTATGAAAAAGGTATTACGTCCTTACCTTCGACGATTTGTGCTCGTGTTTTTTGATGACAACTTGTGTACAGTCGTACCTTGTAGGAGCACTTGAACCACATGCAGGTTGTTTTCCAGGAGTTGTAGTACCATCAGCTATTCGCCAATAGAAATACGTGCTGATTTGGACAGCCACAGGTGGAGTACTTGGGGCATGTGGTATCTGCAGATGGGGTGACAGCTGACAGAATAAAGATTGCAGCGAAGCTGGATTGGCCACGTCCCACCACTCTCAGGGGTTCAGGGGATTTCTCGTGTTGACGTGCTATTATCGTAGATTTGTGCAGGGATAAGACAATATTGTCTGGCCGCTCACGGAGTTACTCAAGGACCAGTTCATTTGGATTGAGGATGCGACAAAAGCTTTTGAGGCATTGAATAAGACCATGACCATCGTGCCAGTCCTGGCGTTGCCAGATTTTTCCAGACCATTCGTTGTGACGACAGACGCGTCGGGGCACAGATTGTGAGTGGTTTTGATGTAGGATCATCGGCCTATATTATATTACAGTCAGGTGTTGACAGCTAGAGCCAGACAGCTGTCGGTTTATGAGAGGGAGCGGATGGCCATTGTCCTAGCCAATCAGAAGTGGATGCCATACTTGTTGGGGAGGAGTTTCCTGGTCCGCACGGATCAGAGGAGTCTCAAATATCTTTTAGAGCAGCGCATGGTGGCAAAGGAGCATCAAAAGTGGCTGCGGAGGCTGATGGGATACATGTTTGAGATTGAGCATCGTCCAAGATTAGAAAACAAGGCGGCCGACACACTTTCACGACGGGAGGACATATAGTTGGCATCATTGGCAGTATCTGTGCTACAGGAGTGAGCCACTGCAGCAGGAGGTCGAGCAGGATTAGGAGTTGGCGGACATACGGACATCACTTTTGCAGGGGTCTACATAGCATCCAGGATATCTATCCAGGACGATCGGTTACTATATTGGGGGCGCTTGGTACTCCCGAGGACTTCTACACATATTTCGGCCATACTTCAGGAGTTTCACAGCAGTACCGTAGGAGGACATTCTGGGGGTCCTCAAGACCTACCAGAGACTGTCGAGGTCTATAGGAAGGGAATGAAGAAAGATGTCTCGAGAATGGTTGCAGAGTATGACGTTTGCCAGCGTCACAAGTATCAGGCGATGGCTCCATGGGGTTACTTCAGCTGTTGTCCTTGCCCGACCGTGTTTGGGAGGACCTCTCCGTGGATTTTATGATGGCTTGCCGAAGTCGGTGGGATACACAATCATATTTGTTGTGGGGGACCGTCTCAGCAAGTATGCACACTTTATACCATTTCGGCATCCTTACAGCGCAGTGTCGGTGGCGGAGGTATTTCTAAGGGAGATTATTCGCTTGCATGAGCCCCCAAAGTCCATTGTCTCTGATATGGACAAGGTTTTCTAGAGCATATTTTGGCAGGAGCTTTTAAGGCTGCAGGGTACAGTGTTGAGACGAAGCACAGCCTACCACCTTCAGATAGACGACCAGACTGAGGTCGTCAACAAGAGTGTTGAGACGTACCTAAGGTGCTTTATTTTAGAGAGCTCCAAAGAGTGGGCCCGTTGGCTAGCATGTGCGGAGTATTGGTACAATACGTAATATCACACCGCAGCCCCGACGACACTGTTCAAGATTTTATATGTCAGTGATCCTCCACATTTAGTACATTATGGGCAGGAGACGGAACCAGTTTTAGATGTGGAGCAGTACCTGGCTTAGAGGGTTCGGATTTTGGAGGAGCTGAAGTTCCATCTGACTGGAGCTCAGCAGATCATGAAGACGAGGGCTGACCTTCATCGCATGGACGTGTAGTTTGCGGTGGGTGACATGGTATACTTGAAGCTGAGACCCTGATCCTTGACCTACCGGAGAAATGAGATGGTGGCTCCTAGATATTTTGGCCCTACTGTTGGATCTGGATCCTAGCCTAGAGGAGGGGTGAATAGGCTAATAAAAAATTCTCGCGCAATCCACGAGAAATCACACGCAGTTGAGAATACAGGCATAGTAAATGAGAGACAATCACAGAGTACACACAGATTTACCCTGGTTCGGTCGCATCATCGACCTACGTCCAGCTCCAAAAAAAATACTAGCATTAATTAGTTCCTTTCGTACATCTACAGTGGGGTCCTAGCACCAATTCCCCGCCTAGACTGTACCACACTCAACAAACTGCACAACTCTATCAACCTAGTAAATGTGTATCTTGACTGCTACAACACATCAAGACCCTTTTGTCTAGCCCAACCAGACAAGTCCAAAAATAACGCAAGTATCGGTAAAGTTTCCCCTACAGAGAATGTTACACTAATACACGAATATAAAGAGTAAAGTGTTTAGAAATGCTCAGTTCGTGTCTGTGTAGCCGTCTCTGTCAATCAGCTCCAATCTGACGCAAACGGTGTCTCGATCCCACTCGTGGATCTCAATTTGTCTCAAATAGCACACTGGTCTGTGCTTATAACAATCCCAGTTCAAATCAAATAAGATTCGGTCTGTGCACACAGCAATCCTCAATAATTTCACGTCAGCAAAACGATTACGCTTTCTCTCTTCGTTTTCACGTGATTTCGTTGCACCCACTAGCCACGTCAACGTCTTTTCATGCAGTCTTCTCTCCTTCGAAGACGACTCGAGTGAGGGCAAGCAGCGTCGTGGACTTCGACTTCACCGATGGCGGCGGCAACGTTCGATCTCTTCTCCGACGTGCAATGGTGGCACGTCTTCACGGCGACAGCGTCGCCTCGACTTCACCGTTCAGCTTCGTCGTGCGGGCTTCGTCACATCAGCTCAACTTCGACGGCAAGTTTTCGTCTTCGACTTTCGGCGGCGATTTCGTGGTGACGACAGTTCAACGACGGCGATGGCTCTTCTGCAACGACAACGACGCTTCGAACGGAAACTAGGACGGCAATTCAGGTGCGGGCTTCGACGTGCGGTAGTGTTGCTCCGTGCGACAATGAGATGGGTCGATGTCGACTCCTCCGGCGGCTAAGGCAACGACGACGTCGACTTCATCGTGTGGGAGATGGCGGCCTGATGTCTCTATCAATCTCCACGGGGTGATGAAGAGAACGGTGACGATATGATCTTAACGATTCTACGGCGCACGGCGTGTGGCGAGCAACTTCGGTGACGAAGCGTTGAAGACGATGGCCCCTCAACGAGCGACTGCAACTCAGAATTCTCCGATCAGTCTCGTTTGCGTGCACGTCTAACCACGTCAGCTTTCTCCGATTGCTAGGGCATGCAGTGACAACGACGAGCTCTCGTCGATGTGTAGCACTTGTGTCGACGGCAAGGGTTTGTTGACGATGATGGGGAGCTTGTTCGTTGCTGCTGCAAGTAGGTCACGCCGACAGCTTCTCCTTCTTTGGTGAGTGCGTGAGACGTCAGCTTCTCCTTCTTCTTCAGGTGGCTTTCTTTGGCTTTGGATCTTTGGAGGAAGAGGATGATAGCTGTATGGGGTTTTGTGCGTGAGGCTCTTTCGTTGGAGAATCAATTACGGCCGCCACAAAATTTTGGTTTAGCCGCACACTTTTAACCATAGGAGAAGAAGGTCTATATATATGATATGAACTTGGGTTCTATATTTTTTTGTTCACAGCCGCACCCTTGAGGTTAATAGAAGGAGAGTTTAAATAGGAGCTCTTAGGGTTTTAGGTATTGGCCGTTGCTTTTTCGTTTGAGAAAAAATGTTGCGGATTTGGAAAAATTGAACTAGGCTATTGTGGAATCCATAGGAAATAGGGATTATAGATTTGCACCCATCTTTGAATAGGAACCCATATGGAATGAGTATTGGCTAAGGAGTTTGAATGACAATAGGATTTGATCCAATCTCCAAATAGGATTTGAGTTAGCAATTTGACTTAGTCCAATTGCATATGAATCTCCAACTCCTCCATCTCTTTAACTTAGTCCATTTGCTATATGAATAGCAATTCCTCCACTTAGCACAATTATCGTTTTGTCGTTCCTGAAACACACTAAGCACACACGTTAAATATAACAACACGTTTGTTATCGTCAAACTAGAGATCCTAGATCGTCGCTTCTAACACCTACGTGGTCGAAGCCAAGGTGGGGCCAGTTGCTTACAGGTTGAGGTTGCCCCTGAATCGGTTATTCATCCAGTATTCCATGTGTCTCAGCTTCGCCAAGCTATTGGGGACCACACGTCGTCGCCATCTCTCCCAAAGACGTTGACAGATGATATGGAGGTGATCATGGAGACTGAGTTGCTGAAGGGGGCATATAAGGGGGGCATGGGAGAGCGGGAGGTGTTGCGTGGAAGGGCTTACCAGAGCACGAGAGCACGTGGGAGTCATTGGACGTCATGTCGCTACAATTTCCCGACTTCCACATTGAGGACAAGGTGGCTCATTGGGGGGAGTAGTGATGGGCTCTTGGTTTATTCTCGACACACCAAGAAGGGGGATCGGGGGCAATGACTTAAAAGGGGCGTTTTCGCAATTCTTATTTCCTCTTTTCTATTATTCTTTATTATACTGGCAAACTTGTAATTAGATTAGAGGGGGGATTATTCTTATACTATGGCTAGTTGCCCTTGTCTATGCTTGATTATTGAGTTTTGTGTAAGATTCCTAGGAAAGAGTACGGACGTCCTCTCTATTGGCATCTTAGGAGGGTGGTTGCCGCTATAATTGTATCCAAAGCAGTGTTTTCAAAGGCGTTATTGGGGCTCGTCTCAGGGCTCGCCCCGGGGCAGGGCGTACCCAAAACGCCCCGGGGCAGCCGAATTAAGCGTAACTTTTCTTGGGCGTTCGCCCAGAGATGTGGGGCGAACGCCCAGGCATTGGGCAAACGCCCGGACATTGGGCGAACGCCCGGATGTTGGATCGCGTTTTTTGGTCCGGGCTTTAAAAGCGACCGCCCAGCAAATGATACACTTGGAGCCTGTATTTGATTGGGCTCAATTCATTTTTTAAACCCATGTGGTCCATTCACGTGTCTAACAGACTACTTTAAGAAAAAAAAGAGAAAAAAAATTTAACTCTAAATTTTTGTTTCTTTCCTAACCGATGACTGATAGAGAGTAGAGAGCGGGAAAAGGAAGAGAAAAAACCTAATCTTGTTTTGAAATTTAATTAATATCTTGTTACTTTAATCTTGTTACTACCATAATAGTTGAAGTTCAATTTTAAAAATTGTGAGAATTGTTACTGTCACACAGTGTCAAATTGTGAGAATTGTTACTATGATGCTGTGAATGGCCTTGCATTTGTTATGAATCGTGATTTATGAGTCTACGGCTACTCTTATTTGACGATAATCCTCTAGTTTTTTCCAATTCTTATTTGTGAATCTGTGATAACTTTTTGGTTTGGTTTGTGAGTGAAATACTAAAGTTATTTTTCTTAGTTAGATTCAAATGTTTTGAAGGAAATGAAGTAGTTGTTACTTTGGTACTCTGTTTATAATATTTATTAGTTTTTATGTTTTTATAGATTTAGTTATATATATATACATATATATTTATATTTATATTTCAAATATTTAAAATAAAAATTTGTGAGGCTTTCGCCCCACGCCTCGGGGCTTTCGCCCAGACTGGACGGACATGAAACGCCTTGCCCAACGCCTTCGCCTTTTAAAACACTGATCCAAAGTTATCCTTTTAATTCCTATTTTCATCAATATATTTTCAGATTTGCTTTGGATCTATCAGTTGCCTTGCTTTGGCGTAAGCGCATTTCCGGTAACAGTATTACATGGTCCCGAAATATTGGTGTTAAATCCTTATGGACTAACTAAAAAAGTCTAATTGGTAAGTCTAGCATGCGGCATGGAAGGGTTTGATCCTTTTATTCCAAGAGGAATTGATTATCATAATATTGCAGCAGGTACACTGTGTATTTTAGCGGGCTTATTCCATATTTGTATATGTTCTCCTCAATATACGTATGTATGTATGTATGTAGGGAGGTAGGTAGGTACAGTTGCGCACGCCCACATATGTCGAAAATTGTTAATCCCCCTTGGAATTATCTGACAGTATGTGAGCTTGGATAGGAATTTTTGTCCAGTTAGAATTCAATTTGATAAGAATTAAAAATTAAAATTTGCATACTAGGAGTTTGATTTGGAATTATTTATGTCATTTTTATATTCAGTTGGAAATTATAATGGAATAGAATTTGTTATAGAGTAGGGGTAGTTATGTAAGGTTCTTATATAAATCCAGTGAAGGGTTATTTATAACTACATTTGGGGAGATTACAAGGGAATAGAATTTTATTATTTAAATTGGAGATTTTTTGAGCTTGGTTATCATGGTTGAGGGCTACTTGTCCATTCCTAATTTATGTACGGCTTGGTTTTGCTAGTGAGATGCTACCTTTTCCATCCTTGGTTTAGGGCTGGTTTGTTAATGGTTTGTTTGTCTATATTTTTATTCTCTTCAATTCTTTCTTTTCTTTTCTCTACTGAAGCTTCTTCCATTATTGATTTTTGACAATGTACAATATGACATTTACAAAGCACATGTGGACTCCCCCTCTCCTGCACCGTCACCTGAGGAGTCTTGGGTTCTTGACGCTGGTTGGTTTTGGCCATTGTTAAGGAATTGAGAAGAAATAAGGGTTGAAGAATAAGAACAAGAGAGATAGACTCAGAAATTTGGGAGGTAGAGAAACTTAATTAGAGTCCTTTGTATTAATCTAGATAAAATTAGAGGTTACAGCTCGAATTGCTTTTTATACAGTATTTGAGCCACTAACAGACTCCTAACAATATTATCCAACTAACTCACTCACAGTTAGCTCTAACAGCTCATATTCACGCTAAGGCAGGCACCATTCGACCGTTGGAGAGAATCGTTTGAACGTGTCCTGTATTTGGATGGAGGAGATCTGCTCACTCAAGTAAATCTGACGGACGCGACTTAATCACGTTTCTTGATTTAACGCCCCATAATCAGTCTCCAGTCATATACCACTTCCCCCTTACTCTTCAGATCACGGCGGAGTAGACACTTCCTCAGGAGACGGCCGGTGATCTTCTCCCTGGCCGCCCACAATCCCTCCTCCTAAATTTGACCTTGTCTCGAGGTCAAAAGACGGAAAACGCTTCACCAACTTCCAGTAGTCTTCGTAGGTAGCCTCCTCCAAACTTCGCTAGCGCCATTTGATCAGGACTTGGGAAACATGTAATACTTAGGAGAGAGTTTATGGGGCTTAGTCATGGCGGCGCTCAACTGCCTGTACAATTGCAGCCGTAAGTATACCCAATCCCCTACTTCAAAGCTCCTCTCTGATCTCCTCAAATCTGCATACTTCTTCATGCGCTCTTCTGCCTTCTTCAGGTTGTCTTTTAAGAACTGAAGAGCTACTTCCTCAAAGAAGAGAGCTTCATCAATAGCTTGGAGCTGAGATGTGTGAGGCATATAAGTCATCAACGACGGTGGTCTCCTTCCGTAAACAGCCTCAAAGGGGGCCATCTTTGTGGGCCGTCTCCAAATAGTGTTATACCAGTATTCTGCCAACGACACCCACTTTTGCCACTCCTTCGGTTTGTGACTACAAAAACACCTGAGATAACACTCCAGGCCTCTATTTGTAATCTCAGTTTGTCCGTCGGTTTGAGGGTGATAGGAAGAACTTAAGGCCAATAGCGTCCCCTGCAGTGTGAAGAGTTCCTTCCAAAAGAGACTTGTGAAAATGGGGTCTCGATCACTTACGATGGATCTCGGCATTCCGTGAAGCTTGCAGATGCCGTCGAAGAAGACTTGGGCTATGGACTTCGCAGTATTGGGATGTTTGACAGTGAAGAAGTGAGCGTACTTAGTAAGTCTGTCCACCACCACTAATATCACGCTCGTATCACCATTTGGAGGAAGGCCACAAATGAAATCCATCGACAAATCTTCCCATACTTGCTCTGGAATTGGAAGGGGTTGGAGGAGCCCTGGATACACCACATTCTCCGCTTTGCTCCTTTGACATACTTCACTTTCTCGCACATATCTCCTCATCATAGCCTTCATTCCCGTCCAGTAAAAAGGTTTGCTTCAACCTGTGTAGGGATGGCATCTGAATGCCCCCTAATGGCGCATCATGGTGCTCCTTCAACAGAAACCTCCAGTATATTGTGAGCAGCAGGGCTGATCAGGATGCGTCCCTTATAGAAGTAGAGGCCCTCTTGCTGGTGGTAGTGAGTCGCTGCTTCCCCTCCTCTAACTATTTCTTCAATGTCCTTATAGTAAGGATTAGAGTTTACCAACCTCTTGACGCCCTCCAGCCAATCGCACTGCACCGTGGTGATTGGACACAGTGAAAAATAATCTTCCTGCAAGCTTTCATTGTTCTCCACTTCTCTTGAAAGACCATCAGCCACCACATTCTTTTTCCCTGATTTAAATTCTAAATAATAATCGAAACTCTGAAGTTTTACTAACCATTTGTTTTGAATTCCGTGGTGCAGTCTTTGGCCCAACAAATTCTTTAGGCTTTGGTGGTCAGTTCGTATGATGAATTTGTGCCCCAGAAAGTAGTGGCTTCATTTGGATGTGGCTATGATAATAGCTAAAAGTTCCTTCTCGTAGGTTGAAAGGAGAAGGTTTCGCCCCTTTAGATTGGAACTTAGGAAAGTGATGGGACGTCCCTCCTGCATTAAAACAGCTCCTATGTCCTTTTCGGATGCATCGCATTCTATGGTGAAGTCTTTGTTGAAGTCTGGCATTGCAATGACATGGAAAGTGGAAAGTGCCTCCTTCAACTGATCAAAAGTAGCTTATGCCTCAGAGCTCCATCTATACTCCCCCTTCTTCAGCAATTCTGTCATGGGTGCCACAATACTACCAAAGCCTCTGATGAACTTGCGGTAGTCCGCAAGGCCAAGGAAGCCCCCTCAGAGCTTTAAGGGTCTTCGGTATGCTTCAATTTCTGATGGCCTCCACCTTCTTCGGGTCCACTGCAACACCCGTACCGGAAATAACATGTCCCCAATAATCGACTGAAGACTGCCCGAGCTGGCATTTGGAGAGTTTAACATGAAGATGGTTGTGTAGTAGGATCTGAAAAGCTTTTTCTAAATGGGTAATATGGGAAGTAAAGGTAGGACTGTAGATGAGGATGTCATCAAAGAAGACTAAGATGAATTTTCGGAGGAATGGCTGGAAGATGGAGTTCATGAGAGATTGGAAGGTGGATGGTGCATTTGTGAGGCCAAAAGGCATTACGAGGAAGTCGTAATGGCCCTCATGGGTGCGGAATGCTATTTTCTCAATGTCTTCTTCGATCATGCGGATCTGGTGATAACCAGAGCAGAGGTCTAGCTTGTAGAAAACGGTGACCCCTGGCAGTTCGTCCAAGAGCTTGTCAATGATGGGAATGTGGAATTTGTTTTTGATGGTTTGTTGATTCAACGCTCGGTCGTCGACACACATTCTCCAACTTCCGTCCGCCTTGCGAACCATCACCACAGGAGAGCCATAGGGGCTCGAGCTTCGTCGGATGACCCCTTCTCTCAACATATCTGAAACTTGCTTCTCAATCTCACTCTTTAAGAAATGAGCATGACGATATGGTCTGATGCAGACGGGTTTGGCACCGGGCTCAAGAGGAATGCTATGGTCGCAAGAGCTCTTGGGAGGTAGACTCGTTGGCTCCTGGAATAATACAGCATAGTTGTCTAACAAGTGTTGGATATCAGGTTTAATAGTGGACACACCTGTAGCATACAATTCCCCATCTAATTCCTGAGCTTCGTCTGGCAGGGTTGACAAGGAGGTCAGTTGAATGAAGTAGCCCTCTCCTCCTTACCGCAATGCTTTACAAATTGTTTTCCCATCAGCTAGTTGGTTAGCCCCTTTGGTTCCTTGCCAGACACATTCTCTGCCCTGATAGGTGAACTTCATTTGGAGCTTGCGGAAGTTCATCAAAATGTCGTCGAGCTGCTCCAACCAATGAGCTCCAAGAACTAGTTGGTTACCCCCATATGTAGGAGAAGCAAGTCAAGTGTCACTGAGACTCCTTGACATTTAAGTTGAACTTCTCGACAGATGCCTGAGCCAGCCAATTTTTCTCCGTTTGCCACCAGGACATCAAATTTCTTAGAATCTTGGATGTCCAACCCCAAAGATTTGGCTAATCCAGGATTTTTGAAACTGTGGGTCGACCCCGAGTCCACCAGAACACTAACAACATGTCCCTTGATGCTACCCACGACTCGCAAGGTGTGAGCAGCAGGGATGCCACACATAGCTTGCAAGGATATTGCAGCTGAATCTTGGACTTCTGGAGTCGTTTCTTGGCTGGTCAGGGACTCCAAGAATTCTGTTGTCATGAGCTCTTCTGATTCCCCCCATGATCGTCATCTTCATTACTCCAGACTCCTTCAATAGAAAAGAGACGTGATCCTTTGCATTTGTGCTCCAGACTCCATCTTTCATCACAACCGAAGCAAATATTATTCCTTCTCTTATACTGTACTTCGTCTGGGGTCAGTCTCTTCATATGGGTGGAAGTAGGGGGTGTGGTAGTCGACGACGAATTGGGAGGTCGGTTGACGTGTGAAGAAGTCGAATGGGAAGTGTGGAGGGTAGAATTTTGGGCAGAATTTGGATGTATATTGTAAGGTGTTCTGGAGTTAGGAAATTGGAAAGAATTAGGATGTCTGCTGAGCTTCTTGGTAAAGAATAGCTTTTCTTCAAAGTTCTTGGCCAATAATATGGATTCTTTGAGATCTTTAGGTCGAGCCCCCAACACCTCATAGCGAAGCTCCTCTCTCAATCCTCCAACAAACTTGTCTTGGATGAATGTGGCAATTTCTCCAAGAATCCCATTACTTGTTCAAGCTTATGCAAATATTCACGCACCGTTCCTGTTTGCTTCAAATTCGCAAAATCATTAAAAGGCATCTTCATCTCTGGTGCACCAAATCGAGCCGCGATTTCTTTAGTGCATACTTCCCATGTCATGAAATTCTCTATATTAGTTTCTCTCATGTAGAACCCACAAAGCTTTACCCAACTCTCTTTCTTGGTATTGTAGTAATCAAAAAGGTGGGTTACCTGACTCAGCCATATAGTGATCTCCTCCATCCCTCTGAAGATAGGAAAATTTGGTCGTAATGCCTTGGCATGGAAGCTGGGCGGCTTCGGATCTTTGGGAAGGGGTGGTAGGGTGTTGTTTAGGCCACCGGTCTCTCTTCTTGAGTCGTTTGGTGGATGTCCCAGAATAGGAACCCTTAGGTTGTCCTGATGCTCCCACCGACCTGCAAGCATCATCAACATGGCGAATTGCTCCATCGCACTTTGGGTTTGAGTCTTGAATTGTGCCATCCCTTCCATGGCACTGAGAGCTCTAGATTGGAACTCTGCAAATCCATCTAAGGCTATCTCCATTTGCTGCAATCGAGCCTCCTGGTTGCTTCCTCGCCCTTCTTTATTACGATCATCCCCATGGCTCGAGCCATGCTCTGATACCAATTGTGGACTCCACATCTCCTGCACCGTCGCCTGATGAGTCTTGGGTTCTTGACGCCGGTTGGTTTTGGCCATTGTTAAGGAATTGAGAAGAAATAAGGGTTGAAGAAGAAGAACAAGAGAGATAGACTCAGAAATTTGGGAGGGAGAGAAACTCAATTAGAGTTCTTTGTATTAATCTGGATAAAATTGGAGGTTACAGCTCGAATTGCTTTTTATACAGTATTTGAGCCACCAACAGACTCCTAACAATATTATCCAACTAACTCACTCACAGTTAGCTCCAACAGCTCCTATTCAAGCCGAGGCGGGCGCCATTCGACCGTTGGAGAGAATCGTTTGAACGTGTCCTGTATTTGGATGGAGGAGATCTGCTCACTCAAGTAAATCTGATGGACGCGACTTAATCACGTTCCTTGATTTAACGCCCCATATTCAGTCTCCAGTCACATACCGCTTCCCCCTTACTCTTCAGATCACTGCGGAGCAGACACTTCCTCAGGCGACGGCTGGTGATCTTCTCCCAGGCCGCCCACAATCAAACATATACTATTGTATATGTTTAGATGACTTTATATGACGGATGGTCTTTGTTAATTTTCGGTGTTTTCATTGGATTTTCAACTGTTAAATTGAGAATCTAGAAAGCAGAAATGATCTGACTAGACACATGTGAACTTGGAGACATGACTACATGCATGTCACTGTGTGTCATGCGTATGCACCTGTACATGTAATGCATATCAAAATCTATTATGCTTAGGGTATGTTTTATTAGAATTAGAAAGAAAGAAAAATATTAATGATTTAAATTAATGCATTCTTCTTTCAGATGAATCAAAATTTTTTTTAGCACATTCCAATTAAGTAAACTCAAATGAAGAAATGAAAGTTTAATTCATGGATCCAATAATTGACCAGTGCAAGTCAATCGAGGTGTTTCAATTCAGTTGATATAGTATCCAGCTCATGTTAAAAAGGCCTTCTATTTAATTTCTGTTTAAGCTACATGTGTCTAGGGGTTTTTAAGTTTCTTAAAATTGGACAACGTTCTATAATTTCTTGGGCGAAACTCAAGTTTCACCGTTGAATGTGTTGTACATGGAACATTAGGCTTAGGTTGAAGTGCATGTGCTTCCTAGTTGAGGACCAATATAGTTAAGCCTCTCTGACGATACAATTTCCTTTAGATGTTGTATCTTTCGCGGAAGCAGCATACATATGGTGCAAATTTGCATTCTAGAAAAAACATACAAGTTGCCAGATGGACACGGTTAAATTCTGCTAGAAGCACGATGCTCGTATCCAATTCTTTTGGTTGTGACTATGACTGAAAGCACACAATTTTACATAAAGTTAACAGCGAAGATAACTTCATTATGTTAATTTTTCATTTAGAACATATGCATTTCATTCTTTCCACATATTATCTTTACATTAACATCTATAAATTAATGTCTTCATACTTGCATGGTATGATGAAACTAATATTCTGTTATGCTTCCTGTTGCAGGTTTAGCTTCTCAACTTTGTTTTTTTCACACAGTGAGTAAATTAAAACGTTGATTTTCTTTTTTCCCTTTGTTTTCTTTTTTGAGCTGGATTGATGAAGATTTTCACGACTGAACATGTTTTTCTTATTGTATTAGGAGAGAATACTGTGAGCACTTTGGGACGTGTAGTGCTGATAATATGGCTCTTTGTGGTTTTAATAATTCAGTCTAGCTATACAGCAAGTCTGACTTCAATTCTCACTGTGCAACAACTCTCGTCTCCTATCAAAGGAATTGACAGTTTGATAACCAGTGATGATCCTATTGGGTTTCAAGTAGGTTCTTTTGCTGAAAACTATATGGTTGAGGAGCTTGGCATTTCAAGGTCCAGACTCAAACCTCTTGGTTCCCCTGATGCGTACGCCAGAGCACTTGAGCTTGGTCCAGATAATGGGGGAGTTGCTGCAGTAGTCGATGAGCGTGCTTATGTGGAGCTATTTCTCTCAACTGAGTGCAAATATGCAATTGTAGGCTCAGAATTCACAAGAAGTGGGTGGGGATTTGTAAGTATCAATACTTGAAGATTCTTTTTTTACTTTGCTTCATTGCTTCATTTCCTTGCACTGCATTTTAGAATGTATTTCCTACCTAGACTTGATTTTCCTTTTTAGATGTTAGGGTTCGGGTATCATATCATTTCAAGTGGTTTAAAGTGGTGGTATGACAAGTAATTAGAGAATGGGTTTAGTCCTGTTTCAGAGTGTTTTCTCACTACAAAGCGTTGACCGTGGAGAACCCGGTCAACGTGGTCGAGGGGCCCGCTTCGGGTCCCTCGGGGGCTTCGAATCGGTGTAGAAGGGGCGAGGGGTAGCCTCGGCCCTGGTTGAGACGCTCGGCCTCGGACAGGAGTGCTCGGCCTCGGCTGGGAGGGGGACGAGGGGTAGCCTCAATCGCCCGGGTAGATGCACGGCCGACGGGTGGCGAGGGTGAGTCTCGGACTCGATTAGGATGCTCGGCCTCGGTAGGACGTGTTCGGCCACGGCAGGCTGACGGTGAGGGGAAGCCTCACTGTCCGGTTGATCGAGTGGTCGGAGAGGGGCGAGGGGTAGCCTCGGCCCGTTGATCTGTTGTCCACCTGCGCAGACGAGAACGCTCGTCAGGGGGCCGGACCTTGGTTCCGGCCAAATCCCCTCCGATGCCTAAGTCAGATAGAGATCTGAGAAAGGAGGCCCGGCGGAGACGGTCCGACTCGTGAGGAGATCGTGACGGCGTCTCTCGGCGCGAGCGGGGGAGGAAGGAGATGAATTGGGGGAACGAGGTCGTTGATGGAGTACCTTAGGTTTTGTTACCTGAGATGCGGTCCCTTTCTTCGTCGTCTTCCTGGCCCTTTTGTAGAGCTCCCGCGTGATTGCCTATGACCCACGTCCCACGTCCGCCATTGATCGTGCCCCATCAGTTCCCCCTCGCCGCCGCTCTCTCCGCCATGCCAGCACCTCCCCATTATCGCTATTTAGTGGTCGCGCGTCCGGGGGAGTGGTTTTCGCAGGAGTGGGCGAGCGATCAACGGGTTATTGGGGCTGGGTCGGATCGACGTTCGAGGAGGTCCCTTGTAGGGCCTTTGTCGAATGGGCTTCGAGGACGCAGATGGGCTTTTGACCAGTAGTCGGGCTCCTGGGCTCGTGCTTTACGGGTCTCGGTCAAATAGGCGTAACAATTGCCCCCATCGGTCGGGTTGATCGGCCTCGGCCGGTTCGGCTCGGCCGATGTGACCTCTGCCGATTTTGACGAGCTCGCCAGTCGATGCCGACTCATTTATTAGTCGTCATCATGAGTTGGCCCGTTCGATGTTTTTAAGGCGCGGGTTCCGAAGCGCCGTCGGCCTTCAGATGTTGCCACGTGTAGCGGCAAGCTTATCCCTGCCGTTCGCGGAGTCGTCTTAAGTGGAGAAGCCGAGGGATTCGTGAGCCGCCATCCCATCGTCTTTCTTCTTTGCGCTGATCCCCCTCCTGTCTGAGCTCTGCCCCATGTCGTCTTCTTCTGCTACGGGTTCGGTTCGGTCGGAGCGCGATGTGGCTCCAGGTCCGGCGGGTGGCACTCCTTCGGCGATTAGTCAGCATGGGGATGATCTTTCAGGGGTTCCTTCTGAGGTCTTGGCGTGGCCTTCGTCGATCTGTGCCACCGCCATCGGGAGCATGCGCTCCTCCTATCTGCTTCCGCCCTACTCGGCTCGTGCCCCTGGGGCTGACGAGCGGATCTGCTCTCCTGGTCCCAATGAGGTCGGGATATATGAGAAGTGCTTCCACTTCGGGCTCCGTTTCCCGCTTCATCCTTTTATCGTTGAGTTCCTTCAGGCCCACAATGTGTGCTTGTGTCAATTCTGTCCCAACGCCGTCGGGATCCTCGTCGGGTTCGTTGTCGTCTGCATGCTGAAGGGTGTGGTGCCCTCTCTCCGCCTCCTTGCCCAGTTCTACCGCCTGAGCCTACACCAATCGGGGGCGTGGATTTACATCAGCGCCCGCCCGAAGATGTCCCTGGTGCTGGGGTTGCCGAGCTCCCTGAAACGCTGGAAGGGGGAATATGTGTTCGTCACATTCCCCTCGAGTGTACCCTTCCCGGCTCGGTGGGTGGCAGCCGGTGCCGTTGTTCTTAATCCGGGTGAGCCGACGGTCGCTGAGCAGCAGACGGCGAGGGACATGCTGGCAATTCCTGCGGGGGAGCGCTCGATCGACTTCCTCTTTAGTGACCACAATTTGCGTAAGACGGTGTGGCCCCTAGGTAAGCTGCTCCGAACGTTCGCCCCTCGAAGTCGCCCAGGTTCTGCTCTGTCTCTCATTTCTTCCTTGGGTGCAGGTGGGCTCCCTCTCGGTTCTTCTCCTGCCAGCGCTCTTGTGCAGGTCCCAAACCCGGATCCGCGCCGAAGGGACCATGTGTTGGCGGTCCGGAAGAAGCAGCGGGTTGTGACCGCGTCCGGAGGTTCGAAGCGAAAGAAGATGTCGTCTCCCTCTCTCCCCTTGCAGGGGTCTCCCAAGAGGCTCCGGGAGGGGGTCGAGGGGGTCGACGTCCAGCCGACTGCCGACCGACCTCATCCTGCTCCCGTCGAGGTTGCCTGGCCGTGGGCCGGCCCTTCACCTCTCCCGGACGGCTCTCTCCCCGAGGCTTACAGTCGGTATCTTGGGGCGTTCCGCTCCGCTCCTGGCGAGTTCCCTTCGTCAGGAGAGGGTCTTCTTTGTCCACGCTTTCCAGTGGGGGAGAAGGAGTCGGTGTTCTCGAGCCGTGGAGCCGCCGCTCGTGTGGCCGAGAACTGTTGTCTCCCTCCCGACCAGGCGGTGTTGGACGGAGTCAGGGGCGATTGCTTGGCTACCTTCGTGATCCAGGCTGGTCAACAGGTAGTGCGTCTCTGCTTGTCCCCCCGTTCTCCAGCTGCTTTTGCCATCTTACCTTCGTTGCTTTGGCACAGTTGTCCTCGGTGGGCCTCTCGATGAGGCGCCAATTCGCGGCTCTTCCCAAAGCCAAATCCGTGGCTGGGCTAGGCCCTGAGGCCCCTGGCGAGGAGGAGGAGGAAGCTGGTCAGTTGGAGGAAGCGCGGGTCCAATCCCTGAACTCCCGCATAACTGAGCTGTCCTCTGCCCTGGAGGTGGCGGATCGCGAGAGAGCCGTGGCTCTGGCCGCGAAGTCCGAGGCCGAGACGCGGCTCGCCTCTCTTTTAAAAGACGTCGACGCGTCTGGAGGAGTCAAGCAGATCCCCGGCCCGGCTGCTGCCTCCGAAGCCTCGGAGCTCTCCGATCGTCTGGATGCGGCGGAGGAGCAGGCGAGGGCCCTAGCTGCCCAACTAGGAGAGAAATCCCGGGAGATCGAGAAGGAGAGGGCGGAGCACCAACGCCAGGTAGAGACCCTAGAGGCCCGGCTGCGTGGGCTCGAGGAGGTGGATCCTGCCCGGATCGCTCAGGATGCCGTGGCGGAGTATGCCACCTCCTTTGTGGAGACCGCCTTGTTGAAGGCGTACGAGAAGGGCTTCGCCCGGTGCCAGTCCGAGATCCAAGAGAAGTTCCCGCTCTCGGGGATCAACTTCGAGAAACTTCGGATGCACTCTGATGCCGAACGGGGTAAGGGGGGAGACCCTAGTGAGCCTCCAGCCTGTGGCTCCCCTGGCGCCCCCGGAGAAAAATGAGGGAGGGGAATGCCCCTCGACCTCTTCGTGTATCCTCCTGTATACCTTTTTGCTTTATCTGGAAGGGAATGAATTTAAAACAAATTTATTTCATAGGAAACGATACATCTATTGAAAGTACTTGCGTAAATATTCCGCATTCCAAGTGTGAGTGAGAACTCTCCCTTCCATGTCGGCTAGTCGGTAGGCTGCGGGTCCGAGGACTTCGACGACTTTGTAGGGTCCCTCCCATCTAGCCGCGAGCTTCCCTTTGCGAGCGGTATCGGTGGTGAAGCCCGCTTTCCGGAGGACCAGGTCCCCGAGGTGGAAGCTTCTCCCCCGCACCCGAGCGTTGTAGTATCGGGCCACCTTCTGCTTTTGGCGGACGATGGTGGCCAGTGACTGCTCCCGTCGCTCGTCGAGGAGCTCCAGGCTGAGCCCTAGGCCCTGCGAGTTCCGGTCTTCGTCAAAGTATTTGAGGCGAAGAGATTCTTCACCCAATTCGACCGGTACCACCGCCTCGGCCCCGTAGGTGAGCATGAAGGGGGTCTCGCCAGTAGCCTCCTTGTGGGTCGTCCGGTATGACCAGAGTATCCCGGGGAGCTCTTCCGGCCAGTTCCCTTCGGCGTCCTTCACTTTCTTTCGGAGGGGCTCTATGATACACTTGTTGGCCGCCTCTGCCATCCCGTTGGTTTGGGGGTGTGCTACCGAGGCAAAGAGGAGCTTGATTCCCCATTCCTCGCAAAAATCTTTAAACCCTGCTGAATCGAACTGCTTCCCGTTGTCTGTGACGATGGCCCGTGGTACTCCGAATCGGGAGATGATGGAATTCCACACGAAGCTTTTCGCTTTCTTCCACGTGATGGTTGCCAACGGCTCGGCCTCGATCCACTTGGTGAAGTAGTCCACTGCCACGATCAGGTGCTTCCGCTGCCCTCGTCCTGGCTTGAACGGTCCGAGGATGTCGAGCCCCCATTTCGCAAAGGGGAGGGGGCTCACGATGGGGATGAGCTCTGACGGGGGAGTCGAGATGTGGTGGGCGTACCTCTGGCATTCTTGGCATTTCTGCACGTAGCTTGTAGCATCTTTGGCCAAGGTCGGCCAGTAGTACCCCTGCCTTAAGATCTTCTGCGCGACTATCTTGCCCCCGTGGTGATTCCCGCAGATCCCGTCGTGAACCTCCTGTAGGACGTAGTCAGCTTCTTGCGGTCCGATGCACTTCAGGTATGGGAGGACGTCCGTCTTGGTCCAGCGTCTCCGGTAGAGCGTCCCCTCATGGATCACGTATCGGAGTGCTTTTCTCTCCAGGGTTCGGCGCTCATCCCCATCGGCCGGCACCTCTCCGTGGGTGAGGTATCGGATGATCGGGTCCATCCAGGTGGGCTCTTGGTCGATCGCCATCACCTCGTGCTCCATCGTGCTGGGGGACGGCAGGTTCTCTACGTAGATGGTGCGGCCCAGCTCCTTTGGCGAGGACGAGGCCAGTTTGGACAACGCATCGGCCCGCGCATTCTCTGATCGTGGGAGGTGTAAGACCTCCACGTCCTTGAATTTGGACATCGCCGCTCTGGCGACTGGGAGATACCTCTGCATCGCCTCCTCCCGTGCCTCGTAACTCCCTAAGAGTTGGTTGACAATGAGCTTCGAGTCGCTGAGGAGGCGGACGGACTCGGCCCCGAGCTCCAGGGCCAGCCTCAGGCCGTTGATCACAGCTTCGTATTCCGCCACGTTGTTCGTGGCTGGGAACTCGAACCGCAACGCGTATTCCGCGATGTTCCCCTCCGGAGATCGGATCGCAATCCCGGCCCCTCCTCCTGACTGCGTGGCCGACCCGTCCACATGGACTATCCACGCTCCTGGATCCTCTGGCTGAAAGTGGTCAGCCGAAAGAAAGGACAAGGGTTGAGCAGTTACCGTCCCTGGGCCTTCTCCCTCTGGGGGGCCATTTCCTTCCGTCGTGCATTCGGCGATGAAGTCGGCTAGGGCCTGTCCCTTGATGGCCGTGCGCGGTTTGAATCGGAGGTCGAACTCGCTCAGTTCCACTCCCCAGTTTAGCATCCTTCCCATTCGATCGAATCTCTTGAGGTTCTGTTCTAGCTGTGAGTCGGTCAGGATCAGTATGGTGTGGGCCTGGAAATAGGGTCGGAGCCTTCGCGCTGAGAGGACGAGGGCGTACGCCAGTTTCTCCATGGGCGAGTATCGCACCTCCGCCCCCTTCAAGATCCGGCTCGTGTAATATACCGGCCATTGCACCCCGCCGTCCTCCCGGATCAGCACCGAACTCACAGCTTCCTCCGCGCACGCCAGGTAAAGGCTCAGCGACTCCCCTTCCCGGGGTTTGGACAGGAGAGGGGGGCTGCGGAGATACTCTTTGAGGTCCCCGAACGCCCGGGAGCAGTCTTCGTCCCAGAGTATCGTCTTCCTATTGTTCGGAGGTTCCGCGATTGCTTTCCTCAGGACCTTGAAGAAGGGAAGCGATCTTTCCGCTGATTTGGAAAGGAATCGCCCCAGGGCTGCGATGCGCCCGTTCAGCCTCTGTAGCTCCTTGATCGTCGTCGGCTCGCGCATGTTAACCAGCGCCTCGATCTTGTCGGGATTAGCTTCAATACCACGATTAGTTATCATAAATCCCAAGAATTTGCCAGATCTTACCCCGAACGTGCATTTCGCGGGGTTGAGCCGAATGTGGTGTCGCCGTAACCGCTCGAAGGTCTCCCGCAAGTCGGCGATGTGGTCTTCCGGTCGCCTTGACTTGACAAGCATGTCGTCGACGTAGACTTCTAGGTTCCTCCCGATCTGGGAGCTGAACACCTTGTTGACCATTCTCTGGTAGGTGGCCCCCGCGTTCTTCAAGCCAAAGGGCATCTTCTTGTAGCAGTAGGTTCCCCGGTCCGTCGTGAAGGCTGTCATCTCTTCGTCCCGGGGGTCCATCTGGACTTGATTGTACCCGGAGTAAGCGTCCATGAAGCTTAGCATCTCGTATCCCGAGGCGTTGTCCACCAGGTGGTCGATGCGCGGCAGGGGGTAGCTATCCTTGGGGCAGGCCTTGTTGAGGTCACTGAAGTCCACGCACATTCGCCACTTCCCGTTGGGTTTTTTGACCATCACCACGTTCGACAACCACTCCGGGTACCAGACTTCTCGTATGAAGCCGGCATCGAGGAGACGCTCCACTTCCTCGGAGGCTGCCTTCATCTTCTCGCCGCCCAGGTTACGCTTCTTCTGCCTAACCGGTTTGAAGTTGGGGTCGGCGTTGATCTGGTGGACGATCACCTGGGGGTCCACGCCGGGCATGTCTTCAGGCGACCAGGCGAAGATGTCCAGGTTCGCCTCCAGGCATTCGATCAGCTGGTCCCTTAGGTCCGGGCTCAGCCCTCTCCCGATCGAGACGAACCGGCCCTCGATGTCCGTGACCGGGATTTGCTCCTGCTCCTCCGCAGGGGTGGGCCTAGGCCCACTCCTTAAGTCGAGCGCAGCCATCCGGTCAGCTAGGCGATCCTCGGGACCTTCCTCCGCCAGTTGATAGCAGGTATTCGGTCTCCCCGCGTCGCCTTCGACTTGCCCCATCCCCCCCGGCGTTCGGAACTTAATGGTCCGATGGAGGGTCGAGACCACCGCGCCGACGGCGTTGAGTAGGGGTCGGCCGATGATCCCATTGTATTCCGACCCGATCCCCAATACGATGAATTCCACCGCTAGGGTCACAGAGTCTGGTGTGTTTCCGAGCGTTACCGGGAGATGGATAGTGCCGATGATGGGGGTGGAGTGACCCGTGAATCCGACCACGGGACCCGAACGAGGTCGCAAGTCTCCTTTCTGCCGGCCCATCTTCTCCAGGGTTGACATAAATAGGACGTCACAGGAGCTGCCGGTGTCGACAAGCAGTCGTCGCACTAAGGTAGTGTCTATGACCACTGATACCACCAAAGCCGCGTCCGAGCTGCGTGCCGTTACGGGCGCACTCGGTCTCCCAACCGGTGGGGAAGGGGAGGGCATCCCGGCCCTTTCCTCACGACTCTCCTCGCGTCGGTCCCGTGCCCATTCTTGGCAACGATGGCGGGGCCTGTCGCCCCGCGTCGGGGCCTCGCCCTTCTTCCGCCGAGAGGAGGGAGGCCGCGTCATCGCGGATGTGGTTTGTTTCTTCGTGGGACAGTTTTCGTTCCCACAGACGGCGCCAGATGTTTCAGAGTGTTTTCTCACTACAAAGCGTTGACCGTGGAGAACCCGGTCAACGTGGTCGAGGGGCCCGCTTCGGGTCCCTCGGGGGCTTCGAATCGGTGTAGAAGGGGCGAGGGGTAGCCTCGGCCCTGGTTGAGACGCTCGGCCTCGGACAGGAGTGCTCGGCCTCGGCTGGGAGGGGGACGAGGGGTAGCCTCAATCGCCCGGGTAGATGCACGGCCGACGGGTGGCGAGGGTGAGTCTCGGACTCGATTAGGATGCTCGGCCTCGGTAGGACGTGTTCGGCCACGGCAGGCTGACGGTGAGGGGAAGCCTCACTGTCCGGTTGATCGAGTGGTCGGAGAGGGGCGAGGGGTAGCCTCGGCCCGTTGATCTGTTGTCCACCTGCGCAGACGAGAACGCTCGTCAGGGGGCCGGACCTTGGTTCCGGCCAAATCCCCTCCGATGCCTAAGTCAGATAGAGATCTGAGAAAGGAGGCCCGGCGGAGACGGTCCGACTCGTGAGGAGATCGTGACGGCGTCTCTCGGCGCGAGCGGGGGAGGAAGGAGATGAATTGGGGGAACGAGGTCGTTGATGGAGTACCTTAGGTTTTGTTACCTGAGATGCGGTCCCTTTCTTCGTCGTCTTCCTGGCCCTTTTGTAGAGCTCCCGCGTGATTGCCTATGACCCACGTCCCACGTCCGCCATTGATCGTGCCCCATCAGTTCCCCCTCGCCGCCGCTCTCTCCGCCATGCCAGCACCTCCCCATTATCGCTATTTAGTGGTCGCGCGTCCGGGGGAGTGGTTTTCGCAGGAGTGGGCGAGCGATCAACGGGTTATTGGGGCTGGGTCGGATCGACGTTCGAGGAGGTCCCTTGTAGGGCCTTTGTCGAATGGGCTTCGAGGACGCAGATGGGCTTTTGACCAGTAGTCGGGCTCCTGGGCTCGTGCTTTACGGGTCTCGGTCAAATAGGCCTAACAAGTCCCATATCGAGTAAATAAAAAGAAAGATATATGGTTAAATATGTTATGAGTCATGACCCTGATATAATTAATCCTTTTGAACCAATATGCGTTTCAAACATATTTGGTATTTCCATTCTAGTTCGATGGGTTCTGATACCAACGGTTAGGCTTTTATGCCCACTTGATATGCTTATCAACTAGACAATTATCCCGCGGAATTTCAAGAATCGTTGAACCAACGCGCAAAGCTAATGATTTTCTCTACAAAATCAGTAACAAATCAATATATGAAAAGTAAATATAAAACAAAAGAGAAACACACACCTGCCATCAATATTTATATTGTTTTCATCCAATTCTTGATGTACGGCTTGTTGGAGAGATCACGTATGCTTCAATAATATTAAGATTACAACAAGCCTGATATGAATTTTGAGAAGAAAATTTAAAGGAGAAAACTAAATTTGGCTCTCAAATAATCTTCAAATCTCATTATTTTTACCCACAAGAAATGCCTCATGATCTGCAAAATAACCTCCATGGATGGCTTTCGCATCTTGAAGAAAACTTAATCGAAACATCCTTAAATATCCTTCAAATAAATACAAAAATCCATTGCACTATGTCGGGTTTAAAACTTTATCAAATTCGAAATCCGTCATGCGCTCGCATCTGTTGCCGCTCCATCGTCGGCTTCCTCTGCACCGTTAGATCCAGGCGGGATCGCCTCACGTTACATCACGTCACCACATCTCAGCGTGGCCGCGTTGGCACGAAATTGTGCATGTTGCCATTGTATGGTCCACATTTCGTGCATATGCAGGCCGCACTTGCTGGTAGGCTGCACGGTCCATCTTCGAATAATAGGGGAAGTTCATTGCAAAAGTGGGCTGGGCAGCACTTTTCACCTAATTGGGCTGCGAAAAATCTAACTTCTGGGATTCAGAAACTACATGTTTTAGGCACCAAAAAATATCTAAACAATCATTATAAATTCTATATGAATCTTGGGTAATTTAGGTGTTTTGTATCAAACTTTTTAACATGTCACCTTGATACAAACATACCCCAAAGACGGAGCTAAAATGAATCTCCAAATCTTTCGCATTGAAAAGAACCACATCATTGTGATGACAGTATAATTGGCTAGTGGGCTTTGCACTAAGAGTCACCAACTAACCGATTGTCCAACAAATCCCTTTTGAAGGGTAAATTTCAAATTCATCGCATCACTTGAATCTATAACCTGAAGCAAACCTATAGTGTTTCTCTATACCATCATGTGGCGCTCTAGCACCTTTTCAAGTAAAGTTAGTTTGAGCCCTGCTCAAACTTTGCAAACGACTTATCTATCACCGGGTTCTCCTTTTGTTGAATTATCTTAGGATATGCTATCACATCGATATGTTCCTTGGCACACCTCTACTCTAAGTTTGCATCCACACCCAGTGCATCCAAATTCAATGCGTCTACATCGACCCTATCTCACGTAGGATCTCTATGCACATGTAATGTATATGACAAATTCATGTTCTCATAGTGAGCTGGGATCTTTACGGTGCATCGCTTCACTCTACTAATAATTGAGTCCTGCATAGTAGCTCTAGGATCTTTACCTCGACTATTACTCTTATTACCACCTTCGCCATCGGTGTCTGTAGTAGTATCTTCATGTGAACCATCGTCGGCCCTTTTCCAATATGTATGGCAATCTTACGATTTGGAATATGCACATCTATGTCATTGGCACATCCTTCCCTTCACATGTTTTAATACTTCGTGAAACCTTTCCTTGCAGTATCACCGACTCATAAAAATGACACATATCGATCAACCAAGATCTTTGTATATGAACTCCAAACTTTGTAACACTTACCAACATCCACTATCCCAACACGACACACTTCTTTTCATTGATACCGAACTTGTCTCCTTACTCGTGAACGTAAACTAGACATTCAATCATTTGAAGATAATCTAGCTCCATTGGCTTACCTATCCAAACCACGTCAATAAATTTCCTTGTTGATCGCTGATGATGCATTTTGTTCATAAAGTAAGTTACGGTCGATGTAAATTCGGCCCAAAATCCCTTCAACAATCTTTATGTCAATATGAGATGCATTGTCTCTCTAAAAGTGTCTTGGTTATCCTTTCCTTAAATCAATTCGACTGCTGATCTGTTGGTGTAATGAAATGCCTATACTCACTGCTCCCCATAGAATTCCTTAAATTCAGTAGAAGTAAATTCGTCACCATTGGCGGAAATTAACATTTTAAACTTCTTTCTCTTTTGACTCTTCAAATGTATCTTCCTGTTTTGAAGTTCCAAAATGCCTTTGACTTTTCTTTCATTACTTAAACCTAAACTTTTCTGAAGAAATCATTGACAAATGATATGAAGTAACAAGCTCCACTTAAAGAGTGAACTGGTACATTGCCTTAAACATCGGTATGAATATATTTAAGAATCACTCTAGTGTCATGCTTTTTCTAACCGAAACTAATATTCATTTGCTGACCATTGATACAATCCTTAGAAAACTATAGTTCCTTGAAGTTCACATCTTTGATTATACCCCCGCTTCCTCAAAACATCCAAGCTCTTCTTCACGGCATGTTCAAATTTGAGATGCACAACCTGGTGGAATCAATCTCCTACAGACTCTCAGTTGGACTTTCTTATTATCGTTGTCCCCTTCAGCAGGTATAAGTCTTTGATTTTTCCATGTCTCATGACACTATAAATCCAGTTGATATCTTTAGAGCTTTCTTCTCTATTAAAACCTTGCAAACTCATGTAATCCGATGTTCCCAAAAAACTAATAACTTTCTTCGCTTGGGAACATGCTACACGTTGATGAGTGTGTGCAATATTGCATCAACATCTTGATTCTTATCAAACCAACTCCAACAGCCTTCTATGCATCATTTTTATCCATAATGACAGATGCATTTTTCTTCTTCTGGTAGGTACAGAAATCACTAACTATTTAGTGTCATGTAGAACGACGTCCCAAAACTCATGACCCATGCATGATTTCTAGCATTCGATGGGCATGCTGTGGGCACACGTAGGTCTTCTCTCTTCAAACATCCCCCATTTGCACAATTGCAACTAACAAGATGTTGATATGTTCTTATTGTCTATGTTCTTCTTTGATAGTCTCTCTTTCAATGTTCGTGGTTCTTACAAATATAACACGATGTGTTTCTAGTCTTTAATCTCAATCTCCTTCTATTGTCGCCTTTCACATTGCTTCGTCATGAAGTAAATCTTCGTCCTGAAGTAAATAAGCCATATCTGTCTGAATCTCCTCTGTTCAAACCAACTTATATCGTTTGATCTCTTAACTCCTTGTTATAGAGCCTAACCTTCACGTCCTAGTGTATCCCAATTGTAGACTTGTATCGACGAACGTCATGTATCACTATGGTAATGACGAGGAAAATCATTACCGCACGCTCTGCTACTACAGTCAATCAAATGGTCCTCATATTCATCACTAAACTGTTGATGCTCCGCCACTACAGTCAATCCAATGGCCCTTATACTCCTTTATTTTATTAATTGTAATCTCCTCTAATACCTGATAAATCATATTGTTTGATAAATTAAGTTAGATTGTTATCATAGCTGAATCATTTATCTCTAAGATATATGTCGGTTCGATGGGCATGTTGTGGGCACACGTATGTCTCCTCTCTTCAAACATCCCCCATTTGCAGAATTGCAACTAACAAGATGTTGATATATTCTTATTGTCTATGTTCTTCTTTGGTAGTCTCTCTTTCAATGTTTATGGTTCTTACATATATAATGTTAGGATCTAACAAAGATGGAATTTTTATTAAAAAACAATAGCAAAATAGGAAGATAAATGAGCACAAAAGAGGTGTGCTCTCCTCCCAAGACGCCTAGAGGACGTCCGCACTCATCTACCTAAGGAATCACCAAATAACAATCATCAAAATAGCATACGTAAATAAGAGAAGGCTACCCCCTATTTATAATAGAAACTAGGGCAATCCTAGTCCAAAGGGGACTTGGCCAGCCAATCCTACTCCAAGGAGGACTCGGCCTAGGAAGGGGAATGCGAGTAGGACTCGGCTTTGGAGGGGGAATGCGCCATGGGCCTCCCCTTGCGCAGGGCCCTGCGGGTGTAAACCCGCAGGGGCGGCTGATGGGCCAGAGGCCCATTAATACTCCCCCCAAAGAGCCACCTTGTCCTCAAGGTAGAAGTCTGGAAAACGTGCCACCATATCATCTATGTCCTCCCACGTGCTATCGTGCTCTGGTAAGCCTCTCCACTGTAATAGCACCTGCCGACCGCCAGTGTCGCTTTGTCGAACCCCTTTCAGCAACTCGGGCTCCATCCTCACCTCCATATCAGCAGTAAGGGTCTCTGGTAATGTAGGGGAAGAGGTGTGGTTGCCAATGGCCTGACGCAATTGTGAGACATGGAAGACTGGGTGAATGATAGATCCTGGGGGTAAACGCAACCTGTAAGCCACCGGTCCTATCCTCGCCTCGATCTCAAAAGGCCCAAAATACCGCGGTGCCAACTTTTCATTCCTCCTATGAGCTACCAACCTCTGCCTGTAGGGCCTCAGCTTCAGATATACCATATCACCAACCTCAAAGTGTACGTCTCGACGGTGGAGGTCTGCCTGTGCCTTCATCACCTGCTGAGCCCGTGTCAAATGGAGCTTCAGCTCCTCTAGAATCCGGTCCCGCTCTGCCAGGTACTGCTCCACATCAGACACCGGAGTTGTCTCATGACCGTAATGAAGTAAGTGCGGAGGGTCTCTGTCATATAAAATCCGGAAGGATGTAATTTGCGTCGCCGTGTGGTATGAAGTGTTGTACCAGTATTCCGCCCACGGTAGCCAACGTGCCCACTCTGGATTCTCTGAGATGAAGCAGCGCAGGTAAGTCTCCACACTCCTATTTACCACCTCCATCTGACCATCAGTCTGGGGATGATAAGATGTGCTCCGCTTCAAGGCCGTCCCCTGTAATCTGAAAAGCTCCTACCAGAATTTGCTCTGAAATACCTTGTCTCTATCCGAGACTATGGACTTTGGCGGGCCATGCAAACGAATGACCTCTCTCACAAAAATCTCTGCCATTGAAACGACGCTGTAAGGATGCTTAAGCGGGATAAAATGTGCATATTTGCTGAGGCAGTCTACCACAACAAAAATGACGCTGTAACCACCCGACTTTGGCAATCCATCGATGAAGTCCATAGAGAAGTCCTCCCAAACTCTGTCTGGTAAAGATAGCGGCTGTAGTAGTCCTCATGGGGACATGGCCTGATATTTGTAACACTGGCACACATCACACTCTGCCACCATCCTGGCGACATCCTTCTTCTGCCCCTTCCAGTAGACTTCCCGTGATAACCGCTGGTAGGTCTTGAGGACTCCAGAATGTCCTCCTATAGCACTGTCGTGGAACTCCCTGAAGATGGTCGGTATAAAAGTAGAAGTCCTCGGTATCACCAGCCGCCCCCAGTAAAGTAGCCGTCCATCCTGCAAAGAATATCCCGGGTACTCAGTCGTCCCCTGTAAAAGGGCATCTCGTATAGCCGCCAACTCCGGGTCCTGCTCTACCTCCTGCTGCAGTGAGCCCCAATCCTCGAGGATCGACACCGTAAGTACCGCTAACTCTGCCTCCTCCTCTCGCCGAGATAACGCATCAGTTGCATTGTTCTCCAATCCCGGGCGGTACTCGATCTCGAACCTGTAACTCATCAGCTTTCGCAGCCACTTCTGATGTTCCTCCGCTACCATCCGCTGCTCTAACAAGTACTTTAAGCTCCGCTGATCCGTGCGCACTATGAAGCTCCGTCCCAATAAATATGGTCTCCACTTCTGTATGGACAACACTATCGCCATCAGCTCCCTCTCGTAGACTGATCGCAATCGGGCCCTCGTGGTCAACACCTGGCTGTAGTAAGCTATGGGACGCTGCTCCTGCATCAATACTGCTCCCAGCCCATGTCCTGATGCGTCCGCCTCTACTACGAATGGTCTGGTGAAGTGGGGCAACGCCAATACTGGCACAGTGGTCATTGCCCTTTTCAGGGCCTCAAAAGCTGTCGTCGCCTCCTCCTCCCAGTGGAACTGATCCTTCTTCAATAACTCTATCAATGACCAGGCAATCGTCCCATGTCCCTCTACGAATCTGCGGTAGTAACCTGTAAGGCCCAAGAAGCCACGTAGCCCTCTGAGAGTAGTAGGGCGAGGCCAGTCCAGCATGGCCGATATCTTCGCTCTATCGGCGGCTACCCCTCCTGCTGATACCACGTGCCCCAGATACTCCACCTGCGGCTGTCCGAATAGACACTTCTTCCTGTTCAAATATAGCTGGTGGTACTGCAGCTCCTGAAAAACCACCTGCAGGTGGTCCAAACGCTCCTCCTGAGTACGACTGTACACCAAAATATCGTCGAAAAAGACTAATACAAATCGCCTGAGAAAGGGACGGAATACCTTATTCATGAGAGCCTGAAAGGTGGCCGGGGAATTAGTCAACCCAAAGGGCATGACCAGGAACTTGTAGTGGCCCTCATGCGTCCTGAACGTCGTCTTGGGCACATCCTCCTGTCGCATCCGTATCTGGTGATAGCCTGACTTAAGATCTAGCTTGCTGAACCAGGCTGCTCCGTGTAGCTCGTCCAAGAGCTCATCAATCACAGGTATAGGAAATTTATCAGGGACCGTCTCCTTGTTCAGCGCACTGTAGTCCACGCAGAACCGCAAGCTACCATCCTTCTTCTTCACTAATAACACTGGGCTGGAGAACGGACTCACGCTCGGTTGGATCACCCCTGCCTGCACCATCTCTGAAACCATCCTCTCTATCTCGTCCTTTTGATGCTGAGGGTAGCGGTAGGGCCGCACGCTAATAGGGGAAACACCCTCTCGTAGAACAATGGCGTGCTCGTGGTCCCGTGGTGGTGGAAGACCCCGAGGCTCCTGGAAGATCTCCCCAAACTGGTCCATCGGCTGCCGAACCTCTCCTGGAATGGGCTGCTCTGCACTGGCCTCTGCGCCTCCCTCACCTGTCAAATAGTGCAGCTCTACTAGGTATCCTCCTCCCTCTGTCTGGATGGTCCTAAACATGATCTTCAGAGAGACCAAAACTCTGCATAGGCTAGGGTCTCCCTGGAGTATCACTGCTCTCTCCGCCTCCTGAAACTCCATCCGTAGCAGCTTCCAATTTATGGTCATCTCTCTTAATGTCTGTAGCCAGGTCATACCCAAGATGACGTCAGTGCTCCCGAGGTCGAGAGGTAAAAAAATCTGCAATAATCTGTATTCCCTGCATAGTCAGCACCAGTCCCCTGCAAACTCTTCGGCTGCTCTACTTCTTCACTGTCCCCATCATCACGCTGAAGCTACCGCAGTCTGTCAGCTGAAGCCCATGCTGTGCTACCACCCTCCGGGAAATGAAATTGTGGGTAGCCACACTGTCAATAAGCACAGTCACCTCCTGGTCACCGATCTCCCCCCTCAGCTTCATGGTATGGTTCGGTGTGAACCCTATCACAGAGTTGAGGGACACCTCCGCCACGTCTAGCTGCTGGCCCTCTAGCTCCTCCTCTGCCTCAGCGGCCTCCTCCTCGACATCAGCGTCGTCGTCATCGTCCTCCAACAGAATCACCTGGAGCTTGCGCCCCGCGCACCGATGGCCTGGCGAAAACCGCTCATCGCACCGGAAACACAAGCCTTTCTGCCTTTTTTCCCTCATCTCCGCGTCCGTCATGCGTCTGAACTGCCCTCCAGTCACTGGCGCACTGCTCTTCTCTCCAGTCTTCTCCCGGCTCGTCTGGAACACCCCCGCGGGAGTACCTGCTCCTCCAGCCCCAGATGGGGCGCCCCTCGAAGTCTGACTGCTGTAGCTGCTCCGGACCCGCCTATCCTCGGTATGTGCATCCTCCACCATATGTGCCATCTCTATGACCTCTGAAAGCCCCCTGGGCTTGTAGGGTCTCACCGCTGCTCGCAGACTGAGGCGTAACCCCTTCAGAAAGGTGCCCTCCAGTGACTCATCCGACACGCCATGAACACGCCCTGCCAGTGTCTCAAATCTCTCAATGTAGTCCCGCACTGGCCCCTCCTGCCTGAGGGCGTACAGCTGCTCGTGTAAGTTCCCCAGTCGGGGGTCTCTGAATTTCTCCAGCACCAGGTCCTTTAGCTCCTCCCAGCTCCTAATTTGCTGCCGTCTCTCTTTCCACTGGAACCATCCCAAGGCACGCCCCTCCATGCAGATCGCCGCCGCCTCTAGTTTCTGGGCCTCGGTCATGTGATGTGCCGTGAAGTATCTCTCTGCGATAAACAATCAGGCGTGTGGATCCTCCCCTGAAAATAGCGGCATCTTCAGATTCCGGACTCTGCAGTCTCCTCCAAAACGTCCCTGCTCGGGTCTCCCTTCCTCTCTGTCCGGCGGCCGGTAATGCTGTCTCCTCTCGTCCAGGGTCTCGAAGCGCCTAGGTGGTCCTCCTCCGCGCCCCCCGTAGTCTCCACGATAATATCCTCGCCGGCCCTCAAAATCGTCCCATCCCGCGTCATCGCCGAACTCTGCCTCGTAGCCACCCCTGCCGTTAGAATAATAGTCTCTCCCGCGTCCGTTGCCGTATAAAGGATCATTAGCTGTTGGTCGACGCTCCGGAGGGTCACAAAATCCTCCCGAAAACCGTCCGTAACCCTCCTCGCTCGCTGTCCGTCGTCCGGGGGGCTTAAAAAATCCGTCGGGTGGCTGTCCGCGCGCTCCCCCTCCTTCGGGCTGCTGCCAGGGGGTCCCTGCCCCTGGCCGGCCCTGCCGTGCTGCTCCCCTCCCCCTGGCGGCTGCCAGTGGGGCTCCGGCCCCCTGTAGTGTTCTGTCGGGCCCCTCCGGGGCTGTCGGAGGGGCAGCAGGCCCTGTCGGGCCTCTGGCAGGGCCGGCGGGCCCTGCCGGAGGTCCGGCAGGGTCGCCGGACCCTGTCGAGCCCCGGCAATGCCTGGCCTCCCCTGTCGGGGACCGGCGCGGCGGGGGAAGGCCCCCCGCCTCTCTCATGTGCTGCCCGCGGCTCCCGATGGCTAAGGGGGTTCGGTCGGATCTCCCCTTGGCCGTGGCGCTCCCAATTTGGGCGGCTAGGGCCGCCGCCCCCTCTTTGGCTCTCCAACGCCTTCCGCCGTACCTCCTCATGGTAGTCCACCCTCCACGGCTCGACGTCGTCTTCATCATCCAATTCCTCCACGTAGTAGGGTTGATTTTGGGGAAGAATCTCATCTTTCTCCTTCTCCTTCTTCAAAGGTGCCGTCTTTGGTGTCGGATTATGGTTTCCTTCGCTTTTGGAGTTCGTCGCCAATTGATTTAGGGCTCCCATCAATTGCGCGAATTGATCGTCGTGCTTTGCTTGATTTGACGCCAATTGGGAGATGGATGTAGTTAATTTTGCCATGAATTCGTCGTTTCCCGTCAAGGACTTTTTGATTGCCTCAATTTCGCCCGTGAATTTCGCCTCCAACGTCTCAAATTTGTCTTGCGATCTTGTTGAAGCCGCCATGGATCATCACGTGCTCTGATACCAAATTGTTAGGATCTAACAAAGATGGAATTTTTATTAGAAAACAATAGCAAAGTAGAAAGATAAATGAGCACAAAAGAGGTGTGCTCTCCTCCCAAGACGCCTAGAGGACGCCCACACTCGTCTACCTAAGGAATCACCAAATAACAATCATCAAAATAGCATACGTAAATAAGAGAAGGCTACCCCCTATTTATAATAGAAACTAGGGCAATCCTAGTCCAAAGGGGACTTGGCCGGCCGGCCAATCCTACTACAAGGAGGACTCGGCCTAGGAAGGGGAATGCGAGTAGGACTCGGCTTTGGTGGGGGAATGCGGCATGGGCCTCCCCTTGCGCAGTGCCCTGCGGGTGTAAACCCGCAGGGGCAGCTGATGGGCCAGAGGCCCATCATATAACACGATGTGTTTCTAGTCATTAATCTCAATCTCCTTCCATTGTCGCCTTTCCCATTGCTTCGTCATGAAGTAAATCTTCGTCCTGAAGTAAATAAGCCATATCTGTCTGAATCTCCTTTGTTCAAATCAACTTATATCGTTTGATCTCTTAACTCCTTGTTATAGAGCCTAACCTTCACGTCCTAGTGTATCCCAATTGTAGACTTGTATCGACGAACGTCATGTATCACTATGGTAATGACGAGGAAAATCATTACCGCACGCTCTGCTACTACAGTCAATCAAATGGTCTTCATATTCATCACTAAGCTGTTGATGCTCCGTCACTACAGTCAATCCAATGGCCCTTATACTCCTTTATTTTCTTAATTGTAATCTCCTCTAATACCTGATAAATCATCTTGTTCGATAAATTAAGTTAGATTGTTATCATAGCTGAATCATTTATCTCTAAGATATATGACGATAAAGTATTAATATCATACACCATCCCATGGACATGATCCTTCCTCGATATTACCTTCATCTTGTATTGTCATATCTCGAAATTTCCTTTGCCATTAAACTTTTCAATTTTGTATTGCCTTTAACCATTGCATATGAACCATACATATATACGAGCTTAAGCCAATTGCTACGCCTGTTGCATCAATTTTAAAAGAACCTCTGCTATTACATTGAACTTGATTCACGAAACTTGTTTTGATACCGATTGCTAGCTTTGATACCAACTATTGGAATCCTATGCCCACTTGATATGCTTATCAAATAGACAATCACTCTGCAGAATTTCCAAGTATCGTTGAACTAATGAGCAAACCTAATAATTTTTTTACAAAACATGCAACACACAATACATAAAAATTAAACGCAAAACAAAAAACACGTACCTAACACAAGATTTATAACGATTCCACTCAATTCTTGATGTATGTCTAGTTGAAGAGATCATTTATGCTTTAATAATCTTGAATTACAAAGTATGTTGCTTGGTTCAAGGAAAAATCAAGCATGATATGAATTTGAAGAAGAAAGCTAATTAAGAAAACTGTCTCTCAAACAATTCTCGAATCTCACTATTTTTACCCTTTGAAGAGACGTATGATCTCAAAAAAGTCTCCAGTGACGGGCTTTCGCACATTGAAGAAACCTTAGCTAAATACCTTCAAATATAAACCCAAACCAGCTGCACATTGTCGATTTTGAGTCCTTATCGGATTCGAAATTCGATGTGTATCCGCATCCATTATCGCTCTATCGCTTGCTTTCTCTGCGTTGTTGGATCGAGACGAGATCGCCTCACGTTGCGTCACGTGGTCGCATCTTAGCGTGCCCACTTCAGCACGTGATCGTGCTTGCTGCCACCGCATGGTCTGCGTAGCGCGTGCATCACGCATCTTGTGCTTGTGCTCGGACCGTGCTTGCGGGCCGTGTGCTGTGTGGGCTAAACTGTTCTTTCTAAAAAATGGCAAAAATTCACTGAAGAGGAAATATGTTGGGCTGCACTTTTCACCCGATTGGGTTGCGAAAACTCCATATTTTGGGCTTCAGAAAATCCATGTTTTAGGCTTCAGAAAATCTCTAAAAATCTCCAAAAAATACTCATAAATCCTAGAATAATCTTGGATAATTTTAGGTGTTTTATATCGCATTTTCAACAAGTTCATGGGTTTAGCTCCTTTTGATGTGCCCTCTTACATAGGCTACAACTCAGCAATCTGTTTTTCCTCCATTAATATATCATCTTAGTCATTACACTATTTGACCCTATTGCGAATTCTTTCGTTGTTAAAGCCGTCTCATTAGTTAATATAAACCTTGATTCGTGCCATTTCAATAATATCTTCTATGAAGCCCAAGACTTCTATTGTGCAGTCTTGTCATGTTCGACACTGTACCGAACATGATGCCATGTTATTTTTCAGTATGTTTTTTGAAATTGTATGTTGATGCATCATGTCATGCCCTGTTCATGCTAACGTATCTGTAAACAATTTGAAATCTTGGTCCTAGTCTCGGTATCGGTTGTTAGAACATCGGAACCAGCTAAATTGTAAATATCAGGTGATATGTATCAAAAGTATCGACTTTAGTTATTGACACCTTTGTCATAGCTCAATATGATAGTTATTGCAAGTAGATCTTCATCTTCATTTACCCTATATTATTTCTATCATAGTATCTTTTCTTTTTCTAACCAACTCCATCAGCATGTTATCCTTATAAATTATCCAAGCCAGTTCATCTTCATTTTTAAAAAATTTGATATCTTAGCCTCATACTATAATTGAAACTGGTTGATTCTCAGTAACTTGAAGACTTTTACATCACTCTAAATATCACCGATATTTTTGTCATGGCAGAAGAAACATCAGTAAGTTGATCTTAACATCGCATGCCTAGTGTTTTCAAGGCATGCCATTTTGGAGATGATGTCACATACATTTTAACTGCGAGCTGATGTCAGTTATTATTTCAGTTGTAAGCCGATATGTTGGTTGCAATTTTTGTCAAAAAGCAACCTTTTGTGAACACATTATCCAGGTCGGTTTTAATGGTTGTAAATTTGTAGTTTAATGTAGCTTATCAACGCAAATATATTTTAAATAAACTTTATGAGTTTATATCATTTATGTATGTTAAACGTGTATAGCATCCATATGAGATGTTTTTTTGCATTTGATATGGCATCCCAATACTTGATATATATGAAAGAATTTTTTAGAAATCCATGAAAACCTATGAAAAACTTGTCTAGAAATTGTTTGGAGAGAATGCGGAATAATACCAGAAGAATCCATGATGAGGAAGGAAGAAGAATTGGATTTGAGTCTTCTTGATTGTACAAATTGATAGAGGGAGATGAGAGCCCTTTCTTATCTCTTTCTGGATTACGCTTTTTCTGAAATGAGAAAGCGTTAAAAAAGAAATCACCGTACTTCAACAAGGGACCACACCCTTATTTATATATTTTGCATTTTACTAATCAGCCCATCATTAATTAGTAATTGCATTAGGAATTCCACACATTTACAAATAAGTATCCATACTTATTATTACAACACGTATGCGTCCACACGTCCAAATGCAAATACGGGTTATATACAATGGTATGAAGTCCATACTTCCAACAATATATCCTTGATATATCTCCAATATCAGCCATCTGATTTTGTATTTTTCAAGTCGTCACGAGTCCGACTTCTAACATTTAGAACACTGGCATAGCGTGGTGTGTGTTTATCCTTGTTACAAATCTGATCTGAAAGTGGCTCATGTACCATTATCTGCAAAAAATTTTAAAAATCGACGACGCTGATGGTTAAATGAGATTTTTTAAAACCATAATATGAAATAGAATAGCATTTTAAATGTTGGTAACTCAAATTCTAAATCTCCTCTTATATTAACTTGTTATTAGTTAAGATTAATTGGTGGAATTTGCCAGTTTTGGATTATCAACCAATTTCAGATGTAATGTATTGACATGCTCGAAATCCAATACAATACTTGTGATACGTATCAGTATCAGCCAAGATTTCAAACTTGGTATCCATATCTAACGATAAATATCTGCTTCAAATATTTAGAGAACAATTGCTCCATCATGAGGCAATTATCCGGCTTTTATCTAACATGTCCAGATCCTCCTCCATCACAGGATCTGGATAGGAAGTTACAATGAGGGATGAACGTAACCAACCAAACTGCATAAGCGATATAATAATTGTGCAGTCTGCAGCTACCTGTTTCTTCTTCTACTGCTATTACAAATCACTGTTTTACTCATTGATCAAGACTTTATTATTCTATATCAAACTTTGAGTTTACTATGTTCTGCTTTGCCTATGGCGGCTTAAAATATTCATACTAGATTATTAGTCACATGCATGTGGGGGGAGGTTTGCATATTCTAGATTGGAAATAACTGTATCCAAGTATTTCACGCATTGATTCTATGTCTGTGCGTAGTGATATAGATTGCATGCTGTCCTCCACACAGATCTTGCATATATTGTGGAGTGCTAAGAGTAGAATAAGAGTAGAAAGGATAATACCAACTTCTTTGTCTTTCCAAGCTAGTAGTCTTTGTTTGATTTACATCATCAGCGCACAACTCATCACCTTAATCTTTTCGTGATGCTGGTATCATTTATGGGGTTTTGGTTTTTATTCTGCGTGTGTTTTAACATATCAGCTTAAGCTTTTCATAATGCTTCTACAATTTCCCCATCTCAGGTATTCCCACGGGACTCTCCCTTGGCGATCGACATGTCCACTGCCATTCTCACGCTATCAGAAAATGGTGATCTTCAAAGAATCCACGACAAATGGCTAACAAGGAGCGCATGCAGCTCTCAGACTGATGAGATTGATTCAGAGCGTCTCCATCTATCCAGCTTCTGGGGCTTGTTTCTTATATGCGGGATTGCTTGCTTTCTCGCTCTCCTAATATACTTTATCCTCATGTTGTGGCAGTTCATGCGTCACGTCCCTCCAACGATACCAGAATCGTCTCGCCAAGGCAGCTCAAGATCGAGCCGCACTTTCCACACTTTCCTGTCTTTTGTTGATGATAGGGAAGAAGATGCCAAGAGCAAGGCCAATAGAAAGCAAATGCAGAGGGAACTCAGTGACAACATGAATGGTGCTAATATTGGCAGTTAGCTTTATTCTTTTAGAGGCATGATTGTTTGAAAATGTATTTAGTTCTCTCACTTGTTTACATATATAATATGAAGAACTGACTGGTTTTTGTTACAACATTGGGGAACATTTGATCCAAAGATGTAAATACAAATGGTTCATATGTCTATACCATTTTTGTTTGTTGGAAGCTTGTAATCCTATAGTGATTGTCTCTAGTTTTGCTTGGAAAGAACATGAAGACAAGTTGAATTTGGTCAACAAAATTGTCAAGCATGCATGTCCATTGTTTTTTAGGATAGATGCAGGTCTCACGTGGCCATCATCCTAAGCCATTTTCAGAAAGAGGACTATTTGCACCGCATCCTTGCGGTGCATGCAATCATTTTTTTTCTTCCAAAAATAGCAATTTTTTTCTTCCAAAAATAGAAATAATAGAAATAGTAGGAGAGCGGATTGGTTTGAGTAGACTTGGAAGGTGATGTTTTTGTCAAATATAGAAAGCAATGATGGCCTGCACCGTAAAGATGCGGTGCACATAGTCCAACTCTTCAGAAAGTAATCCGACCTTTTTGCACATAACTTCATTTAGATATCAACCTTGAAAATATCAATGGTATGAAAATATCAATGGTACGAATATGAAGAAAAATGCTTTATTAAAACACTAGCGAACAAAATAATTTATTAAAGCACTAATAAAAAATGGGAGTTGCTTTGCGCACATACTGTTTTACTTTGCGTACTATTGCTTAAATTTTTACTTCGTGCACATATCAATTAAATATTATTGTTTAAGTTTTTGCTCAACACAACCATAAATATCAAAAATACCCATGAGCCAAAAAAGCCTAAAATCATTGTATAAAATCATTTTAATTTCAAAAAAAAGTTATCACATGTACGTATCTACTGAAGGATGGTCCGAATTGTGTTAAAATCCTTTGTAAAAAGATTAAGGGATGAAAAACCTGAAATCTGTTGATCGCACGGGGAAAAATTTGGGCACGATTTAGGGAACGAAAAATCCGGCAAGAAGAATTCAGAGCTTTATTGGATGTAAAGAAAAGTTACGATTCTGAAAAAAAATCGCAAAATCGCTGCAATGAGTGATATTCGTATGCAAATCAAATTTTTACTCAATGTGCACAACAAGAAAAAATTTTGGGTGTTGTTCGCGTTAAGTAATTTTGGTTTGTAGAACGATTTTTTACTCACCGTGCACAACGTGCAAAAATGGATGGGTAAAATTTTGCGTGTTGTGCCCGTTGAATAAAAATGAATGAACAGAACAAATTCACTCAACACGCACAACAAGCAGATTTTTTTTGTATGAGGTGAGTAATTTTGGTCTGTTCATCCATTTTACTCAACGAACACAACGTGCAAATTTTTTGCATATAGTGTACGTTTAGTAATTTTGGTCTGTGCTAGCAGAATGTGATTGTAAATTGATTAAAATATTTTATAGGATATTAATAAGGTATAACCATATATAAATAAGAGGGAAAATAAAAAGAATAAACTATGTGTTTCAGAGTGTTTTCTCACTACAAAGCGTTGACCGTGGAGAGCCCGGTCAACGTGGTCAAGGGGCCCGCTTTGGGTCCCTCGGGGACTTCGAATCGGTGCAGAAGGGGCGAGGGGTAGCCTCGGACCTGGTTGAGACGCTCGGCCTCGGACAGGTGTGCTCGGCCTCGGCTGATAGGGGGACGAGGGGTAGCCTCAGTCGCCCGGGTAGGTGCACGGCCGACGGGTGGCGAGGGAGAATCTCGGACCCGATTAGGACGCTCGGCCTTGGTAGGACGTGCTCGGCCACGGCAGGCTGACTGTGAGGGGAAGCCTCACTGTCCGGTTGATCGAGTGGTCGGAGAGGGGCGAGGGGTAGCCTCGGCCCGTTGATCTGTTGTCCACCTGCGCAGACGAGAACGCTCGTCAGGGGGCCGGACCTTGGTTCCGGCCAAATCCCCTCCGATGCCTAAGTCAGATAGAGATCTGAGAAAGGAGGCCCGGCGGAGACGGTCCGACTCGTGAGGAGATCGTAACGGCGTCTCCCGGCGCGAGCAGGGGCGGAAGGAGATGAATTGGGGGAACGAGGTCGTTGATGGAGTACCTTAGGTTTTGTTACCTGAGATGCGGTCCCTTTCTTCGTCGTCTTCCTGGCCCTTTTGTAGAGCTCCCGCGTGATTGCCTCTGACCCACGTCCCATGTCCGCCATTGATCGTGCCCCATCAGTCCCCCCTCGCCGCCGCTCTCTCCGCCATGCCAGCACCTCCCCATTATCGCTATTTAGTGGTCGCGCATCCGGGGAAGTGGTTTTCGCAGAAGTGGGCGAGCGACCAACGGGTTATTGGGGCTGGGTCGGATCGACGTTCGAGGAGGTCCCTTGTAGGGCCTTTGTCGAATGGGCTTCGAGGACGCAGATGGGCTTTTGACCAGTAGTCGGGCTCCTGGGCTCGTGCTTTACGGGTCTCGGTCAAATAGGCGTAACAATTGCCCCCATCGGTCGGGTTGATCGGCCTCGGCCGGTTCGGCTCGGCCGATGTGACCTCTGCCGATTTTGACGAGCTCGCCAGTCGATGCCGACTCATTTATTAGTCGTCATCATGAGTTGGCCCGTTCGATGTTTTTAAGGCGCGGGTTCCGAAGCGCCGTCGGCCTTCAGATGTTGCCACGTGTAGCGGCAAGCTTATCCCTGCCGTTCGCGGAGTCGTCTTAAGTGGAGAAACCGAGGGATTCGTGAGCCGCCATCCCATCGTCTTTCTTCTTTGCGCTGATCTCCCTCCTGTCTGAGCTCTGCCCCATGTCGTCTTCTTCTGCTACGGGTTCGGTTCGGTCGGAGCGCGATGTGGCTCCAGGTCCGGCGGGTGGCACTCCTTCGGCGATTAGTCAGCACGGGGATGATCTTTCAGGGGTTCCTTCTGAGGTCTTGGCGTGGCCTTCGTCGATCTGTGCCACCGCCATCGGGAGCATGCGCTCCTCCTACCTGCTTCCGCCCTACTCGGCTCGTGCCCCTGGGGCTGACGAGCGGATCTGCTCTCCTGGTCCCAATGAGGTCGGGATATATGAGAAGTGCTTCCACTTCGGGCTCCGTTTCCCGCTTCATCCTTTTATCGTTGAGTTCCTTCAGGCCCACAATGTGTGCTTGTGTCAATTCTGTCCCAACGCCGTCGGGATCCTCGTCGGGTTCGTTGTCGTCTGCATGCTGAAGGGTGTGGTGCCCTCTCTCCGCCTCCTTGCCCAGTTCTACCGCCTGAGCCTACACCAATCGGGGGCGTGGATTTACATCAGCGCCCGCCCGAAGATGTCCCTGGTGCTGGGGTTGCCGAGCTCCCTGAAACGCTGGACGGGGGAATATGTGTTCGTCACATTCCCCTCGAGTGTACCCTTCCCGGCTCGGTGGGTGGCAGCCGGTGCCGTTGTTCTTAATCTGGGTGAGCCGACGGTCGCGGAGCAGCAGACGGCGAAGGACATGCTGGCAATTCCTACGGGGGAGTGCTCGATCGACTTCCTCTTTAGTGACCACAATTTGCGTAAGACGGTGTGGCCCCTAGGTAAGCTGCTCCGAACGTTCGCCCCTCGAAGTCGCCCAGGTTCTGCTCTGTCTCTCATTTCTTCTTTGAGTGCAGGTGGGCTCCCTCTCGGTTCTTCTCCTGCCAGCGCTCTTGTGCAGGTCCCAAACCCGGATCCGCGCAGAAGGGACCATGTGTTGGCGGTCCGGAAGAAGCAGCGGGTTGTGACCGCGTCCAGAGGTTCGAAGCGAAAGAAGATGTCGTCTCCCTCTCCCCCCTTGCAGGGGTCTCCCAAGAGGCTCCGGGAGGGGGTCGAGGGGGTCGACGTCCAGCCGACTGCCGACCGACCTCATCCTGCTCCCGTTGAGGTTGCCTGGCCGTGGGCCGGCCCTTCACCTCTCCCGGACGGCTCTCTCCCCGAGGCTTACAGTCGGTATCTTGGGGCGTTCCGCTCTGCTCCTGGCGAGTTCCCTTCGTCAGGAGAGGGTCTTCTTTGTCCACGCTTTCCAGTGGGGGAGAAGGAGTCGGTGTTCTCGAGCCGTGGAGCCGCCGCTCGTGTGGCCGAGAACTGTTGTCTCCCTCCCGACCAGGCGGTGTTGGACGGAGTCAGGGGCGATTGCTTGGCTACCTTCGTGATCCAGGCTGGTCAACAGGTAGTGCGTCTCTGCTTGTCCCCCCGTTCTCCAGCTGCTTTTGCCATCTTACCTTCGTTGCTTTGGCACAGTTGTCTTCGGTGGGCCTCTCGATGAGGCGCCAATTCGCGGCTCTTCCCAAAGTCAAATCCGTGGCTGGGCTAGGCCCTGAGGTCCCTGGCGAGGAGGAGGAGGAAGCTGGTCAGTTGGAGGAAGCGCGGGTCCAATCCCTGAACTCCCGCGTAACTGAGCTGTCCTCTGCCCTGGAGGCGGCGGATCGGGAGAGAGCCGTGGCTCTGGCCGCGAAGTCCGAGGCCGAGACGCGGCTCGCCTCTCTTTTAAAAGACATCGACGCGTCTGGAGGAGTCAAGCAGATCCCCGGCCCGGCTGCTGCCTCCGAAGCCTCAGAGCTCTCCGATCGTCTGGATGCGGCGGCGGAGCAGGCGAGGGCCCTTGCTGCCCAACTAGGAGAGAAATCCCGGGAGATCGAGAAGGAGAGGGCGGAGCACCAACGCCAGGTAGAGACCCTAGAGGCCCGGCTGCGTGGGCTCGAGGAGGTGGATCCTGCCCGGATCGCTCAGGATGCCGTGGCGGAGTATGCCACCTCCTTTGTGGAGACCGCCTTGTTGGAGGCGTACGAGAAGGGCTTCGCCCGGTGCCAGTCCGAGATCCAAGAGAAGTTCCCGCTCTCGGGGATCAACTTCGAGAAACTTCGGATGTACTCTGACGCCGAACGGAGTAAGGGGGGAGACCCTAGTGAGCCTCCAGCCTGTGGCTCCCCTGGCGCCCCCGGAGAAAAATGAGGGAGGGGAATGCCCCTCGACCTCTTCGTGTATCCTCCTGTATATCTTTTTGCTTTATCTAGAAGGGAATGAATTTAAAACAAATTTATTTCATAGGAAACGATACATCTATTGAAAGTACTTGCGTAAATATTCCGCATTCCAAGTGTGAGTGAGAACTCTCCCTTCCATGTCGGCTAGTCGGTAGGCTGCGGGTCCGAGGACCTCGACGACTTTGTAGGGTCCCTCCCATCTAGCCGCGAGCTTCCCTTTGCGAGTGGTATCGGTGGTGAAGCCCGCTTTCCGGAGGACCAGGTCTCCGAGGTGGAAGCTTCTCCCCCGCACCCGACCGTTGTAGTATCGGGCCACCTTCTGCTTTTGGCGGACGATGGTGGCCAGTGACTGCTCCCGTCGCTCGTCGAGGAGCTCCAGGCTGAGCCCCAGGCCCTGCGAGTTCCGGTCTTCGTCAAAGTATTTGAGGCGAAGAGATTCTTCACCCAATTCGACCGGTACCACCGCCTCGGCCCCGTAGGTGAGCATGAAGGGGGTCTCGCCAGTAGCCTCCTTGTGGGTCGTCCGGTATGACCAGAGTATCCCGGGGAGCTCTTCCGGCCAGTCCCCATCGGCGTCCTTCACTTTCTTTCGGAGGGGCTCTATGATACACTTGTTGGCCGCCTCTGCCATCCCGTTGGTTTGGGGGTGTGCTACCGAGGCAAAGAGGAGCTTGATTCCCCATTCCTAGCAAAAATCTTTAAACCCTGCTGAATCGAACTGCTTCCCGTTGTCTGTGACGATGGCCCGTGGTACTCCGAATCGGGAGATGATGGAATTCCACACGAAGCTTTTCGCTTTATTCCACGTGATGGTTGCCAACGGCTCGGCCTCGATCCACTTGGTGAAGTAGTCCACTGCCACGATCAGGTGCTTCCGCTGCCCTCGTCCTGGCTTGAACGGTCCGAGGATGTCGAGCCCCCATTTCGCAAAGGGGAGGGGGCTCACGATGGGGATGAGCTCTGACGGAGGAGTCGAGATGTGGTGGGCGTACCTCTGGCATTCTTGGCATTTCTGCACGTAGCTTGTAGCATCTTTGGCCAAGGTCGGCCAGTAGTACCCCTGCCTTAAGATCTTCTGCGCGACTATCTTGCCCCCGTGGTGATTCCCGCAGATCCCGTCGTGAACCTCCCGTAGGACGTAGTCAGCTTCTTGCGGTCCGATGCACTTCAGGTATGGGAGGACGTCCGTCTTGGTCCAGCGTCTCCGGTAGAGCGTCCCCTCATGGATCACGTATCGGAGTGCTTTTCTCTCCAGGGTTCGATGCTCCTCCCCATCGGCCGGCACCTCTCCGTGGGTGAGGTATCCGATGATCGGGTCCATCCAGGTGGGCTCTTGGTCGATCGCCATCACCTCGTGCTCCATCGTGCTGGGGGACGGCAGGTTCTCTACGTAGATGGTGCGGCCCAGCTCCTTTGGCGAGGACGAGGCCAGTTTTGACAACGCATCGGCCCGCGCATTCTCTGATCGTGGGAGGTGTAAGACCTCCACGTCCTTGAATTTGGACATCGCCGCTCTGGCGACTGGGAGATATCTCTGCATCGCCTCCTCCCGTGCCTCGTAACTCCCTAAGAGTTGGTTGACAATGAGCTTCGAGTCGCTGAGGAGGCGGACGGACTCGGCCCCGAGCTCCAGGGCCAGCCTCAGGCCGTTGATCACAGCTTCGTATTCCGCCTCGTTGTTCGTGGCCGGGAACTCGAACCGCAACGCGTATTCCGCGATGTTCCCCTCCGGAGGTCGGATCGCAATCCCGGCCCGTCCTCCTGACTGCGTGGCCGACCCGTCCACATGAACTATCCACGCTCCTGGATCCTCTGGCTGAAAGTGGTCAGCCGAAAGAAAGGACAAGGGTTGAGCAGTTACCGTCCCTGGGCCTTCTCCCTCTGGGGGGCCATTTCCTTCCGTCGTGCATTCGGCGATGAAGTCGGCTAGGGCCTGTCCCTTGATGGCCGTGCGTGGTTTGAATCGGAGGTCGAACTCGCTCAGTTCCACTCCCCAGTTTAGCATCCTTCCCATTCGATCGAATCTCTTGAGGTTCTGTTCTAGCTGTGAGTCGGTCAGGATCAGTATGGTGTGGGCTTGGAAATAGGGTCGGAGCCTTCGCGCTGAGAGGATGAGGGCGTACGCCAGTTTCTCCATGGGCGAGTATCGCACCTCCGCCCCCTTCAAGATCCGGATCGTGTAATATACCGGCCATTGCACCCCGCCGTCCTCCCGGATCAGCACCGAACTCACAGCTTCCTCTGCGCACGCCAGGTAAAGGCTCAGCGACTCCCCTTCCCGGGGTTTGGACAGGAGAGGGGGGCTGCGGAGATACTCTTTGAGGTCCCCGAACGCCCGGGAGCAGTCTTCGTCCCAGAGTATCGTCTTCCTATTGTTCGGAGGTTCCGCGATTGCTTTCCTCAGGACCTTGAAGAAGGGAAGCGATCTTTCCGCTGATTTGGAAAGGAATCGCCCCAGGGCTGCGATGCGCCCGTTCAGCCTCTGTAGCTCCTTGATCGTCGTCGGCTCGCGCATGTTAACCAGCGCCTCGATCTTGTCGGGATTAGCTTCAATACCACGATTAGTTATCATAAATCCCAAGAATTTACCAGATCTTACCCCGAACGTGCATTTCGCGGGGTTGAGCCGAATGTGGTGTCGCCGCAACCGCTCGAAGGTCTCCCGCAAGTCGGCGATGTGGTCTTTCGGTCGCCTTGACTTGACAAGCATGTCGTCGACGTAGACTTCTAGGTTCCTCCCGATCTGGGAGCTGAACACCTTGTTGACCATTCTCTGGTAGGTGGCCCCCGCGTTCTTCAAGCCAAAGGGCATCTTCTTGTAGCAGTAGGTTCCCCGGTCCGTCGTGAAGGCTGTCATCTCTTCGTCCCGGGGGTCCATCTGGACTTGATTGTACCCGGAGTAAGCGTCCATGAAGCTTAGCATCTCGTATCCCGAGGCGTTGTCGACCAAGTGGTCGATGCGCGGCAGGGGGTAGCTATCCTTGGGGCAGGCCTTGCTGAGGTCACTGAAGTCCACGCACATTCGCCACTTCCCGTTGGGTTTTTTGACCATCACCACGTTCGACAGCCACTCCGGGTACCAGACTTCTCGTATGAAGCCGGCATCGAGGAGACGCTCCACTTCCTCGGAGGCTGCCTTCATCTTCTCGCCGCCCAGGTTACGCTTCTTCTGCCTAACCGGTTTGAAGTTGGGGTCGGCGTTGATCTGGTGGACGATCACCTGAGGGTCTACGCCGGGCATGTCTTCAGGCGACCAGGCGAAGATGTCCAGGTTCGCCTCCTGGCATTCAATCAGCTGGTCCCTTAGGTCCGGGCTCAGCCCTCTCCCGATCGAGACGAACCGGCCCTCGATGTCCGTGACCGGGATTTGCTCCTGCTCCTCCGCAGGGGTGGGCCTAGGCCCACTCCTTAAGTCGAGCGCGGCCATCCGGTCAGCTAGACGATCCTCGGGACCTTCCTCCGCCAGTTAATAGCAGGTATTCGGTCTCCCCGCGTTGCCTTCGACTTGCCCCATCCCCCCCGGCGTTCGGAACTTAATGGTCCGATGGAGGGTCGAGACCACCGCGCCGACGGCGTTGAGTAGGGGTCGGCCGATGATCCCATTGTATTCCGACCCGATCCCCAATACGATGAATTCCACCGCTAGGGTCACAGAGTCTGGTGTGTTTCCGAGCGTTACCGGGAGATGGATAGTGCCGATGATGGGGGTGGAGTGACACGTGAATCCGACCACGGGACCCGAACGAGGTCGCAAGTCTCCTTTCTGCCGGCCCATCTTCTCCAGGGTTGACATAAATATGACGTCACAGGAGCTGCCGGTGTCGACAAGCAGCCGTCGCACTAAGGTAGTGTCTATGACCACTGATACCACCAAAGCCACGTCCGAGCTGCGTGCCGTTACGGGGGCACTCGGTCTCCCAACCGGTGGGGAAGGGGAGGGCATCCCGGCCCTTTCCTCACGACTCTCCTCGCGTCGGTCCCGTGCCCATTCTTGGCAACGATGGCGGGGCCTGTCGCCCCGCGTCGGGGCCTCGCCCTTCTTTCGCCGAGAGGAGGGAGGCCGCGTCATCGCGGATGTGGTTTGTTTCTTCGTGGGACAGTTTTCCTTCCCACAGACGGCGCCAGATGTTTCAGAGTGTTTTCTCACTACAAAGCGTTGACCGTGGAGAGCCCGGTCAACGTGGTCAAAGGGCCCGCTTTGGGTCCCTCGGGGGCTTCGAATCGGTGCAGAAGGGGCGAGGGGTAGCCTCGGACCTGGTTGAGACGCTCGGCCTCGGACAGGTGTGCTCGGCCTCGGCTGATAGGGGGACGAGGGGTAGCCTCAGTCGCCCGGGTAGGTGCACGGCCGACGGGTGGCGAGGGAGAATCTCGGACCCGATTAGGACGCTCGGCCTTGGTATGACGTGCTCGGCCACGGCAGGCTGACGGTGAGGGGAAGCCTCACTGTCCGGTTGATCGAGTGGTCGGAGAGGGGCGAGGGGTAGCCTCGGCCCGTTGATCTGTTGTCCACCTGCGCAGACGAGAACGCTCGTCAGGGGGCCGGACCTTGGTTCCGGCCAAATCCCCTCCGATGCCTAAGTCAGATAGAGATCTAAGAAAGGAGGCCCGGCGGAGACGGTCCGACTCGTGAGGAGATCGTAACGGCGTCTCCCGGCGCGAGCAGGGGCGGAAGGAGATGAATTGGGGGAACGAGGTCGTTGATGGAGTACCTTAGGTTTTGTTACCTGAGATGCGGTCCCTTTCTTCGTCGTCTTCCTGGCCCTTTTGTAGAGCTCCCGCGTGATTGCCTCTGACCCACGTCCCACGTCCGCCATTGATCGTGCCCCATCAGTCCCCCCTCGCCGCCGCTCTCTCCGCCATGCCAGCACCTCCCCATTATCGCTATTTAGTGGTCGCGCGTCCGGGGGAGTGGTTTTCGCAGGAGTGGGCGAGCGACCAACGGGTTATTGGGGCTGGGTCGGATCGACGTTCGAGGAGGTCCCTTGTAGGGCCTTTGTCGAATGGGCTTCGAGGACGCAGATGGGCTTTTGACCAGTAGTCGGGCTCCTGGGCTCGTGCTTTACGGGTCTCGGTCAAATAGGCGTAACACTATGTAAATAAATTTAATGTTTTAACATGTAAATATGTTAAAAGATTTCTAATTGATGTAATTTTATAAATTTTTAAGTAAAATACATGCATGACTCATGACTCATGACTCGCTAATTGATATGCTTGAAATATATAAACATTCACACATGTCTTGCATATTGGGATGCATAATTAGATAGACTCATTTTATCATTTCAATATTAGTATCTGTATTTTAAACAAATATTGGATGCGGATATCTACATTCAAAAGCCGAATATGAAATCGAATAACGAACAAATTTTTCGTATTCGCTTGCATCCTAGTTATATAGCAAGCCAAAGCTCTGGCACATTCCTTAGTTAGCGTTCTTATTTATATTTTTCATTTTCTTTCAACATTGTTCAAACTGGTTAGCAGCATTAATCAATGATAGTGATTAACAAGTCTCTGGTCAAAAGAGTATGTGCCAAACATTGAAAATTTGGTTCGGCTGTAATACTTATAGCTTCAATAGAAAAATAACAAGCTTTGCAATTCATAACCAGCTCATGATGATTTCATCGTCAATGCGCATTACATATAAAAATTTTGCCTTTTGTACGATGAAGAAAATGTGGGGTACATATTAAAATTACTCACCGTGCACAACATGCAAAAACTTTGTCTGTTGCACGTGGAGATTAAAAATTGATGCACAGACTAAAAATACTCAACACGTACAATAGTCAAATTTTTGCATGTTGTATGTGGTGGGGTTTTTTGGTCTGTGCATCACTTTTTACTCCGTGCACAACATGCAAAATAAGCGGGAGGTATTTCGAGGTTTTTAAAAATGATTTTATTTTTCATTCGTTATTTTTCAAAAAAATATCTTTAGTCGTGAACAGAGTAAAACGGTAGGTGGGCATAGCAATACCCATAAAGAAAAGTAATTTTTCAAAGCACAACTTCATTTGAACGAGAACAATACATCTTGTGTTAGAGCAGTAATAAAAAATACTTTATTAAAGATTATTCCCATTTTATGCTTCCAGCATGCCTTTTTCTAGCGATATCTTCTATTCTCTTTTAACCCAAAAATCAATCAAACAAAAAACCATCCCCACCCCGATATCTTCTATTACACACACAACCCTCCCCCCCCCCCCCCCCCCCACAACACACACACACCCCCCAACCCAATCTTCCACCCACCCAATCTTCTATTATATTAATTGTTTTTCTTTTTGCCTGATCTCTCTTTTAACGCAAAAACCAACCCAACAAACCCTCCACCACCCCCACCCACACCCCCCCAAAAAAAAAAAACAAAAAAAAACCCAACCAAACAAAATTGATCAACTTTTACCACTGATGATCGATTTGGAGTTGAATCCAGGCCTAAACATTGTGCGAGGAGAATAGGCCGGCCGATTATTTATCTCCTGCCTCAAGCCTGGCCAATCTGTGATACTTCAAATTTACTAGCAGCACTATATATCTGAAAGGAAAATAAAACATTATAACACCTCAGCATCGAAAAACAATCTCAAATCCAGTAAATTTGTTCATTCCAAATTCAAAATCGGAAGACTTCAAGGCTCAATCCAAAAAAACATACAAAAATAAAGAACACAATGGCACTAAAATTGGACGAAACCGGCTAAAGAGCAGAGTCACCATGAAAATTAGATCTTGGTCGTCGGAAGATTATTCCGCCCAACACCAGAGTCCTCGAACGTAGCCGGGTGATCGAACACCACGATGCCGATTGGTTGAAAAGGACGGACTTGTCTACATTATGGCGGCCGCTGATGATGACGGCTTCTTTTTATTCTTATTTTCTTTGTTCTTGTTCTTTGTAGCTTTGAGAGTTAAGGATGAAATTTCTTGATTGAGTTTGGATTAAAATGAACGGAACAATTTTGAGGAAGGGCCGATGAGGGTGGAGTGGGGATTGTTGTTGGTGTTGGGCTTTGGACAGATCGGGAGCGGGAAAATTGTAGAAAGAGGAACAATGTTGTCGCGAGTTGTTCGAAAGAGAGATCGAAGGATACTGGAAGGTGGAAGGTGTCACAAAATTGGGCCGGACCGTGATACATTACTAGTCCGAAGTGGGCCGAGGCCCAGGGACCGAGAGAAGCCGACCTCTTTGGCCCAGCCACTTCAAGATCCGCACGTGAAGGGAAGGCTCGCCTCACTTGGACCGACACTCGGCTAGGCCAACGTGACTATTAATCCGGCCCGAACACGATGCCCTCATTCAATGGCGGCATTCATGTCCAATTATTGGGCGTCTTGAATGCCCGAGCACCTAGCCTGAGGAATGCTCTCACGGAGACCATCGCCTATAAATAGCTCCTCCAACGAGGAAGGAGGGGTTGAATCTTAGATATCTGATACTTAGGTATTCATACACTCTAGATCTGCTTCCACCTAACAAATTTCTCTCTCCTTATAGCTCGGCCCGAGAACTAGAGAACGACCTCCCAACGGGTCGGAATCAGTTCCACAGAGCATCTTTTTGTCACTGTTTGACTTAAGCATCGGAGGAGATTTGGTCAGAACTCAGATCCGACCCCTGACGAGCTTTCTGTCTTGCAAATTATTGAGGAGATCGTCCGCCTGAAGCATTGCTCGGCACCCATCGCTCGGACCGAAGCTCGCTCGTCTCGGGGTCAGCTCGACCGACGTCCTGAAGGTCGGCTTCGTCTGCCACGTTAGCGGTGTCCTTCGGACTGCTCTACATCAAATCCGGGGTGAGAAACACCCTGAAACTTCTGGCGCCATCTATAGGAATGAAGTCAACATCCACATCGTAACCGAACCGAAGATGACTCGTTCCACTACTAAGGGGCACAGGTGGTCCGTCACTGCACGAGATTCAATGAGTTCTATTCGGAGTGGAAGATCAAATTTTTCTTCGCTTCGGTGGCCCATCTGTAGACTAATGGGATGGCAGAGGCCGCAAATAAATGGATCCTAGAACCGCTGCAGAAGAGGGTCAAGGATACTCGCGCATCCTGGTCGGATGAGCTCCTAGGGATACTCTTGTTTTATAGGATGACCTAAAAGGAGGCCAGGGGGTGACACCCTTTGTAACGCCCTGCTTCCCAAAGGCAACGGAAGCGAGAACGTATCTAAAGTCCACATGAACTAGGGCGATGAAGCCCGAGTCATTAAGCATCTGTGATAACAACCGAACAGAATTCTTGCATGCATTCAGAACAATAAGAATATTCATATAATTAAAAGCCACATCCATACACGAAATTAAAAGATAAGGCCTCAGCATAGCCAAAATGAACTACAACAATGAAAACATACCCTAAAACAAGTACTAAAGCAAATCTAAAGAAAAGCGGCAACAACATCGGTCTCTAGTCCTCCGCAGGGAGAGACTCCGAGTCAACAGCAACCTCCTGGCTCTCTGTGTCAGGCATTTCAAACAAGTCCTCCTGGTACTCTGGCTCGTGATCTAACATACATTCAAAAACACGAATGTATGTCAGCAAAAGTCTGGCAAGTAAAAGTAAGATGAACAAAGACGAGGTGTACGAATGGTAACAAATTATGAAGCATTAACTGTTTATACAAGATGTCGGTAGCATGGTTATAAACATGGAAATTTTAAAGTAAAGTAAAGTACTTCTAAGCATGGCATTTCTAAGGAATTTAAAACAAGCACTAAAGAGCATGGAATTCTACGAACATTATTAACATGGAAATTTTAATGAGTTCAAGTTCCGTGTCGGTGTTTTCTATCACTCATAGGGTTCACGCCTTTAAGTCGCGGAGAGTAGGTCGATCCTTCTCACAGGGGTATAATCGTGATTGACGCCACCCACCGCCTAGGTGCTCTTGAAGGGGGCCTCTACACGCACGCTCAGCGGCCGCTCAACCCTAAACCCACCCAAAAATGTGCTGGAACAAGAGACAGCCTAACGATTTGCACAAGTTCACGAATTCAAGATTTCGCCTTTAAGGCACACGAATTCGCGAATTCAAGTATTCCACAAATGTCCAATTCAACGACGTGTGTACAAATAAAAAGTGGAGCATATGACCATGTTAATTTCAGCATTTATCATGATTACAACACCCTAAAACAATTTAAACAAAGAAATTAAATGGGTTGTTTATTAAACATGCTGCAATCAACTATTTTTCGTTATTTACTCTTGTATCCTAAACATGCGAAATTTTATGTCAATGTGTCACATTTTAAGCATGGGTCGTCATGGTATTTTTTCTGAACGTCATTTCACGGGTCAAATTCTTGTTATTCCGCTTTAAGGGAAAACGACAGTTTAACCATTATACTTCAAAAATTCATTACAATTCGCACACTTGCCTATTTTTGATGAACTTGGTGTCGTCTTGACGAGCACTACGCTACGATACGATTGGTACTCTGGTTTGATTAAACATACAGCTGAATTAGGTTCTTTTCGATATATTACAGTATCAAAATAACTCGTACGACGTCTAATGATTCGATTTTATTACTTTCACTAACCTAGGATGTAGGTTATAGTTTATTAAGGTAGGATCACTAACCGTTTAATACGTGGAAGCTTGGGACGTAGCGAAGGGGCAACGACGGATCTGAACGGCTTACAGCGAGACTGATGGCTGCGGGGTTGTGACGTGGATCTGCAACGAGGAGATCTGCAATGAGGAGATCTGCAACGAGGAGATCTGCAGCGAGGGGCAGCAGAGCACTGTTGGCGATTTGTAGGCGGCGGCAGCGGTAGCAAGGAGGCTGCGGTGGGGATCTGCAGCGATGGAGGACGGCAGATTGGCAGCAGCGACATCACCGGCCTGGGGAGCGGCTGCCGGCGTCGGATTTGAGCGGGATGGGCGTGGGTTTGTAGGTGGAAGGAGAGGGGACAATGGTGCGTGGAGGAGGGAAAGTATGCATGCGGAGACATGTCGGAGAGGGGAAGTGCTCGGCGCTGTCGGCGGTCTGGGAGGGAGGAAGGTGGCTGACGGACTGGGGATGGCCGGACTGGGGGAGTGTGCAAAGGACTGGGGGGAGTGTGCAGGATGTCGGAGCTTTGAAGAGGAGAGGGGTTGCGACCTGTGTGTTTGAAGGTCACCGGAGCGGTGAAGAAGGCGGCAGACTGGGGGAGAGAGGCTGTGCGGATGAGAGACCTGGGGGTTTGGCGTTTGGAGTCCAAGAGCGGAGGAAGCCTGAGTTCTTTGGGTTCGTGGTGTTTGTTTTCAACAGAGGAGTTGTAGGATAAACCTGGGTTCTTGATGCATGAGAGCCAAGGGTGACGTTTGAAAAGCCTGGGAAATAGTTTAGGGTTTTGTAGAGTAGGGTTAGGGAGAGACGGAGTGTACGTGGGAGAGAGAGGGTTGGTTACAGGGAGAGATTTTTTGGGGAACGTGGGAGAATGTGAATGCCTTGGGGGGTCTGTTAAGATTTTAAGTTAATAGTTAGGATATATTAATAGGTTTTGATTTATAAAATGTTTTTGAATTTTGCCTCAGATTCGAAATCAAACCCATAACCATATTTAATATATAATAATGGGGGTTTGTTAGGATCTTATTAGTAAATAGTTAGGATTTAAAAATAATTAATAGTTATAAGTTTTGCTTTAAAATGTATAGATCTCAGAATTTGAAATTCAAATTTTTAAAAATATATTTTAATAATTGATAATGAGGTTATTACAGATTGGTCCCTCGACGTCCAAAAATTACAAAGAAAATACCGGAGCGATCGTGCCTCCGAGAGGGTCATGGATACGGGTTTCGGTCAGCGTCTGAGCTAAGAAAAATAATAGTAAAAACCAAATACGAATATACACATACGAAACAAAATACGCACTAAAATACGTACGACCGAAAAGTGGCAGTTACATCCTGCCCACCTTACAGAAAATATCGCCCTCGGAATTTCTAACATCTACTAATAAAAAAAATGAGGGTAGCACTCTCTCATCTCATCTTCCCTCTCCCAGGTGGACTCCCCTGGCAAGTAGTGCCGCCACATCACTCTAACAAGATCCACGACCTTGTTCCTGAGCGTGTTCTGACGTCGGTCTAAGATCTGCATTGGCTGCTGCTCATATGTCAGATCCGAGCGGACTATAATCTCAGAGTAGTCCACAGCATGAGACGGGTCGCTGATATAATTATGGAGCTGAGACACATGGAAGACGTCATGAACTCCCTCCAAAGATGGTGGCAGCGCTAAGCGGTAAGCCACCTCTCCAACTCGCTCTAGCACATCGAAGGGTCCAATATATCTCGGACTAAGCTTGCCTCACTTCCCAAAGCAAATCACTCCTCGATTCAGGGAGATCTTCAAGAACACATGGTCTCCTGGCTGAAACTCTAGAGAACGCCATTTAGCATCTGCCTAATGCTTGTAATGTTCCTGAGCGATCCAAAGCTTGTCCTTGATATCTCGCACAACATCAACCGCTTCCACTAACATCTCGGGTCCAAAAAGATCTCTATCACCTATGTCATCCCAACTCAGTGGTGATCGACATTTCCTAGCATAGAGAGCAGCAAATGGAGCCATGCCAATGCTTGCCTGATAACTGTTGTTGTTGGAGAACTCCACCAGATGCAGATGATCCTCCCATGCATGAGCCTTTAAAATCCAGTATACAAACTCTCATCATATCCTCCAAGATCTGAATGGTACGCTCTGACTGGCCATCCGTCTGCGGGTGATACGCAGTGCTGAATTTCAGATTGGTACCCAGATTGGTCTGCAGACTCTTCCAGAATTGACATGTGAACCTCGTATCCCGATCAGATACAATGCTCACGGGGACCCCATGCAGTCGTACGATCTCCTACACGACATAATTCACGTCACAATTAGTACGAGAAAGAAATTATAAAGGTATGAGTCAAATCATTACCTCCAGGTATTTCCTTGCCAGTATATCCATAGATTGCCCAACTCGAAATGGTATGAAGTGTGTATATTTGATCAATCGATCAACGATGACCCAGATTGTGTCATTTTATTTGGTGCTCCGAGGTAGGCCAGTCAAGAACTCCATCGTGATGTTCTGCCACTTCCACTCTGGAATCGATAGAGATTGCAGCAGTCCAGTAGTGTGATGATGCTCAGCCTTCACTTGCTGACACACAAGACACTTGGCAATGCTCCATGCCATGCTTCTCTTCATCCCATGCTACCAGAAATTTCGACGAAGATCCTTGTACATCTTTGTACCACCAGGATGAATGGAATAAGGTGAACTGTGTGCCTCATTCATTAATTCCTCTCTGATATCCCCTGCTGGTACGTAGATCCTACTGCCATATCTCAGGGATCCATCCTTGTGAATAAGGAAATCAGTCCTGAGTCCTGCTTCAACCTGCTCTCTGATCTTCTTCAACTTAACATCTCCCGCTTGAGCAGCCTTGATCCGATCTACAATCGTCGACTGAATCTACATGTTCATCAACGATGAGGTGAATCTGGGTAAAACAGCTTCGACATCCAACTCTCACAAATCCTGCTGTAACCTCCACTGAGCCGTAAGGATCATAACCTCTGGTAATCGACTCAAGATGTCGGGTACGACATTCACCTTTCCCGGATGATATTGAAGGTCGATGTCGTAGTCAGCCATCAACTCCAACCATCTACGCTGTCTCATATTCAGCTCCTTCTGAGTGAATATGTATTTCAAACTGTTGTGATCAGTGAAAATTTTCACTTTCTCACTTAGTAAGAAATGTCGCCAGATCTTCAATGCAAAGACGACAGCGGCTAACTCCAATTCATGGGTCGGATAGTTCTTCTCATGAACTCTCAACTGTCACGAAGCATATGCGACCACATGATTGTGCTGGTGCAGAACACATCCAAGACCCTTGCCCGATGCGTCACACAATAGCTCGAAGCCTCCACTTCTGTCCGGAATAGCCAATATCGGTGCAATAGTTGGCCTCTCCTTCAAAGTGCTGAAAGCCTGCTCACAAGAGTCTGACCAACTGAACTTGACATCCTTCCTCATCAATTTCGTCATAGGCTCAGCTATCCTAGAGAAGTCCTTGATGAATCTACGATAATATCCAGACAATCCAAGGAAACTCATGATGTCCGATGCTGATCAAGGTGTAGGCCATTCGCTGACTGCCTTGACTTTTTCAGATCCACTGAAATACCAGCTCATGATACTATATGCCCAAGGAATGCAACTCTGTCAAGCTAGAATATGCATTTACTGTACTTGGCATATAGACTATGACGCGAAGCGTCTCTAAGACCACCCTCAAATGCTCGACATGCTCCTCCTCGCTCTTCGAATATACTAAGATGTCATCTATGAAAATCACCACGAATTTATCTAAGAAATTATAGAAGATAAGATTCATGTGATTCATGAACACAGCAGGAGCGTTGGTCACACCGAATGGCATGACAACAAACTCGTAATGCTCATACTTAGTTCGAAAAGCTGTCTTGGGCACATCTTCCTTCTTGACTTTCACCTGATGGTATCCACTTAGAAGATCCAGCTTCGAGAATACTCTCGATCCACTAAGTTGATCAAAGATATCATCAATGCGGGGCAACGGATACTTGTTCTTCACTGTGATCTTGTTCAGCTCTCGATAGTCAATGCACATCCTCCTCGTTCCGTCTTTTTTCTTCACCAACAAGACAAGTGCTCCACAGGGAGATACACTGGGATGAATGAAATCCTTCTGCAACAACTCATCCAAATACTTCCTTAGCTCTTCCAGTTCTACAAGAGCCATACGGTAAGGCGCCTTCGAAATCGGTTGGGCTCCCAGCATCAAATTAATGTCGAACTATAACGCTCAATCAGGCGGAAATCTAGAAATGTATTCAGGGAAGATGTCTTCGAATTCTCTCACTACTGTAGGCTTCTTCGGTTGGTCTATCATAGATGCAGTAATCGGTCCACTCGGCTGGGCCCGAAATTTGACAGGCCCAAGCAAGCGACCTCCACTGATGAACTCAAACACCGGGTGGTTAGGAATTTCAACTTTCTTCCTGTGACAGTCGATCGTGGTGTAGAAAGCTCCTAACCAACCAATGCCGAGAACTGTACCGAAGTTGGACAGATCGTGGACAATGAAGTCGGCATATTACTCGTGTCCACAAATCACCAACGGACAATGTCTGCATCCCAATGCGACCTTCACCACACCATTTCCAGTGGTGATATTCCAACACTTGGGAAGAGTGTAAGTGTGAATCGAATCTTCCACTACAAATATCCGGGATAGGATGCACATAGAGGCTCTAGAATCAAACAGGGCCAGGGCTGGGTAAGATGAAGCTAAGATGACACCTAGGATATAATATAACTAAGTTAAGCAGGGTGATCTAACTAAGCAAGCATGAAATATTATAAACAAAGTAAATACTAAGTCTAGGTGTTACCTATGATCACATCATCCTCGGCTTCAGCCTCCACAGCTGTCATGGTGTACGCCTGGCACTTCGGCTGGTTGGCTCGCTGAAAAGCTTGATCATGTGGAACCAGAGGCGGTCCATGCTGTCCAGGTGCATGTATTATCTACTGAGCAGGTCTAGGTGCTCCAGCAGGTGCAGGTCGAGTGTTGTCAGGGCAGTCCCTTGCAGTATGAGCAGGCAATCCACAGACCAAGCACTGGTTTAGCATCCTCCTGTAGTCTTTCTCCACATATCCAAGCTTACTACAGTAGTGGCAAGTCAGCTGAGCTCTGTTGGGGGCAGGTGCAGCTAGCCTCTAGAACTGAGTAGTCTGTGGAGGTCGGAAATTTCCTCTGGGTACCATCCTGGCGGCTCCATGGGACGCTTGCTTCCTCCAGCTGGGGGTCCCACTGGAAGTCTTGCCACAATCTCATGCTCCCGTGCACAGTCTAAAATGTCTTGAAGGTTCGTCAGTCTCACCGAGGTCATCGAGGCTTGAACTTTGGGATTCAGGCCTTGGCAAAACTAATATGCACGGTTCTCTGGATCTTCGACCATGTGGGGTGCAAAACGACTGAGCATAGCAAACTCGGCCTTATACTCGTCGATGGTTCTATCTCCTTGGACCAGATTAGCAAAGCGTTGTTGGAGTTCTCTTTTGGCTGCCTTGTGAAAGTATTTAGCATCAAACCTTTCCCAAAACACGTCCCAAGAGATCGGTCTGACTAAACGTCTCTCTTCCAGTTGCCACCGGCTCCTAGCATTGTCTGTTAGCAGGAGCTTCGCGACGTCGACCCATCCTGCCTGAGGGATTCGAATAGTACTCAGCTTATCCTCAGTTCCTTGGACCCATTCATCAGCAGCTAAAGTCCCTTCCTTCCCCGAGAAGCTCTTATGTGGCAGCTCGTGCAATTGCCTAATCCCGGGTTCAGCTTGAGCAGGAGGAGGTGCAATCGGAGCAGGTTGCTGACCCTGCTGGATCAGCTTCTGCTGGATCTCCAGCATTCCTCTCATAACGCCCATGAGCTCATGAATGTCGGAAGTACCACTTCTGTCAGCTACATCTCCGTTTCGGGTGTTGTATCTTCCTGCCATGCCGAGACAAAAAATTCGGGTAAATTTTGTGTACAAGCAAAATCTGGATGTTTGGCTAATGGTGATAGTATTCCTATTGTTCTGGATTTTGCAAATGCGTAACCTGCATGGGCCACCACTAAAACATGTAATGCCCCGCTTCCCAAAGGCAATGAAAGCGAGAATGTTACTAAGGTCCGCATGAACTAGGGCGATGATGCCCGAGTTCATTAAGCATCTGTGATAACAACCGCACAGAATTCTTGCATGCATTCAGAACAATAAGAACATTCATATAATTAAAAGCCACATCTAGAAATGTTCATACAGGAAATTAAAAGATAAGGCCTCAGCATAGCCAAAAGGAACTACAACAAGGAAAACATGCCCTAAAACAAGTACTAAAGCAAATCTAAAGAAAAGTGGCAACATCACCGGTCTCTAGTTCTCCGCAGGGAGTGATGTGTCATTATATTCCACATTTTATCTAAATGATTACACATCAAAATGATTGCTCATTTACATATTTCATACGCTTTTACGCTATTATTTGGAATAATATGACTTTCGGAGCCTTTATGTCCATTTCACGGATTTGGGGCGATATTGGAGCAATTTGGAGTCAATAAGACAATCTGCGACACGAGAGCACGAATGAGACTCATGATGACATACTCGAGGTGCCAAATAAGAATACTGGAGCAAGGAAGGGGCAAGAGAGAAGGTTGCTCGATCGAGATATGATGCGGTGAAGGAATCGAGCGACCCGAAGTGCTGGAAACAGGATAGCCGTGAACCATTTCCAAATCTGCTATCATCTGGGATTTCTCACTATTTTTCTAATATTTTTTCCAGATAGTAGACTTCAAGACGGTTTCAACGCCACTAAGAATCGGAGGTCAGATGAGCCTTGGGGAATTTCTGCAAGATGATGCTGTAGTGCTGAAATTCTGCTGAAATCTGTTTGACACCTACTCGACCGAGCAGAGCACTCTACTTGATTGAGCAAGGTGAAAAATCATGCTGAAATGTGTTTTTAGGCTGAACAGTTGACTGCTCGGTCGAGCAGTTATTGCTCGACCGAGCAGAGTGCTGAAAATGCTGCAGAGTGATGAAAATGCTGCCGTTCGACCACTACTCGACCAAGCAACCACTTACTCGGTCCGAGCAACCTCCTACTTGACCGAGCAGTGCCTGCTCAGGCCATGTAGGCAGAGCAACATATTTCAGAGAAGCTCGATTTCTTGTGCAATCCGACCGAGCAGGAGGGCTGCTCAACCGATCAGCCGGCTACTCGACCGAGCAGGCCTCACTCGGCCCGAGCAATCATTTGGGCGACGTATCAAACTTTCTGACGACTCGACTGAGCAGTTTTTTGCTCGGACCGAGTCGTCGTGGGCCCGGGCTTCGCGTCCAGATCACGATTTTGGAAGGGTTGTTTTTGTCGAGGGTATTTTGAAGGGGAAAAGGGGCAGCCGTCACGGGAGTTCTATACAGACTTTTGGAGAGATTTTTAGAATCTTTTTGTATACTTTTTATAGAAGAGTTTTTAGATCTTTTTTAGGGTTTTTCGGCGACGATCTTTTGGGGAGTTAGGCTATGCCCTAAGCCCCTCCTTTGTATCAAGATAAGTACTTTTGCCCTTTTAATTCTATTATTATTTTCTTTGTGATTTCTTATTTTTATCCCTTTTTGATGCATGCAATGAAATCTTTGTACGTTCTATTATCTATTGCTATTGCTATGCTTGAGTAGTCTTTTCTAGGGCTAAGGGATTAGCCCATGGATCTTAGGATTTAGACGTAAAATTGGGATTTTTATGGTGCGTTGGATATAAATTGGATTGTATTTTGGTTCATCTATCAAAATCCCTACGAGAACTCGTATTAAGATCGTGCCCATGGTCGGTGGAATCGATTAACTTAAGGAGTATCCTATAGATTTAATTAGAGAGTTAGTGGATTCAACCGAGGTACGTGACCATGCCCGGCTCGTGCCTTGATGGGATCCTTCGACGAACTATATCACTAATTGACGGCTACCGCCATTGCGTCAATAAGAGCCACCAAAATACCTCGAAGCTCTAACACACGAGAGTGGTACGAGTTGAGAGCGTTCGAACCGCGAGAGTGGTGAGAACTTTGTAGATCCTTAATACACGTATCGTATGCGTCTATCACGAGAGCGGGGTTAATGTGATACGTTAGATCCATGATGCTCAGACGCGTGAATTCACTTTCTAGATGCTACAAATCCCTAATTAAACCAATGCAACGTAAGAGTCCTAGCCTAGAGTCGACATCCGACGGTCCTAGTGGCGAGTCCTAAAGCCCTAATCTTTTTATATTTTATTCCTTTATATTGTGGAATCACTTGTTTGCGATATCGAGTGACATGGCCTTCGCATCCATCACCATTACAACACTCCATACTCCACATCCACCAATAAACCTGCAATTCTAACTCAAGGAGTAGATAGGTAGTATAGCACCGCTTCCCCGTTTTCGATACCCGCTTGCCACTATACCGTGCGCTTGCAGTAAACGACATCGTTTCGGAGTTGATTCAGGGCCGATCAAGTTTATGGCGCCGTTGTTGGGGAGGCGTTTCGCCATATTATCTATTTACCATGATTAGATTGATTTGATTGTGTAAGAAACATATATAAAAAATATAATAAAAAACCGGAGAGATTTTTTTTCCCGCCACCTGCTATTACTATTATCTTTATCTCTCTTTGTACCACTGACGTCTTTTCCAGGTTGTTTACTTTGCTTGATCAGGTACAGTTGATGCAGCGATAGTGCTTCCAAGGATGCGACCGGGTTCTATACGATCATATATATATCTCGCTACATTCTATCAGGCTGATGGAGAGTCCTTCAGAGATGCATTGTGCAAGTTCGAAAGAATGTTAGGGATGTTCCTTACGGAGTCAGACCATGAATGGGATGGTTCCAGGATATTTGATATCTTTGCTGGAAGACAAAAGGGACCCTCCCGTGAGTTTATGAAGAGGATGCAAGTGGGAAAGTTCAGTGATCTGCAGTTGGCTGCAACCTTGGAGCAAATGATAGATGATGCTCGATCTACCGATTCGCTAACCATTACGGTAGGTAAACCATCCGACTAGGCATTCATTGATTTTGTTATGGCTAATGTCTCTGATGCAGGTACTATCATAGATGGAGTGTATGCTTCAATTGAAGGTGATCATATCCACCTTTACACCATTAACACTCCACAAATAGAGACATCTGAGCTGCCAGAGGAGGACACATATATGTACCTATAGAGAAGCATCGTGGATGCAGTTCGATGCACCGGTCCATTAACAATAACGACATGTGACCCTTTTGAGCTTGGATTTCAAAAGTTTATTACTTATCGTATCTCTTCCACATGCACAATTGATGATGGAATCTGCGCTCTAGTTGAGGGGCACATGACCCACTTTTATACCATGGCCGAGATACATTAGCCCATAGAGCCACTGCACCTACTATTGAGAGGGCCAAGCAATGCAATCAGGTGCCTCGAGTTCTAGGACAAAAACAAAGACATAGGCGTAGAAAGGAGAAGATGAAATTCACTTTGCCTACCATACCAGAGGAACCCGAGGAGGAGGCCGAAGTAGTGCATCGCGAGGAGACCGAGCTATATTTATTTTACATATTGCATGCGGAGCCAGAGACTTACGCCGAGGAGGTCGTGCGTCGGGATGCGGACACATCCATTCATGAGGATCCTGAGCATCACCCTCCTCCTTCAGAGCTTCTGCAGCCACATCGTCATTCCACCGATTCTGAGGACCACCCACCAGAGCTTACTGCTCCCCTTCAGGGAGATCTCTTCACTCCCTTGCCCTTTACATTTGATTCCCCTCCTGTGTATGATGTTTATTATGATTCAGATTTCGATGAATCATTGCACCTTTTGCAGGATACACATACATATGATGTAATATGCCATTGTGACCCTCAGGAAGAGTGTTAATTTGTGGAAATATTTTGGAACGTCATTTCACGGGTTGTTCTTCCATAATTTGACTTTGTTTGATGAGGCGTTGAGATTTTCACTTTTGTCATGAGACCTTTTTATTTTTAGTTTCGTTTCTCGTCACCAAACTCGCGATCAGTCTTCTTAGTTTCATTTCGCTCGTCAACACGGTCACCCCAGTATTTATCTCTTAATTTTAGGGCTCCGTTTGACCAACTTTCACTATATTTCCCAATCTCTTATATTTAATTCTAAGTTTATAAGTTTTTCTTAAACCCTCAAATTATTATTATTATTTACATTATTTACTATCACATCCTAAATTATATTTCTAATATTTTCTAATTAGTTTTAGACCTTAGCTTAGCACACTTGTTGAAGCATGGCCGAATCCAAGGCGCACACACACCTAGCCTCACAGCACACTTTTGAGTGGGGCTAAATCAAATAGGAATAGTAGCTTAACCTAAAAGACTTAGGACCCTAGCCTGCTCACGTGAGCCTCAACCCTACACTACTCTATTTTTTTGAGACATAGGGTCTAAAACTTTTCCTCCCAGCGAACAAAAGGCAGCCCACCCCTATTTAATAGACCTAGGTCTATTTTTCCTCCTCTCAGCTAAAGAACGAGCCGCCCCTATAATTTTTTCACGCAACCAATCTCTTTGCGCCGCAGCCTCCGACTACAAGCCCGACCCCTCGACTTCCTCTCCCCTTCGACCTTCCCCCAGGCTCCCATCCGGCCTTCATCGCTGGCGCACGGCGGCTGCGCCGCCAGAGCTCTGTTCGACCGCCCCCAGTAGCGCTCTCTAAGAGCAGCTGCCGCTGTTTTTCCCCGAGGCGTAGCAGCAGGCTGATGTCCCCCACGACGGTGTCACCGCACGACAGACCCCCGTCGACCCTCTCCCCTCCGACCTACCTCGGTGACTGCTGCCCTGAAGCACCGTCGGAATTCTCCAGGAGCGCGGCAGCGAACCCCCAGGCGACGGCAGCGCCACCCTCTCGCGCAACAGGCCCTGAACCGCCAATCTGCCCTCTGCAACTGGCCGCACTCTGCCTCGACCCCCCTGCCCTGCGATAGGATTAAAGATAAGATAGATGAGTAGGAGGAGTCATCGATAGATACGTTAAGTTGTGAACTTTAAGTAAGTTATTATATTATAATATTAGTTTATTACAGGTTTGAGTAGAGGTGGAATTATTATAGGGTAGTTGTTTTGTACTGTTATATTAGAGTTATGGGGTAGAGTAAATCTCATAGTACCCCATAGATAACAGTTAGTTTATAAGAATATATATGTATAGTTTATACTAATTGATATGTAGACAGTAACTGTATGGGTTACTTATAATATCACCTTACTTAGTTATAAATTTTAACTTGTTATTATAGATTCTTTCTCGCATATAGGATTTGCCTCTCATCGCAATCTTCAGACACCTGATATCGACTATATCAGATATCATACATTTTTCTAGAGGCGATGCCATTACCTTACACACTACCGGAATTCAACCCCTGACGTCGCTACCCGACGTCAGAGTAGCTCTCGCGTCGTGTTGAGGTAAGTCTCTATCCGTTGGCACCCCACGCCACGCCTGTTAATCAACTTAAAAATCATAGCTTCTGATTATTTTGTAACTCACTAATCAAGATAATAAAATTGGGACTGTAGGCTGGACTGCGAACTGAACACGTAAGTAGACTCGGACTGATTGAGCAGGATCGTGACTTGGTTGTTTTTCAGGCAAGTGATACTTGCCAGCTTTCTGTTTAGGCCACGTCTTAGGCCATTTTGTACAGTAGTTTAAAAGAGACTAGGCAGTGAAATGATAGCTGCCTAGACGACACTTTTAGATCTGGCTTGACAACAAAGCCAGATCCGACACCTTCATCATGCTTGCATTCATACTACCATGCCATGTTTAAATTGAATTAACGGTACACAAATTATCTGTTCATTGCCATGTCATTGCATGCATCAAATGTTTCATCATGATTGCGTAGCACACACTACACTTATTGTAATGATTGAGGCTAGGAACCTGCTTTTGCGGGCACAACCCTATGCCAAAAACACTTCCTGGCTCGTGATCCAGAAGCGAGCTCATGTACTTGGAAAACCCTGGCTCGATACACGTGGAGGGGTAGGGTTAAGCTGCCACGCAGCATAGAAGGATGCTTGATCCGCTCCTTCAGCTATAAGGGGAAAACCCGGTGCATAATGTGATAGGATAGTGATCGTGATTGTGAATTAATGTTCTCGTAATGCATGCCATCATGTCACCTTTAATTGTTGCATTCTTAAATGTCATTACAACTCATTGCATTAATTTAGAACTGCTAGCCGTCTTTTTGTTATTTGTATCTTTGCACAAAAGTCCTCCGCTTTCTTTGGGAGACTTTCGCTGACATGTGCCCTTTTCTCTTTGGGTGTCACATGTCAGGTTCTGAGTTAGAGGTACCTGCTGAGGACGAGGGACGCTGAGTTCGAGGTGCCTGCAAAGACCGCGTTCGAGGACACTGGTGACCAGTCTTAGGCTCACCTGGAGTCTTTTAGTTGTCACTTCTATTAGTAGTTGCAGTTAGTTTCCGGTGCATAGCACCTGACCTTCTTTACTTTCGTTTCGGCCATGTTTTAGGCCTATTTGTTCAGACTTATACTTTTGTGACTTTTCTGCGATGATGAAATAATTTGCTGGATGTTTGTGGGTGGATGTTTCTTTTCTGCTTTATTATTATTATTGCTGTTTCGTCGCAATGCAAAGGACCTGCTACGATTTGAAATTTTTATAGACGCTTATCAGACTGCAGCTTCACAGCTCCACGTCTGAGCGGACCTCTTTATAAGGATCGCATTATCCTTGCAATACTAACAACACACACTAGAGGGGGTGAATAGTGTAATGGCAATAAAATTGTCCAATTAAAATTTAACTTGCAAATGCGGAATTATAAATGCAAGAGGAATTAAAAGGCACAATCAATCCAAACGCAAACACAAAGTTTTACCCTGGTTCCCCAAACTTGGGTACATCCAACCACACCAAATATTCACTATATTCCCACACAGAGAAGTGAATACAAATCTCACAAGGAGATACCCCACAAAGAGGATTTATGCCCTACACAAGGACCCCAGCCAATCCTGCACGAGGATCAAGACTCCCACACAGAGAATCACTAACTCCCACTCAGAGAATTAGGGTTAGCTCTACACTAGGACACTAAACTCCCACAAAGAGAGTTACTCCCACAAAAAGATTATCCTAAGTCCCACAAAGAGAGAACCTCCCACAAAGAGAGAAAGTTCTAATTCCCACAAAGAGAATTAGAGACACAAATTACACCAAGTACAATAAATACTCTTACCTATGCCTTGAGATGCTTACTCATGAATGAATGCAAGGCATGGAAGAGGATCTCCAAGTGTAGAGATATGCTTGAGAGCACTTGGATGATTTCCCTTGCGCTGGACTTCAATGCATGAAGATAGATGAATGCTCAATTGAGGGAAATGAGAGAGCTTGAGAGTTGCTTATAGATCTCTTGAGATTTTCTATAGAGTCAAGAGTTATCAAGTGTTGTCAAGAGTTCTCAAGTGATGGCAGCAAACTCAAATATGTAGGAACCCCATAACAAGCCCCAAAACCCAAGGAAACAGCCAAAGAAAGAATTCTGCAACGGCTAGAAACTGGGTGAAAACGACAGGAACAATCGACTGATGATCAAAAGACAGTCGACTGATCAACGGCTAGAAAATATCCAACGGCTATATTCTGAGCCAGGACGTTCGACTGATGAAGACAATACAATTGACTGAGAACATGACAGGCGCCTGTAAATCCTTCAGCAGGCGACTGCTACAGGGGATGGATCGAAACAGAGAGCTGCACTCTTTCTCCAGTTAAACGCATAGGCGACTGATATCAATAATACAGTCGAGCCAGGTGACTGTAAAACCTTAATCAGTCATCTGTTGTATAAGATGGAGAAAAAACAGAGAGATGCAGAGAATGCACTTACGATATACAGGCGACTGATGACCAATCTCCAGGCGACTGTAAAAATACAGGCGACTGTAAACAGATCGACAGACGACTGTGCGTAAAGCTCAAGTTTGAGTCAATTGAAATGTTGACTTGAGCTATCATGTCACACGACTGTAGAAGGATCTACAGGCGACTGGAAATCACCCAGTCGACTGTGTTTCCTTCAGCTGGCGACTGACAGAAAGCCAGAGACTCCAAATGAGTCTTTGGACAGAGTGAACCTAATGGGTTGGATTCTATGTTAATCCTAAGGCTCACTAAGATGGTTAGATGCATATGCATGAATGAGTAAACCATCTAACAAGGCATTACATTAATCCTAGACTCAAAAGAGAGAGAAAGCAATAAAATAAATTACATGGATTACAATGCTTTTCTTAGAGTCTAAGTCTTCAATCTTCATGCCTTGATTGCTCTCCATCATATCCAAGCTCTGGCACTCCTTGAGTCCAAGCTTTGGCTCTTCTCCACTTGATGTCCATCCTTGCACCAAGTGATTAGTCTCCAAGAAAGATATTCTTGAGATAAAACTGAGAGACTAAAACATGAGAGTCATTAGCAACAACATAATCTTGTGATCATCATCAAAATAAGATTGGTATGAAACACCAATACTCAACAATCTCCCCCTTTTTGATGATGACACACATTATGTAAAATACAAAGTATTAAAGCACAATGCTAATGAGCTCCCTGTTGGAACTTGGAAATTCCATCCTCTCTTCCATAAGGTTTTGATGTGACAAATCAATATATTTCATGTTACTAACTTTATCTATGCAGATGTGCAGCTTCAACGCAAATTCGTTCACATCACGCATATGATCAAAGTACAAAGAGATTTTGCAAAAACAACCTTGCTACTCAAATTACGTGTGAAACACGTATCTACGAAATGATGTAACTTTTACTTTTTAGATAGCTTCAGGGCCTTGGTTATATCTTATCATATATCCCTAAAGCTCAAATCTACATCATCTCCTAACTCATTTCAATCCTAAGTCAAAATTCGTATTTTTACGTATTAGCCTACTAGGATTTTTCCTAGCCTACCAAAACAGTTATATTTTGACTTGATACTTTCAGAAAAGGATCTATCTGTTATCTATTCCATGTCACCAAAATTTTGTGACCGTTTGTTACCGTTTCAAAATTGGCAGGCTACGAATTTTCGTAACATGCCAAAATGCTTTTGGGACTGAAATTTTCCAGAACAGTTTCTGACCGTTCTCCAACGTTCCTCTCAGTTTCTGAACGTTGTGCAACGTCTCTTTTAGAGCCGTTCACAACCGTTTCTAAAACCTATAAAAGGAAGGGTACCCCCTCTCATTTTCCACACACTTTCCTCTTCTAAATTCTGATTTTGTTGAAAGCAAGTCTTTGATTTTCTTAAGTAATTCTGCCATTAGTTGTTCTTTTCTTATTTGTAAGAAGAAATCATTAGATTTCTCTCTTCGTTTAAGAACGGAAGAACTTGGATTTTCAACATCACTTTTGGAAAGTTGTTTGTGTTCATAATTGTAAGAAGATATCAATTGATCTCTCTCTTCTTTTATGAACCAGAGAACTTCAAGTGTTGCGCTTCATTACATATCTTTTACATCTTGAAGTTCATCTTCTAAACACCATCCTTGAATTCATTCTCTAAAATTTATAACAAGGCTATAGGTGTTTTTCTATTTCTTATTTAACAGGTTGGAATATCTGTTTAGAGATTGTACAAAGTTTGGGACACGGGGAGTGTCGCCATTTTTGTAAGTTCGTGCTTGCGGGGCAAGTGATTATAGTGGATTGAAAATCTCTACGGGGTAGAGGACTGGAGTAGGATCACAAGGATCTGAACCAGGATAAATCTCTGTGTTTGCGATTGGTTTAATTTTCAGCACTTGTCATTTTATTTCTGTGCCATCTTTGCAAATATTACTAACATCTTATTTGCGACAATTTTTTAATATACACTATTCACCCCCCTCTAGTGTATTGATCCTTACAGGCTAAAATTACATTTGGTATCAGAGCGAGGTTAAGATGGCAGTAAGTTCCTCAAACATGAACGCAGTTCCGCACAACTACAATCAGCAACCTGAAGGGCACTCTCAAACTCGTCCTCCTCTTTTTGATGGTTCAAATTACTCATATTGGAAAATACGAATGGAGATTCATTTCCAAAATATGAATTATGAGATTTGGGACATCGTAGAGTCAGGATACGAAAAGCCAACAACTCCTGTTGCTGATTGGACCACCAACGACAAAGCTGCAAAAACCAACAACTCAAAGGCCATGAATGCTTTATTTTGTGCTATGGATAAACATGAGTTTAATCGAGTATCTCAGGCCAAAAGTGCTCAGGAAATTTGGCATATACTTGAGGTAACTCATGAAGGAACCAGTAAAGTGAAGGAAACCAAGATTTCCGTTTTGGTTCACAAATTCGAATTGTTCAAGATGAAGGATCAAGAGACAATTGGAGAAATGAACACCAGGTTTACTTATATTATAAATTCTTTAAATGCTCTTGGAAAAACTTACACTTCTCTTGAGCAGGTTCGCAAGATTCTTAAAGCTTTAACTCCAGAATGGCGCCCAAAAATCACTGCAATTGAAGAAGCCAACGATCTTTCAACTTTATCTGTTGAAAATCTTATGGGTAACTTAATGGCCCATGAAGTTACATTACAAGATCAGAAAGAAGAATCAGAACAGAAGAAGAAAGTACTTGCCTTCAACGCAACATCAGATAATGAAGATTCAGATGATGATATGGCATTCTTTGCCAAAAAATTCAGAAAATTCTTTCAGAAAGGTAAGTATAATAATTTTAAATCTAAGAATACTGATTCCTCTCTCTGCTTTAATTGCAATAAGCCAGGACATATGAAGAAAGACTGTCCACTTCTCAAAGCAAAGTTCAAAACTTCCAACAATGATCAATCTAGAAGAGAAAGGAGGTTTGACAAAATGAAAAAGGCATTTGCAGCAACATGGGATGATTCTTCAGATGATGAAGATGATGATCTAAATGAAAGTGCCAACATGTGCTTTATGGCACAAGATGATGAAGATGAGGTAAGTTCTTTTAATAACGAAGAATTACTTGATGCATTAAAAGATCTCTATTCTCGTTTCAAAAAATTGAATAGTCAACATAAATCATTGAAACAGAATAATGATGATCTTCTTTCTAAATATCAAGAATTATCATCTTCTAAAAACACTGAGAATACTTCTTTTCAAGTTTTGGATCTTAGTAAAGAGAATGTTATTCTCAAAACTAAGAATTTAGAATTACATACACAAATATCTGAAATGGATAAAAGTATTTCATCACTAAAGATGAAATACGATGAGATGTCATCCAATGTTAATAAATTTAATAAAGGAAAGACTAATCTCGATGATTTGCTTAAAATTCAATATCCAGCAAATCATAGACAAGGATTGGGATATTCTAAAAAGGGTGCACCCAAAACTTATAACACTTCTTCCTCTTGTGGTAAAACAACTTTTGTTAAACCACAAAAGAAGAATCATGCATTTATTTACACGAAGAAAGTAAACATTCCTACTTCTTCTTCACAAAGAAATGTTACTAACATTTCAAAAACATTTCCTAGGAAACCTACTACAATTAGTATATGGGTTCCTAAGGATTCATGTTTAAATGATAGAAATAGTTATATTTCTCATTTTATACATTCTATTGTTCATTCTAATGATTACATTAGAAAGTCAAATTCCACTTGGGTTTGGCTTCCTAAAATCTAATCCCAAGGACCCTCAAACAAAGGGTACCAATGCTTAATGTTTTATCTTTCAGGTACCTAAGAAAGAAAGATGGATTTTGGACAGTGGATGTTCAAAACATATGACAGGAAATGTCAACTTGCTTTCAACCGTTATATATAAAGATGGAGGCACAGTTACCTTTGGTGACAACAAAAAGGGAAAAATCATAGGCACTGGAACATTTGGTAATACAAATCAACCTATCATTGAGAATGTTCACCTGGTTGACGGTTTGAAACACAACTTACTTTCTATTAGTCAATTATGTGATAAAAATTATAAAATAGTTTTTGAACAAAATGATTGCATAATTTATGATTCTGATATGTCATCTATCTTATTTCGTGGTAAGCGTAAGAATAATATATATATCTTATGCATGTCTGTTACCACTCATAATCATTGTTTAATGATTACATCAGATGATACTCTTTTATGGCATAAACGTTTTGGACACACTAATTTCAAAAACCTAGCACGCATTTCAAAACACAAGTTAGTTAATGGAATGCCAAATATTTCTTTCAAACACAACCATTTTTGTGATGCTTGTCAACAAGGAAAAATGCATAAATCTTCTTTTAAATCAAAGGACGTTATCTCAACAATGAGACCATTAGAACTTCTTCATTTAGATTTGTTTGGTCCTTCAAGAGTAGCTTCTTTGAATAGAAGTAGATATGCATTTGTCATTGTTGATGATTATTCTAGATACACTTGGGTTATATTCTTACAAAACAAGAATGATGCTTTTGAAGAATTTTCAATATTTTGTAAAAAGATACAAAAAATCAAATCCTCTAACATTATCAATATTCGTAGTGATCATGGGGGAGAATTTGAAAATGAATCTTTTACCAAGTTTTGTAATGAAAATGGCATTACACATAATTTTTCTTTTCCTCGTACCCCACAACAAAATGGAGTAGTAGAAAGGAAAAATAGAACTTTACAAGAATGTGCAAGAACAATGCTTTGTGATAGTAATCTTCCTAAGTATTTTTGGGCAGAAGCTGTTGCAACTGCCTGCTACATTATGAATAAAGTTCTTATAAGGCCATTGCTTAATAAAACTTGTTTTGAATTATTTTTTAATCGCATTCCCCGTGTATCTTATTTTAAAGTGTTTGGATGTAAATGTTTCATTCTTAATACTAAAGATGCACTCGACAAATTTGATTCTAAATCTGATGAAGGTATTTTTGTTGGATACTCAACACGTAGCAAAGCCTACAGAGTATTTAACAAAAGAACTTCAACAGTTGAAGAATCTTTACATGTCACATTTGATGAAAATCCTTCATCTAATTCTCCCATCATTGATGATGAAGAGAATATATTACCTCTTTCTAATTCCTTAGATAATATTAAACTTGATGAAATTGATGCTACTAATCATTCTGTTGAGTCTATTTCAGATAATACATATCTTCCTAAGGCATTTGTACAAGTTCCAAATCATCCATCAGAGTTAATTATTGGAGATATTACAGATGGAGTAAGAACTCGTCGCCAAATAGAGCAAATGGCACATTGTGCATTTCTCTCAACCATTGAACCAAAGAACATCAAAGATGCATGTGAAGACAGTTCATGGATTATGGCTATGCAGGAAGAACTCAACCAATTTCAACGAAATGATGTTTGGGAATTAGTTCCCAGACCATCAGATCATTCAATAATTGGTACCAAGTGTGTATTCAAAAATAAATTGGATGAATCTGGTCAGGTAATTAGAAACAAGGCACGATTGGTTGCACAAGGTTATAATCAAGAAGAAGGTATTGATTATGATGAAACCTATGCACCAGTTGCTCGTCTTGAATCTATTAGAATGTTATTATCATTCGCTTGTTTTAAAGATTTTAAACTTTTTCAAATGGATGTGAAAAGTGCTTTTTTAAATGGTTTTCTTAAAGAAGAAGTTTATGTAGAACAACCTCCGGGTTTTATGCTTGAAAATTTTGAAAATCATGTTTTTAAATTGAAAAAGGCTTTATATGGTCTCAAACAAGCACCTCGTGCTTGGTATGAAAGACTTAAAAGTTATCTTTTAAATTCAGGATATTCTATTGGTAAAATAGATTCTACTTTATTTATTAAAAACATAAATTCTGATATTATCATTATTCAAATATATGTTGATGATATTATTTTTGGTTCTACTAACGAATCTCTTTGTCAAGATTTCTCTAAAATTATGCAGAAAGAATTTGAGATGAGTCACATGGGTGAACTAAACTATTTCATCGGTCTTCAAATCAAACAAATGAAGGAAGGAATATTAATCCACCAAAGCAAGTACTCTAAAGAACTCATCAAACGCTTTGGTTTAGAAAGTTCTGCAGAAAAACATACTCCGATGAGTACATCTACTTCCCTCGACAAAGATTTAAATGGTAAGAGTGTTGATCAACGTCTATACATAGGTATGATTGGCTCCTTACTTTATCTAACTGCAAGTAGACCAGACATTATGTTTTCAGTTTGTTTATGTGCACGATTTCAGGCAGATCCTAAAGTTTCACATTTAACTGACGTAAAACGGATTATTAGATATGTTAAGTATACTTCTGATTTTGGTTTATTTTATCCTAAAAAAACACATTTGATTTATTATCATATAGTGATGCAGATTTTGCTGGTTGTAAATCAGACCGTAAAAGTACTAGTGGTACATGTCACTTTTTAGGACATGCCTTAGTTTCCTGGTTTAGCAAAAAGCAAAACTCTGTTTCATTATCTACAACCGAGGCAGAATATATTGCCGCTGGTTTAGCATGTGCTCAAATTTTATGGATGAAACAAACTATTTCAGACTATGGTATTAATTGTTCCACATGTCCTATAATGTGTGATAATACTAGTGCTATTAATTTGTCTAAAAATCCAGTTCATCATTCACGCACTAAACATATTGATGTACGTCATCATTTTTTAGATGATCATGTTCAGAAAGGTGATATTATTTTAAAATTTATTTCTACTGAACATCAAGTTGCCGATATTTTAACTAAGCCTTTGAAGGAAGAAACTTTTCTCAAGCTTAGAAGAAATCTGGGCATTATTAGTGCATCAGAATTTGATATATGAGTATATTCATTTATTTTTGATTTTTTTGAATTTTTCTATAATTGTTTGGTTACTATTTATTTTTGGCATGCTACCAAATTTCGTAGCATACCAATTTAACCAATTTTTAAACAATTTTTTTTTCTGTTCTCCGTTTTGTACCTACTTTGATCCCTGGAATTTAGATTTTTTAACACTTCTCCTATATTTTATTCTCAAATCAAATTTCATATCAAAATTCTTACACGTTCTCGTCCACTTTGTCTCTATCTTTTTGATTCCTGTTGCTATCTGTGTTCTCTCTACTGCCACATGGATACTTCTCTTTTGTCTTTTCCGATATTCTCTGCTTTTCACAAAGGAAAAGGCACTGACATTCCTTCTCATTCTTCGAACTTTCCATTTTTCACTCTGTACTTTCGTTTCTCTATTGATTTGGACTTCACAAGAAGACAAAAATTTATTTCTTCTGCCCCTTTTCACGGCCAAACCGCAGTCCAATAGTATTTCCTCCCGTTGGAAATTAGTTTCTAATTTAATATATTTAATTCGACCACCTACCCTCTGGCCAAAACCGCAACCCAATTTCATTCGGCCAACTACCCTATTAAATTCGGCTTTCAAAACCGCCACTTGGGTGTTTCTTATTGGTCCACGTCATCAACCCATTTTACATTCAGATTGACCTCTTTGGCATCACGTGAGACACTTCAAATCTGTTTAATATTTTTTAATATACTTCACTTCTTAACTTTATTTCTACCTACTCCATTCAATTCTTCTCCTCCACATGGATGCTTCTTATTGGCCCAAGCCACCAAACCGCCTCATCTCTCTATACGGCATCTCCTGGGAACTTTCACCATATTTATTATTATTATTTTTTATTATTTTATTCTTATTATTTAATATATTTCTTTTTCCAAGAGAGTTCTCCCTGACATTTGCCTTGGCCTTCTCATTTGAATTCGGCCAGCATATCTTTCTCTCTTATGGTCTTTAATTTTTTTGTTCAACTTCCAATATTTTTTACCTACCTTTTTAATGTCGACCTACCATTCATTATTTTTTTACCTTCCCCATATACCTCGGGTTTCACATTCATTACTATCTCTTTGATTATTTTGGGTCTCTTCACTGCCTCTTATTTTTGCAACCAACGGGTACACGTTCTTCTAACCGCTGCCTCTTCTTCTTCCCATCTATTCGGCTTTCTGTATTTTGAATTTTTCTGGTGTTCAACCTTCCTTCAGTTCTAGCAACCGCTTCCACTTCTTATCATGGCAACTGAATTGGCTTCTGTTTCTTTCTATTTATTTCGAAATCCTCTCTTTCTTTTCCCATCCTCTGTTCTTCTCCTCTTCCACTCTTTGTTTTCATTTTCTATCTTTCGATCACCATGGCCGACCCCACTTTCCCGTCACCCTCTGATCGGTTCCATTCGGCCGCTGCCCAAGAACGCTATCTTCGCTCGGAGGCCACTCGCTTTCATCCGGAGCGCTTTCTCGACTACGGCACGCCGATGATGATGCAGGTCAAGAAGCTTCTCGCCATTGTTGGGCTTCATCAACTCTGGTCGATCACCAACAAAACCCCCTATTACCCTACCTTAGTGCGGGAATTCTATGCCAATCTGGAGACTACGGTCCACCGTGGTCAGAAGTACTTCTCCACTCAGGTTCGGGGCGTTTGCTTCACCGTCGACAGCACCAAACTTGCCACCATCATCAATCAGCCGCCGAATAATCTCGGCCTCCTCTCTTTTCCGATGAACGACCCTGTTGTCCTTTCTCGTCTCGCTCCAAAGTTGATCCCCCATATGTCTGCATCCAAACTCAGCCCTGAGGCCCACATCCTCCACAAAATCGTTATTTTCAATTTGATGCCGAAGGCTGGGTCTGTGAACTATTTGAGCAATGCCTATCTTCATTGTCTCTATGCTATCATGGCCGGCTATCATATTCACTGGGGCCATTTGCTTCTTCGCTATATGATGCGTCCGGTTACCACCCATTTTTATTTCCTCTGTCTCATCACAATGATCCTTCGCGCTTTTGGTGTTCCCACCGACGGCGAACTGATGCTTCAAAATGACGTTCACATCGATGAAAACATCCTCCAAAGCATGGGACTACCGGGTGATGCTTCTTCTCCTGACGATGACGCCGATGACGACACCAACGTTGCTTCTGACGATGACTCTTCGCATCCTCCTGCTCCTCCATCTTCCTCTCATAGCAAAGCACCGTTTCCAGGCTCTTCCCTCTCTCGCTGCGGCAGGAAGATTCATACGTCTAAGGATGGAGTTAGCCCTTCTCGAGAGACCAATGCCGTTCTTTTCGATCGTCTATCTACTCAGGTTGCTGACGGGTTTGTTGGTATTCAGATTCAGATGAGCAAGTACGACGATGTTCTTCGTCACCATTCCACCGTTCTTGAGCAGATTCAAGTGGAACAATCCTCACTTCACTCCTCGCTGGAATCCGCCGACATCCTCCCTACCCGCCGCACTCGCACCCGTCGTTCTTCTTCGGGTTCCTCGTCGTACCATCCCCATTGATTCCGTTGGTCTCCTTCACTCCATGCTTGCTATGACTTACGCCTCTCCTTGCTTTCCCATCTGCCGTATGGTTGCTCTTTATGGTCGGTTGTTTTATCACTGGTTCTGTCTGTTGGTTGTTTATGGGGTTCTTATGCTGTATCAGTATGTTAGTCGTCCATGACGTTAGTCTGTTGATCGTTGGTTCTGTAGTTTGTGGTTTCTGCATGTTGTTTTTAATGGGTGTTTTGTTGGTATTTCAGATGCATATGCTGTACTGGGCTTACTTAAGTTGGGTTATCATCGATGTTATGTTAAATCTATGATAGTTCTTTTTTGTACTTCATCTCTCTGATTTGGTGTTAGTTTCTTTAAGTGTTAGTTCCTTTTGTTCCTTATATGCTCTTTACATACTCTGTCCCTGTTCATTTTTTAGTTTCCTCCGTTTTCTAATTTGGCCTGCTACGAAAAATCGTAGATTGCCAATTTCTCTTTTCCACTTTTTTTGGATGACAAAGGGGGAGAAATATGCATATATTCAGGGGGAGTCTATATGACTATACTCAGGGGGAGTAACATCAGTAACATCACTTACTTTTAATATCAACATCACCTTTGTTCATGTTACTAAACTCATTAAATCTTATTAACACTTGTTAACTCACATTTTATACTTCATTATTTGTCATCATCAAAAAGGGGGAGAATGTTGGAACTTGGAAATTCCATCCTCTCTTCCATAAGGTTTTGATGTGACAAATCAATATATTTCATGTTACTAACTTTATCTATGCAGATGTGCAGCTTCAACGCAAATTCGTTCACATCACGCATATGATCAAAGTACAAAGAGATTTTGTAAAAACAACCTTGCTACTCAAATTACGTGTGAAACACGTATCTACGGAATGATGTAATTTTTACTTTTTAGATAGCTTCAGGGCCTTGGTTATATCTTATCATATATCCCTAAAGCTCAAATCTACATCATCTCCTAACTCATTTCAATCCTAAGTCAAAATTCGTATTTTTAAGTATTAGCCTACTAGGATTTTTCCTAGCCTACCAAAACAGTTATATTTTGACTTGATACTTTCAGAAAAGGATCTATCTGTTATCTATTCCATGTCACCAAAATTTTGTGACCGTTTGTTACCGTTTCAAAATTGGCAGGCTACGAATTTTCGTAGCATGCCAAAATGCTTTTGGGACTGAAATTTTCCAGAACAGTTTCTGACCGTTCTCCAACGTTCCTCTCAGTTTCTGAACGTTGTGCAACGTCTCTTTTAGAGCCGTTCACAACCGTTTCTAAAACCTATAAAAGGAAGGGTACCCCCTCTCATTTTCCACACACTTTCCTCTTCTAAATTCTGATTTTGTTGAAAGCAAGTCTTTGATTTTCTTAAGTAATTCTGCCATTAGTTGTTCTTTTCTTATTTGTAAGAAGAAATCATTAGATTTCTCTCTTCGTTTAAGAACGGAAGAACTTGGATTTTCAACATCACTTTTGGAAAGTTGTTTGTGTTCATAATTGTAAGAAGATATCAATTGATCTCTCTCTTCTTTTATGAACCAAAGAACTTCAAGTGTTGCGCTTCATTACATATCTTTTACATCTTGAAGTTCATCTTCTAAACACCATCCTTGAATTCATTCTCTAAAATTTATAACAAGGCTATATGTGGTTTTCTATTTCTTATTTAACAGGTTGGAATCTCTGTTTAGAGATTGTACAAAGTTTGGGACACGGGGAGTGTCGCCATTTTTGTAAGTTCGTGCTTGCGGGGCAAGTGATTATAGTTGATTGAAAATCTCTACGGGGTAGAGGACTGGAGTAGGATCACAAGGATCCGAACCAGGATAAATCTCTGTGTTTGCGATTGGTTTAATTTTCAGCACTTGTCATTTTATTTCTGTGCCATCTTTGCAAATATTACTAACATCTTATTTGCGACAATTTTTTAATATACACTATTCACCCCCCCTCTAGTGTATTGATCCTTACAGGCTAAAATTACACTCCCCCTACTTATATGCACCAAATAAACAATGAGCTACACAAAGGTAAATACTCATAATACCAACTGAAATCAAGGTGACATATAATAGGCATGGATTACATGAACGAATTGTAAAATACAATATCATGCAAACATGCATGGTTTATCTAATCACATATATCTATCCCCATAGATATATCTCTCGCCATATGCATATGAATATATCTCCCCATATATATTTACATAATGCATATATCTCTTCCCCTTGACATCGTCAAAAAGGTGGACATCAAAGATATCTCCCTTTGCCATCTTAACCAAGATGTGACAATATGCAAGAAAAGAAAGATATGTATGATACTAAATTTAAAAATTTAGTGGGTATCAATTCACTATCCCATGCTCCCCCTAGATCATAGAAATAGTCAACTTTTGACTTCTAGGATCTAATACCAATTATAATTAATGGAGCCATGGGCCAAAACATGTATCAAAGCAAAGATATGGAAAAAAATCAAGCTTCAAAGATACATAAAGAATATTGCCAAAACAAAAATAACATGAAGAAGTTGGCAATAGACAAGAGGTTTGGTTTGAGATAAAAAACAACCAAATGTGAATAAAGATCTCAAATAACCCCCGAAATGAGAGTTAAAATATGTCTTAAACTACTTTAAACATATAACATATTAACTCTCCCATTGACAAACACATGGATCAAAAATGCATGGATGTCAATAAACCCCAAGGTCCTCATTTTCATGAAAAAAAATAAGTTTGAAAAATATTTTCAAAATCATGAAACACACACAAACAATGGGTATGCTAAAAAATAAACATTCAAGCACAATACCCATGCAATATGCAAATGTGTGAGGAACCTAAACATTAGGCAACCAAACCCAAGAGGAGTTTGATTTCCTAATGTAATCACATGAGGTGATCACATCCCTAACTAGAGAGTTGATGTAGCTATCCCTCTCTTGCACACTAACCTTAGTGGGAATCCATAATATCTAGGATCTCTTAGGCAAGGGTTTTGCCTTTGCAAGAGGGGGGGGGGGGGGGGGGGGGGGGGGATGTGGCATGCTTAGGTGTAGAAACGAATTTCTTGGCATGCAAAGAATGATGATTTTGCTTCTTAGCAAAAAAATGAAGATTTTTCATTCTTCCTCATTACCTCGTGATCTACATGCTTCTTGTTGATGTTATTGTTGTACAAGAAAGCATGGTGATTCTTCTTAAGTGCTTTAGCAATATTTCTTGTATTTGCACCAAAAGAAGGATTAGAGGTGGGTTTGGGTACCACATTTTGAATATAACCCAAACCTCCTCTATGATTTGCCGGATGTTGTTTTTCCAACAAATCGTGGAGTGCATCCCTACAATACACAAAGCTTATGAGCTTACGGGATTCATCTTCACATTTCAACATAAGTTGTTGAATATGAGCATCTAAGCTATGGTTTTGAGGAACAAGTTTTTCATTTGTAAGGCTCAATTCCTTAATTTGAGAGAGAAGTGTCTCTCTCACACTAGTGTCATAAGCATGCCTTTCATCATGAATTACACTAGTAATATCTAGTTCATGCAATCTACTCTTAGCAATCTTATATTTTGCTTTTAATCTAGTGTAAGAGTTGATGCACTTACTAGCCTTTTCGGAGACCAAGTCGAAATTGTTCTTGAGCTCCTCATATGAGATCTTTTCTTCCTCGATCTCAACCTCATCATCATCCTTGCTAGAGCTTGATGATGACTTCTCCTCCATATCCATGAGGCACGAATCCTCATAGGAGTTGTAGGCGTCGAGCCAAGCATCCAACTCTTCTTCATTTAAATCGGAGGGGATTGGAGTAGGACCATCAATGGCTACAAAGCATGCGTGAGCATCCTCCTTTGCATCCTCTTCTTCGTTACTCGAAGTGTCCTCACTCGGATCATCAAAGGTCCCGACAAGTCCCTTCTTGTGATTTTTGGACTTGGACTTTCCTTTCCAATGCTTATTTCCTTTATCCTTGTAAGTTTTTTTGTTGGGTTTGGAAGGGCATTCGGTGGACAAGTGACCTTTTCCACTGCAAGTGTAACAAGTAGGAAGCATGTTAGAATTGGAGGTAAACTTTGACAAAGACTTGCCTTGCTTGCATTTGAGGAATGCTTTGAATTGCTCGGCAAGCTCCGTAATTTCTTCTCCACTTGTATCTTCTTGCTCATCTTCTTCACTAGGAGCTTCTCAATGGAATTTCCTCCTCCACTTGATTGGCTCCTCCTTGGCATGGAATGCAACCCCCTTTTGCTTCTCCGGCTTCTCGGGCTTCGATGGTTGAATCTCCTTCTTGTGTTGAAGCTTCACTTCATACGCCATGAGATTACTAATGCACTCCTCAACGGTGTATTTGGACGTGTCATATGACTCCAAAATTCCGTTGGCCTTTGACTCCCAACGAGGTGTGAGAGAGTCAAGGATCTTCTCTACACGATCCTCTTGGGAAATCATTTTCCCGAGTCCCTCCAAAGCGTTCACGATATCAGTGAACCTTGTGAACATCTCTGAAATGCTTTCTCCTTCCTGCATCTTAAATATTTCATATTTAGATCTAAACACAGTTTGTTTAGATTTCTTTACCTTCGTTGTCCCTTCATGACAAATCTCCAAGGTGTGCCAAATATCGTTCGTCGTTTTGCACATGGAGATGCGGTTGAACTCATTTGCTGAGAGAGCGCAATGTAATGCGTACATAGCTCTCGCATTGAACTTGATCGAGTCCTTCTCCGCCTTTGTCCTTGAAGCCGCGGGTGTAGTGGACTTCTCAAATGGCACCTCCATGATGTCCCATAGGTCTTGACCCTCCATGTAGATCATCATCCTGATCTTCCAACTTGGGTAGTTGGTTCTGTTGAAGAGCGGGGGTCGAACGGTTGAGTGACCTTCTTCATGAGACGCGGATGAGGCATTGAATGCCATTGTTGCAGTATGCTTTAACCTCGCTCTGATACCAATTGTAAGGATCGCCTTACCCTTGCAATACTAACAACACACATTAGAGGGGGGTGAATAGTGTAATGGCAAAAAAATTGTCCAATTAAAATTTAACTTGCAAATGCGGAATTATAAATGTAAGAGGAACTAAAAGGCACAACCAATCCAAATGTAAACACAAAGTTTTACACTGGTTCCCTAAACTTGGGTACATCCAGCCACTCCAAATATTCACTATATTCCCACACAGAGAAGTGAATACAAATCTCACAAGGAGATACCCCACAAAGAGGATTTATGCCCTACACAAGGACCCAACCAATCCTACACGAGGATCAAGACTCACACACAGAAAATCACTAACTCCCACTCAGAGAATTAGGGTTAGCCCTACGCTAGGACACTAAACCCCCACAAAGAGAGTTACTCCCACAAAGAGAGTATCCTAAGTCCCACAAAGAGAGAACCTCCCACAAAGAGAGAAAGTTCTAATTCCCACAAAGAGAATTAGAGACACAAATTACACCAAGTAAAATAAATACTCTTACCTATGCCTTGAGATGCTTACTCATGAATGAATGCAAGGCATGGAAGAGGATCTCCAAGTGTAGAGATATGCTTAAGAGAACTTGGATGATTTCCCTTGAGCCTGACTTCAATGCATGAATATAGATGACTGCTCAATTGAGGGAAATGAGAGAGCTTGAGAGTTGCTTATAGATCTCTTGAGATTTTCTATAGAGTCAAGAGTTATCAAGTGTTGTCAAGAGTTCTCAAGTGATGGCAGCAAACTCAAATATATAGGAACCCCATAACAAGCCCCAAAACCCAAGGAAACAGCCAAAGAAAGAATTCTGCAACGGCTAGAAACTGGGTGAAAACGACAGGAACAGTCGACTGATGATCAAAAGACAGTCGACTGAACAATGGCTAGAAAATATCCAACGGCTATATTCTGAGCCAGGACAGTCGACTGATGAAGACAATACAGTCGACTGAGAACATGACAGGCGCCTGTAAATCCTTCAGCAGGCGAATACTGCATGGGATGGATCGAAACAGAGAGCTGCACTCTTTCTCCAGTTAAACGCACAGGCGACTGATGTTAAAATACAGTCGACTGTCTATTAGCCAGACGACTGTAAAACCTTAATCAGTCGTCTGCTTTATAAGATGGAGAAACAACAGAGAGAGATGCAGAGAATGCACTTACGATATACAGGCGACTAATGACCAAAATACAGGCGACTGTAAAAATACAGGCGACTGTAAACTGATCGACAGACGACTGTGCGTAAAGCTCAAGTTTGAGTCAATTGAAATGTTGACTTGAGCTATCATGTCACACGACTGTAGAAGGATCTACAGGCGACTGGAAATCACCCAGTCGACTGTGTTTCCTTCAGCTGGCGACTGACGGAAAGCCAGAGACTCCAAATGAGTCTTTGGACAGAGTGGACCTATTGGGTTGGATTCTATGATAATCCTAATGCTCACTAAGATAGTTAGATGCATATGCATGAATGAGTAAACCATCTAATAAGGCATTACATTAATCCTAGACTCAAAAAAGAGAGAAAACAATAAAGTAAATTACATGGATTACAATGCTTTCCTTAGAGTCTAAGTCTTCAATCTTGATGCCTTGATTGCTCTCCATCATCTCCAAGCTCTGTCACTCCTTGAGTCCAAGCTTTGGCTCTTCTCCACTTGATGTCCATTCTTGCACCAAGTGATTAGTCTCCAAGAAAGATATTCTTGAGATAAAACTGAGAGACTAAAACATGAGAGTCATTAGCAACAACATAATGTTGTGATCATCATCAAAATAAGATTGGTATGAAACACCAATACTCAACACTCCTCACGTCTCGTCTTCCATATTAGGGAAGCGGGGCGTGACAGGTTTTGTTGGTGGCCCATGCTGGTCCTTTTTGCATCCGTGAAATACCGGGACAACAATAATGATAAACAACCTCCAATAAAATATTCGGAACATCCAAGTCTTGATTAAGTCTAACCTGAAGGTTTTCTCTGTCTTAGATGGTAGGAAGACTTAGATAGATATCCGGGTTTGATAGTCAGAGCCTTCATCAAGATTAAATTGTACTCGTCTTAGGTTGCCTTAGCAGTCTCTCACCCAGCATTGACCATATTAGACTTCTAGAGCTTCTCTTTTAGCCGTTCGATTGAGTCCGACAATTTCGGGCCCAGCAGAATGTAATCTTGATTTCTCTTAGGACCCTTTCTTGAGAACTCCATTACAGTCTAATTCATTAGAGAGTTATAGTGTTAAGTTCCTCTTGATCTCTAGTCGACCCGATAATTAGAACCCTTGATTCTATCATTTCCCTGATCATTACACTTCTGGGCTATCAAACGTAGAAATCCCATCGTAGCTGTTCATGAATCGTAACCTAGGCGTATTCATCCCGCGATCATATTCTTTGCCCTCGATACAAGTGATCATTTCCCGACGATTATCGTTAAATTTTTGAACCTTCTCCGTTGCAAATCTCGAACCTTTCAAAGTTATTTTCAATTTTTCCTTATTAAAAGTTTTCGCTCAGTTTAATTGTTGTTTTAAACCACTCTTCTTATATATTTAATTCCTCACTATTCGATTGAGTTAAAATTCTTTCGTAGATTTTGGAGTCTAATGGTTGTAATTTTTAATAACTATCTCGTAGCTATTTTCTAACCTATATTTTTTCGCATTTCGGTTTTAAAACTTTATTACTATTTTGATAATGCGATATACCATTTTTTCTAAACTACGAAATTTATTTTAACAATTTACCATACATACTTTATAATATCTTTCCAAGATAAATAGAACTTCAATTATTATTTTTATATATCAGTTCTAGGTTCGTCGTACTCTTACTTTAAAATCTTTGTATAAATCCGTTTCTTTTGGCAAATCTAGGTTTCTCTAAAAGTATTTTCAATATTATTTGAAATTTCTCCCCAGTTTTAAGACTTTGAAAACATTTAGCATGAGCTTAAATTATCTACACTTTAGCTGATCTAATTTCATTCCTTGAATTTCGAAACTTTTACCGAAATTATTAAATTACTGACGTTTAATATTTTCTAACCTACGTCCTTAATGTTCTTGTGAATGTTTTACTCCTTCTTTATAATAACATTTCAATAAGCCAATAAACCATTTTCTCTTATTATGTATATACGATTTATACAAAGGAGACTCCAACTTTTGAAGTACGACAGTTTTCATACTTTTCGCATTTTAACTTATGTTATTTACACACTATTTTTCTTTACTCTATAAGGGTATTATTACATCTTCCTTTTCTCTACCTAAACATTCACAATTATATCCCTGATTCACCTAACCAAGCTATTTCATTATCTTCGTCCTATCTGAACTCGTGCTTTCCGATCTTTCCTTTGTCACGCTTTTGGTTCGGTTTCCTTTCAAATGTTTAGATGCTAGTGCTTGTCGTTGCCTATGTCAACCTTAGCATAGTAGTGATCCCATTGATTTTATTGCGATGTCGTTGTGGTGCATGTATAAGTAGAATGTGTGGACTCGTGTGTGAGAGCTCTGGCGTATCACTCACGTATAAGTGTACTCCCCTGTAGTATATTAATGTTTGCCTATTGTGTGATATATACATACTCAGTGTTATTTATGATATATATGAAGTTGAATGAATGATACTGTTTCTATATAAGTGTGTGGATAGCTATACCGCTTTAGGTACGTCTATGTATATTAGATGTAGTGTTGGAATATCTGCTGGTGGAGTATGTGGTAAATGTTTGAAATAGTATACTAGTAAGTCATGTATGTTAAGTGTGATGGTATAGGTGTACTTATAGTTAAGTGTGTAGGCCTATTATATGACCTATATGTTAGTACGTGTGAGCGTGTGCTTGTACGTAGATATGTATTGTGCTTAGACGTAAGTAGTTATGTATTTACTGCATGAGTATATGTGATATATGTATGGTAATAGGATTATAGTTTTGTTAATATTGCTTGCTTTGATGGGATGTTATGCGTGTGCGTGTATACCGTGAGGTATACACGATTATGGTATGTCTTAATCTATGTATGAATAAGTAGATGTGTTGGTATACTAATTATAGGTAGATGGCTATGGTGTGGATGTATATTACATGTATGTGACTATACGATGAATACATGTATTAGAGAGTGTATTAAAGTTATACGTGTGCTAATATTGGTAATATTACTATAGGGTGAAAAGTGTTTGCACTATGTGGGCTTTACTTGACTAAATATAGTGATTGATATTATGGTATGTATGTGGTTATGTTAGTGGACATATACATATTGGAGTGGTATTGGTATATGTATGGATACCGTGTTATGTATATAGAGTTTTTCTGATGTGGGTTTTGGTGTCTCACTCAAGCTTGAGTGGGTATACTAAGTATATTGTTACATATGTCTGTGGATTGCGTGTAGTACTATGAATGTAGTAATGAATGATGTATGTATCGTGATAGGATTGGTTGTGTCTGGTGGTGTTACGCACATGATTATGGGTGGCTATACCATAATATAGTTATAGGTGTTGGTCTTGTGGTATAGTTAATTAGTAAGGACTTGCATGTTGAATGTCTATGTGCTAGCTGAACTAGGCGTGTAGTTGTGCTAAGTATATAGTGGTATATATGAATGATTTGATAGCGTGTGCAGGTGTGCACCGTGCGCGGGTAAGTATGTGTTTAGTTATAGGTATTTGTGACTATGGTATGTGTGGCGTGTCTTGAATATAGTTATAGGACTGTATGTGTTGTGAATACATGGTGAAATATTTGCATGCATTTGAATAGCTATATCTTTTGTGAAATTATAGTAGTGGTGAATGTATATTAGATATAGTAAGCCTGATTTAATATTATGTGGTGTGATTACATGTGTTGATATGTTGGTGTTGGATGTGTACTAGGAGATATAGGGAGTAGAATATCCATGTTTGTGGTACGCATGTAGTTATCTATACGTAAGTACTAGGATCGTATTTGCTAATGTGAAACTATTTTGTGTATGTATATGTACCTTGGTTGTGATAAATGAGTGATAGTTATATAAGGATGTATGTGACTATATGAATGATTGAAGTACGTGTACGAATTTGACTGACTGTGATAGGTATAAGTATAGAATGGGCGTGTATATATATATACATGTTGGTAGAATTAATGTTTGACTACCTAGTGCATATATAAGCACTTGTAGTGACTATATCTGGTTTGAATTATAATGTGATATGATTGGGGTAGTTACTAATGTGGCTACATATATATATATATATATATATATATATATATATATATATATATATATATATATATATATATATATATATATATATGGTTAGAAAGTCCGAGGACGGACTTTATTCTAAGGTGGGTAGGATGTCATGGTCTGTTTTCGATCGTACGTTGTTCGTGCGCGTACCCTTGTTCGTACACGTACTTATTTTGGACCTTTCTTGTATTCAAACCCTATGATGTAATATGCCATTGTGACCCTCAGGAAGATTGTTAATTTTTGGAAATATTTTGGAACGTCATTTCACGGGTCGTTCTTCCACAATTTGACTTTGTTTGATGAGGCGTCGAGATTTTCACTTTTGTCGTGAGACCTTTTTATTTTTAGTTTCGTTTCTCATCACCAAACTCGTGATCGGTCTTCTTAGTTTCGTTTTGCTCGTCAGCACGGTAACCCCAGTATTTATTTCTTAATTTTAGGGCTCAGTTTGACCAACTTTCAATATATTTCCCAATCTCTTATATTTAATTCTATGTTTATAAGTTTTTCTTAAACCCTCAAATTATTATTATTATTTACATTATTTACTATCACATCCTAAATTATATTTCTAATATTTTCTTATTAGTTTTAGACCTAAGCTTAGCCCACTTGTTGAAGCATGGCCGAATCCAAGGCACACACACACCTAGCCTCACAACACACTTTTGAGTGGGGCTAAATCAAGTAGGATAGTAGCTTAACCTAAAAGACTTAGGACCCTAGCCTGCTCACGTGAGCCTCAACCCTACACTACTCTATTTTTTTGAGACCTAGGGGTTAAAACTTTTCCTCCCAGCGAACAAAAGGCAGCCCACCCCTGTTTAATAGACCTAGGTCTATTTTTCCTCCTCTCAGCTAAAGAACGAGCCGCCCCCTATAATTTTTTCACGCAACTAATCTCTTTGCGCCGCAGCCTCCGACTACAAGCCCGACCCCTCGACTTCCTCTCCCCTTCGACCTTCCCCCAGGCTCCCCTCCGGCCTTCACCGCTGGCGCACGGCGGCTATGCCACCGGAGCTCTGTTCGACCGCCCCCAGCAGCGCTCTCCAAGAGCAGCTGCCGCTGTTTTTCCCCCAGGCGCAGCAGCAGGCTGATGTCCCCCACGACGGCACCGTCGCACGACAGACCCCCATCGACCCTCTCCCCTCTGACCTACCTCGGTGACTGCCGCCCCGAAGCACCGTCAGAATTCTCTAGGAGCACGACATCGAACCCCCAGGCGACGGCAGCGCCATCCTCTCGCGCAACAGGCCCTGAACCGTCGATCTACACTCTGCAACAGGCAGCACTCTGCCTCGACCCCCTGCACTACGATAGGATTAAAGAGGATATAGATGAATAGAAGGAGTCATCGATAGATAAGTTACATTGTGAACTTTAAGTAAGTTATTCTATTATAATATTAGTTTATTACCGGTTTGAGTAGAGGTGGAATTATTATAGGGCAGTTGTTTTGTACTGTTATATTAGAGTTATGGGGTACAATAAATCTCATAATACCCCATAGATAACAGTTAATTTATAAGAATATATATGTATAGTTTATACTAATTAATATGTAGACAGTAACTGTATGGGTTACTTATAATATCACCTTACTTAGTTATAAATTTTAACTTGTTATTATAGATTCTATATCACATATAGGATTCGCCTCTCATCGCAATCTTTGGACACCTGATATCGACTATATCAGATATCATACATTTTTCTAGAGCCGACGCCGTTACCTTACACGCTACCGGAATTCAACCCCTGACGTCGCTACCCGACGTCAGAGTAGCTCTCGAGTCGTGTTGAGATAAGTCTCTATCCGTAGGAACCCCATACCATGTCTGTTAATCAACTTAAAAATCATAGCTTCTGATTATTCTGTAACTCACTAATAAAGATAATAAAATTGGGACTGTAGGCTGGACTGCGAACTGAACACGTAGGTAGACTCAGACTGATTGAGCAGGATCGTGACTTGGTTGTTTTTCAGGTAAGTGATACTTGCCAGCTTTCTGTTTAGGCCACGTCTTAGGTCATTTTGTACAGTAGTGTAAAAGAGACTAGGCAGTGAAATGATAGCTGCCTAGACGACACTTTTAGATCTGGCTTGACAACGAAGCCAGATCCGACACCTTCATCATGCTTGCATTTATACTACCATTCAATGTTTAAATTCAATTAACGGTATGCAAATTATATGTTCATTGCCATGTCATTGCATGCATCAAATGTTTCATCATGATTGCGTAGCACACGCTACACTTATTGTAATGATTGAGGCTAGGCACATGCTTTTGTGGGCACAACCCTATGCCAAAAACACTTCCTGGCTCGTGATCCAGCAGCGAGCTCATGTACTTGGGAAACCATGGCTTGTACACGTGGAGGGGTATGGTTAAGCTGCCACGCAGCATAAAAGGATGCCTGATCCGCTGCTTCAGCTGTAAGGGGAAAACCCTGTGCACAATGTGATAGGATAGTGATCATGATTGTGAATTAATGTTCTCGTAATGCATGCCATCATGTCACCTTTAATTGTTGCATTCTTAAACGTCATTACAACTCATTGCATTATTTTAGAACGGCTAGCCGTCTTTTTGTTATTTGTATCGTTGCACAAAAGTCCTCCGCTTTCTTTGGGAGACTTTTGCTGACATATGCCCTTTTCTCTTTGGGTGTCACATGTCATGTTCTGAGTTAGAGTTACTCGCTGAGAACGAGCAGTTCGTGGATACTGAGTTCGAGATGCCGGTAGAGACCGAGTTCAAGGACATTGGTGACCAGTCTTAGGCTCACCTGGAGTCTTTTAGTTGTCACTTCTTTTAGTAGTTGCAGTTAGTTTCTGGTGTGTAGCACCTGACCTTCTTTACTTTCGTTTCGGCCATGTTTTAGGCCTATTTGTTCAGACTTATACTTTTGTGACTTTTCTGCGATGTTGAAATAATTTGCTGGATGTTTTGTTGGTGGATGTTTCTTTTCTGCTTTATTATTATTATTGTTGTTTCGTCGCAATACAAAGGACCTGCTACGATTTGAAACTTTTATAGACGCTTATCAGACTGCAGCTTCACAGCTCCATGTCTGAGTGGACCTCCTCACGTCTCGTCTTCTATATTAGGGAAGCGAGGCGTGACATCCACCGAGCAGAGTGCTGAAAATACTGCAGAATGCTGAAAACGCTGCCGTTCGACCACTACTCGACTGAGCAACCACTTACTCGGTCTGAGCAACCTCCTACTCGATCGAGCAGTGCCGGCTCGGGCCGTGTAGGCAGAGCGACATATTTCAGAGAAGCTCGATTTCCTGTGCAATCCGACCGAGCAGGAGGGCTGCTCGACCGAGCAGCCGGACTACTCGACCGAGCAGGCCTCACTCGGCCCGAGCAAACATTTGGGCGACGTATCAAACTTTCTGACGACTCGACCGAGCAGCTTTGTGCTCGGACCGAGTCACTATGGGCCCGGGCTTCGCGTCCAGATCACGATTTTGGAAGGGTTGTTTTTGTCGAGGGTATTTTGATGGGGAAAAGGGGCAGCCATCACGGGAGTTTTATACAGACTTTTGGAGAGATTTTTAGAGACTTTTGTATACTTTTTATAGAAGAGTTTTTAGATCTTTTTAGGGGTTTTCAGCGATGATCTTTTGGGGAGTTAGGCTATGCCCTAAGCCCCTTCTTTGTATCAAGATAAGTACTTTTACCCTTTTTAATTCTATTATTATTTTCTTTGTGATTTCTTATTGTTTATCCCTTTTTGATGCATGCCATGAAATCTTTGTGCGTTCTATTATCTATTGCTATTGCTATGCTGGAGTAGTCTTTTCTAGGGCTAAGGGATTATCCCATGGATCTTAGGATTAGACGCAAAGTTGGGATTTTTATGATGCGTTGGATATAAATGGGGTTGTATTTTGGTTGATCTATCAAAATCCTTAGGAGAACTCGTACTGAGATCGTGCCCACGGTCGGTGGAATTGATTAGCTTAAGGAGTATCCTGTGGATTTAATTAGAGAGTTAGTGGATTCAACCGAGGTACGTGACCATGCCCGGCTCGTGCTTTGATGGGATCCACCGACAAACTATATCACTAATTGACGGCTACCGCCATTGCGTCAGTAAGAGCCACCAAAATACCTCGAAGCTCTAACCCATGAGAGTGGTACGAGTTGAGAGCGTTCGAACCACGAGAGTGGTGAGAACTTTGTAGATCCTTAATGCACGTATCGTATGCGCCTATCGTGAGAGAGGGGTTAATGCGATACGTTAGATTCATGATGTCCAGACGCATGAATTCACTTTCTAGATGCTACAAATATCCAATTAAACCAATGCAATAACGTAAGAGTCCTAGCCTAGCGTCGACATCCGACGGTCCTAGTCGTGAGTCCTAAAGCCCTAATCTTTTTATATTTTATTCTTTTATATTGTGTGGAATCACTTGTTTGCGATATCGAGTGACACGACCTTCGCATCCATCACCATTACACTCCATACTCCACATCCACAAATAAACCCGCAATTCTAACTCAACCTAGGAGTAGATAGGTAGTATAGCACCGCTTTCCCGTGTTCGATACCTACTTGCAACTATACCGTGCGCTTGCGGTAAACGACATCATTTCGAAGTTGATTCTGGGCCGATCAGGGAGCGACTCCGAGTCAACAGTAAACTCCTAGCTCTCTGTGTTAGGCATTTCAAACAAGTCCTCCTGGTACTCTGGCTTATGATCTGATATACATTCCAAAACACGAATGTATGTCAGTAAAAGTCTGGTAAGTAAAAGTAAGACGAACAAAGTCGGGGTGTACGAATGGTAACAAATTATGAAGCATTAACTGTTTATATGTCAGCAGCATGGTTATAAACATGGAAATTTTAAAGTAAAGTAAAGTACTTCTAAGCATGGCAGTTCTAAGAAATTTAAAACAAGCACTAAAGAGCATAGCAGTTCTACGAACATTATTAACATGGCAATTTTAGTGTACAACCGAGACAGCCATAATGAGTTCAAGTTCTGTGTTGGTGTTTTCTATCACTCATTGGGTTCACGCCTTTAAGTCGCGGAGAGTAGGTCGATCCTTCTCACGGGGGTACAAACGTGATTGACGCCACCCACCGCCTAGGTGGTGCTCTTGAAGGGGGCCTCTACATGCACGCTCAGTGGCCGCTCAACCCTAACCCCACCAAAAAATGTGCTGGAACATGAGCTAGCCTAACGATTTCCACAAGTTTACGAATTCAAGATTTCACCTTTGAGGCGCAAGAATTCACGAATTCAAGTATTCCACAAATGTCCAATTCAACGATGTGTGTACAAATAAAATGTGGAGCATATGACCATGTTAATTTCAGCATTTATCTTGAATTACAACACCCTAAAACAATTTAGACAACGAAATTAAATGGGTTGTTTATCAAACATGCTGCATTCAACTATTTTTCGTTATTTACTCTTGAATCCTAAACATGCAAAATTTTATGTCAATGTGTCACATTTTAAGCTTGGGTCATCATGGTATTTTTTCTGAACGTCATTTCACGGGTCAAATTCTTGTTATTCAGCTTTAAGTGAAAACGACAGTTTAAACATTATACTTCACAAATTCATAACAATTCGCATACTTGCCTGTTTTAGATGAACTTGGTGTCGTTGGGTTCGCCTTGACGAGTACTACGCTATGATATGATCGATACACTGGTTTGATTAAACATACAACTGAATTAGATTATTTTCGACATATTACATTATCAAAATAACTCGTACGACGTCTAATGATTCGATTTTATTATGTTCACTAACCTAGGATGTGGGTTATAGTTTATTAAGGTAGGATCACTAACCGTTTAGTACGCGGAAGATTGGGACGTAACGAAGGGGCAACGACGGATCTGAACGCCTTACATCGAGACTAATGGTTGCGGGGTTGCCGGCGTGGATCTGCAGCGAGGAGATCTACAACGAGGGGGTGGCAGAGCACTATCGGTGATCTGTAGGCAGCGACGACAGTAGCAAGGAGGCTACGGTGGGGATCTGCAGCGAGGGAGGACGACAGATTGGCAGCAACGACAGCAGCGGCCTGGGGAGCGGCTGCCGGCGTCGGATCTGAGCGGGTTGGGCGTGGGTTTGTAGGTGGAAGGAGAGGGGACATAGGCGCGTGGGGGAGGGAAAGTCTGCAGGCGGAGGACATGTCGAAGAGGGGAAGTGTTGGGTGCTGTCGGCGGTCTGGGAGGAAGGAAGGTGGCATGCAGACTAGGGATGGCCGGACTAGGGAGTGTGCGGCGGACTGGGGGAGTATACAGGCTGTTGGAGATTTGAAGAGGAGAGGGGTAGCGGCCTGGGTGTTTGATGGTCATCGGAGTGGTGAAGAGGGCGGCGGACTGGGGGAGAGAGGCTGCACGGATGAGAGGCCAAGGGGTTTGGCATTTGGAGTCCGAGAGCGGAGGAAGCCTGGGTTCTTTGGGTTCGGGTGTTTGTTTTGAAGAGAGGAGATGTGGGATAGACCTGGGTTCTTGATGCCTGAGAGCCTAGGGTGACGTTTGAGAAGCCTGTGAAATAGTTTAGTGTTTTTGTAGAGTAGGGTTAGGGAGAGAGGGAGTGTACGTGGGAGAGAGGGGGTTGGTTACGGGGAGAGATTTTTTTTGGGAACGTGGGGGAACGTGAATGCCTTGGGGGGTCTGTTAAGATTTTAAGTTAATAGTTAGGATATATTAATAGGTTTTGATTTATAAAACGTTTTTGAATTTTTCCTCAGATTCGAAATCAAACCCGTAACCATATTTAATATATAATAACAGGGGTTTGTTAGGATCTTATTAGTAAATAGTTAGTATTTAAAAATAATTGATATTTATAAATTTTGCTTTAAAACTATAGATCTCAGAATTTGAAATCCAAATTTAAAAAATATTTTAATTATTGATTATGAGGTTATTGCAGATCGGTCCCTCAACGTCCAAAAAATACAAAGAAAATACCGGAGCGATCATGCCTCCGAGAGGGTCGTGGATACATGGTCCGGTCACGCGTCTGAGCTATGGAAAATAATAGTAAAAAACAAATACGAATATACACATACGGAACAAAATACGCACTAAAATACGTACGACTGGAAAGTGGCCGTTACACCCTTTATGCTTGCTTACGGTGCAGAGGTACTTGTCCCTGTCAAAGTAGATGAGGAATCGTTCCACATTAAATACTTCAACGAGGAAAAGAACTTGGAAGGCCTCAGTTTGAACTTGGAGCTCATGGACGAGCTGCGTAACAGATCCCTAGTGTCTATTATTCGATAAAAATACCAGGTGACTCGGTACAACAACTCCCAGGGTCAAAGGAAGGAGTTTTAGTCTGGGAGACTTGTGTTAAGTATTGGATTTTTAGACCAATATAGTTTTGATGATGATCACAATATTATGTTGTTGCTAATGAATCTCAATGTTTTAGTCTTATGTTTAACATTTGAAGAATAGCATTTTGGAGACAAAAAGCTTGGTGCAAGGATGGACATCAAGAGTAGCATTGCCAAAGCTTGGAGCTTAATGAACGGAAGCTCATCAAGAGGTGGCAAAGCTGGGAAGATGATGGAGAGATTCAAGGCTACTCAAGCTTGAAAGCTTGGACTCTAGGAGAAGCAAATTATAATCTATGCATTATTTTATTACTTGCTTTTCTCTTTTTGAGTCTAGGACTTTGTAATGCCTTGATCAGATGGTCACTCATTCTTGTATATGCATTAACCATCTTAGTGAACCTTATAACCATCATATAATCCAACCCAATAGGTTCCCCATGCCTAAAAACTCAATTGGAGTTTTTGGACTTCCAACAGGCGACCGCTGAAGGCATGACAGGCAATTGGTGATCACCAGGCACCTGGCCATCCTTCAGAAGGTGGCTGTTATGCACTAGCTCAAGTCATATTTTCTTAACTAATACTTGAGCTTTTGGTACATGTAATTGAAGTACCAAAGACATGCACCTGTCAACTAACGGGCGCTTGAACATTGTTCAACAGTCGACTGGTTAACCAAAGTACATAACTTGGTATTTTGAGCTTCAATCCATCTTATGGGTCAGTCGACTTAAGTTCAATTGTTAGCCACCGGTCAACCTTCAGGCGCCTGAACTTTGTTCATCAGTCGTTGAATGCACAAGTGCGTAAGTTGTCTTTTCTCAGCTCAAATCCATCCTGTGTGGCAGTCGCCTGTTAAAGCCTTTTTAGGCACCTGCACAGTCGTACATGCACCTATGTAGTATTCTACAGTCGCATGTCCTGGCTCAGATTATAGCCGTTGGGATTATTATAGCCATTGCATCAGTCACCTGTTCCTTCTCTTACAGGCGCTTGTCCATGAAGTTTTCAGCCAAAAACTAGCTGTTGCAGATTTTGTTGTTTAGCTTTTTTACTTGGGGTTTTAGGGGGTTTCTTGGCTTCATATATATAGGAGATGGGTTAGTTCTATTAGAACTTTTGGTGAACATTGAATATCATACAGAATCAATAAGCCACTTCTATTTCTCTCATTTCCCTCATTTGAACCTTAATCCTCTTCATGCATTGAAGCTAGCTCAAGGAAAATCCTCCAAGTGCAATCAGAGCACATCTGAACACTTGGAGATCCTCTTCCATGCCTTGCATACATTATTGAGTAAGTTCATCTCATCAAGGCATATGTAAGAGTCAATTTGTTTCATCTTTTACTTGAAACCCTTACTCTCTTTATGAGAGTTAGTTTCTCCTTTTATGGGAATTTTCATCCTTGTGTAGGACTAACCCTTGTGTAGGGTTTGGTGTGTCCTTGTGTAGCACAAAATCCCTTGTATAGGGTATCCCTAGTGTAGGGATTGTATTCACTAACTTTTGTAGGATCATAGTGAATATTGTGGTTGGATGTACCTAAGTTGGGGAACCAGGGTAAAAACTCTTTGTGTTTGTGTTTGCGTTTGCTTAATTGTGTAGATTAATATCCTCTTGCACTTATAATTCCGCATTTGCAAGTTTATTTTTTAATTACATAATTATTGCCATTACACTATTCATCCCTCTTGTGTGTGTGTGTGTGTGTGTGTGTGTGTGTGTGTGTGTGTGTGGTTTAGTATTGCAAGGTAGACGATCCTTACAATTGGTATCAGAGCAAGGTTGAAGCATTCAAACAACTATGGCATTCAACACTTCATCAACGTCTCAAGAATAAGGTCTATCAACTGTTTGACGCACACTCTTTAATGGAACGAACTATTCAAGTTGGAAGATCAAGATGATGATCTACTTGGAGGGTCAAGAACTATGGGACGTCATGGAGTCTCCATTTATGAAGCCTACTACACCTTTGGCTACAAGGACAAATGCGGAGAAGGATTTGATTAAATCCAATGCGAGGGCAATGCATGCATTCCATTGTGCCATCATCCACAATATAAGTTCAACTGCATCTCCATGTGCAAATCAACCAACGAGATTTGGCATACATTGGAGACTACTCATGAAGGGACTTCAAAGTAAAGAAATCTAAACGAAGTGTGTTTAGATCTAAATATGAAATGTTTAAAATGCAGGAAGGAGAGAGCATCTCGAAATATTCACAAGGTTCATGGATATCATGAATGCTTTGGAAGGACTTGGGAAGGTGATTTCTCAATAGATCAAGTGGAGAAGATCCTTGACTCTCTTATGCCTCAATAGGAGTCAAATGCCAACGGTATTGTGGAGTCAAATGACATGTCTAAATACACTGTTGAGGAGTGCATTAAGAATCTCATGGCGTATGAAGTAAAGCGTCAACGTATGAAGGAGATTGAACCATCTAAGCTCGAGAAGCCGGAGAAGCAAAAGGGGATCACATTTCATGCCGCGAAGGAGTCAATCAAATGGAGAAAGAAATTCCATCGAGAAGCTTCAAGTGAAGAAGATGGATAGGATATGGCTAGTGATGATCATATCATAGAGCTTGCCAAGCAACTCAATGCTTTCTTAAAGGACAAGCAAGGTAAGGCTTTGTCAAAGTTTGTCTCTAAATCTAACAAGACTACTTGTTTCAATTGTAGAGGTAAAGGTCATCATTCCATCGAATGCCACTCCAAACCCTCCAAAGAATCTTACAAAGGGAACAGAAAGAAAATTTGGAAAGGAAACTCTAAATACAAGAACAAGAAGAAGGGTCTTGTTGGCACATTTGATGACTCAAGTAAGGATACATCAAATGAAGAAGAAGAAATGACAAGGAGGAAGCTCACATGTGCTTCCCGACATTCGATGATCTCTCTTCAAGCTCAAGTGATGAAGAGGTGGCGTCTTAGCTCAAATCTAATGAAGAAGTGTGCTTCATGGCAAATGGAGATTCATCATTTAGCTCTAGCGAGGAGGAATGCAAAAGTGAGGATGATGAAAACGAGGAGGAGCCAAAGCTATCATATGATGAGCTTGAACATCGCAATGAAGTGCTCTCCAAAGGGGTAAGTAAATTCATTAAAGCTTACTCTAAATTAAAAGCAAAATTTGTTGATGCTAAGAGTAGATTGGATGAATTAGAATCTACTAGTATAAATAATAATGCTGTTCATATTTGTGACACTAGTGAGAGAGGCACACTTCTATCTCAAGTTAAGAAATTGAGCATTTCAAATGAAAAATTAGTAGCACAAAATCTTAGCTTAGAATCTTGCATTCAACAACTAACTTGAAATGCGAAGAAGAATCCCAAAAGCTCATAAGCTTTGTACACTCTAGGGATTCACTCCACGATTTGTTGGACAAACAACATCCGACAAATCATAGAGGAGGATTGGGTTTTATTCCAAATGTGGTACCCAAACCCACATCTATTTCTTCTTTTGGTGCAAAATCAAGACATATTGCTAAAGCACCTAAGAAGAATCACCATACTTTCTTGTATAACAATAACACTAACACGAAGCATGTAAATCACAAGGTGATGAGTAAGAATGAAAATTCTTCAATTTTTGTTAAGAAGCAAGCCCCTCACTTTATGCATGCCAAGAAACATTTTTCTACACCTATGCACGCCACATACACCCCTCTTGCAAAGGCAAAATCATTGCCTAGAAAATCCTTAAGTCTTTGGGTTCCCACTAAGGTTAGTGTGCGAGAAAGGAATAGAAATATCAACTCTTTAGTTAGGGATGTGATCACCTCATGTGATTATGTTAGGAAATCAAACTCTTCTTTGGTTTGGTTTTCTACTGTATAGGTCTCTCACACATGTGCATATTGCATGTGTATTATGCTTATAGTTCTTTATCTTAGCATACCTATTGATTGTCTATGATTTTTCATGATTTTGAAAATATTTTCAAACCAGTTTTCATCAAAATGGGACTTTGGGGATTTCATTGTCATACATGCATTTGTTGATCCATGTGTATGACAATGGGAGAGTTACTATGTTATGTATGTTTAAAATTATTTAAAATAATAAAACATATTTTAGCTCTCATTTTGGGTTATGTTTGAGATCATTACCTACAATTTGTTTTTGTGGTCTCAAACTGAACCCATTGATGTTGCCAACTTTGTATATGCTTTATTTTCTCTTGGCAATGTCATTTGTATCAATATTGCCTGATCTATATCAATGCATTGGTACAATTTAGGCCCATGATTCCAATTAATTAGTATTATATTATATGAGTCAACATTTTGACCCTTTCTATGATATATGGGAGCATGTGATATTGATTGATACCCACTTAAGATTTCATATTAGGTATCAAACAACTCTTAATCTCTTGGTTTTTGTCACATTTTTAAAGGAAATCAATGACAAGAATTATTTCTTGTATGTTATGTCCATCTTTTGACAATGACAATGTGGAGAGAGATATGGATTAGGTAAATTATATATGGGGAGAGAGATATGAGAGTTATGGTTTATGTAATGTATATTATATGTCATAATTGATTTAACGCTTTATTGGTTTATTTATTTACAATTGATGCACATAAGTAGGGGAGCTCATTAGCATTGTGCTTTATTTATTTATCTTTTACATAATATGTGTCATCATCAAAAAGGGGGAGAATGTTAGGTATTGACTTTTTAGACCAATATAGTTTTGATGATGATCACAACATTATGTTGTTGCTAATGACTCTCAATATTTTATTCTCATGTTTAACATTTGAAGAATAGCATTTTGGAGACTAAAAGCTTGGTGCAAGGATGGACATCGAGAGGAGCATTGCCAAAGCTTGAAGCTTAATGAAAGGAAGCTCATCAAGAGGTGCCAAAGCTTGGAAGATGATGGGGAGATTCAAGGCTACTCAAGCTTGAAGGCTTAGACTCTAGGAGCAGCAAATTGTAATCCATGAATTATTTTATTACTTACTTTTTGAGTCTAGGACTTTGTAATGCCTTAATTATATGGTCACTCATTCTTGCACATTAACCATCTTAGTGAACCTTAGGATCATCATAAAATCCAACCAAATAGGTTTTCCATGCCCAAAAATTCAATTGGAGTTTGAGTTTTTGGACTTCCAACTGGTGCCTATTGATGGCATGACAGGTGACTTGTGATCACCATGCACCTGTACATCCTTCAGAAGGCGGCTGTTATTCACTAGCTCAAGTCATCTTTTCTTGACTCATTCTTGAGTATTTGGTACAGGCGACTGAAGTACAGAAGACATGCGTCTGTCAACCAACAAGCGCATGAACATTGTTCAACAGTCGCCTGTTTAACCAAAGTGCGTAGCTTGGTATTAAGCTCCATTCCATCTTGTGGGTCAATCGACTTAAGTTCAATTGTCAGGCACATGTCAACCTTCAGGCACCTGAACTTTGTTCATCAGTCACCTGAATGTACAAGTGCGTAAATTGTCTTTTCTCAGCTCAAATCCATCCTGTGTGGTAGTCGCCTGCTGAAGCCTTTTCAGGTGCATGCACTGTGGTACATGCACCTGTGTAGTCTTCTATAGTCACATGTCTTGGCTCAGATTATAGCCATTGCATTAGTCGCCTATTCCTTCTCTTACTAGCGCCTGGCCATGAAATTTTCAGCCAAAAACTAGCCGTTGCAGAATTTGTTGTTTGGCTTTTTGCTTGGGTTTTAGTGGTTTTCTTGGCTTAATATTTATAGGAGATGGATTAGTTTTATTAAAACTATTGGTGAATATTGAATATCATAGAGAATCAATAAGCCACTCCTATTTCTCTTATTTTCCTCATTTGAGCCGTAATCCTCTTCATGTATTTAAGCTAGCTCAAGGGAAATCCTCCAAGTGCAATCAAAGCACATCTGAACACTTGGAGATCTTCTTCCATGCCTTGCATACATCATTGAGTAAGTTCATCTCATCAAGGCATATGTAAGAGTCTATTTGTTTCATCCTTTACTTGAAACCCTAACTCTCTTTGTGAGAGTTAGTTTCTCCCTTTGTGGGAGTGTTCGTTCTTGTGTAGGACTAACCCTTATGTAGGGTTTGTTGTGTCCTTGTGTAGGACAAAATCCCTTGTGTAGGGTATCCCTTGTGTAGGGTATCCATTTTGTAGGGATTGTATTCACTACCATGTGTTGGATCATAGTGAATATTTGTGTGGCTAGATGTACCTAAGTTGGGTAACCAGAGTAAAAACTCTTTGTGTTTGCGTTTTCTTAATCTCCTCGTGCACTAATAATTCTGTATTTGCAAGTTTATTTTTTAATTACACAATTATTGCCATTACATTATTCACTCCCCATCTAGTGTGTCTGTATTGTTTAGTATTATAAGGTAGACGGTCCTTAAAACTTGGTCCTAAAAGGCCATGTTTTCCACAGAGATCACACATAATGGGAAGCTCGTCGCCAAATGGGAAGGACCCTACAAAGTGATTAAAGTGCTTGTGTCTACGACATACTGACTTTCGATGATGGAAGGGGAAGAGCTCACCTATCTTTGGAACGCAGAGCATCTACAGAAGTATTTCCAATGAAGGGCGAGTGAACTGAGCAAACCAGTGTAAAAACTTTAGAATTTTTTCTATTTGAATGTATCCATCAAACATTCCAAAGGTAAAGATTTTCTTGGTTATCTCATCTCCATTTCCTTTGAAAATGTGCTGGGTGATTTTCATCCAATGATAGGATCGATTTGCCGTATGGCTAGGGGCCACGGTCATGCCCCGCTCTCCAAAATATGCGAAAATACTCACATTCCCAGTATTCGTGGAGATACGAAGTGCGACAAGGCCGCAATAGTATTTGAACCCAAGGCTTTGACCCCTTGACTCCAAATACCATTAAGCATAAATTATGATTACAATAGAAAATACATTCTCGCAGGCCACTGCAACACACTATAATAGTACAGATCGGGAATAAAGAAAATGCTCTAACACAGAAATAATCCACAGACAATTGCAGAGATACAAAACATTATATATACAGTAATATAAAGAGTACATTACATCATCATCACTGCACATGTGTGCAAAAATGGGAACCTAAAAAGGGAACTTCCAAGCCCACAAAGAAAAGGATCCACACGCTGTACAACACACTCCCTAATCTATCCCTGAGAACCCAACTGTACAGAGTCGCTCTCTGTGGGCTCCACCTCTAGCTCAAAGCTCAGGGTAAACTCCTGAATCAAAACCTGCTCCGTTTGCTCTGCTTCTAATCCTGGGAAAAGGTAAATGGGACATGTCAACGCGTGACCTAGTAGGAAAGTCTAACTAGCTAGGTAGGGCCAATCTCAGAACTGATCTACCTAACTAAGGTCTGGTTACTACCAATGCATAAAATAAAGTAAGCATCACATGCATAAGCTAAAAAAGAAGTACTGTAATGCAACATGTTATTCATAAAGGAAACTGAGACAAGAATTAAATGAAAGAATGCAGATAATAATTCGAGTACGCACAAGTAAACCCGAGCAGAAATATAAGTAAATGATCACAATTGAATAAAAGAGGATTATAAAAACCACATTTTCCACAGTTATAATACTCATCATTCCTTAGTGTCCACTATTCTCATTATTTACGCGGTGTCATGGATTCAAGAGGTGGCTCCCATGGATTCAAGAGGTGGCCCCTGGAATTTCCATGGCACTTTAGTCCACGTAGCACTTTGGTCTATGTGGTATTTATTTCCATTGACTTACCATTCCTTCTATCATTACATCGATGTTGGGTTTAACTACGCCCATTGTTTATAGAGACATTCAAACATTTCCATTTCCAGAATTTTCAGCTGCGCATTTCTTTCATAATAAACATCCATATGACGCATGCTACTATCATGTTACATAACATATCAAACAATAAGATAGAGATTCTCATTCATAAACATGAAGCATACGGATGTCATGCTATGATCGTAACCTTTACATTACTAGCAATGTGCATGATGTGTCAACATTTGAAATGGACTAACTTATTAAAGGAGCATAAACATATGGAATATTATTGATTACCAAAACATAGTCAATATCAAGAGATTAGCATGAAATAATTGACATCACAATATACTCATTTCAGCTTTCAGATATGCTTTTCCTCCATCACAACAAACAAAAAACTTTTCAATTGATGAGATACAATTGCAATCACTTGTAGCCTCTAGCATACCAACTAACATGGAATAAATATAACATGGAGGGATTCACATTTGAAATGCAAATTCGTAGAGCATAAACAATGCATAATATGAACAGGGAATAATCAGCTTAGCCACCTTTAATTTGGTAGAACTTTCAGGTCAACAAAAGAACAAGTACATAATTTATAACTGAATCTGGAAAATACAGTTGGCTATCCAGAAACTGGATTATATAGAAATGAAGATCAGTTCATACAGTCATGTTACAGTCAGAATCTGATTAAGGCCCCAACATTACATTTGTAGATAATTTAGTGAGAGTTCCATAGTGTCCAAGAATACATTATTTGGACATCTGTTGAGAAAGTTATAGGCTATTCAATACAGAGTAGCAGAATCTGCCTAAAACTGACACGCAGATGGAAATCAGATATTACATGCCATTTACGGTTTAAATCAGAGGTTGATCCCAACATAAAAGTTGGAGATAACTTAGTAAGCTTTCCATATTATCTTAAATCATAATATTTAGATAACTGTACTAAGAGTTATACTCAGTTGAATTCACCGTAGGAACTGAAAACAACAGAGTCTGCCCAGAATTGACTCCAGGTTAAAGATTGTCTATTCAGTCTAATTACAAACAGAACTTGAGTTCAGTCTCTAAATGAAAGTTATAGCTAACTTAAGAATATTTCCAAATTATCTTTAATCATAATTTTTGGATACGTATATGGAAAGTTATGCTAAAATGTACACACAGGACAGAATATGCAGTTGATTGTCCTCCCCAGGACAGTCGGCTGTCCTGAACAGAGAAGCACAATTTTCAGATTCTTAATTTAACTTGCCTTCTACGATATGAAACTCGATTAATACAACATGAATTGAACTTAATGTTGACAATGAGGACTAGCATAATACTTATGATCATGTAGGCACATGCATCATGCTTCGAAGTAATCTAATTAACTCTAAGAAAATTTCAACACATAAACTAATTGGATTCAAGAAAACATGAATTTTTCATAATTGGGCCATTCTCCTAGAATCATGATAATCTAAAACATACTAATTTTAACAACCAAAATCATCTCTAAGATTTAGCTAAATTGTATCTCAATTCTACAACTTCTATTTAGATTATAATTTCATTTTGCTGGCAAGAGTGAGATAATTGAAACATGCATCATCTTCCTACAATTCCTAGATTTAACCCAAACTAGAGTAGCTAGAATTCCTACCAGAAATCTCCTGCTATGAAATTCTTCAAGCTTTGGCCCCTCTTCTCATCTTCTTCCCTTTCTCCAAGCTTCTTCTCTCATCTTTCAACCTCCAAGCTTCAATAGTGGGAAATGAGGGTTCTTTTGGGACTGTAAATGGGCAAGAGATGGTTGTGGTGGTGATTTCGGCCTGGTGGGGGGAGACGGAGGAGCAATGGTGCTGGTGATGTTTGGCCTGCGTGAGATAAGGGAGAGGGAATGAGAGTGGGTTTGGTTGTTTGCTGGTTTTGGCTATGGGCTTTCTCCTTTCTCTTTGTTTTCCCTCTCTTTTTCTTTTTCTTTTTCTTTTCTTTTCTTCCTTAAAAATTAATCCCACATCCTAATCACCATCCTCCTCCTAATCCTAATGCCATGTGTCCTCTTATGTCTCATAATTATGGTTAAGGGTGGCTAAACAAATGACACAAATAAAGCAAGGTGTCATTCTAAGGAAAATTGAATTTTGCGATTTTTAGAAAATAGGAAAACACTCCATAATACTATATACGCCATCAAATACTATGTATTTCATCCAAATACATCACACACAATCATGTCCAACAATGGTTAAAATTATTTACACATAGTTTTTATCATTACAAAAATTAGGAAAAATTCCTAAGAATACATATACACTCATAAATACAGCCAGAAATACTTAACATAACACCCGTACATATGGAAACATGGTATTACAGCCACTTCCCCAGGGGGACGATCGATCGGTTAGCCGTAAGTTGGAAGAGTTCCAACATGAATAAACTAAAGACCGATGGAGACTAACCGATTTCAAGCTATTAGGGTTGACATTTGATCATACTATAGGCATGGTTAAGCGACATAGTTATGATGAAGGGTCTAAAACTGCGGCATTCATCACGGACACAGTCAGGGTGGTTCCGACAATACTTATGTCAATGGGCCGACCACATCATGATGATACCGAAATAGGGACAGTACCTGTTACTCGTGGTCACTGCCGTCTATGGTTTCGAGCCCCACCTATAGTAGGGTCAGGCCGTAAGATCTCACACAGTGTGGGACCTTCGGCAAGTAATATGTAGAATTAGGGAGGTTGTGCCTATAATGCATGTGAATTAATTATGTTGCAAAAGGTTTGCAATATAGGCTTTAGAATATTAATAACGTGGGATTAATAGCATATGATGCAAAAGAATAAAATATGTCGTAAAAGGTTTGCGAGCATATTTATAATAAAAGCATGGAAAAAGCTCAATCGAAGGAGTTTAGGATTGTCCCGGATGTTGGATCCTGTCGATGGCAAACAACACTAGAAGGGTGGGAGGGTTGAATAGTGTTGTATAAGTTAAAAACTTTTTCTTCGACTATTAGAACACAACAAACTTCTCTTCCAATGTTGCCTAAGACACCAAGTAGAGTGATCTACGCTTGGTCCTTAATCAACACGATGAATAAAATATGATAATAATAATAATAAACAGAGAGATTACACAACGGAATAAAAAAGCAATCTTTGAATTAACAATATTATTAACAATGAGTTTCAATTGAGATATAATATAAACAATGAATAGCTATACACAAAGTAAGCAGAAAAGAAAAACACAAAAAATCATACAGAGACAAGCGATTTATCCTGGTTCCACGCAACTTGCGTACGTCCAGTCCCCGACCAACACGGCTCGAGATTTAATCCACTATTACCTTCGGAATACAATTACCTAACTTCACTCGTTAGGATTTCCAACGACCTAGTATCACTACCAGGATTTCCTACCACCTAGTCTTGACTAGGATTTTCCACAACCCTTATCACGAAGGGACTACATATAAAATGAAAATCCAATTCACCACAATAATTGTGGAGATTGGTTTTACACCAAAATAATCCTATAGCCAAGATAATATTGCAATTGTGCTTATGTGGCTAAAGAATTAAAATAGTTCTTAGATCACACAAAGAATATAAATGAATTCGATGTGATCTAGAATCTTGAGTTTCAAAAATATTTTAAATAATATGAAAAACAAAGAGAGGATTTTGAAAAACCAATTTACAATGGCCAAAAAATATGATTTTAAAAAGAATTTTAAATATAAACAGTAAGATCAGAAATGAAAAACCGTTTTTGGCTACGAACATTGAGAGCGATGAGAATGATTGAGATTTCAAGAGAGTTTTTTCTTAGCTCAAGAATGAAAGAAATTGGTATTGAATTTGTTCTCATATGGTCTCTATTTATAGAGTTTCAAAGAGAATTTCGAATTTCAAAATGGTTTGACTTCAGCCCCACAAATCAAGCAACAAATAAATGCAGGAGCAAATCTGGAATGTCAAAACACAGCTGGTAGTCGACTCCCAAGGGAGGTAGTCGACTCCCTGAGAGTTTTCAATGAAAACTCTGCTACAGTAGGTAGTCGACTCCCTCCCTTGGTAGACGACTCCCAGAGCAGATTTTTTTGTGATACTCTACTTAAGGATATGTACTCAACTCCTGGGTGTTTGGATTTTGATTACGAGAATTTAAATCAATAGCTAAGCTCTCAAGAAGTTTTAAAACAAGTTAAAAAAATTGTTTTCGAAAAACATTTTGTGTGTGTGCAAATTTTCTTGGCTTTAACTTATTCCTAAAAAGAAAATAACTCACACATTAGACTTAAATGAAGACTTTGAAGCCGATAATATCTTGATGTAGATGCATGCTTCACTTGAATTTGAGATCCTCTTATCTTAAGCTTGAGCACGTTCTATGAGCTTCATCTTTGATCTCCATTTGTGCTTGACGTGGAATGCGAGCTACTAAATTCATCTTCATTTTCTTAGTGTGGTTAAGCTTCTTCTTTTCGGAGTATGCTTTGAGCTTGACTTAGCTTAATGCACAACATACACGCTTGAATAATGTAATTAGTATATTAACATCATTTGGTGTGCTCATCATCAAAACTACTTAGGGGTGGGACTAGATTCCCCATCACTCTCCCCCTTTTTGATGATGACACGCAAATGAAAAATAAATGAATAATATGAAGAATAACAAGCGAGTAAGTGTACTTACTCCCCTTGCTTAGATGAGGTATGTAAATATCATACTCCCACTGTATCAAAGCTGGTTAGCAATAGTAATATATTATTCATTTTCATTTTTGCTTTTATATTTTTCTCCCCCTTGACATCAATCAAAAAGATTACAGACAATATCATAGTGAAAGGAGTCAATCTTGTTTCAATTCCTTCTCCCCCATGATACTCAAATCATGACGAAGTTTTGGAAATATATCCTTTTGCAATGGCTTCGTGAGAATATCTGCAACTTGATGTTCAGAGGGTACATACTTAAAATTCGACATCCTTTTTAACACAGTGATCATCTATGAATATGTGTCTAATGTCTATTTGTTTTGTTCTAGGATGAAGAACGTGATTCTTAGTGAGATTAATAGCGCTTTTATTATCACAATAAATTACACAAGTAGATGAATTAATGCCATAATATACTAGGACTTGTTTCATCCAAAGTACCTGAGCATAAGCAAGTCTGACAGCTATATACTCTGCCTCGGTAGTTGATAGTGAGACTGAGCTTTGTTTTTTGCTAAACCACGAGACAAGGGAGTGTCCAAGAAAATGACATGTTCCACTTGTGCTTTTTCTAGTGGCTTTACAACCAGTATAGTTTTGAGTCACTATAAGAAATTAAATCAAAAGTGCTACATTTGGGATAAAACAATCCAAAGTTAGAAGTGGTCTTAAGATATCTAAATATGTAATTTACTGTTTTAAGATGTGATTCCTTTGGGTCACTTTGGAATCGTGCACAAGCTCATACACTAAACATTATATCAGGCCGGCTTACAGTTAAATTGAGCAAAGAACCGATCATACCTCGATATGTTTTCTGATCAACCTTTTACCTGCTTCATCTTTGTCTAAAGAGGTGGATGTGGCCATATGTATGTTCTTTCCTGATGCATTCTCCATAACGAACCTTTTGAGTCGATCTATGGCATACTTCGTTTGGTGAATGAAGGTTCCCTTTTTTGACTGCTTTATTTGTAGTCCGAGGAAGTATGTAAGTTTTCCCATGTGGCTCATTTCGAACTCTTCCTGCATTATCTTAGCAAAGTCTCGACAAAGATCTTCGTTAGTAGATCCAAAAATAATTTTATCGACATAAATTTGAATAAGAATGTTATCATCATGAATTTTCTTAACAAATAATGTAGTATCTATGTTTCCAACATTATATCCTGAGTTGATTAAGAATTTTCTTAATCTTTCATACCAAGCTCTTGGAGCTTGTTTCAGGCCATATAATACTTTTTTAGCTTATACACGTCCTACTTTATTATCATGTTCAAAGCCTGGAGGTTGTTCAACATAAAGTTCCTCCTTTATATATCCATTTAAGAATGCTCTCTTTACATACATTTTGTATAAATTTAAATTTTTATATGATGCAAATGCTAGCAACATCCTAATGGATTCTAGTCTAGCAACAGGAGCAAAAGTTTCGTCAAAATCGATACCTTTTTCTTGTGAATATCCATGCAACACTTACCTTGCTTTGTTGCTTACCACATTTCTGTCCTCATTTAGTTTGTTTCAGTACACCCATTTTATGCTGATGACTGGATGATCTTCTGGTCTGGAGACTAGTTCCCATACCTGGTTTCTATCAAATTGTAGAAGTTCTTCTTGCATGGCTTCAATCCATGCTTCAACTGCAAAAGCCTCATCTACCTTTTTCGGTTCAATGTTAGAAACAAATGCAACATGTGTCATGTGTTCAATTTGAGATCTAGTTCTAACACCTGCATCAATATCACCAATAACTTGTGTGTGAGTGGGTGATGTGTAACTTCATGAAAAGATTTAGGTAAAGGAGTGGTAGTAGGTACAACAACATCATCATCAATATTATCATCAATAGTAATGCTTGTATTACTAGTAAGAGATTCATCAACTGTTACATGCATAGTTTCAATACATTTCTGGTTCTTTTATTGTAGATTCTATATTCGTTACTTCGAAAAGAATTGTAACGGCCGTTTTCCGACCGTTCGTAATTTCTACATGCACGTACTTTTCGTGCACGTATTTTTATTTGGCTCTTCTTGGTTTCCGGCATATGTGATGTGATATGCTGATGTGATCGTTTGGGAGTGTGGAATTTTATTGTAATTTTTGGGAACGTCGTTTCACGGCTCGTTTTCTCGCAAAACGACTTTGAACGACAGGGGGCGTTTTAGTCATTTGACTCAAAACGCCGTTTCCAATTTTTCGTAAATTCTTGGTAGGCATTACGCATGATCGGGCTCTGTAGATCTGTGCGTCTCATCTCTACGATCGCCCCGGTATTTTCGGATTATTTTTCTGACGCCCGGATTGCGAGTTATCACCCGGATTAACCTCGACCGTCGATCTCCCCAATCAGTTCAAATTTCGAAATTGTTAGCCAAATCTGGCTAAATCTCTTATTTAAGCTGTTTTAAATATTTCCTAAATTGTTTCGCTACCCTCCCCTAGTCTTACCCCAACCTGTACACCCTCTTACCCCATATCTCCCCTCCCTTAACAGTAAACTTAGTGTTATATAGCTTTTTACCTATTATTAATATAACCCTAACCCTATTCTTTTAACCCTAACCCTAAAAATCACACAGCCGCCGGCCCCAAAACAAACCCCCTCCAAATCCAGCTCTCCCCCTCGTATCCACGGCGAGGCGCCGCCCGCAGCCGCGATTTTCCCCTCTCACACCTCACCCTCTCCCTTCAGCCTCACCGCCGGCACATCCCGCCGTCCGAACCCCCGCTCCGGCTGCCACCCCGACGGAACCCCGCTGCCGACGAGCTCAGCGCCTCCCCCACGAGGCACACTTCATCCGCCGCCGCCTCCTCTCGCTTTTCCCCGCTGCGCCGCCGCCGAGGCCGCCGCTCCGGCCGCCGCGAACCCCGATCTCCGCCGCCTCTCCCTCTCAGCGCCTTACCCCGCACCGCTGTGACCTGTCAGCAGCGCACTGCCTCCCTCATCCCCTCTCCGCCACCGCATTTCCGTACAGTGCCGTCGTGCGGAGCTTCTCGCAGTGCAAAAATTGCAGAGCCCCCTCGCTCTCGGCCACTCTTCCCCTCGCTCCACCCTGCGCCGCGCCGTCATCTGCTGATCCCGAGACCCCCCGCCGATTTGCCACCTTCCGCGGTCTCCTGCAGTGCTCTCCGTCGCTGCTGCAGCCCCGTGCAGAGATCCTCGTGCCGCTGCCACTTCCCGCCTACAGCGCCACCGCGATTCTCAGCGCTTCCGCGCGCGTTGCCGCCTGAACGCCACGTCGCCACTGCTGCGTTCCGATCACCGCACATGCCGCGAGACGCCCTGAGCCGCTCTCAGATCCGGCCAACCCCTCCGTGGCCGCCCCAGCCGCTACTGCCCGCCGGCGACGGTTCTTTTCTGTGGCATCAGTGACAGCAGCAACATCGGCTGCTGCTACTGATTTTTCCGCCGTCGATCGACGGCCAGGAATCGTCGGTGATCTCCCGGTTACGGTCGAGCACCCCCCTAGTCGTCGTCGACACCCCCAAGCCAGTGACAGCCCGACGGTATCTCATAAGATGGAAACCCCCTTCGACAGTCCCTGGTTGTGTTCCAGCGACGTCGTTTCGACGATTCACTTTCTGAGCTCGCTGTTTAGTCCAGTGGACTGAGTTCCTTCTTGCTTGATGTTCAGCGGTCTCTCGGCACCGCTAACCCGCTTGCGGACCGCTATCGGGCCGGCCTTCGCTATTCACCGTCCCCGCTTGTTTCCCGCTCTTCCAATCTGGTACCAGAACATTCCCGGCTACGCTACCCGTAGCCGAGACGCCACACGAAGACGTCCCGTAGCCGTGACGATCCCGAAACGACTCTCACTGCACTACCCGCAGTCGAGGATGCGAGCACTGCTACTGTTTCCAGACCCGACGTGAGACTCGTGCATGTTTGTCGCACCAGGTTAGTCGCCTAACATGTAGTAAAACCTACACCGTAGCGAAACTGAAAACCTAACTAAAACTGGACAACTACAATTAAATTTACTTTTCCGCACCAATAAAACGCTGCTCACTGTAGAGATCGACCATCAGACAACTTTCTGTGCATATAGGGTAGTGGTCGATCTAGGCTGATAAAAACACCAAAAATGTGGCTTTTGACGAATAGGATAGTCTCGATAACTTTGAAACAAACCATAATAGGATTTGATGAAATTGAGACCAGACACCGTCGACGTGGCACTATTTCAGACGGACTTCCGCGGACGAGACGCTTGGACGAGACACTTCCGGAGGACGACACACTCGCCATCGCAGGCAAGTGTATCCCACTTGCACTTTCGGCCGTGCTTAGGCCTTAGTTGGTTAGAACTGATAACTGTGAACAAAGAGAACCGGACGTGAAATGATAGCGTCCGGGACGACCCTTGACGGCTCAGACTTGACGACGAAGTCTGAGCTTAACAACAATAACTTTTGACATCTTAGGGCTATCATGTGTGTGCGTGTGTGTGGACACCCTAGAATAACCCTTCCCGTCTTGTCACGTCCCGTCCCGTCTTGCACAGCCTGCGGGCAATAGGGCACTCACCAAGCTAGAGTGAGTGATCCCTTGTCGTGATACATAGCCCAGAGGGCAATAGGGCACTCACCAAGCTAAAGTGGGTGATCCCTTCTCGTGATACACAGCCCAGAGGAAAATAGGGCACTCGCCAAGCTAGAGCGAGTGATCCCTTATCGTGTTTATCTTGTCTTGTCATACTTGGGGTTTGGGGTTGGGTTGAGCGTGCGCATGGCAAGAGGGTCTGATCCCCCTCAAACCGTAAGGCGTGAACCCTTTCATGTCTCACTTGTCTTGTCTTGTCTTGTCCCGTCACGTCTCGACTTGTCTTGACACCTGTAGGTTAGTCCCGTAGTTGGTAGCACACGCTATGACTACTACTTGCTACGCTTTACCTTCCTGCTGCGTGTACTTCCTTTTGTTACTCTGTTATAACTCCAGCATGCTAATCAACCAGTAAACCGTCTGTTATAACCCCAACATGCTAATCAACCAGTAAAACCATTGTTTAATAGTTGGTGCACTTCAAGTAAAGTCTAACCCTTCTTGTAGACTTCACCTGACGTACAGTTCCTTTTCTCTTGGGTGCTGTACGTCGGGTGTTCCAGAGTTCGTGGACGAGGCAGACTCACTGGAGTACGAGGAGCCGAGGAAGTCGACCCAGAGTACGTGCCTAACGAGGACCAGACCTTGAGGTCTTTTTAGTCATCACTTTCAGAGGTTACTGTTTTTAGTTTACTTTTAGATAGTTTGTTGCCATGCTTAGGCTTTCCTCTCTTAGACTTTGTACTCGCTGGATATTAATTATATTAATGAATGCAACTTTCCTTCTGTTCTTCTGTTGTTTCAAACTTTAAAATGCAAGAACCTGAAAACTTTAAAATGGTACCCCTACAAACGCTTATTGGGTCCGAGCTTCACGGCTCCGGCCTAAGCGGGCCTTAGTCACGCTTCGCCTCCATATTTTTGGGAAGCGGGGCGTGACAGGTTTTAGTGGTGGCACATGCAGGTCTTGCAAAAGTTCGGAACAATAAGGGTATCGCATTCATTTAATATCCACGTACAAGTCTAAACTAGGTTTCCCAGTCCTACACGGTAGGAAGACTTAGGTGGACGTCCAGGTTTGATAGTCAGGTGATTTGGTTAAGTTTTAGTCATACTTGTCTTGGGGTTCCTTAGTAGCCCTCACTTGACTCTGACCGTGTTAGATTTCTAGAGCCCTTCTTTTAGTCGTTCGCTCAGGTCCACCGACTTCGGGCCCAGCAGAACTAACCTTGATTTTCTTAGGAACTTTCCCATTAGATCCTGGTTACAGCCTAGCTCATTAGGAAATATTAGTGCCGAGCTCTCCTGATCTTTAGACGACCCGATAATTAGAATCCCTGACTTCTAGCGTCTACCTGATCATTACCCTTTCGTGTGATCGACCGAAGAATTTCCATCGTAGCTTCGTAAATCATATCCTAAGTGTATCCATGATGCGATCTTTTCCTTCTCCCGATTCACGTAATCGTTCCTGACGAGTATTGTTGATCCTTTGAGTCTTTTCCTTTGCCAAGTCTGCTTCCTCTAAAAGTATTTTCGAATTCCTTATTAAGTCCTTCGCTCAGCTTAATTTCCTTGAAACCCTCTTGAAATTTTCATTGTTACTATCTCATACTTATTTTCAAAACGGTATCCCTCATATTTTCAGTTTTAAAACCTTGGTAACATTCTGATAATTCAATTTATACTTTCTGGACTACAAGATCTATTTCTAATCACTTACCGTACATACTTTTTAAAATATTTTCTAAACTAAAGGGAACTCCAATTATTTTATTATTATTATTATATCAGTTCTATGTTCTTCGTGACCACATTTCAAAATCTTTGTGTAAACTTATTTTCATTTGCAAAACAATCATTTCTCACCCTACCCATCCTTCCTTCGTCTTACTTTTTTCCAAAATTTTGATTTGCTACATCTGCTCACTTTTAAGTATATATATATATATATATATATATATATATATATATATATATATATATATATATATATAAAGGTATATGATACCATATTCTGCACAAAATCCTTCTTTCATCGTTAAATCATTTTTTTGCAATATTTTTGTCCCGTCCATCCGACTATCTTCTACCATCGCCTTACCTGACTTCGTTCTTTCGATCTTGTTTCGTGTCGTTTTGGTTTCGGTCTCCCTCTTGTATGTAGACATCAGCGCCTGTAGTTGTCTATGTCATCCCTAGCTAGTAGTGGGCCCTTGAGTTTGTGATGTCGTCGTGATGTATATATAGGTATAGTGTGTAGATCTGTATAAGTGTGTTACCTTTAGGATCTTGGTGATCGTCTCTTGTGTCTTGTATGCATACTCAGTATGGTCCATGACATACTTATGGAGTTGTCTGAATGATGGTATTCACATTTGTGTGGACAACGTCATAGCAGACAAATTCCTTAGACTTAGTCTTTCGTATTATGGTATGACTTATCTTTGGCTGCATATGATTGTATCAAATTTCTGTTTTCCTTTAAACCAAATTTTTTAAAGTTTTGAAACTTGCCCACGAGATCACAACCCGCCTATCCTCCCTCATCCATTATCCCGACTTCACACGTTTTTCCACATGTCATTTTTAAAATGTGTGTTTGGCCTTAAAATTTCTTTCCTCATCTTCCCTCTTTGAAGTGTTATTTTCATTGTTGTTATAGTATTAGAACAGGTTATTATTGATATAAGGTTATGTTTGCGGGTAGGCTTAGAGTGAGATGAGATATGTTGTATCGGTGATTAGTTGGTTTTGAATAACAAGGATATTAGATCAGATTACTTTGGATGAAAAGAATGAGGTGTCCAAGACTTATTAATGATACCAATGTGTAACAGACTCGATAAGGACTCTGGATGAATGAAATTATACACAGGGAGATGGGAACTTATCAGATCTGAAACTTGGACGAGTGGTAGATGGGAATAGTTATGGAGGTATAGTATGTGACGCCCCCCCTGCTGGTGCGTGCTAGATGTGTGCAATAATACGATTGGGGGCATGAGATTTAAATATTTGTAACCGCAAGCGCACAGTGTTGCAGTGTGGCTTGGGGGTCGAACTCAGGAAGGCATGGATGTGCTTGTGTCAAAGAGGATCAAAATCACCCCATGGGCGAGCTAGCCCGGATCAAATGATGGGTTGTCACGGTAAATGGAATGCAAGGTATGGACAATATAAAGGAAAAACCCGGGACTTTGGTTTCCACCCCATCAAGCGGCTCTCGCCGACACGGTCGACGGGTAGGATAACGATCGGAATTAGGGTCTAATGGTGAGACGTTGCCTCTAAGAGTGGTACTAGCGTCCCATGGGCCCGATATTCCGGTCGGTGCCCAGGATGATACGCCGGACTTCCCGGGTTCGATCAGTGGGCACTCCCGTGTCCATTAACACTGATCGACTCCGGGAGCACTAAGCTCGCAACGATAACTCCCAACGTCTCATCCTGCCGCTCCCGCGCGCTAGGATTCGGCGTCTACGCTAAGGGCGTGATCTATGGCTAGGGAGTCAACCGCCAAGTTTATTCCCCCTTGGCCTGACAGTTCAAGGCGGTCTTTTTCCCGTCGATGACAATAAAACACCCCGCGTAACCGTTAGATTCCTAATCCCTATCGATTTCCTAGTCCTATGGACGCATCGGGAAGAGCCCACGAAGGGGTTTCCGCCAAAATCCTAGATTTGGGAACTACGCACACATATTTAGTAAAAAGCGATCTAAACAGAAATCGACCGTAAAAATCATGATCAGACAATTGAAATGCAATGGTAGTAAAGCAATTAAGATAATACTAAAGTTTGACAAAGATCTGAAAACTTACAAAAACTGGGAAATTACAGCCATCACAAAATGAAGAAAACAGTAAAAAATAACCAACTTTCGTTTCTGGAAAACCTAGGGTTCTATATATAGGAAAAGATATCACTCGATCGGTTGACAAGTCAACCGATCGGGTGATCAGAACCAAACTTCGGCAGCGAGATGCGGGACTTCACCCGGTCAGGATGAACTGGTCGGTTGAAGCGTGGATGTGACCGGTTGGATCTTGGCGCCGACCGGGTGAGGAGACCGGTTGGATCTTCATGTCTTGGCCTTGGAGATTCAGCTACAGATGAACCGATCGGGTGAAAGTCACCCGATCGGTTGGCAATCAGCTTCAAATTCCAGAGAGTTTGGGCTTTTGACCCGGTCACTGAACCGCCCAGGTGACTTCTTGTGAGCTCCAAGCTGCGTCTGGGTGATGCACGCGTGCATTACCCGATCGGTTGAAGATGATCAACCGATCGGGTGAGGGGCTGAAATATGCTATCTTCGTCGTTTGACCCCCTGGGTCACGCGTGACTCCTCCCGTTGCTCCGGGGACTTATGATGTCTTCATTAAATGTCCCCTATGCAGACAATCTCCTGCAAACATGGAAAAACAAAGAAAAGTGAAAGAAAACAAGAAAACACGAGAAAACGAATATAAGACGGCGGTAAAACACGGAAAAATACGGAAGAAAACGTGCACAAATATATGAAAGATAAACGCACGTCAAAATCCCCCAAGCTGAACTCGTCCTCGTCCTCGAGGAAGACGAGTGAGAGTAAAATCTCGGAGAGAGAAAATAAAGAGAAAGAGAGAAAAAGAAAACTCTATATCCTAGATCACCCGTCAGGGCCGACAAAATCAAAAACGACACACCGAGCAAGCAAACACCAAATCACATCACTAAACCAAGGAATACGAGTCCAGACAAGTGCCGTGGGCCCACACGGTGAAGCGTGAGTGAGTGTGGTCGTGCGCTAGCAGTCCGTGTCACTATCTATGATGTGCGATAAAGCTCGATATACACAAATCCAGGAAATGACCCAAATATCGATTCGAATTGAATAAAGCGGTGAATATATGTAGTTCAAGCATGCATGAGAATAGAGAGAGAATCGAAACATATCATGCGTCGGTGACTCCACAACTAGGGTTAAGGAAATCACCACACTAAAGCCTAGATAATAGCTAAAAAGTTCCTAAGCCAAGTGTTTTCGAAACCGATGGGGGTTGAGATGATGTGGAGAAGAACACTCGGTGCAAATTCTCGCCTTCCCTTTATTCTCGGCAAGTAGGAAAAGATATTCACACGGGAATTTTTTTGGGTTTTGGGTATTTGTATATTTTTTTGGATTTTTGGCTATACAATTTTTTTCTTTCTTTTCTTTTCTTTTTGGGTTTTTCTTATCTTTTCTCTTTTTTTTATTTTTGGGTTTTTGGCTATACACATGTGTACTCTCCCAAGTGGGAGAACGGTACACGACGAGGGGATTTGCACCAAGTAAAACAAAAAAGAAATCGGAATCTAAACACTTGGGCAAAGGAAACTATTCTCGCTAATTAGAGCATGGGCTAAATGGGTTATCCTAGTCCTTAATTGTGGAATCCCGACACATGCGAAATGAAGCATACGATATATATAGTCATGCATACAGAAATAGACAAGAGAAGCAAATACCGCATCATTCATATCGAAGCGTGATAATCTAGGGGTCATTCCTGAATAGGTATATAAAGTAAAATCACAAAGCAGAAGCACACCAAACAGCTAAGCACGACACACGACTCACAAAAAGCTAAGTGGACCCACGATGCATGAAATGCAAGAGGACTCGATATCCTAGGGTTAGTAAGTGTGATTATCGATGCCATGCTAGGTGTGTGTGATTTTGTGGCAATTCATCATAGGGTTCATCTCTAGGAGAAAGAGATACAAAGAAGAAAAGAAAAATTTAAAACACGAAGAAAACGACACAAAAACGAAAAAGAAAGACTCAAATGACGCACAAAGTGCGACTCCCCCAAGCTGAAGCTTGCATTGCCCTCAATGCAATAAGAGTGAGTATGGGAGGGCAATGAAAATTGGGGGGGGTACGCACTGACACAAAAATAAATAAAAAACATGGAGAACACAGATGCGAAAATGAAAATAAAGAAAAATCAAAATCAAACCACACGACATAGAAATAGAAAAAGAAAGAAAGATGACACGACACACAAAAAATAAAACAAGCACACACACAAGGAAAACAAAACACGACAACACAGCAAAATAGACCTCCCCCAAGCTAGACATGACAATGCTAGCAATGAGATATGATCGTGAAAGTGCAGAGATATGCAGGGGGGTCAAAAAACAAAGTGGAATCAAAAATCAGGAGAAGGCGAGTCCTCGCCCTCCTCGGAATAGGGTGTGGCTGGGTGGTCGGGGGATGCAGGGGGTGTGCGGAGAAGTGGGGACAGAGGTTGGGGAATAAGTGCAGTGGTGGTGTGAACGATGGGTAGAGTGTCGGTGGAGGTGGGTGGTGGTGAAAGTACGGCGATCAAAGCGGTGGTAGAAGGGATAGAAATGGGGAGAGAAGACGTGATGGTGATGGTAGTGGGTGGGGGTGGGAGAGATTTGGAGCGCATCGGCAATTTCTTGCGGCGCACATATGAAGTGACGGTGGAGGAGGTAGAAGGTGGTGTGGGTGCGATAGAAGTGGTCATGAGAGTAGAGGTGGATACGGTGATGGGAAAAGATATGGGAGGGGGCGATGATCGCCTAGGTGGGGGAGGGGGAGGTGGGGATGGGTGGGATGGTGGAGGTGATGGGGGTGGGGATGTGTGTGAGGGTGAAGGAGAAGATCTTCGAGGCGGTGAAGGTGGTGGTGAGGGTGGTGGTGGTCCGTGGAGGTGAGTGAGAAGGCGAAGGATGGCGGCCACATTCCTCTCAAGTGTGAGGAAGCGTGGGTGAGTGAGAAAGGAGGACGGTGATGGGTCCGAGGGGGCAGAGGACATGGCAAGATCACGGAGGGCTGCGACCTCCCTCTCGAGAGCAAGACGGGCAGAGACCTGGCGGTGACCGAAGGAAGTGGACTGACGTGAGGTGGAAGTGGTGCTGGCAGGTGATGTGGAAGTAGTGCTGGCGACAGTGGTCATGCCGGCACTGGACATAAGGCCAGAGATGGCCGCAAAAAGGTGCTCAGAAGTGATGGGGCCAGGAGCAGAAACAGGGTGACTCGGGCCAGCCCCGATATCTCCCCGGGACGCAGGAATATCCTGCTCGCCTAAGTGGGCGGCAGGGGAAGGTGGTCTGCGTGCGTCCGGGGGAAAGAAAGGAAGGTGCAACCCCGCTAGAAACTCGGGATCGGGCGGAAAAGTCCAATCCGCCACGATAGCAACAGTCATGCGAGCGGGGTTGGGGAGAATGGTGTAGGGGCAAGGGGGTGGCCATAATTGAATTTGAAACGACCATCGGGGCGGGGCCTACTCATATGAATGTGCCGCAGGACGTCAAGATCTAGACGTGAGGGTCCTGCGGCAGTAGGAAGATTTTGGGGGGATGGGAATGTTAAACTGTGGGGAAGAAACAATAATAGTGATAATGCCCCCACAACAGATCTTGCCCTTCCCGGCCCTGCTAATCTCGAGAAGCTTGTAAACAAGCCAATCGCCGGCATGAACAAGGACAGTAGGGGCCCTAAAGCTAACTCCATCATCATCACGAACAAAGGGGAAAATCATGGCCCAGAGAATAAAAAGATCGGGGATAGTCACGGTGCCTGACTCATCCCGCGGGAAAAATGCAGAGGAGATGATCCTATGGGCCAGACGAAATATGGGATGGATGATGGAGGAGGCCTTGGCCTTACCCCGGGGATAGCGAGGGAGTATGGTGAGGCGGAACCAAAAGTTATCGACGTCAAATTCCTGGGGGTATCCGTAGTGTCGGATAGAGTCATTCCCAAGAATAGGGAAACCAAATATATCGTTGATGGTATCCAGGTTGGTGTGGATGGTTTGGTTACGCACCCGAAAAGTGACGGTCGACCCCGACTCACAAACGAGGGAGGAAAGGAATTCTAGGGTGAGTGACGGGTAGGATACCGCAGAGGCATTCAGGAAGGCCAACCAACCTAGGTTAGCAAAAAGAGTCTCGACCTCAGTGAAGACACCGAGGTCGACGAGTGATTGGGTGTGGGCAAACTTGGTTGATAGATGCCCCCGAGCATCTAGTCTGTGGTAGAAATCTTTCTGCTCTTGGTTCCTAAATAGGTACCCATGCGGGCCCAACATGGGGTCCACAGGGGGGATAACAGGTGGGGGAGGGTGTAACGACTGCTTTTCATGTATCTGGATTTATTATAATATAATATATGTTTTGGTGGATTTTCCTCCTCATGTGTGGTTTTCGTCTCCGTAGCTTTCATTTTCGATCGATTCGTCGTATTTTCTCGTTTCTTCCTTAGGATCGTCGATTTCGAAGTATGTCATTCGTGACGGGCTTCATAACGGTCGTATCTAACTATTAGATCAAGCCTAGGAGTCTTAGGAATTGATCCCGGGGCCCCGCGCTCCGTATCGGTACTTTTGGTGCTCATTAGCCGGTATAAGAAGGGGCACCGACCGACTAGATGACGATCCAGTCGGTCGGTAATCCTTCTTGGACCGACTAGTTGGCTTTCTAAATTTCTCAGGAGTTACTGTTTATCGTTAGTCGGTCTAAGAACGTTGGTTGACCGACTAGGTTGCAAACTAGTCGGTCGGCAATGCTTCTTTAACCGACTAACACATCATCTAATTTTAGTATCAGTTACTGTTTACTCTTAGTCGGTCTAAGAACGTTCATCGACCAACTAGATGCTAAACTAGTCGGTCAGTATTTGTTCATGGACCGACTAATTCTAAATCCTATTTTCGTTCAGAAGTTACTGTTTGCACTTAGTCGGTCTGCGTTGGTCGACCGACCGACTAGTTGCCAAACTAGTCGGTCAATGGTTGCTCTTTGACCGACTAATCTGTGTTAAAACCCTAATTTCTGGGCAGCCGCCAGCCCATCCTATTTATACCCCTCCCAAACGATTTCATCTTCCCCCACTCGACCCAAAACCCTAAAATCTCCCCCATTGAGCCCCCATCTTCCTCCAAGCCTTATTCCTTCATCCCAAGCCCTAAATCCATCATCCAAACCCTCCATTCACTCTTTCCACCTCTCATTTTCCTCAAATCTCCATCAAATCCCCAAAATCCCCCAAAAACCCTAGTTCTCCAAACTTCTCCAATCTTTTCAAGATCTGATCCTAGGGTTCTCCGGTGTGTTTCTTCCGCCTCCTCTCGGTAAGAAATCGATTCCTTGGTGTTTTTATAACCTAGTTGTATTTTTTTATGAAACCCTAATAAATTTCATGTTGGTTGTTGATTGTTCCCCCATAACAGCGATTTTCCTGTTGATTAGCATCCGTGTGACGAAGTGGTCGTCATCCCCGGTGCTAGGCAAGTGAAACTTGCCACTTAGGGTTTAGGCCATGTTTTTAGGCCATTTACTTGTTGTAGGCGTAAAAGAGGCTAGGCGACGAAATGATACTCGCCTAGGCGAAATTGGGGAACTAGCTTGACAACGAAGCTAGTTCCGACTTTTAGCATGTTGCACAATTACCATGTCATGTTTACTTTCCATTAACGGTACGCAAATTAATTGTCATGTCATTGCATCCTTTAAGTGTTTCCGTGAATGCGTAGCTTCGCTACAATACTTGTATTCCTGGCTCGTGACCAGACGCGAGCATAATGAGTTGCTAACCCCAACGCTCGATATTGAATTGTGAACTAAGAAACAAGCTCCCGTGCGGGGCAACCCTGGCTCACTTGCTGGGCTCATGTGCAGGGACCCTGGCTTGTTTACGTGTGGGATGGGGTAAGGGTTAAGCGGCCAGTCAACTGGGGGTCTGCCTGATCAGCAAATGCAGTTGTAAGGCGTAAACTCTGGGGTGGGGTAGTGTTTAGTGCCGATCGGTGTGAATGATGTACCATTCAGCTGAAGGGCGTAAACATCTACAAAACAACGTGAAATGATTGAGATTGTTAGTAGCTTGGCTACTCTTGTCTTGTCCCGATAATTGTTCTCTTGTACAAATTGTCTTGCCATGTCTTAAATTGTGCGCTCATGTTATAACTGCCATGTCATGCATACTATAACTGCTAGGTTGCTAGTTGCCTTACCTTCAGGTTCCTTGCCCAAGTCCTTTAGACTTGCTGACATGTGCCCCTTTACTCTTTTGGGTGACGCATGTTAGATCCTGAGCCTGAGTACCTTGTTGAGGACGAGGTGTTTGCTGACGCCAAGCCCGAGCTTGTGTTTGACGGGGAGTACGTGGACACTGGGGACCAGTCCTAGTGTCTTCGTTGTGTTTTACTTTTGTTTAGACAGTTGCTTTGTTATCGGTGCGTAGCACCTATACTTTGTTATGTCGTTGCTTTTGTTGGCCTTGTTCTGGGCCCTTAGACTCTTTTCTTTTAGCCTGGTGGCTTTTCTGGATGTTGGACTTATTTTCATGTTGGACAATTTATGAGATGCGAGATTTTATTTCAGTCTCTCCTTGTGTTATTATTGTTGTTTCCGTTGTGGTTACAGGGACCTGCTTATGTTTTATTGACGCTTATCGGGTTTAGGGCTTCACAGCTCCACTCTCGTGCGGACCTTTTCACGTCTCGCCTCCATTTTAGGGAAGCGGATCGTGACAGGTTTTGTTGGTGGCCCATGCAGGTCCTTCTGTAACTGCGATTTTTGGAATAGCGATAATAATATTAGAATGTCCAATAAACTAAGTTCGACGTCCGATGTCATAAGCTATGAGTCTAATCTGATTCGTTTTCTGTGTCACTAGATGGCAGGAAGACGTTTCACCCGTGGTGGGGGTAGTGGTGCGATCCCTCATGATGAGGAGCCTGAGCGGGAACCCACCAACGGGGAGATGATGCGGATGATGCTCCAGATGATGCAAGTGCAGCAGGGCGTGCTCCTGCAAGTCCAGAATGCTCCACTTGCTCGAGCTGCCCGGGCTCTTCCGGATGCCCCTCGCTCTGAGCCAGGAGCGAAGCAATTTCGGGAGCTGGGTCCCGCATATTTTGATGGTTCTGAGGGTCCTCTGGCTGCCGATGAGTGGATTCGGAACATCGAGGACAATCTGAAGATGGCCAAGATCACCCCGGCTGGATGGGTTGATTTGGCGAAGAGGCAACTCAGGGATAATGCTCGGAACTGGTGGGATGCGGAAGAGAAGATGCTGGTGGAGCCGATAGCTTGGGCTACCTTCAAGGCCAGGTTTGATAGTGAGTTCTTCCCGAAAGCTGCCAGGGAGGAGATGCTGCAGCGTTTTATCGATTTGAAGCAAGGGAACTCGTCGGTGGACCTATATCACCAAGAGTTCATGAGGCTGAGTCGGTTTGCACCAAAGATGGTGCAGGACGCTGAGGAGAGAGCTCAGAGGTTCCTGCAGGGACTTGCTTTGGAGCTCCAAAGTTTTGTGACCTCTTCTGACCGGGAGTCTTATCAGAAGGTTCTAGTAGCAGCCAAGAGGCAGGAGCTGCTCGTGAACCAGAGGAGGGGGTCTGTTGTTAGTGCTGGGAAGAGGCCTATGGAGCAGGCGAGAGCTGTGGTTAGACCTAGATTCAGGCCTAATCAGTCTGCTCAGTTTAAGAGGCCAGTAGGGCCTATTCTGAAGACTTGCCATTTCTGCGGCAAGCCTGGCCATATCAAGGATCAGTGTCGGAAGTTTTTGGGCCAGTGTCTGGTTTGTGGTGATGCTTCCCATGTCGCGAAGTTGTCGGCATGCAGGTCAGTTGCGGAGGGCACCTGTTGCAGCTCAGCCGTTGCAGCAGCGAGCGTCTGTTCCTGCTGGTCGTGGAGCAGCTCTCATTCCGCAGAGGCAGGCTTTTCAGCAGGCTGTTCCGCCGAGGAGGCAGGCTTTTCTGATGACCGCTGCGGAGAGCGAGGCTGTGGATGAGGTTATCGCAGGTAATCCTCGATCTAGCTGTTACTTTCCAAGCTGGTTTTGATTGTTAGATTATGTTGTTTGCTTGAACATGGTTGTTTGCTAGACTAGGGATTGATTGTTAATTGTTTGTTAGGTGTGGTTTTGGTTTGCACATTTCCTGCACGGGTCCTCTTTGACTCTGGTGCATCGATGTGCATTATTTCTCGGAGCTTTGTGGAGAGGCATTTCTTGTCGACGTCCCCTCTTTCCAAGAGTTGGAATATCGTTACAGGGAATGGCGTGGTCTCGGTGCATCGTGGTTGCAAATCTTGCTCGTTGGTGGTTTGTGGACATGAGCTTTTCGCTGATTTCGTTGTCCATGACATCATCAACTATGATGCAATTCTTGGGATGGACTGGCTTGCGAGCTTCTATGCTACGATTGACTGCAGGAGGAAGAAGGTGGTGTTCGAGATTCCCGGACATCCAGTATTTGAGTTCAGTCGTGGTAGCAGTTCGCTTGGTCCTGTCAGATTTCGGGCCAGGCCGGTGGAGGCTGTGGCTATGCAGATGGAGCTGGAGTGGCCAGCTGTGGTGCGAGATTTTGGCGACGTCTTCCCCGAGGAGATGTCTGGTTTGCCGCCTGATCGGGCTTTGGAATTTTCTATCGATCTTGTTCCAGGTGCGCAGCCGATTTCGAAGGCGCCGTATCGTATGACACCTGCAGAGTTGGAAGAGTTGCGGAAGCAGTTGGATGAGCTTTTGCTGAAGGGTTATATTAATCCTAGCGTGTCTCCGTGGGGAGCACCGGTGTTGCTGGTGAAGAAGAAGGATGGTTTGCGTCGCATGTGCGTGGACTATCGGGGGTTGAATGTGGTGACCATTAAGAATAAATACCCGTTGCCTCGCATCGATGATATTTTTGATCAGCTTGGAGGTTCGAGGGTGTTTTCTAAATTGGATTTGAGGAGTGGATATCATCAGTTGAAGGTGAAGAAGGGAGATGTTCCGAAGACAGCGTTCAGGACGAAGTATGGACACTATGAGTTTGTGGTTATGCCTTTCGGCGTAACTAACGCACCCGCAGTTTTCATGAATCTGATGAACCTGATTTTCTACGACTTTTTGGATAAGTTTGTCGTTATCTTCATTGACGACATTCTGATCTATTCGAAGTCGGAGGAAGAGCATGCCTCGCACTTAAGGACGGTGTTGGAGATTTTGAGGAAGCATCGGTTGTATGCTAAGTTTTCGAAGTGCGAGTTTTGGCTGGATAGAGTTGCTTTTCTCGGGCATGTGGTGAATGGAGATGGTATTTCAGTGGATCCCGAGAAGATTAGGGCCATCAGGGAGTGGCCTATTCCGTCGTCTGCGTCTGAGATTCGGAGTTTCCTTGGACTTGCTGGTTACTATCGGCGATTCATTAAGGACTTTTCTCGTATTGCTGAGCCGATGACCAGGTTGACGCGGAAGGATGTTGCTTTTGTTTGGTCGGGTGATTGTGAGGGTGCTTTTGGTATTCTGAAGGAGAGGTTGACGACCGCCCCTATTCTTGTTGTGCCTGATCGCAGCGGTGGATTTGAGATCTTTTGCGATGCTTCTGGCAAGGGTCTCGGTTGTGTGTTGCATCAGCATGGGCATGTTGTGGCGTATGCGTCTCGTCAGCTTAAGGTTCATGAGAAGAATTACCCGACGCATGATTTGGAGTTGGCTGCCGTTGTGTTTGCTCTTAAGATTTGGAGGCACTTCCTGCTGAGTGAGAAAGTGAAGATTTTCACCGATCACAAAAGCTTGAAGTACATTTTCACTCAGAAGGAGCTCAACATGCGACAGCGTCGATGGTTGGAGCTTATGGCGGATTATGAGATTGATTTGCAGTTTCACCCTGGCAAGGTGAATGTGGTACCAGATGCTTTGAGTAGGCTTCCAGCGGTGATGATTTTGACTTCGCAGTGGAGATTGCAGCAGGATTTTTGCGGGTCTGGTGTGGAGGTTGTTCTTCCTGGGGAGGCTTCGTCGTTGATGTACATGCAGGTACAGTCGACGATCGTGGATCGGATTAAGGCTGGCCAGGCTGAGGATCCGAAGCTGGTGAAGATTCGGGAGCAGGTGGAAGCCGGTCTGCAGACTGACTTTTTGATTCATGAGGATGGCTCGCTGAGGTTTGGAGCCAGGTTGTGTGTGCCAGTTGGGAATATTAGAGAGGAGTTGATGGTGGAGGCACACAGTTCGCCGTATTCTGTGCATCCTGGTGGCACCAAGATGTACCAGGATCTTCGTCTGAATTATTGGTGGCATGGTATGAAGAGGAGTGTGGCTCGGAGTGTAGCCAAGTGCTTGGTTTGCCAGCAAGTGAAGGCGGAGCATCAGCGTACGGCCGGGTTGCTACAACCGCTTCCGATTCCGGAGTGGAAGTGGCAACACATCACTATGGATTTCGTGACTGGACTACCTCGGAGTCCAAAGCAGAATGACGCGATTTGGGTGATCGTAGATCGATTGACCAAATCCGCACACCTTATTCCATTCCGAGTGGGATAGTCCACTGAGGCGCTAGCGAGGAGATATATGGAGGTAAAATTCTTTTACTCTCCGTTTTATTTCCTTTTCCTAGTTTGGATAGTGATGTAACGTGAATCGTGCAGGAGGTCGTGCGACTTCATGGAGTCCCCGTGAGTATCGTGTCTGACAGAGACATGAGGTTCACATCTCAGTTTTGGCAGAGTTTGCAGAAGAGCTTGGGTACGCGTCTGAGTTTCAGCACGGCGTACCATCCGCAGACGGATGGCCAGTCCGAGAGGACGATTCAGATTTTGGAAGACATGCTGAGGGCGTGCATGTTGGATTTCAAGGGTTCGTGGGAGGACCATCTACACTTGGTGGAGTTCTCTTACAACAACAGCTTCCAGGCGAGTATTGGCATGGCGCCTTTCGCCGCTCTTTATGGGAGGAAATGTCGATCGCCATTGAGTTGGGATGACGTTGGTGATCGGGAGCTGTTGGGACCTGAGATGATCGTGGAGGCCGTGGATATCGTCAGGAATATTCGGGAGAGGTTGAGAATTGCTCAGGACCGTTTTAAGCATTGGGCGGATGCTAAACGTCGTCCTTTGGAGTTTCAGCCGGGCGACCATGTGTTCTTGAAGATTTCCCCGAATCGCGGTGTGATACGTTTTGGGAAGCGTGGGAAGTTGAGCCCGCGATACATTGGACCGTTTGATATTTTGGAGAGGGTTGGCGAGGTAGCTTATCGCTTGGCCTTGCCGCCATCTTTGGAAGGAGTTCACAATGTTTTCCATGTGTCGCAGCTTCGTCGATACATTAGCGATCCATCTCATGCTGTGGATTTTTCGGAGATTACCGTTCGCCCCGATATGACGTATGACCAGCATCCAGTGCAGATTCTGGACAGGCGTCAGAAATCGCTTCGGAACAAGATTGTCAATCTTGTGAGGGTGATGTGGCGACACGGCTCACCTGGAGAGTCTACTTGGGAGAATGAGGATGAGATGCGAGAGCATTTCCCACTTTTGTTTCCGGACTCGTGAGTATTTGGAAATTCCGAGGACGGAATTTTTTCTTAAGTTGGGGAGGATGTAACGATTGCTTTTCATGTATCTGGATTTATTATAATATAATATATGTTTTGGTGGATTTTCCTCCTCATGTGTGGTTTTCGTCTCCGTAGCTTTCATTTTCGATCGATTCGTCGTATTTTCTCGTTTCTTCCTTAGGATCGTCGATTTCGAAGTATGTCATTCGTGACAGGCTTCATAACGGTCGTATCTAACTATTAGATCAAGCCTAGGAGTCTTAGGAATCGATCCCGGGGCCCCGCGCTCCGTATCGGTACTTTTGGTGCTCATTAGCCGTTATAAGAAGGGGCACCGACCGACTAGATGACGATCCAGTCGGTCGACAATCCTTCTTGGACCGACTAGTTGGCTTTCTAAATTTCTCAGGAGTTACTGTTTATCGTTAGTCAGTCTAAGAACGTTGGTTGACCGACTAGGTTGCAAACTAGTCGGTCGGCAATGCTTCTTTAACCGACTAACACATCATCTAATTTTAGTATCAGTTACTGTTTACTCTTAGTCGGTCTAAGAACGTTCATCGACCGACTAGATGCTAAACTAGTCGGTCAGTATTTGTTCATGGACCGACTAATTCTAAATCCTATTTTCGTTCAGAAGTTACTGTTTGCACTTAGTCGGTCTGCGTTGGTCGACCGACCGACTAGTTGCCAAACTAGTCGGTCAGTGGTTGCTCTTTGACCGACTAATCTGTGTTAAAACCCTAATTTCTGGGCAGCCGCCAGCCCATCCTATTTATACCCCTCCCAAACGATTTCATCTTCCCCCACTCGACCCAAAACCCTAAAATCTCCCCCCATTGAGCCCCCATCTTCCTCCAAGCCTTATTCCTTCATCCCAAGCCCTAAATCCATCATCCAAACCCTCCATTCACTCTTTCCACCTCTCATTTTCCTCAAATCTCCATCAAATCCCCAAAATCCCCCAAAAACCCTAGTTCTCCAAACTTCTCCAATCTTTTCCAGATCTGATCCTAGGGTTCTCCGGAGTGTTTCTTCCGCCTCCTCTCGGTAAGAAATCGATTCCTTGGTGTTTTTATAACCTAGTTGTATTTTTTTATGAAACCCTAATAAATTTCATGTTGGTTGTTGATTGTTCCCCCATAACAGCGATTTCCCCGTTGATTAGCATCCGTGTGACGAAGTGGTCGTCATCCCCGGTGCTAGTCAAGTGAAACTTGCCACTTAGGGTTTAGGGCATGTTTTAGGCCATTTGCTTGTTGTAGGCGTAAAAGAGGCTAGGCGACGAAATGATACTCGCCTAGGCGCAAATTGGGGAACTAGCTTGACAACGAAGCTAGTTCCGACTTTTAGCATGTTGCACAATTACCATGTCATGTTTACTTTCCATTAACGGTACGCAAATTAATTATCATGTCATTGCATCCTTTAAGTGTTTCCGTGAATGCGTAGCTTCGCTACAATACTTGTATTCCTGGCTCGTGACCAGAAGCGAGCATAATTAGTTGCTAACCCCAACGCTCGATATTGAATTGTGAACTAAGAAACAAGCTCCCATGCGGGGCAACCCTGGCTCACTTGCTGAGCTCATGTGCAGGGACCCTGGCTTGTTTACGTGTGGGATGGGGTAAGGGTTAAGCGGCCATTCAACTGGGGGTCTGCCTAATCAGCAACTGCAGTTGTAAGGCGTAAACTCTGGGGTGGGGTAGTGTTTAGTGCCGATCGGTGTGAATGATGTACCATTCAGCTGAAGGGAGTAAACATCTACAAAACAACATGAAATGATTGAGATTGTTAGTAGCTTGGCTACTCTTGTCTTGTCCCGATAATTGTTCTCTTGTACAAATTGTCTTGCCATGTCTTAAATTGTGCGCTCATGTTATAACTGCCATGTCATGCATACTATAACTGCTAGGTTGCTAGTTGCCTTACCTTCAGTTTCCTTGCCCAAGTCCTTTAGACTTGCTGACATGTGCCCCTTTACTCTTTTGGGTGACGCATGTTAGATCCTGAGCCTGAGTACCTTGTTGAGGACGAGGTGTTTGCTGACGCCGAGCCCGAGCTTGTGTTTGACGGGGAGTACGTGGACACTGGGGACCAGTCCTAGTGTCTTCGTTGTGTTTTACTTTTGTTTAGACAGTTGCTTTGTTATCGGTGCGTAGCACCTATACTTTGTTATGTCGTTGCTTTTGTTGGCCTTGTTCTGGGCCCTTAGACTCTTTTCTTTTAGCCTGGTGGCTTTTCTGGATGTTGGACTTATTTTCATGTTGGACAATTTATGAGATGCGAGATTTTATTTCAGTCTCTCCTTGTGTTATTATTGTTGTTTCTGTTGTGGTTACAGGGTCCTGCTTATGTTTTATTGACGCTTATCGGGTTTGGGGCTTCACAGCTCCACTCTCGTGCGGACCTTTTCACGTCTCGCCTCCATTTTAGGGAAGCGGGTCGTGACAGAGGGGCTAGTGTCAGTTCACGTGTGTGGGGAGGAGGACGTGTTTGTTTACGTCTCTTTCGAGATGGTTCCTCCTCCCGCAAGATACCCTTCCCCTTATCTCTCTCCCGGGCCATGTGTGCGTGTGAGTGATTCAAATGAGTGTAAAATACTATCGAAGTGCACACACACGAACAATCAAGTAAGTTAAATATCTAGGGTAAAAATTGAAATTCGAGAAGTGGAGCGAAGTTACCCAGTAGAGATTCAAGTTCTTCGCTTGTAGTTGACCCAATGCCGTGCAATAGGAGAAGTGAGGAGCCGCGACACTCTTTTTCAGCAAAAATTCGAAAGAGGGGTGGATATTGTGGATTAGGGCTAGAAAGTTGCGAAATAGGAGAGGGAGAGAGAGAAAGAGATGGAGAAATGCAAGGGGGGAGGTGGAGAGAGAGGCTAATGGAGGAGTGGAGGAAGTGGGAGGGGAGTTTTCGGCCGTTGGGAGAAGATGGAAGGCGAAACGACGGCGAAGAAGGCGATCGGGCGAGGGGCTGTGAACGGGTGGGTCGGGGGATATTTATAGGCTTTAAGTCGAACCGATCGGGTGATAAGTCACCCGATCGGTTGACTTTAGGTCGAAATTTTAAGCTAAAAAAGCGCTACAGGCGAACCGGTCGGGTGATAACTCACCCGATCGGTTGGCCGCTCCACAGATTTTCCCAGAAGTTTACGGTGTCTCACCCGGTCTCTCAACCGGTCTTGCTTCTTGTCACCCGATCGGTTGACAAATACCTGAAATTTTCCCGAGAGTTTCCCCATGTCACCCGGTCTGCCAACCGGTCTCTTCTTTCCTCACCCGGTCGGTTCATTTAGTGGCAGACACGGCCGTTAGCTGATACATCCCAACCGATCGGTTGAGTTATCAACCGATCTTTTGGGGCCTTGTTTTCTGCAAAAACCCACAAATCGCCTAAGTTCCACAACGGAAGTTCTTGCTGCTGGATTTATTTATAAAAATAGATAAAATAAAGTTAAAAATAATCCTAAAAATTGAAACAAAAGTTTAGAGCATGGGTTGCCTCCCATGAAGCGCTTTTGTTTAACGTCGTTTAGCTCGACGCCCGTTGATGATGTTCATGGTGGGCGATACGTGTGATGCCCAAAATCCGGCATCGCTTCAACTCCAGAGCTTGTGGCTATTGGTGTAGTCGGCGGCTGTAAGAAGATTTGCTCAACTACCCTCCCTTTGTCGACAGGATCCTGGGGCTTCTCCCTCAAATTGGCGTCTACTGCCATCTTTTTCAGGATCCGGACCTCATCACCGGTGAGGTCCATGGGCTCTTTCCCCTTTCTCCTCGTAGGAGGAGCCTTAGGGAATCTCGGAGGGATCACATGTCGCGTGACCGCCTCATCAGTAACTTTTTCATTAGGTGCATCAACTCGCTCTCCAAGGTCCCCCAAGCTATCGGGGGGATTCCTCGAGAGTACTTCCCAAGATCTTGCCTCCGCAGCTCTCTCTTCTTCCAGCTCCAGCGCATTGATACTAGGATCATCCAGAGGATAGGGATGCTTCATCGACAGCCCTAAGTCAAATTCGACTCTTTCTTGCCCGACATTGAGGGAAAGCTTCCCATTCTTCACGTCTATCAAAAATCCGGTGGTTGCCATAAAGGGTCGTCCCAGGATAATGGGAGTATGCTTGTCTTTCGGCATGTCCATCACCACAAAATCAACCGATACTTGTACTCCTCTCACATCGACGGGGAGGTCGTCTACTACTCCCGCCGGATACTTGACTGAACGGTCAACAATTTGTAATGTCATGCCGGTGGGCTCCAAGTCTCCCATCCCTATTCTCGTATACAACGATAGGGGCATTAAGCTGACGCTCGCTCCAAGATCGATGAGCGCCCTTTGGATTTGCACATCCCCAATAGAGCAAGGGATGGCGAAACTTCCTAGGTCTTTGAGCTTGGGCGGATTTGCATGCTGAATGAGGGCGCTGCACTCCGTCGTTAACACGACCTTCTCTTTTCTAGACCCCCGTGTCACCAAGTCTTTCAGAAATTTGGCATATGAGGGAATTGTCTCGATGGCCTCTTGGAAGGGGATTTGTAAGCTCAGATCTTTCACCATGGCAAAGAATTTGCCATACTTCTCATCGATTTTGGCTTTGGCAAGCCGTTGTGGGAAAGGCACAACGGGCTTTAATACTCTTAGGTTCCCTTCCTCATCATTTTTCTTCTCCTCTCTATGAACTCCCTCCGGAGTAGTTGGCTTGGGCGATGAATCACCGTCGTCATTTAATTTCTCAATTGGTCGTTCCACGACCAACGGTGCTTTCGGTCCTTTGGGGGGCATTCTCGTGGGTATTTGCGTTCCGCACCTCAAAACGATGGTGGACACGTTCTCATGCTCATGCGTGAGCGCCAAGGTCCGATTTACCCCCATCGGGTTCACCTCAGGCTGTGGCGGTAAAAGATTCTGCGATCTCTGAAGGTTCGCCACTTGCAACCCCAGCTGGGTCACCTGATCAGTGAGGACTCTCTGTCCCATCTCTAGCTTCAGATTTATCTTCTCCTGGTTGGCGATGTATTGAGTCAAGAGGGACTCAACCGGAGAGATGGCCATCTGCTGGTCGTATTGCTGCTGGGTTGGCTGCTAATTCCTAGGAGCATACTGTTGATACTGTTGTGGAGGTTGCTGCTGCTGAAATTGTTGCTGCTGAAACTGCTGCTGAGGCCTAGCCGGGTGATATATCTGCTGTTGTTGCTGAGCAGGCTGTTGATAAGGCGCTCGGTAGCTAAGGTTGGGATGATTCCGGTTGTTGGGAGAGTAGGCCGGGTTGGAGTTGGTTCGTGGTGGAAAAGGCGCATTCCCTGTAGGATTGTGAAATAATGCGCTCGCCTGATCCAACGGTGGTGAGATGTCACCACCGTCGAACTCTCCAAAAACTTCGGACTCCACCGCAGCAATTTGTTGTGAACCGGCGCCACCGGCGCCTACCATTAATGCGGAGATCTGGGTCGACAGCAAGTCAAACTTGCTTGATAATTTGTCGATGTCTTCGACTCTATGGATGCCCCCAGATCTAGGTGTGGCTCTCTCGTCACACCACCGTTCATTGTTGGATGCCATATTTTCCAGAATCTGTTCGGCATCTTCTTCGCTTCTTGACATAAAGGACCCTCCAGCCGCGGTGTCCATGGAAGATTTTAAATCGTCCCTCAACCCATTATAGAACAGATTTATGATCTGCCACTTGGGGAGCTTATGGTGGGGACATCTTCTCTGCATCTCCTTGTATCTCGTCCAAGCTTCATGCAAGGACTCGTGGCTGGCCTGGGAGAAGGAGGAGATCTCACTCCTCAGCTTCATGGTCTTCCCCGGAGGAAAGAACTTCGTCAGGAAAGCATTTGAGAGCTTCTCCCAGGTGTTGAATGTATTCGGGTCCTTCCCCCTAAGCCACAACTTGGCCTTATCTCACAAGGAGAAGGGGAACAGCTTCAATCGGATCGCCTCAGTTGTGACACCGTTTATCCGGAAGGTGTCACATTTCTCCAGGAAGGAGTCTAAGTGTTCAATCGGGCTCTTCATGGGTGCACCCGAAAATTGATCCTGCTGGATCCACGTCACCAAGGATGGCTTAAGCTCGAAGCTTTGGGCCGTAATAGTTGGAGGATGGATGGCGGAGGTGGACTCGATGGAAGGCATCGAGTACTCCAGCAGGGACTTGTGAGGGGGGGTGTTCTCCCCCATGGCTTCAGGATCCTCTCTTCTTTGCTTCTCGGCGGCAAAACGCCTTAGGGTTGCGTTTATCTCCGGATCAACGGGGATCAATTCGTCGAGACTTCTTGAACTCATGCGCATGAAAAACAACAAACACCCGTGAAGCGAAAAGTGGGAAAGAAACAGATAAGATAAGAAATAAAAATAAAAATAAAAATAAGAAAATAAAAAGGGAAAAGAAGAATGCGAAAATTATCGCGAGGTAGGGATGAGAGCTAGACACAAGGGTTCATGAAATCCTAAAATAACAAGCACGATGCCTCCACGGCAACGGCGCCATAAAGCTTGACGCCCCCCCCCCCCCCGCTGGTGCGTGCTAGATGTGTGCAATAATACGATTGGGGGCGTGAGATTTAAATATTTGTAACCGCAAGCGCACAGTGTTGTAGTGTGGCTTGGGGGTCGAACTCAGGGAGGCGTGGATGTGCTTGTGTCAAAGAGGATCAAAATCACCCCATGGGAGAGCTAGCCCGGATCAAATGATGGGTTGTCACGGTAAATGGAATGCAAGGTATGGACAATATAAAGGAAAAACCCGGGACTTTTGTTTCCACCCTATCAAGCGGCTCTCGCCGACACGGCTGACGGGTAGGATAACGATCAGAATTAGGGTCTAATGGTGAGACGTTGCCTCTAAGAGTGGTACCAGCATCCCATGGGCCCGATATTCCGGTCGGTGCCCAGGATGATACACCGGACTTCCCGGGTTCGATCAGTGGGCACTCCAGTGTCCATTAACACTGATCGACTCCGGGAGCACTAAGCTCGCAACGATAACTCCCAACGTCTCATCCTGCCGCTCCCGTGCGCTAGGATTCGGCGTCTACACTAAGGGCGTGAGCTATGGCTATGGAGTCAATCGCCAAGTTTATTTCCCCTTGGCCCGACGGTCAAAGGCTGTCTTTTTCCCACCGATGACAATAAAACACCCAGCGTAACCATTAGATTCCTAATCCCTATCGATTTCCTAGTCCTATGGACGCATCGGGAAGAGCCCATGAAGGGGTTTCCGCCAAAATCCCAGATTTGGGAACTACTCACACATATTTAGTAAAAAGTGATCTAAACAGAAATCGACTGTAAAAATCATGATCAGACAATTGAAATGCAATGATAGTAAAGCAATTAAGATAATACTAAAGTTTGACAAAGATCTGAAAACTTACAAAAACTGGGAAATTACAGCTGTCACAAAATGAAGAAAACAGTAAAAAATAACCAACTTTCGTTTCTGGAAAACCTAGGGTTCTATATATAGGAAAAGATATCACCCGATCAGTTGACAAGTCAACCGATCGGGTGATCGGAACCAAACTTCGACAGCGAGATGCGGGACTTCACCCGTTCAGGATGAACCGGTCGGTTGAAGCGTGGATGTGACCGGTTGGATCTTGGCGCCGACCGGGTGAGGAGACCGGTTGGATCTTCGTGTCTTGGCCTTGGAGATTCAGCTACAGATGAACCGATCGGGTGAAAGTCACCCGTTCGGTTGGCAATCAGCTTCGAATTCCAGAGAGTTTGGGCTTTTGACCCGGTCACTGAACCGACCGGGTGACTTCTTGTGAGCTCCAAGCTGCGTCTGGGTGATGCACGCGTGCATCACCCGATCGGTTGAAGATGATCAACCGATCGGGTGAGGGGCTGAAATATGCTATCTTCGTCGTTTGACCCCCTGGGTCACGCGTGACTCCTCCCGTTGCTCCGGGGACTTATGATGTCTTCATTAAATGTCCCATATGCAGAAAATCTCCTGCAAACATGGAAAAACAAAGAAAAGTGAAAGAAAACAAGAAAACACGAGAAAACGAATATAAGACGACGGTAAAACACGGAAAATCACGAAAGAAAACGTGCGCAAATATATGAAATATAAACGCACGTCAGTATGTTTTAGGGTGACCATGGAATGAGGAGAACTTTTTTTTAAGCATCAAGACTTAATTGTTAAGTTGACGTGAGGAGACATTGGAAATAACCTGACGTGTTGAGATGAACGGATGGTTAGGTAGGCGGACTTAAATTGGTTGGGATTAGTTATAGTGAGTAGGATGAGATGTAATCCTGATAGTTCAATTATTTGGCGGATAAATTTATGGGAAGTTATGAAAAGGAATGTATTAAGGACATGGCGATTGTTGATTTGCGAAGGGTGTGAGGAGATAGACAAATGTTCGTCTTGGATTGGTGATCGACTAGAACATAAGTTTAGCGATTGATTAATATTGGGAAGAGATTGAGAAAATTTAAAGAATGCTATGGAGCGATGATGTTTAATAGAGTGGTATGGTATGGGAATGTGATTATTATCTTTTTGAGAACCTGGTATGAGAAAGGAGGATGGTGATGGGTCCAAGGGGGCAGAGGACATGGCAAGATCACGGAGGGCTGCGACCTCCCTCTCGAGAGCAAGACGGGCAGAGACCTGGCGGTGACCGAAGGAAGTGGACTGACGTGAGGTGGAAGTGGTGCTGGCAGGTGATGTGGAAGTAGTGCTGGCGACAGTGGTCATGCCGGCACTGGACACAAGGCCAGAGATGGCCGCAAAAAGGTGCTCAGAAGTGATGGGGCCAGGAGGAGAAACAGTGTGACTCGGGCCAGCCCCGATATCTCCCCGGGACGCAGGAATATCCTGCTCGCCTAAGTGGGCGGCAGGGGAAGGTGGTCTGCGTGCGTCCGGGGGAAAGAAAGGAAGGTGCAACCCCGCTAGAAACTCGGGATCTGGCGGAAAAGTCCAATCCGCCACGATAGCAACAGTCATGCGAGCGGGGTTGGGGAGAATGGTGTAGGGGCGAGGGGGGTGGCCATAATTGAATTCGAAACGACCATCGGGGCGGGGCCTACTCATATGAATGTGCCACAGGACGTCAAGATCTAGACGTGAGGGTCCTGCGGCAGTAGGAAGATTTTGGGGGATGGGAATGTTAAACTGTGGGGAAGAAACAATAATAGTGATAATGCCCCCACAACAGATCTTGCCCTTCCCGGCCCTGCTAATCTCGAGAAGCTTGTAAACAAGCCAATCGCCGGCATGAACAGGGACAGTAGGGGCCCTAAAGCTAACTCCATCATCATCACGAACAAAGGGGAAAATCATGGCCCAGAGAATAAAAAGATCGGGGATAGTCACGGTGCCTGACTCATCCCGCGGGAAAAATGCAGAGGAGATGATCCTATGGGCCAGACGAAATATGGGATGGATGATGGAGGAGGCCTTGGCCTTACCCCAGGGATAGCGAGTGAGTATGGTGAGGGGGAACCAAAAGTTATCGACGTCAAATTCCTGGGGGTATCCGTAGTGTCGGATAGCGTCATTCCCAAGAATAGGGAAACCAAATATATCGTTGATGGTATCCAGGTTGGTGCGGATGGTTTGGTTACGCACCCGGAAAGTGACGGTCGACCCCGACTCACAAACGAGGGAGGAAAGGAATTCTAGGGTGAGTGACGGGTAGGATACCGCAGAGGCATTCAGGAAGGCCAACCAACCTAGGTTAGCAAAAAGAGTCTCGACCTCAGCGAAGACACCGAGGTCGACGAGTGATTGGGTGTGGGCAAACTTGGTTGATAGATGCCCCCGAGCATCTAGTCTGTGGTAGAAATCTTTCTGCTCTTGGTTCCTAAATAGGTACCCATGCGGGCCCAACATGGGGTCCACAGGGGGGATAACAGGTGGGGGAGGGGCTAGTGTCAGTTCACGTGTGGGGGGAGGAGGACGTGTTTGTTTACGTCTCTTTCGAGATGGTTCCTCCTCCCGCAAGATACCCTTCCCCTTATCTCTCTCCCGGGCCATGTGTGCGTGTGAGTGATTCAAATGAGTGTAAAATACTATCGAAGTGCACACACACGAACAATCAAGCAAGTTAAATATCTAGGGTAAAAATTGAAATTCGAGAAGTGGAGCGAAGTTACCCAGTAGAGATTCGAGTTCTTCGCTTGTAGTTGACCCAATGCCGTGTAATAGGAGAAGTGAGGAGCCGCGGCACTCTTTTTCAGCAAAAATTCGAAAGAGGGGTGGATATTGTGGATTAGGGCTAGAAAGTTGCGAAATAGGAGAGGGAGAGAGAGAAAGAGATGGAGAAATGCAAGGGGGAGGTGGAGAGAGAGGCTAATGGAGGAGTGGAGGAAGTGGGAGGGGAGTTTTCGGCCGTTGGGAGAAGTTGGAAGGCGAAACGACGGCGAAGAAGGCGATCGGGCGAGGGGCTGTGAAAGGGTGGGTCGGGGGATATTTATAGGCTTTAAGTCGAACCGATCGGGTGATAAGTCACCCGATCGGTTGACTTTAGGTCGAAATTTTAAGCTGAAAAAGCGCTACAGGCAAACCAGTCGGGTGATAACTCACCCGATCGGTTGGCCGCTCCACAGATTTTCCCGGAAGTTTAGGGTTTCTCACCCGGTCTCTCAACCGGTCTTGCTTCTTGTCACCCGATCGGTAGACAAATACCTGAAATTTTCCCGAGAGTTTCCCCATGTCACCCGGTCTGCCAACCGGTCTCTTCTTTTCTCACCCGGTCGGTTCATTTAGTGGCAGACACGGCCGTTAGCTGATACATCCCAACCGATCGGTTGAGTTATCAACCGATCTTTTGGGGCCTTGTTTTCTGCAAAAACCCACAAATCGCCTAAGTTCCACAACGGAAGTTCTTGCTGCTGGATTTATTTATAAAAATAGATAAAATAAAGTTAAAAATAATCCTAAAAATTGAAACAAAAGTTTAGAGCATGGGTTGCCTCCCATGAAGCGATTTTGTTTAACGTCGTTTAGCTCGACGTCCGTTGATGATGTTCATGGTGGGCGATACGGGTGATGCCCAAAATCCAGCATCTCTTCAACTCCAGAGCTTGTGGCTATTGGTGTAGTCGGCGGCTGTAAGAAGATTTGCTCAACTACCCTCCCTTTGTCGACAGGATCCTGGGGCTTCTCCCTCAAATTGGCGTCTACCGCCATCTTTTTCAGGATCCGGACCTCATCACCGGTGAGGTCCATGGGCTCTTTCCCCTTTCTCCTCGTAGGAGGAGCCTTAGGGAATCTCGGAGGGATCACATGTCGCGCGACCGCCTCATCAGTAACTTTTTCATTAGGTGCGTCAACTCGCTCTCCAAGGTCCCCCAAGCTATCGGGGGGATTCCTCGAGAGTACTTCCCAAGAGCTTGCCTCCGCAGCTCTCTCTTCTTCCAGCTCCAGCGCATTGATACTAGGATCATCCAGAGGATAGGGATGCTTCATCGACAACCCTAAGTCAAATTCGACTCTTTCTTGCCCGACATTGAGGGAAAGCTTCCCATTCTTCACGTCTATCAAAACTCCGGCGGTTGCCATAAAGGGTCGTCCCAGGATAATGGGAGTATGCTTGTCTTCCGGCATGTCCATCACCACAAAATGAACCGGTACTTGTACTCCTCTCACATCGACGGGGAGGTCGTCTACTACTCCCGCCGGATACTTGACTGAACGGTCAGCAAGTTGTAATGTCATGCCGGTGGGCTCCAAGTCTCCCATCCCTATTCTCTTATACAACGATAGGGGCATTAAGCTGACGCTCGCTCCAAGATCGACGAGTGCCCTTTGGATTTGCACATCCCCAATAGAGCAAGGGATGGCGAAACTTCCTAGGTCTTTGAGCTTGGGCGGATTTGCATGCTGAATGAGGGCGCTGCACTCCGTCGTTAACACGACCTTCTCTTTTCTAGACCCCTGTGTCACCAAGTCTTTCAGAAAGTTGGCATATGAGGGAATTGTCTCGATGGCCTCTTGGAAGGGGATTTGTAAGCTCAGATCTTTCACCATGGCAAAGAATTTGCCATACTTCTCATCGATTTTGGCTTTGGCAAGTCATTGTGGGAAAGGCACAACGGGCTTGAATACTCTTAGGTTCCCTTCCTCATCATTTTTCTTCTCCTCTCTATGAACTCCCTCCGGAGTAGTTGGCTTGGGCGACGAAGCACAGTCGTCATTTAATTTCTCAATTGGTCGTTCCACGACCAACAGTGCTTCCGGTCCTTTGGGGGGCATTCTCGTGGGTATTTGCGTTCCGCTCCTCAAAACGATGGTGGACACGTTATCATGCTCATGCGTGAGCGCCAAGGTCTGATTTACCCCCATCGGGTTCACCTCAGGCTGTGGCGGTAAAAGATTCTGCGATCTCTGAAGGTTCGCCACTTGCAACCCCAGCTGGGTCACCTGATCAGTGAGGACTCTCTGTCCCATCTCTAGCTTCAGATTTATCTTCTCCTGGTTGGCGATGTATTGAGTCAAGAGGGACTCAAACGGAGAGATGGCCCTCTGCTGGCCGTATTGCTAATGGGTGGGCTGCTAATTCCTAGGAGCATACTGTTGATACTGTTGTGGAGGTTGCTGCTGCTGAAATTGCTGCTGCTGAAACTGCTGCTGAGGCCTAGCCGGCTGATATATCTGCTGTTGTTGCTGAGCCGGCTGTTGATAAGGCGCTCGGTAGCTAAGGTTGGGATGATTCCAGTTGTTGGGAGAGTAGGCCGGGTTGGAGTTGGTTCGTGGTGGAAAAGGCGCATTCCCTGTAGGATTGTAAAATAATGCGCTCGCCTGATCCAACGGTGGTGAGATGTCACCACCGTCGAACTCTCCAAAAACTTCGGACTCCACCGCAGCAATTTGTTGTGAACCGGCGCCACCGGCGCCTACCATTAATGCGGAGATCTGGGTCGACAGCAAGTCAAACTTTCTTGATAATTTGTCGACGTCTTCGACTCTATGGATGCCCCCAGATCTAGGTGTGGCTCTCTCGTCACACCACCGTTCATTGTTGGATGCCATATTTTCCAGAATCTGTCCGGCATCTTCTTCGCTTCTTGACATAAAGGACCCTCCAACCGCGGCGTCCATGGAAGATTTTAAATCGTCCCTCAACCCATTATAGAACAGATTTATGATCTGCCACTTGGGGAGCTTATGGTGGGGACATCTTCTCTGCATCTCCTTGTATCTCGTCCAAGCTTCATGCAAGGACTCGTGGCTGGCCTGGGAGAAGGAGGAGATCTCACTCCTCAGCTTCATGGTCTTCCCCGGAGGAAAGAACTTCGTCAGGAAAGCGTTTGAGAGCTTCTCCCAGGTGTTGAATGTATTCGGGTTCTTCCCCCTAAGCCACAACTTGGCCTTATCTCACAAGGAGAAGGGGAACAGCTTCAGTCGAATCGCCTCAGTTGTGACACCGTTTATCCGGAAGGTGTCACATTTCTCCAGGAAGGAGTCTAAGTGTTCAATCGGGATCTTCATGGGTGCACCCGAAAATTGATCCTGCTGGATCCACGTCACCAAGGATGGCTTAAGCTCGAAGCTTTGGGCCGTAATAGCTGGAGGACGGATGGCGGAGGTGGACTCGATGGAAGGCATCGAGTACTCCAGCAGGGACTTGTGAGGGGGGGGTGTTCTCCCCCATGGCTTCAGGATCCTCTCTTCTTTGCTTCTCGGTGGCCAAACGCCTTAGGGTTGCGTTTATCTCCGGATCAACGGGGATCAAGTCGTCGAGACTTCTTGAACTCCTGCGCATGAAAAACAACAAATACCCGTGAAGCAAAAAGTGGGAAAGAAACAGATAAGATAAGAAATAAAAATAAAAATAAAAATAAGAAAATAAAAAGGGAAAAAGAAGAATGCGAAAATTATCGCGAGGTAGGGATGAGAGCTAGACACAAGGGTTCATGAAATCCTAAAATAACAAGCACGATGCCTCCCCGGCAACGGCGCCATAAAGCTTGACGCCCCCCCGCTGGTGCGTGCTAGATGTGTGCAATAATACGATTGGGGGCGTGAGATTTAAATATTTGTAACCGCAAGCGCACAGTGTTGTAGTGTGGCTTGGGGGTCGAACTCAGGGAGGCGTGGATGTGCTTGTGTCAAAGAGGATCAAAATCACCCCATGGGCGAGCTAGCCCTGATCAAACGATGGGTTGTCACGGTAAATGGAATGCAAGGTATGGACAATATAAAGGAAAAACCCGGGACTTTGGTTTCCACCCTATCAAGCGGCTCTCACCGACACGGCCGACGGGTAGGATAACGATTGGAATTAGGGTCTAATGGTGAGACGTTGCCTCTAAGAGTGGTACCAGCATCCCATGGGCCCGATATTCCGGTCGGTGCCCAGGATGATACGCCGGACTTCCCTGGTTCGATCAGTGGGCACTCCCGTGTCCATTAACACTGATCGACTCCGGGAGCACTAAGCTCACAACGATAACTCCCAACGTCTCATCCTGCCGCTCCCGCGCGCTAGGATTCGGCGTCTACACTAAGGGCGTGAGCTATGGCTAGGGAGTCAACCGCCAAGTTTATTTCTCCTTGGCCCGACGGTCAAAGGCGGTCTTTTTCCCACCGATGACAATAAAACACCCAGCGTAACCATTAGATTCCTAATCCCTATCGATTTCCTAGTCCTATGGACGCATCGGGAAGAGCCCACGAAGGGGTTTCCGCCAAAATCCCAGATTTGGGAACTACTCACACATATTTAGTAAAAAGCGATCTAAACAGAAATCGACCGTAAAAATCATGATCAGACAATTGAAATGCAATGGTAGTAAAGCAATTAAGATAATACTAAAGTTTGACAAAGATCTGAAAACTTACAAAAACTGGGAAATTACAGCCGTCACAAAATGAAGAAAACAGTAAAAAATAACCAACTTTCGTTTCTGGAAAACCTAGGGTTCTATATATAGGAAAAGATATCACCCGATCGGTTGACAAGTCAACCGATCGGGTGATCAGAACCAAACTTCGGCAGCGAGATGCGGGACTTCACCCGGTCAGGATGAACCGGTCGGTTGAAGCGTGGATGTGACCGGTTGGATCTTGGCACCGACCGGGTGAGGAGACCGGTTGGATCTTCGTGTCTTGGCCTTGGAGATTCAGCTACAGATGAACCGATCGGGTGAAAGTCACCCGATCGGTTGGCAATCAGCTTCGAATTCCAGAGAGTTTGAGCTTTTGACCCGGTCACTGAACCGACCGAGTGACTTCTTGTGAGCTCCAAGCTGCGTCCGGGTGATGCACGCGTGCATCACCCGATAGGTTGAAGATGATCAACCGATCGGGTGAGGGGCTGAAATATGCTATCTTCGTCGTTTGACCCCCTGGGTCACGCGTGACTCCTCCCGTTGCTCCGGGGACTTATGATGTCTTCATTAAATGTCCCCTATGCAGACAATCTCCTGCAAACATGGAAAAACAAAGAAAAGTGAAAGAAAACAAGAAAACACGAGAAAACGAATATAAGACGACGGAAAAACACGGAAAAACACAAAAGAAAACGTGCGCAAATATATGAAATATAAACGCTCGTCAGTATGTTTTAGGGTGACCATGGAATGAGGAGAACTTTTTTTTAAGCATCAAGACTTAATTGTTAAGTTGACGTGAGGAGACATTGGAAATAACCCGACGTGTTGAGATGAACGGATGGTTAGGTAGGCGGACTTAAATTGGTTGGGATTAGTTATAGTGAGTAGGATGATATGTAATCCTGATAGTTCAATTATTTGGCGGATAAATTTATGGGAAGTTATGAAAAGGAATGTATTAAGGACACGACGATTGTTGATTTGCGAAGGGTGTGAGGAGATAGACAAATGTTCGTCTTGGATTGGTGATCGAGTAGAACATAAGTTTAGCGATTGATTAATATTGGGAAGAGATTGAGAAAATTTAAAGAATGCTATGGAGCGATGATGTTTAATAGAGTGGTATGGTATGGGAATGTGATTATTATCTTTTTGAGAACCTGGGGTTGGAAATTTGAACTGTAGTGTTGGGTCTATAGTTAAGTGTTAGGATGTGAGATTAGTCATGGCTTTATCCAGTGAAAAGAAGGATTATGATGGATTATTTGAGGAACGATGTTGAAATTATAGGATTAGAGACCATTATGTGGAGGATGGGGGTTATAGGCTTATTTATTTATGGATTTTATAATTAGTCTTAGTATAAGTGATTCCGAGGACGGAATCATTTCTAAGGTGGGTAGAATGTAACGGCCGCTTTCCGACCGTTCGTATTTTCTACGTGCACGTACTTTTCGTGCACGTATTTTTATTTGGCTCTTCTTGGTTTTCGGCATATGCGATGTGTTATGCCGATGTGATCGTTTGGGAGTGTGGAATTTTATTGTAATTTTTGGGAACGTCGTTTAACGGCTCGTTTTCTCGCAAAATGACTTTGAACGACAGTGGGCGTTTTAGTCATTTGACTCAAAACACCGTTTCCAATTTTTTGTAAATTCTTGGTAGGCATTACACATGATCATGCTTCGTAGATCTGTGTGTCTCGTCTCCACGATCGCCCCGGTATTTTTGGATTATTTTTCTGACGCCCGGATTGCGAGTTATCACCCGGATTAACCACGACCGTCGATCTCCCCAATCAGTTCAAATTTCGAAATTGTTAGCCAAATCTGGCTAAATCTCTTATTTAAGTTGTTTTAAATATTTCCTAAACTGTTTCGCTACCCTCCCCTAGTCTTACCCCAACCTGTACACCCTCTTACCCCATATCTCCCCTCCCTTAACGGTAAACTTAGTGTTATATAGCTTTTTACCTATTATTAATATAACCCTAACCCTATTCTTTTAACCCTAACCCTAAAAATCACACAGCCGCCGGCCCCAAAACAAACCCCCTCTAAATCCCGCTCTCCCCCTCGTATCCACGACGAGGCACCGCCCGCAGCCGCGATTTTCCCCTCTCATACCTCACCCTCTCCCTTCAGCCTCGCCGCCGGCACATCCTGCCGTCCGAACCCCCGCTCCGGCTGCCACCCCGACGGAGTCCCGCTGCCGACGAGCTCAGTGCCTCCCCCGCGAGGCACACTTCATCCGTCGCCGCCTCCTCTCGCTTTTCCCTGCTGCGCCGCCGCCGAGGCCGCCGCTCCGGCCGCCGCGAACCCCGATCTCTGCCACCTCTCCCTCTCAGCACCTTACCCCGCACCGCCATGACCTGTCAGCAATGCGCCACCTCCCTCATCCCCTCTCTGCTGCCGCGTTTCCGTATAGTGCCACCGTGCGGAGCTTCTCGCCGTGCAAAAATCGCAGAGCCCCCTCGCTCTCGGCCGCTCTTCCCCTCGCTCCACCCCGCGCCGCGCCGTCATCTGCTGATCCCAAGACCCCCGTCGATTTTCCACCTTCCGCGGCTGCCTGCAGCGCTCTCCATTACCGCTGCAGCCCCGTGCAGAGATCCTCGCGTCCCTGCGACTTCCCGCCTACAGCGCCACCGCGATTCTCAGCGCTTCCGCGAGCGCCACCGCCTGAACGCCACGCCACCACTGCTGCGTTCCGATCGCCGCATAGGCCGCGAGATACCCGGAGCCGCCCTCAGATCCGGCCAACCCCCTCCGTGGCCGCCCCAGCCGCTACTGCCCACCGGCGACGGTTCTTTTCTACGGCATCAGCGATAGCAGCAGCATCGGCTGCTGCTACTGATTTTTCCGCCATCGATCGACGGCCAGGAATCGTCGGTGATCCCCCGTTCACGGCTGAGCACCCCCTAGTCACCGTCAACACCCCCAGGCCAGTGACAGCCCGGTGGTAGCTCATAAGACGGAAACCCCCTTCGACAGTCCCCGGTTGTGTTCCAGCGACGTCGTTTCGACGATTCACTTTCTGAGCTCGCTGTTTAGTCCCGTGGACTGAGTTCCTTCTTGCTTGATGTTCAGTGGTCTCTCGGCGCCGCTAACCCGCTTGCGGACCGCTATCGGGCCCGCCTTCGCTATTCACCATCCCCGCTTGTTTCATGCTCTTCCAATACTGTACCAGAACATTCCCGGCTACGCTACCCGTAGCCGAGACGTCACACGAAGATGTCCCGTAGCCGTAACGATCCCGAAACGACTCTCACTATGCTACCCGCACTTGATGATGCGAGCACCGCTACTGTTTCCAGACCCGACGTCAGACTCGTGCGTGTTCGTCGCACCAGGTTAGTCACCTAACATGTAGTAAAACCCACACCATAGCGAAACTGAAAACCTAACTAAAACTGGACAACTACAATTAAATGTACTTTTCTGCACCAGTAAAACGCTGCTCACTGTAGAGAGCGACCATCGGACAACTTTCTGTGCACATAGGGTAGTGGTCAATCTAGGCTGATAAAAACACCAAAAATGTGACTTTTGACGAATAGGATAGTCCCGATAACTTTGAAACAAACCATAATAGTATTTGATGAAATTGAGACCTAACACCGTCGATGTGGCACTATTTCAGACGGACTTCCACGGACGAGACGCTTGGACGAGACGCTTCCGGAGGACGACACACTCGCCATCATAGGCAAGTGTATCCCACTTGCACTTTCGGCCGTGCTTAGGCCTTAGTTGGTTAGAACTGATAACTGTGAACAAAGAGAACCGGACGTGAAATGATAGCGTCCGGGACGACCCTTGACGGCTCAGACTTGACGATGAAGTCTAAGCCTAACAACAATAACTTTTGACATCTTAGGGCTATCATGTGTGTTCGTGTGTGTGGACACCCTAGAATAACCCTTCCCGTCTTGTCACGTCCCGTCCCGTCTTACACAGCCTGCGGGTAATAGGGCACTCACCAAGCTAGATTGAGTGATCCCTTATCGTGATACACAGCCCAGAGGGCAATAGGGCACTCACCAAGCTAGAGTGGGTGATCCCTTGTCGTGATACACAGCCCAGAGGGCAATAGGGCACTCGCCAAGCTAGAGCGAGTGATCCCTTGTCGTGTTTGTCTTGTCTTGTCATACTTGGGGTTTGGGGTTGGGTTGAGCGTGCGCACGGCAAGAGGGTCTGATCCCCCTCGAACCGTAAGGCGTGAACCCTTTCATGTCTCACTTGTCTTGTCTTGTCATGTCCCGTCACGCCCCAACTTGTCTTGACACCTGTAGGTTAGTCCCGTAGTTGGTAGCACACGCTACGACTACTACTTGCTACGCTTTACCTTCCTGCTGCGTGTACTTCCTTTTGTTACTCTGTTATAACTCCAGCATGCTAATCAACCAGTAAACCGTCTGTTATAACCCCAGCATGCTAATCAACCAGTAAAACCATTATTTAATAGTTGGTGCACTTGCAGTAAAGTCTAACCCTTCTTGTAGACTTCACCTGACGTACAGTTCCTTTTCTCTTGGGTGCTATACGTCAGGTGTTCAGCCAGAGTTCGTGGACGAGGCAGACTCACTAGAGTATGAGGAGCCGAGGATGTCGACCCAGAGTACGTGCCTGACGAGGACCAGACCTTGAGGTCTTTTTAGTCGTCACTTTCAGAGGTTACTGCTTTTAGTTTGCTTTTAAATAGTTTGTTGCCATGCTTAGGCTTTCCTCTCTTAGACTTTGTACTCGCTGGATATTAATTATATTAATGAATGCAACTTTCCTTCTGTTCTTCTGTTGTTTCGAACTTTAAAAATGCAAGAACCTTAAAACTTTAAAATGGTACCCCTACAGACGCTTATTGGGTCCGAGCTTCACGGCTCCGGCCTAAGCGGTCCTTAGTCACGCTTCGCCTCCGTATTTTTGGGAAGCGGGGTGTGACAAGAATAACCGATAAATTTGCCTTCATCCGCTTTGGAGTCAAATTTATCTAAGTTATCTTTTGCGTTAAGAATATAGCATTTACAACCAAAGACTCTAAAATAAGATACTTTTAGAATTTGTTGGAGCAACAACTTATAAGGTGTCTTTTCAAAAGGTTTTCTAATTAAAACTCCGTTTTGAATATAGTACGCAGTTGCCATAGATTCCGCCCAAAAATATTTTGGAAGGTTTCTTTCGCACAACATTGTTCGTGCACACTCTTGGAGTGTTCTATTTTTCCTTTCAATTACCCTATTTTGAGGAGCAGCTCTAGGAAAAGCAAAAGTATGAGAAACACCTTGTTTTCACAAAATCTTTTAAAAGGTTCGTTTTCAAATTCACCACCGTGATCACTTCTAATAGAAATAATTTTCAAAGATTATAATCTTTCAATTCTTTTAAAAAATATTTTAAATTCACGGAAGGCATGATTCTTATTGATTAAGAATAATATCCACGTATATCGTGTGAAATCATCAACTATAACAAATGCGTATTTGGAGTCAAAATAGATGAAGTTCTAGCCATGCCAAACAAGTCCATATGAAGTAGTTCAAGTGGCCTTTTCGAGCTAAGAGCTCCAATACACTTAAATGTACTTTTATGCATTTTGCCAAGTTGACATGAGTCACACATTTTGTCCAATTTAAAATTTAATTTTGGAAGACCATGCACCAACGTTTTCCTCATGTTTTTGATGTTTATATGACCAAAGTGTCTGTGCCATAGCAACGGGTCATTTGTTGAAACAATTAAACATACATTTGAATCATAATCATTTAATCTAAGCACATAAATCTACTCGCTTACCCTTAACAAGAATATTTTTCATATCATTATCATAAACTAAGCAAGTATCTAATGTGAAAATAACTTTCAAACCTTTATCACATAATTGACTTATGCTTATCAAGTTGTGCTTTAGCCCGAAGGGTTTTGGCAGACCCTCAGAGCTCAGATCTATGCCCTTCCTAAGTCGGACGGACCACAGAGGCATAAAAGCAGCGGAAAATAAAACATGCTAGCTAAACCTTTTAGCTAGGCCCTGAGAGAGCCAGAACCTAGCCCGATTTATGCCAACTTGGGTGGGTCCAGCCCACCCCAAGAGGGATCCATCCTACTGTGACAAAATTAAATTACACTAAAAAACTTAATGGACATACCCGGAATCTTGGCCATGGGGCAGGCAAGATGTACCGCACCAACTTCTTGCGCTCCTTGTAGCCGAGCCACCTCGCGCCTTCGAACCGATCTATCCGAGCCGCCTCCGAGCCGATCACTTGCCGAAGAAAGTTTCACTTGAGCAGACTCGTGTCTTAGACGTCAGGATGCGAATCCAAAACCCCCCCTTTGTAGTCTTGCTAGGACCCGTCGGAAGAATAGGAAGAAGAGAGGAAGAATAGTTTAAGTCGTAGATCGAGCTTGCTCAAAAATTCGGAGCTACTTGATCGAAGATTTGGTGCATTTTTCAATGAAGAGAGTGCCCCCTATTTATATAGGGAGTCGGCACCTCCCTTTTCTTCACGAGCAATGTGGGAAAAATCTCAAATAAAAGAGAAATTAATTTAGTTAATTGAAGTTAGTAAGCCTTTCACAAAGGCCAACTTCAACCAATTAATTCTCCCTCATCATCGAGCTTCAGAGACAATACAAGTTATCATTTCAAAGGGCTTCGAATGGTGAATGTGTAGGAACAAACGGCGACGAATTCTAACTTCGTTTGACCCCTCAAACTATTGCCCAAAGATGGGCAAAAACCAGATTTTCGTAGCCGTCACATAGGGTTTCAAAAAACACTATTTCAGCTTAAGTTGAAATGCGGGCGCGCCCGCTCCCCTTGTGGGCACGCACCCGCAAGGTCGCAGCAATTCCCCCGGCCTGTAAGGGCGGGCCGGGTCATAGGGCGGGACGGGGCCGCTCGCCGGGCGCCCCGCCCCTTAGGCGAGTGCGGCCGGTAATGCGGGCCGCCCGTAATGGAGGGGCGGGTGCGGCCCGCACAGCGGGCCGACCCGCTTAGAAAGCGGGCGCGCTCCGCCCCTTTTGCTGCCTTACTTGGGCCCTTAGTGGGTCTAACCTACTTGGCTTCGTTGAGCTATTTTTGTGTTTCCGGGCTCGTTTGAGCTCCATTTTGGATGCGGTTTGAACCTGCATTTAGACCGGGACGATCCCGTCAATCAGATAACCCTTTTCAATGGTTTTGTTCCTACAAATATTTTCGTAACCAATTTACGACACGTTTAATCTTGTTTGCATCGAATGCAACATTGTCCCTATCTACGACTCAGCCTCACAAATAGCTTGTGAACTTAACTATTCCATTACATCAAATGAATTCCTCTTATTTATCTTCCCATTACTAAGACACTAATACTACTCGGTGTGAGACCCTACAGCCAGACCCTACTACAGATTGGGGCTCGAAACCCCTAGACGACGGAAACCACAAGCATCAGGTGTCGTCCCTGTTTCAGAATCATACTTACGTGATCGACCCAATGACAAATGTCGTTGGGATCACTCTGACCATGTTAGTGATGAATTCTGTTCTTTTAGTCCCTTCGTCAAGACTGTGTCCATGCTGGCCTAGGGTACGGTTTACTTTTAACCCCATTAGTCAGCATTGGTCAGTATACATCGGTCTTTGTTGTATTCACGTTGTCCATCTTACAAGGTACCACGGCCGAGGATTAACACAAAGTCCTTACTGATTCAGTGACACTAACTTTCCTTTAACGGAAGAGACGAATCCCATCTAAGTCATCTACTTCCCTCGTGAGCTTCAGGTGTCACCCAACCTAAGATCTTTCAGCAGTCCAAGCCTCGAAGCTAGATCATAGATCTAAGTGACACTATCCATTCACAGGTTTGTACTGATGACTTCAGGTCTTAAGGACAAACTAGCCTATCATCACTGTAGAGTTATTATTGACAGTTTAGATAAATCTTAACCATTTAATGGATTATTATTTATACATTTCTTAATCACACAAGGTTGATCCTTGAAAAATGATTTGGATCAATTTTCTTTTCTTTGTATAGCTAACTATTAGCTTATACAATCTTGATGTAGGGTCTAACATTTCTATAAGTCAGTCTTAGCTCATTCCAATTATTTTATGTCAATATGTCAAGTACATAACTGACACCTTAAGTCTCTATATGTTCGATTAAATCAAAACTATTTTGATTCAATGTCTTATATAGATGATTCAAATAAGTTGGAAACCTTTTTACTTAGTCTGAGAAATCGGAGCTAAATATATGAGATAACTCCCACTGACTTTAAGAACTATCTGGTTAAATACTTCTATTATATATCTAAATCACATTTAGAATATACTTTAAGTATAACCAATGTTGAAGTGCTAATGGAACATACCAGTGTCAGGTTGGGTTTGATGAACAAGTCATATCAAGACCCGGTTATAGCAATCTTGATGTTGACTTACTCAGTCAAACGTCCTACACTTTACTTTTCCTTTAACTACATTTAATAATAACTCTTTAAGAATCAAATGCAGTTTAATTAAGAATTAATCTTAACATGCGTATAATTGTGATCATATACAATTTATACACTCTTGGAACTTATATTTAACTATCGACTGGCCATAATATTGAGTCAGCTTCAAACAACCAAATTATTCAGAAGCTCTGCATGACAGCTCGAGAATTTATGCAACCATCTCATACAACCACATCCACAGAAATGAGTTATTTACAACAAATCTCAATTTAAAATAAAGCACATTTCTCGAGATATTTATTCAAACAATGGATTCATTAAAATGAATCATAATTTGTTTATCAAAATAAACTTTGAGTGCTTAACACTCAATCATTGTTTTAATTAAAGCAAACGATACATTTTATTCATAAAAAATAAGTATCGGGTGCTTCTTCTTCACATCTCCTGAAGTCCTCGTACGACACTGGCATCAACGATTGCTCAGATGTCGATCATCCTCGGAACTTCTTTCATCCTTTGCTTTGTATTAGCTACTTGTATACATTACATAGATGTCTTAGTATCTCATACTATGTGACAAAGCATTTATGGAAATTATTATGCTTTATTAAAAAGAATTCATTGTACCTGAGGTAGAGGCATCAGTATGACCTTTCTTCTTTTCTGCAAGGTAAACCTTGCAGTTCCTTTTCCAGTGGCCTATCTCATGGCAGTGAAAGCATTTGGATATGGATGGAGCCCCCTTTGCCTCCTTCTTCCCCTTCTTTACCTTGGCTGGTTGTGGGACCTGCCTCTTATTACCCTTGCCTTTCGGCTGGTGTAACGGTCTGTTTTCGCTTGTACGCTTTGTCGTGCACGTAGTCTTGTCCGTGCACGTATTTATTTTTGGCCATGTTTGTTTTTGAATACTTTGGTGTGATATGTCGTCGTCTCTGAGAGTATTAAATTGTGGAATTAATTTGGGACGACATTTCTCGAGTCGTTCTCCCACGATTTGATTTTGTTTGAAGAGACGTCACGATTTTCACTTTTGATGTAAAACATTTCTATTTTTAGTTTCGTCCCTCGACGTCAAAATTGTGATCCGTCTTCTTAGTTTTCCTTCTTTAGTCGTCCCGGTCACCCCAGTATTTATTTCACGATTTTTGGACTTCGTTTGACCTACGTTCACTTTTACCCAACCTATTGTTGGTTAAGCCTAAGTTTCACCTAGTTTAAGTTCTCCAATATTCTTATTATTAATAATACCCTCCTTAGTGTAGCCTAGCCTCATTTTAAATCAGGTTGCACCCTTGCTTGGCCTCACACATGAGAGGAGAGAGTTAGCCTTTATCTTTATTTTATAATTTTCAAACAAAATACTTTTAAAACCCTAGACCTAGTCTACCCTAGCCCTAGCACGTTTCAGCCCCTCTACCCTATTAAATAGCACCTAGGTTAACCATTTTCCTCAAGCAAAACACCCCAGCCGTCAATTTTTCCCTCCTCAAATTTTCGCACAGCCCGCACCCCCGCAGCCGCTCAACCAGACCGAGAGAATCCCCCGCATCCGCTCGGTCTGACCGAGATCCGCACCCGCATCCCGCACCGCTCTGCACCAAGCCGCTGCACTGCAACCACGCACCGCTGCAACCCTGCATTCGCTCGCCCCGACCGACCCGCTCTCCCGCATTGGCCCGCTACGACCGAGAGCCAAGCCCCCGCTCCGCATCGCAGCGCTCCGCATCGCAGCCGCCCCGCTTCGCAAGCCCGCATCCATCGCTCCGACCGATGCCCCCGCTCGGTCTGACCGAGGGAATTCCCCGCTCCGCACCAATCCTCGCTCCGTTGCAACCCCGCTCCGTTGCAAGCCCGCACCCGCAGCGCCCGACCGACCCAAGCGTCCGCATTCTCTCGGTCTGACCGAGAGAATCCCCCGCACCGACTCGTTGCGACCGACGATCTTCTTTGCAACGCCGCATCCGTCACACTGCAGTGCATCCGTGGGTCCCCCAAGCCCTCCAGAGCTGTTGTGGGCCCCCATTGACCCCTAGCACTGCCATGGGTCCCCTCCAGCGATCCCCTTCACTGTTTTGCCTATTATGACGTTGCGACACATCGTATCTCCTTCGTCGCACGTTGTAGCTTTGGAATCTTGGTTTGTTGATCTGGTTGCTGCTCAGACTTGGCAGGCGATGAATCTATTTTGGAATCTGTACTAGGAGCGCGATCTTTTATTCCAATCCCTGGCATCGCTACCCGACGCCAGTGTAGCTTTCGCGTCGTGTTGAGGTAACGTTCTGCACTCTTAGGATCCCCAACCCTTGCCTGTTAAACATGATAAAATTTGGTGTTTTTAATTGTTTATATTTACTAATCAAGATAACTTAAATTGGGTCTGTAGGCTGGTGGACTTGTGGACATAGGTAGTTTGGACTTTTGGACGGTGTTTTCGGACGTCAGGTTGCAGGCAAGTGAAACATTCCGTTCCTTGTTTAGGCCATTCTTTAGGCCACTTTTTGTACCGTAGCATAAAAGAGACTAGGCAGTGAAATGATAGCTGTCTAGACGCCAGTTTGATCTAGCTTGACAACGAAGCTAAATCCGACCCTTACTTGCTTTCGTCATGCTGCCACGTCATCCATGCATCTATAACTACCATGTTTAAGTACCTTATCTGTACGCTTTTAAATACAATTTGCCATGCCATGTCATCCATACATGAATGTTGCATTTGTAGCACACGCTACTATACTTGTACTCCCTTGTTCAGGCTAGGCACCTGCTTTTGCGGGTACAACCCTATGCCAATAACACTCCCTAGATCGTGATCCAGAAGATGGACGCCAGTCCATATACACGTGGTGGGGTAGGGTTAAGCGACCACTCAGCGTAGAAGTGTGCCCGTATAACCACTTCAGCTGTAAGGCATAAACTCTGGGTTTGGGGTAGGGTTAAGTGACCACTCAGCGTAGAAGTGGGCCCGTACAGCCACTTCAGCTGTAAGACGTAAACTCTATGCACGACATGAAAATGTGACTTGTGAATCCATGTGAATGTTAGTAGCCTTGCTACTCTTGCCATGCCATGCTAGTTGTCTTATTGTACTTGTTGTTTTCCTTACCTGTTGCACTCATACTATAACTGCCATGTCATTGCATAAATTTTAGAACTGCTAGGTTGTTACTTTTCTTTTAGTTTCCTTGCACAAGTCTTTTGTAGACTTGCTGACATGTGCCACTCTCTCTTTTGGGTGTCACATGTTAGACCCCAAGCCAGAGACCGTTGCTGAGGACGTGGTGTTCGCTGACGCCGAGCCTGATCCCACGTTTGACGAGGAGTTTGTGGACACCGGTGACCAGTTATAGAGACTGTTCTGAGTTACTTCTGTTTTAGGTTACTGTTAGTTGTCGGTGCGTGGCACCTTTACTTTCTATACGTTGTACTTTTGTTGGCCATGCTTGGGCCTTTTAGACTCTTTTCTTTCCAGCCTGGTGGCTTTTCTATGATGTTGGAACTTATTTATATCGGACATTCTGAGATTGAATAATTTTTCATCTGTCTCTCTTTCCTTATTATTATTGTTGTTTTGCTTCGCACTTGCAAGGACCTGAACTCCGTTAAATCCAGACACTTTACAGACCGGAGCCTCACAGCTCCAAGTCTGAGCGGACCTTCTCACGTCTCGCCTCCATTTTAGGGAAGCGAGGCGTGACAGCTGGTCTGAAGAAGCAGAGCCAACAACCAACACAGTCGGTTTCTTCTCGATCTCCTCAAACTGCCTAAGCTTGTTGAGGAGACCGGGAAGATCCGTTTCAATACTGTTCATAATGAAACTCGTAATGAAAGGTTTGAAGTCTGGGGTCAAAGACTTAAGGATGATGTCCACAGACATCTCATTGTCCAGGACAAAACCCAACTAGGTGGCGTCTTCCACGTACCCGATCATCTTAATCACATGATCTTGCACGGGGCCCGTTTCCATCCTAGCTCCCCAGAGGTTGCTCATGGCTTCAAATTTGGCAGCTCTTGACCGATTGCCAAACAATTCCTCTGCATTGAGAAGCATGCTTTGAACATCCAGATGTTCATGCTTTCTCTACAAATTATTGTTCATTGAAGCCAAAGTTAGGCACCTGGCCTTCTCGGCATCTCTCTGGTACTCCTTGTAGGCTTTCTTCTCCTCAGGCGTTGCATCTTCGTCCGGCTTTTCCAGAGGGTCCTCGAATAGCACGTATCCAATCCTGGCTAGAGAAAGGACTAACTTAATGTTTCTAAGCCAATCCTTATAGTTTGTTCCATCGAGCACAGTCCTCTCTATCATATACTTTAGACCTGAATCCATTCTGTAATTTAGTAATACTTAGTCAGTATTAGTTCGTTGTATAATTTCAATGGTTTTTAATAAAACTATATTCTCCCACTAAATTCATTAAAGCCATAATAATAAACAGTTTATATACAATAATATTTGTGGGAGAGGGATCCGACTACCCTGAGTCTGAGAACCTTGAGTGTATCTCAACAAGTTGTCCGACTGTGCAGTCGGTAGATGAACTCATCGTCAATCATATTAAATATGATTCCCTATCGATTTTTACCCCTAGTCATTTGTGATCATGAGTGTGCTCATCCAAATCACAATGGCTAGTCTAGTCGGACCCTTGTTTTAGCGTCTAGCCTGACTTGCCCCGGCGCTCTGTGTATTCACGACGCGTCGGTTTGGGTTAGGTCTTAGACTACATCTTTGGTTTGACTTACACCGGCGCTCGGTGTATTCACAATACGATGGTTTGGGTTAAGTCAAGATGTTATCAAGAAATCAGTTTCTATAGGTTGCCATGTCATAGCTTGAGTGTAGCTCAACAACCGTAACACGGGTCTTACAGTTGCCAACTCCTAAAACAAGGAGGGTTACGATTTATCTTGAACAAGATTATTATCGTATTTGACTTAGGTATAGTTGATGGACTTAAATAGTCATGATTCGACTCCTTGTGGTCCAGCAGACGCGGCCAGGGAATTGACTAAGCCAGGACCACTTAACCCCTAGTCTAGCTAGGGTGGTCCAGCAAACTTAGCTAAGCACATTGACTGACATCATGATCCATTGAAGGAGGTTCATCAATTCTATGTTCGTCCATCAACTAAATAGCTTTTAATTAATACTAGTTGATCCTTATCAACTAGTTGATCCTTAAAATTCGAATTTTTTTTGGATTTGTTTGATGACTTTTATTAGATCCGTATCAACTATAAGGTTTGTTCGTTCATCGTGCTATCCTAATCTTAAGTAGGATTTTAATAAATCAATTACAACATTTTACAAAATTAGTCATTTAATGAAAATCATTATCGAAACAATTTAAAATAATGATAGTCAATTAAAGGGACTACCCTAATCCGGAATTAGGTTTTGATGTCGTAATTGTTCATTAAAACGTAGCATGTCATAATTTTAAAATTTTATCATATAAGATTTTAAATTAATGGCTAACCTAAAAGGTTCATGAATAATCTGATTATGCATCAAGGCAATAATGTCAACCAACTAATTATCACATGAATTAGGGTTCAATAATGTGACATATCAAGAGAACATGCAAGTAAAAATTATCTAACACATAAATAATAAACTTGCTGATCTAAAATTTAACATTTAAATTTAAAGATCTTGTTATATGATAATGAACTCAAAAGAGAGAGAGAGAGAATTTCATTGCTAAGAATAAGTCACCATGCTAAGAGCCATGGTGCTCTATTTATATATCTCATAGTGGGGAGGTCAAAAGCCTCTAGGAGACCAAGGGTCCCCATTACACTAAGTAATGGGGGCCTAATGAATGGGTAATGAAGGAGGGGAGGCCAAAGGCCTCCCTCATTCATAACATTCCCCCTTACACATTCATCACTTCGGTCTCAGCTACTGAGGCAAGGGGTGGATACTTCTGGATCCAGAGTAAGTGTGTTTGCCTCGTTAAAACCTTAGCTGTGGAAAACCCAGTGGGAAAACCCAACAGCTTAAGGAAAAAGAGTGCAACCCACATGTTACTCCCCCTGATCCATACAAGCTTCAGGCTTGCAGGTCTTTCAACTGTCGCATACCAATGTTCTTTACAAGCTTTACAAAAGTACATTTAGGCAATGCCTTAGTAAAAAGATCAGCTAAGTTGTTGCATGACTGGATCTGTCGAACTTCAATCTGCTTGTCGTTCTTCTGCTCGTGCGTCCAGAAAAACTTGGGAGAAATGTGTTTTGTCCTGTCGCCTTTGATGTAGCCCTTCTGAAGCTGAGCAATGCATGCGGCGTTGTCTTCGAATAGGGCAGTAGGCTCCAGATCACTGGTCTTCAGGCCAGTAGATTGGAGGATGTGTTGGACGACGGAGCGTAGCCAAAAACATTCTCTGCTCGCCTCATGGATCACGATGAGCTCTGCATGGTTGGAAGATGTAGCAGTAGTGGTTTGTTTTACCGATCTCCAAGAGATAGCAGTACCTCCGTAGGTAAATATAAAACCTGTTTGAGATTTTACCGTGTGCGGATCAGAGAGATAACCTGCATCAGCATAACCAAACAATTTGGGGGAGGCACCTCTCTGGTAGTAAAGTCCAAGATCAATGGAACCCTGAAGGTATCGCAGAAGATGCTTTACTCCGTTCCAGTGGCGCTTTGTGGGCGCAGCACTGTGTCTGGCTAGTAGATTAACTGTAAACGCTGTATCGGGACGCGTACAGTTAGCCAGATATAGAAGTGCTCCAATGGCACTGAGGTAGGGTACTTCAGGACCCAGTATCTCCTCCCCCTCTTCCAGTGCCTGGAAGGGGTCCATATGTACATCTAGTGATCTTACGACCATAGGAGTACCTAAAGGATGACATTTATCCATATGAAACTTGCGTAGAAGTTTCTTTGTATAATTAGATTGGTGTAATAGGATTCCACCTCTTAGGTGTTCTATCTGTAAGACAAGACAATACTTTGTTTTGCCTAGGTCTTTCATTTCAAAAGTATGTTTAAGGCTTTCAGATATATCTTTGATCTCTGCAGGAGATCCTATGAGATTTAAGTCATCTACATATACAGCTATGATGACAAATCCTGTTCCCGTTCTTTTGATAAAGATACACGGGCAGACTTCGTTATTCGTGAATCCTTGCTGTGCAAGAAAATCACTTAGTCTGTTATACCACATCTTGCCCGATTGTTTTAGACCATATAATGATATATGTAGCCTTACAGAGAATACATCCCGAGGTATCTCTTTCATCTCTGGGGGTAGATTAAACCCATCAGGAAGTCTCATATAGATATTTTTATCTATATCGCCATATAGATATGCAGTCACAACGTCCATGAGCTGCATTTCTAGGCTTTCCAGAGAAGTTAGGCTGATTTAAAATCGGAAGGTGATCGAATCCATGACCGGGGAATACGTATCTTCGTAATCAATCCCCGGTCTTTGGGAAAATCCCTGGGCTACAAGGCGTGCCTTATAGCGAACGATCACATTATTTTCATCTCTTTTTCTTATGAAAACCCACTTATATCCCACAAGTTTTACACCTACTGGTGTTTGGACTACTGGTCTAAAGACTTTGCGTTTCAAGAGTGAGTCCAGCTCTACTCTTATTGTCTCGTCCCACTTTGGCCAATCATCTCTGCGTTTACATTCCGCTAGAGATCGTGGTTCGACGTCATCGTCATATTCAGTGACGTGAACGGCAATATCGAACGCAAAATCGTCGTCGACGACTATGCTATTTCTGTCCAGTACTTCTCCAGTACGTACAAAATTTAATGATGTTTCTCCTATTGTTTCCTCTGCTGGGGAAATCAGGAGGGGAGAAGTAGCTGGTCTGAGCTCAGCATCCTGTGGAGTGATAATCTTAGTATCGCCAGGAGTCTTCCTCTTTCGAGGAACTTTATCTTTTGAACCTGGTGGGCGTCCTCTTTTCATTTGAGGTACAACCAATTCTGCTGCCGGTGGGCTGCATCCATCTATGGGGATGTCAATCCTTGCTGGCGTATTGGCAGCAGGGACGTGTGAACGGACAATCTTCTGGTTGTCCGTGAATTTATCCGGTAAAAGATGTACTGTATTCTGGATGTGAAGGATCTTCAGGATCTCATCTTCACACAGATTAGTATGCGGATCATATGGGGACAAAGACTTCTGGTCCCAACTAATGGTCTCAGAAGCTTCTGGCTTCTTAGACTGTGTGCCCAGTTTTGGAAAAAATTTCTCATTAAATTCACAGTCTGCAAAACGTGCCTTGAATGCGTCACCCGTCAAGGGTTCAAGGTATCTGATAATAGAGGGCGAATCAAACCCAATATATATACCTAGACGACGCTGAGGACCCATTTTGGTCCTCTGCGGTGGTGCTATTGGGACATATACCGCACAACCAAACACTCTCAAATGAGAGATATCTGGAGGTGCGCCGTATGCTAGTTGCATCGGGGATAAAGTGTGACCTCCAGAGGGTCTTATCCTAATAAGTGATGCGGCATGTAAAATAGCATGCCCCCAAGCATCCACAGGCAACTGGGATTGCATAAGCAATGGACGTGCAATCCATTGGAGTCTCTTTATAAGAGCCTCAGCTAATCCGTTTTGGGTGTGAACATGTGCTACCGGATGTCAACTTCAATACCCGTTGACCGGCAATAGTCTTCGAAGACTTGTGAAGTAAATTCTCCCGCATTATCAAGACGTAGTTTCTTGATATGGTTATCGGGGAAATGAGCACGCAACCTTATTATTTGTGCCAATAGCTTTGGAAAAGCTAGGTTGCGGGTGGACAAGAGGCACACATAAGACCATTTGGTTGATGCATCAATCAGTACCATGAAGTACCGAAATGGGCCACTTGCGGGGTGAATAGGCCCGCAAATGTCACCATGAATTCTCTCAAGGAAGCCAGGAGACTCTAATCCCACTTTCAGGAGGGATGGTCTAGTTATTAGTTTTCCCTTAAAACAAGGGAGACATGGAAATTCACCCTTTTGAAGAATCTTCAGGTTCTTCAATTTGTGTCCACGGGATTCAGTGATGATGCGGCACATCATTGCTGTTCCAGGGTGACCAAGTCTATTGTGCCAGAGTTGGAATTATGGTAGTGATTGGCACGTCTGGTGTTCAATCATATTGGCTTCTACTGGTTGAATGTATGTTTGGTATAGACCTGACGGGAGTCCCTTGAATCGCTCGCAAATGATCTTCCGGTCATCTTTTTGACGAGTTACAATTAGATATTCAACCTTATTTTTATCCCTGGTCTCTAAGTGATATCCGTTTAAACGGAAATCCTTGAAACTTACGAGATTTTTGTTTGATATAGGAGAGAATAATGCATTATTAATTTGAAGTCTTGTGTTATTTGGGAGAAATATAATTGCTTCACCAGTTCCTTCGATTATTTGGGACAGTCCTGAAATTGTGATAACAGGACCGTCATATTTGTTTAAGCTATTAAAATAGCATTGATCGCGAAGGATTGTGTGCGTCGAGGCAATGTCCACTAGGCACTCAGACATCATCTATATAAGCCAAAAAAAGAAATTTTATTTGAGGGAAAATGTAGACAACATTCATAAATAAAAGTCCGCACTAAAGCAAATAACAGATGAAGATACATCGAATTCTAAATGCATAGATAAATGATGATGCTCAATCTAGCAGATCGTCATTCTCGAAGTCTTTAGCAGTAAAGACTGTTGGCGGCTGTACACCTGCCAAGTTTGTTTCAGGTCGAGACTTCTGGCTCGCCTGGTATAGATCCTGTAGGTGGCGAGGAGTGCGGCAGTTTCTGGACCAATGGCCAGTCATGCCGCATCTATGGCATTTGTCCTCCCAGGTCTTCTTTGGAAGTGACACGTGCTTGGTGTCCTTTCGCTTCCAAGTGAAGTTTCTTTTCCCTTTATTGTTTTTGTTTGTCTGGGGAGCTGCACCTCTTGGTTGCTTCATTACCGCTTTCCCTTTAGTATTTTTAGTCTTCCTCTTGTTTTTCCACTTCTGGGGAGAAACGTGGTGGGCTTCAGGGATAGGGGCAGTGCCAGCTGGACGTAAGTTATGAGTTGCTAGCAATAAATCTCGATTCTGCTCTGCTCTAAGTAGGCATGAGATCAGATCGGAGAATCTCGTGAAGTTGCGTTCACGATATTGCTGCATGAGGATTGCATCTTTCTCGTGAAACGAGGTAAATGTTTTTTCCAACATGCGCTGTTCTGTCACTTCTTCAACGCACAACTTCAGGCGTGAGGTGATGTTATGAAGTGCAGAATTATACTCAGCGACGGACTTATAGTCCTGAAGTCTGAGGTTTTCCCACTCATAACTGGCACGGGGTAATATAACATCAATTTGATGTTTACACCGTGCTTCCAGTGCTGTCCACAGGTCCTTCGGGTCCTCAACCGTTAAGTATTCGGCCTTTAAGGTCCGATCTATATGCTTCCTAATGTAGATTATGGCTTTCGCCTTATCTACATCGGATACAGTGGTTGTGGGGCTGCTGCTAGCTGTAGCAGAAGCTTCGGCCGCTGCTGGGGCTGAGGAAGGAGCCAAAATGGACCCAAGGAGGGCCATTGAACGCAAGTGGAACTTCAGGTCCACTCGCCAACTCAGGTAAGTTGTCCCTGCAGAATCTAGGACCTCGAAATCGACGCTTGCCAATTTTGCCATTTATCTACGTATTTTAAAATGAGCATGAATTAATTAAAATTCAAAAATTCATGCATAAAGAAATAAACAAGTAAAAATGCGGGGATCGGCCAGATACCCAAAATAGTACACAGTCCAAAGTTCGTTTAAAGTCCATAATAGAAAAAAAAATAATACAACTTTGGAAACCCAAACTGAACTGGGTCCCTATATCTCCGTCTTCATATGCTGTTGCATCGAGCTTTGGCTTACACAGTCATGAATCGACTCCTTGCGGTCCAGCGGACGCGGCCAGGGAATTGACTAAGCCAGGACCACTTGTTACCCAGTCAAGCTAGGTTGGTCCAGCAAACTTAGCCAAGCACATTGACCGACATCATGATCCATTGAAGGAGTTTTCATCAATTCTATGTGCTGTTGCATCGAGCTTTGGCTTTAAAATACAAATTTCCTCACTTACAAATTCTCTCAAAAGAAAATAAAAGTGCAAGGAAAGTAAATAGGTATACAATGGCCGATCCCGAAAAACACATTTTTACTGATTTAAACATCCACGCAGTTCTAAATATGCTACGAGCATAAAAGTAAACAACCACGCATATATCTCAAGCAAAACATATGGTAAGGGAAACTAGAAAATATAAATATCTTGTAGACCACGTGGAAACGTCATACACCGTTAGGTTAGTTGACTAATGACAGAGCGGTCTCAGGATCTTTAAGATAATTATATTTTGAAAAATAGAGTCCTAGTAAACCATAGATTATAATTTGCAAAAGCGATGTTTAAATAAAGTTGTCAACATGGGCTATAGAAATTATTTGTGATTTAACATAGAGGATAGTCCCTTTAAGTAATTGGCTTCAGGCCATTATTTAGTGGGAAAAGATAATAACCGTTAAGGAATTGGGGCTGCAGGCCCAATTAATTTATTTAGTTATTGATAGGCACAAGTGGGCTGCAGGCCCAACAACAAAATAATCAAAATTTTCTTTTTATTTTCCATTTGGTTTAATCTTTATGTCTACTTTCATTGACATCCAGATGAATGCATGAAAACCAAGTTTTTGTGCTGTTTTCATTGAATATGTAAACTTGATATGTAAACTTGTAAACATATTGACAGTAACTTGTAAACATATTTACAAGTTTACAAGTTAATTGTAAATATTTAAATATGTAAATATGTAAATAAGTTTACATATGTAAATATGTTAAATGTAAATATGTAAATATGTAAATAAGTTTACATATTTACAAGATTCAATGAAAACATATTTACAAGTTTACAAGTTACTGTAAATATGTAAATATGTAAATAGGAATGCTTGAAAACCATATTTACATCCTGATGCTGTTTTCATTGACATATTTACAAGTTACAGTAACTGTTTTCAAAAGAATCAAGTTACTGTCAAAAGAATCAAGTCTACTTTCATATACATCATCTTGTAATCTGATTTTAGACAATAACTTGTAAATATGTCGTTGCTCTATGATGCCTCAATGACTGTAGTATTCCAACCCTTTCAAATAGGCGATAATGTATAAAACAAGAGGTGTTTCGACCCGGATAAATGCCATATTCTGTTTGGATTATTTTGTCTACACATTTAACATCTGGTTAGTGACATATTAAGAAGATCCAGCTGTGTGGTTGTATCTCATCGGTATTCAAAAAATCAAATTTGACTTTCTCATGTATTGAACTAGGCTCAGTCTTTCTCATGTATATAAATGCTTGTAAAAAACTTGAATGCGAGCCATGCCATTGTTTGTATGCTTACTACGTTCTGCTATTCTTGGCAATCATTTCTGAGATGTGGAATGAAAACGGTATGTACAGCACTACCGGTCAAATTTTGGAAAAATCATAGCCAAATCAAATTTTATTCGTATTTATCTACGGGGTTTACGGAAATTACCTCTAGATTATAAATCTAGGGACGATCGAAAAATGAGAAGATCCGTAGATATAAAATCCCACGCTCCGAGTACGCACAATAGGAACGCCGATACGTAGAGCCGCAACAAGAGATTCCTTCGCGCGTCACAAGTAAGAATAGCGTAACAAATTTTTGGGATGGATTGAGGGTAGAAAGGCTCAAGAAAAGGGGAGCAAACGTGCTGATAACGTGTTATATGATAATGAACTCAAAAGAGAGAGAGAGAGAATTTCATTGCTAAGAATAAGTCACCATGCTAAGAGCCATGGTGCTCTATTTATATATCTCATAGTGGGGAGGCCAAAAGCCTCTAGGAGACCAAGGGTCCCCATTACACTAAGTAATGTGGGCCTAATGAATGGGTAATGAAGGAGGGGAGGCCAAAGGCCTCCCTCATTCATAACAGATCTAGAATTTTAAAACTAGAAACATTTTATCTCATTAAATTAGGTTTCATAAAATTACTGAATAATTTTAAATCCATACCTAAGCTTTAAAATTCAATCAAAAATTTAAGATCATATTATCTCATAAAATAATCATAAAATATTTTATGTAACTAAAAGAAAATAATTTTTAATCCCATCTCATGAAATTTTTTTCCCTTTATGTTACATATACTACAAAATAATTTTAAAACATTTTTAAAATTGTTGAAATAAATTTTAAAGCTTTCAGATAAAGTTAAAACGTTTCTACCTTTATGTAACTAGAAGAAATTAATTTTTAATATCATCGTATGAAAAAAATTCTCTTAATGTTACATAACCTTTAAAACTATTTAATTGCTTACTAAAATTATTTTATCTCATAAAATAAAAATTTTAAAAGTATTTAAACATTGTAGACTTATTAAACTGTATCACATAAAATTTAAAACATCCCCCAAAAAATTTTCATGACATAAAAAACTATTTTTTAAAACACAAAAATTTGTTTAACCAATTTTAACATAAAGTTAAAATATACGTATATTCAAAAACAAGTAATTTAATAATTTAAAATCGTCGCAACTCAAGATCTAAAAGCATAACCTGGCTCTGATACCACTGAAGGGTTTTGGCAGACCCTCAGAGCTCAGATCTGTGCTCGTCCTAAGTCGGACGGACCACAGAGGCATAAAAACAGCGAAAAATAAAACATGCTAGCTAAACATTTTAGCTAAGCCCTAAGAGAGCCAGAACCTAGCCCGATCTATGCCAACTTGGGTGGGTCCAGACCACCCTAAGAGGGATCTACCCTTGTAACGACCTATATTTTCGGATACACTAGAGTGGAGTTCCATTAATTTAGGTCTTTCATTAATATACTTTGATGTATGGATACCATTAATATGCTTCTTAGCTAATTTATTAATAGTGTTATTAATGATTTGAGGTTTAAAATTTAAAAGTTTTAAAATTCAAATGTTTTAAGAATTTCAAATATTTTCAAATTCGAATTCAAATTGTTTCCCTTTTATATCGTAATTAAAATATAACTAATTTAGAAGTTTTCCCTCATTTAAATACCATTATTCTCTAATTAATAGTATTATTCAAAACTTCCCGATTAGTTTTACTATTAATTTTCCCTATTGATTATAATTAAAACAAAGAAAACATCTATAAAAATCACTTTCCTTCTTTTTCTTTTCTTTCAAATTCTGTCTATATTCTTCCCTAACCCTAAACATCCTAGGTTACCCACACATCAATACACACTCACGCTGCACGCACACACATGCAACCCAACACCCTAAAACCCATGCTCTCATTTCAAACCCCAAGCCTTGGTAATTTTAGACCCTAACATCTACCCTAGGTCACACACAACAACCTAGTCTAACATCCTAAGGCTATCAACCCAAGCCCTCAGCTATTAAAACCTAGGGCTGTCACCGTACTAACCCTACCCCTCTATCCTCTCTCTCCTTCTTTCTAAATTATAAAACCTTACAGCCTCATATTAAACCAACTCTAAGGCTATAAACCCTGTGTCTCCTCTCATCTAAGACCCTAGCTGTTTCCATAACCCTAGCCGCAGGACTCCCTCCGCCGTGCACCTCCGAAAGCTTCGACTGCAACCCGTCCGCCGTCCAGAACCCCCGACATGTCGACCTCCTCACCTGCCCTCCGACGACTATGGGAAGCCCGAAACCGCTGCTCACGCCTCCATCCTCTGACCATCCCCGAGCTCTCAGCGCCACTGCACCCTACCTCGCCCTCTCATCTTCAAAGAACGCCGCCAGCCCTTCAACCCTGTTCCCATGTCTCTGGCCACCTCACTTCTACGACGTTCACGCCACCGGGAACTCGGCGATGCTGTCAACCGCTAACAACGCCGCCATCGACAGCCGCTCCTTCGACGAGCTGTAGCACCCGAGCCCACCTCTCCGAGCCCCACACATCACCCTACAACCCTGAGCGCCTCTCCTTCTCTGACGTCCGACAGCTCCCTCCATCGCCCGTCGAACTCTGCTTCGACAACAGCTGCATGACCCCCGCCTTGCCTCTACAACCGCCACCGTTCGTGCCATCGACCCACCTCCAAGAGCCTGATGCACCTCCCCCAGCAACGCCTTGAAACCCATCGTCGCTTCTCCTCCCCCTCCGACTACAGCACAACGCCGAGGCCGAGCTCCCCTCGCCTCACGTGGTTGTCCTCCTTCGCCATCGCACGCCTGGACCACCAATCGCCGCCACTCGCCTTCGACATCTCTCCCTGTCGTCGCTGTCTGCGAGGGGTCGCAACGAGCGAACACGTAAGTGGCCGCATGCTATTACCACTACTACAAAATGGACCTTTAACAGCGCTTAAATAAGGTCTTTAATAGCGCTTTACAAGCGCTGTCTATCTCGCCGCTGCTAAAGGGGGGCTGGTTTTAATAGCGCTTTACAAGCGCTATTAAAGAGGGCCTTTAACAGCGCTTGTTTGTGCAAGCGCTGTTAAAGGCCCCCCTTTAACAGCGCTTGTTTGTGCAAGCGCTGTTAAAGGCCCCCCTTTAACAGCGCTTGTTTGTGCAAGCGCTGTTAAAGGGGAGGCTTTAACAGCGCTTGTTTGTGCAAGCGCTGTTAAAGGGGGGCCTTTAGCAGCGCTTGTTTGTGCAAGCGCTGTTAAAGGGGGGCCTTTAGCAGCGCTTGTTTGTGCAAGCGCTGTTAAAGGGGGGCCTTTAACAGCGCTTGGGGAGGCTTTAACAGCGCTTGTACTAAAGAAGCGCTATTAAAGGTGGACCTGTCACAGCGCTTGTACTAAACAAGCGCTGTCTATTGGGACCTTAGACAGCGCTTCTTTAGTACAAGCGCTGTTAAAGGTCCACCATAGACAGCGCTTGTTCTAAACAAACGCTGTTAAAGGTCCCAGATAGACATCGCTTGTTTCAATTCATTTTATTGTTTCTCCCTACGTTTTATATTTAAATAGATCCATTTAATGTTCAAAATGCTTAAATAAACCACCAATAATATTAAATTACAAGAAACAATCATTACAAGAAACAATCAAATTAAATGGCTTTTATTCAACAATCACATAAATTAGACAATGTGCATTGATATTGGAAGATGATCCGTAATACAAGTAAGAGACATTATCGCATATAAATATTATCAGTCATTATCCATTAAATCACTCCTTAAACAATACATTTCCCGACATCAGTATATACATTCCAGAGCGGGTTCCATCTCAAAAATCTTTCCTGTTGCATCTTCTCCTAATTTGCTGCTCTTGTATATTATGCTCGCACCTAATAAAGCACCCCACATGCTGGCATCTGCTTCCATCGACATCTCCCTCATAAGAGCTCGTGCATCCGCCAATCGTCTTGCTCTCCTCAGAAGATCAATCATACAAGTATAATGCTTTGCCTTTGCAGACACGCCAACAATTTTTCAGGTTAACCACGATTCGTATAGTAATGTAGACTGCATAGATCTGTATAGATGAAAACCAAGTAAATAATAATAATAAATAGACAGAGAATTAGAATATTGATGGGATAATTGAGAAACTAGAATAAAGATGTTTGAACTAATTGAGAATCCATATATCTTCTTGACACCAACTATTTGGACATGATTCAGTGCATTACGCTATATGAACCAAGTAAGGCAGATGAATACATACAAGATATTATAAATCGTAATACATGAATAGACTGGGAGACTGGACTAGCAGGTGATATGTTCCGAAACCACGAAAAAGAAATGGGATGTCCATAAACCAAGGCAGATGGACCAGCATTTAGCGTAATGCACTGAATCATGGATATCATGGTAGATGAACCATCTTGTGAATAGGGATGTAAACTATTTGCACTGAATCATGGGCTGTCCACTAATATAATTTATAGCGTAATGCACTGAACCAACCGTACCATCATCAAAAAATGTATTGCAACATCTTATAATTTATAGAGGTTTGTGACAATATTCAGCAATTGAATTTCAAATCAAGTTATGACAGCTCCAACATAACTAGCACAGTAAGACAAATAGGAATCTTAGCTGAAAAACATATGTACCTTCCATAAGAGCTCTAGCATGTCAAGTGCAGATTGAGCAATAGCAAGCTCAAATAGTGCTCGGGCACACTCTGTTTCGTCCGAGTGTGCAATAGATGAACATGATGAGAACAAATTTCAATCAGGGGCAAAGCGCAGAAGCAAATGGCGAAAAGTTGAGGCAGAAGCCGTTGTTTTTCATCAAGTAGGAAGCCATGGCATCGGTAGACGTTGGGAACTGGACAAGACCGAAACTGGTGAATCCAGTTAGGCCGACAGGCCTGTAAAATTTCACAGGCTTAGAGAGAAATCGCCATATGAGACAATATGTCGCCACACAGCATGCAATAAATTGAAGGCTAGACTCACCTTGCAAATAGCTGGAAGTTAGGCTCAAAATTAGAACCACCCAGGAAGCGTTCTACATCTTCCGGAATAGCATTGCGAGGGACTCCATGTAGTAAAACCTGACAACAGAACGAGCACAAATGATATCGATATTTATCAGGAATTGATATTTATTTTCTTCAACAGACAGCATTCATGCTCAACAATGGTGTGTAAAGAATTACACAACTTGATGAAAGAAATAGTCCAATAATAGTCCTACTTCCCGCTGCAAACCAAGATATTACTACAAGATACATTATAAATGACACTGAATATCTATCCTGATTTAACATGCACAATGTCAATGCTTGTAATAGTAACGACCGCACATGGAATTTCCTACCAGAATGCAGTTTCTCAAGGAGCACAACTCTACGATAAGAAGCATCCAAAAAAGTATGACACAGTTTTATGAACAAGTTAGACATAGACTGTCTATATGTAGCTTAGAGAAACAACATGATGACCACACTTACTCGAGTATTCGTAATTGCAGGTGTAAATGTAGTGTATGGGCTTGCCCAGTGATACCTGAATCTCATCTGATCGGCCCATGAACACACCGACGCTAGATCACCTTCGGCCACGTCTGGCAGTAGATCGAGCACGGCGCTTGAAGCTTTATCCGTCAAATATTGCTACATGATTAGAAAAAAATGTTTAAACAAGGCAATACTTCTCAGTGTCAGCCAATTTTTCAAACAATGTGATTGGCAAAAGACAAGTATAATGCTAATGGATGTTAATACTAAACCTTCAAGTTCTTTTTTTAATTGATATCAATTATGGGTAAACAATGCATGGAGATTTCTAAAGCATGGGCATCTGAACCCACAGTTTTCTGCATAATAAATTTTCAGAGTTTATAAACATCAATCAATAGGTTAACTGGCTCGTCCTTGTTGAATTAGTCTTGTTGCCCATTGCAGTTTGCTATCCATCCTTAACTCGAGAAAGGATGCACATTGATGCGTATCTGATGAAGGACAATACTCTAAGAGTGAATCAAACACAATATAATAGGACAATACTCTATATGACATGAATTTCTTACCAATGAGAGACTAGAATTTTTTTGAGAAGGTTGTCGCATGCACAATCTTACTCGAAAACCAACTGGCAAATGTTATTAAGAAACATCATGGCAATGAAAGGATGAAGCCAGAAAAAACATACTTAACTGTAGCATTTGATGATATTTGGTACGTACAATATGATGTGGTACTTTTAGTTTCAACAGAGTTCCTCACTGACCTAGAAGAATGCATAGCTTTGACATCAACAACATGATCTTGGTAGTGATACTTTAAAGTGTCAACCTCAGGTAGCGTCAATTCCGATAACGAGTCAGCTTGTTTAGGTATAAGAAGCATTGAATGTCTTTCATTGGACACTGAACCCTGATTCTTTTCATCGTATCTATCTGCACAACATTTACCAAGGTACGTCATCATCAAGAAGGATGTAAATCATATATAGGAATTATGATGTATTCTCAATCTACAATGCATGTGACAGTATATTCAGACATTCACCATATAAATATCAAATTAACAACTGATTTTATCACGCAGGTCACTGCACAACCATGAATCATAATATTTAAGTTCGATTTCATGCTGCATATGGATAGAAACAATCTAATCTATGCTTAAAGACTTGGTGCTCATTGTGTCTGAAACAGATTTGAAACCAATAGCTGCCACTGAACAATGCATAGCAAGGCTTTGGCATACGTTTTGTCATCAGGAACATGAATTACTTCCGAGCAATTGTTACATTCACCTCATATTTACAGTTGCGAGTCAAGTACAAGAAACACACATCCAACCTGTGATAAAGTCAGTTGACGAACAAGTATCGAAAAATAACCCCAACAAACCGTAAGCATTCACACTACTCTCCTTTTTGTAGTAGTGAGTCATCCTTGCTCAAGTTTATAGTCCAGACGAGGGGTAAAGTGGGCTTTACTGTTAGGAGGGAGAGCAATATCAAGGAGCCAATATACAATAATATTAATTTCATTAAATCATGACCTCTTTTTTATCTTTTCCCCAGAAGGGAGACTTTTTGCAAGATATCTTTGCATGTCTCATTATCTATCATACCAAATAAACTCATGCAAAACACACGGCTGAATACAATGAATGATTTTTAATGCTATTAAGCAGACTAAGCCAACTCCTCCAACCGAACATAATCCAGACCGATGTTTATCAAGTAGGTAATCATCAAGCACATTGCAGAATTAAAGCCGAAAAATACTTTATCCAGAAAAGCGGGGGAAATATTAAAAAAAGGCCAGAAGAGCTATCCCTACAAGGTCAAAAACATAGTCATATTCCTTTAAAACTGGAAGATACAAAGCCACAAGCAGATGTTTCTTTTATTTTTAATGATTTTTAGTTTTTTTTAAAAAAAATTTATGGTAAGTATCTTTTGGCATTAGTTGGTGTGTTTTCCTGTCGGGGGTGTTTTAGGGGGATGGGTTTCTTATTCACTTGCACATGTATGCAGAAGTGTTCGTGTGCATGTGCAGCGTACATCTGCATCACACTCGTGTTGAACACATGCTCCCCAATCTTGAGGGCAAGGTGGTGTGTTTGGCTACCTATATCCTTACAGAAGCCTATACCAACCTAAATCATGACATGCAGTCAATCTGGTGGATAGAAACTTCAGTAACACAGAAAGCCTAAAGCAAACAGATATGTTTTTTATACATATCTGAGACAGGTATTAGCATTAATTTCTGCTCATGCCACGATTTGCCCTCACACCAAATAGTTTAACTTCGTGAAATCATAGTGGTTTAACCATTGCTTCAATAGGTAATTGGGCCAAACATATCAAGAAATGAGAAAGACCCAGACAAAATAGTTGGCATCCAAAAGATTAAATTTCTGAGATTATGTTCATGAGTCTGGCAACATGGAGATTGTACAAGAACTCCTACCATATCACTGTAAGCAATTTACCTAGTAATCTAGGAATCATGTGTGAAACAAATAAGAAAAATGTTAGATAGTGGCATAGTTTATCGATACTTGCAAAACTAACAATTCAGTCTAAGAGAAGAAAAAATTATTCAGATGTCATATGTTTTACATGTAGGCCATTAAGCATCGTTTGTTGCGAGCTATGGAGAGGTGATGGATAACAGCACCAAAGTGATCTTCATTTCTAGTTGTTTGAATGTTAAATTCTGCTCTTCAATTTTCCTGTTCTTGCAGAACAAGGTTGTTAAAGAGTAAGTCTAACACACCGTATCAGATCATCAAGAAATGTGCATAGTATATTATGCTGGAGAACATAGCTACCTGATCCAGGACTGCAGCTGTAAGCTGTGCTCATTACATTCTGTAATGACTTGATCAAATACATCGTTCTACAATATCAACAATTTATATGGTCATTAACAAAATTTATATGTTTAAGCATTTTTAAGTATTTGGATAGAGCATTGAAGGTGATTTTTGATCCAAAGTGATATGCAAGCTATGGATAAGTTCATTGGCCTGTGCAGGTCAGGTTCACATACATGCACAACAAAGTAAACATAGAAATCTAATATGTAAGCAAATGGAGAGCATTCCTTTTACCTAACAACAATATACAACAAACAAAACAATACTTTCCCAACTGTGCGAATGCATATTAACCTACCAGGTTTTCTAGTTAGTTAATTCCTCAGCAAAACAACTGAAAGCATATTTTATCTTCACAATTAAGAACGTATTCCCATCCACTGTTTTGCACGGATATGTTTACAGCAAATTTGCAGAACTTGCGCAATACAGTGGGGATTTCATTTAGGTTGTGGTTCATTTTGCTGTTAACATATATGGTCAAGTAGAATCTTGATAACAGTACATTTGTTTGCTATGATCTTGATAGTAACCTTGTTATGGCTTTGCAAAAGTATTTTCGATCATGACCTAAAAAGATTAGATTGATCAGCAAGAATCAAATTAACTAATGAGACTTGTTGAAGGTAAGATATATATACTTATAAATTGTACGTTTTGCAAAGGGGATTTATTAACCAATCTTTTAGCAGATTACAAACATTTCAACCAATTAAAAGATTAACAATAAATCCAACCATTGAGCAGTTTGCAACAATGAGAACAAATTAATGAGAACTGCAAATCATGAAGACATTATACATGTACGCCGTGGGCCACCTTTTGGGTATGAAACACTCATTTTAAAGACTATAGGATTCCTCTATTTTGGGACATCATTTTCTACAATGAAAATCATTACGAACATATGTTTCAGAACACCCGTTATCGATCCAAAGTAACATATCACCATTACTACCAACGAGGCAAAATCAGACAACTTACCTGATATATAAAAACGCCTTGGCTCAACCTTAAGAGAAATTGTAATATTTATGCTAAGGTTGTGTATACACAGAGATGCATGATTATCTTTTTGATCCATAGAACAGAAAAATATTCAATGTTTAATGGAAACGTTTAAATGAGAAAATATTATATTCTTGAGGATTGATTATTCTGGCAATTTGCAAGTGTCACATACACATGAACCAAGGACACACACTAAAGTAGGGACTAACACTAGACACGTTACTATTTCCTAGATAAACTATTTATCATCTTAACAATTCAATTTTGAAAGGAAAAGGTTAACTGATAAAAATATTCTATTCTTGAAGATCGTTGATCTGGCAATTTGCAAGGGATTAAGCCAAAATACAAATCTGTTATCCAGAATTTTGTATGACTAATTGAAATTTAATTTGTCAAGAAAATTAATTTCTTTTTTCTACTGTTGGTGTGGAAAAAGAGAGTTACCTTATGAATAAACATTTAGTGTTGTTGATCTGAATGATGAGGTCTGTCGGCACATCAGATAAAATCGTCCTGAAATTATCAACACTTTGTAAATAAAACAAGAAACTAGAACATTGTTTTGCTTGCTAATCTTTCCCAAAATTTGTAGCATCAGAAAGCTAAAAATTTAGTCATAATTAGATAGCTATAAAGAATAAACAGAAGAGCAAAAAAAACCTTGTTGCTTCTTCTGTGTAGAATGTGTCTGGCTTTGTTCCAAGTTTCATATACTTCATATTTACAAGTATTTCTTCCTTCAGTGAGTGACATCTGAGCTCTCAGCTACCCAAACTCCAACTTTGTCTTCTTAATACGATGCAGACCTTAGGAAAAAAAAAGATTTTCCATTGTCAGAACTTAGAATACATTAAGCTAGAAAAACTTTGCTATTGTAATCAAGTGTATTGAGTCTCATCATGATGTTTAGATTCCAAGCATGCATATCCCCCCAAAAAGAGCCTAAAGTGAGCTGCTTTTTCCCTTCTCCTATGAAACAATATTATCAAAAGCTATGGTAATTATGCTACATGCTGTAATCACTGTGTCTATGGACAAATGAGATAAGATTTAGCATGCCTTCATTAACCACAAGAGATGGGTGACCTTAGTTATGTTGAGGCCAACATGAGAGGAGGCGGTGATTGGACTCACCACCAAACATTGTAATGTTGGTTGATTGCAACAACTCACCCACTCACCCTCAATGAAACCCTTTTAGGCAACAACTCACATCATGTATGGTTCCATAAGAGTACTAGTTACACTGTACATACTACATACCATTGAAAATATTATACCTCCAAAAAGAAATACAGTAAATGGAGTTGAGAAGCCTGGCAACAAGATCAAAGAAAGAAGGCATAGAGTACCAGAGCAAAAACTGCAGTTGCCAATAAGAGGTGGCTGCGGATCAACAGCATCGCCCCCTACAGCAGCAGAATTCGTAGCATGTTCATGGTGGCTGAGCAAGATGATTGAACCAGAATCGTTCTTCCTACGAACTGGGGAAAAATCGGGCGTGTTGGACCGAATTGAACAAATCAACTTTATCAGACTGACCTGCTGGATTCACTTTTCTGTGAAGTAGGACATACACCATGTCGCATTACTCGAGTTCCCGCGGACTCTGCAACTGCATGTTCACTTTTTGCACGAACACATTCAACAAGAACTGTGAGAATTAGTGAAAACAATGGCTGAAAATATCATATAAAAGAGACGCAGGGAAAAAGAGAAACTGTTACGAATAGGCTCTTTGAGACCTTTCGTATATCCATCCCTTCATATTCTACCCTGATATATTAATATATATGTGAGGCTAGGAACTGAAACCACCGCGTGCTCTTCTGGCAGGTGCCGATTTCTCGGCCGAAGCACGAGCGGTGGAGCAAGTCGGCAAGCTCTGGCGTGGCTTCGAAGAGCAAGTCGTTGTAGCCAGATAGCAAGTCGTTGTAGCGTGGCTTCTTTCCCTTCCATCTCAGGCACATTGATTTCAAGGCAAACATGTAGATAAAAGGACAGAGAATCTACCTGCACATCATGGAATAAAATGACACCCAAAGACGAAAAAGGATCGTGAGAATTGTGCACGGTGTAAGTTCAGTTGGACATTTAAGCAAACAGTTTGTGGGCTGAAATTTATGAAAAAACAACAGAGTTTACGACTGCCTATGCTCAATCAAACGTGAACAAATTAAAATTAGTTCTACGTACCTCTTGGTTCAACGCTGAGAAAACGAGGCGGGCTGGAATCGGCAGAACCGGTACGCTTGCTTAGTGGCTCGTCAGGCCCCCCACGCCTACCGGACTCCGGTCAGTCAAAAGAAAAGGTTGTGCGTTTTCGATGCAAGGACCCCCCAAGTACTCATCGAACACCTAGCCGACCCTGACCAACATCAGCCTCTCCTCCTTGTCGATCGCCCTTCTCCTCCTAAACCCTTCCAAGAAGCTCTCCACCACCGCCTCGACCCCCCCGCCCCCACAGATCGAGGACCCCCTCCTTATCGTCTCCCCTGTGAAAAACCAGGTCCCTGACCGAAACCTCGTCCAACTGCCTCCCGGCTCTCCTCACCAATTCGGCCTTCACACTAGCCGAAGCCCCGACCATCGGCCTTCACACTAGCCGAAGCCCCGACCAGGAGGGCGATCATGAGCAGCCTCATCAAGAACCATCCCGAAACCGCCCCATCTTCGACCGAGACCATGCTCACGACCGCCTTGAGGACTCTCCGGGCCTTGCCTTGGTGCGGATCTGCCACGGCCGCCTCGTTCGGGTCGGGGAGGTTCTTCACCGTGTAGACGTGCAAGGCCTCCCCGATCAGCGCCTGGGGCAGGACCTTGCTGGATCTTACGCACAAGATGATGTGGCGGAAGTGGCTGAGGTCGAGGTCGGCAATGTCCTCCATCCACCAATCTTTGGGCACCGAATTTTGAGGGAGCTTTTGAGAGTAGGTGAAGGGCCAGGTGACTTGAGACGTCAGGGTGAGGATCTTGTTGATGATGGAGTCGATCAAGGGGCGGATGATCGACGGATCGGAGAAGGGAGGGGAGGAGGTGGAGGAGGCTAGAGTCACTAGGGTTTAGAGGGGGATGCAGGAGAAAAAAAGTATTGGGCGGGGGATGAAAAATTTGGGGGTAAAATGTACGAGGGGCGGAAATTTTTTACGATCTTTAGCCGATCTTTAATCGCGTTTGTAGAAGGGCTATCTATTATCCGACTTTTAACAGCGCTTGCAGAAAGAAGCGCTGTCTATTATCTGTGCCTCTAAAAAACAGCGCTTGTAGAAAGAAGCGCTGTCTATTCTCTGACCTTTAACAGCGCTTGCAGAAAGAAGCGCTGTCTATTATCTGACTTTTAGCAGCGCTTGCATAAAGAAGCGCTGTCTATTATATGTGCCTCTAATTAACAGCGCTTATAATTGACAAGCGCTGTTAAAGATGTGCTATTAAAGGTCCTTTTTGTAGTAGTGTACATATTTTGATATTTTTATAAGTTATGTAATGCTGTGAGTATTATAAGATAGTGTTTCCCATGTGAACGGTATATATACGAATGAGGTGTAATTTATTATATGTTACATTATGTAATGGTTAGGTTCATAGTTAAATACCAATTTACGTATCGTTTTAAGTTATAACCAGTGGATACATGTTTAGAACATATGAACTGAACTTGTAGTAGTATATAAGTTACATCCCATAGTATTTTGATAAGCAATTGTAAACATTTAGCTTAATATCCAATCCAATCTCACAGATTATACGCCTCTCATCGTAATCACGAGGACACCCGAAAATCGACTAAATCAGGCAAGTGCACATTTTTTACTGTTTCTTTTGATTGTTTTTGAGATATTTCGATAGGTAAGTGTACATTTTTGTAACCGTTGTATTTAATTGGTTAAACAGAGATGATCTGATATGCAAGTTGTGTATTTTCTCCATGTTTTAAATATCATTCCATATGAAACTGCATATGCTTAATTCTGTGTATTTCAAGATAATATCTGTGTGTGCGTGTGTGGACCCTTTCATTAAATCAGATTGATGAGATCAAAACCAGTGTATGCGTGTGTGGGGACATCTTAATAAATGCCTTGTAAATTGCAAAATACACAACATAGACTTGCTAGCTGTAACGCCCCGCTTCCCAAAAGACACCGAAAGCGAGAACGTTACGCGGTCCGCTTGAACTGGAGCAGTGAAGCTCGAGTTCAATAAGCGTCTGTGATAAAAACAAAGGGAAGGTCCTTGCATTTGCGTATCAGAACAATCAGAAAACATTTCATTAAATTAAAAAGAGCACTTCCAGAATTGTTCGTACAGGAAATATGACAACTGGGCCTCAGCATAGCCAAAAAGAAAACTACAACAAAATACTAATCCTACTACAAGGTACTAAAGCAAAAAGGGGCTCTAGTCTTCCGTAGAAAGCGGCTCGGCGTCTACGGCGAACTCTGGCCCTCAAAATCAGGCGTCTCGAGGGAATCTTCCTAGTGCTCAAACTCGGGATTTGACATACATCCAAAAATATGAATGTATGTCAGCAAGGGGACTGCAAGAAAGAGTTAGCAACCCAAGACAAGTATACAATGATATGAATTTTAAGAGTCATTAAATATTTAAAAGAGTTGACTGCAGCAAATTTAACAATGACAATTATATTGAGACGAAAGTAAACATCCCTAACATGCAGTTCTAAGCAGTTTCAAGAATTGAAGTAAAGTTTTTCTTTGAGTTCGTTAGCATGTCAATTTTCATGAGATCAAGTTAGCGTTGCAAGTTCCATGTCAATGGTTCACATCTATCATAGGGTTCTCGCCTTTAGAACGTGATGAGTAAGTCGTTCTTCTCACGGGGGCTTACTGTGATTGACGCTAACCCACCGCATGCAGGTGGTGCTCTTGAAGAGTGGACCCTTTCATACGCCTAGTAGCCGCTCAACCCTAACCCCACCCCAATTTTTGTGCTGGAACACGAGCCAGCCTAGTCGACTCACACGACATTACGAATTCACGATTCCGCCTTCGAGGCGCACGATTTTCACGATGTCCCAATTTGTTAAACATTTCAAGACTTGCAGAAATTTAATGTTATCAATATTAATTTGTTTATACAACATTTTCCACAAGTAGGAGTGGAACATGAGTTTCGTTAAGCCTGATACAGAAACTAATTTTTTTTTCCTTGTTGTTTAAAATTAAAGTATATGGTATGATATGCCGTTGGGTCACGAATTTAGTCTAGAATATCATGGCATTGTTTTCATGCGTCATTTCACGTATGGTTTTCAAGTTATACAATAATAAGAAGAAGTGACACAAAAACACTTAGACTTCAAAAATTCATATCAATTTGCATACTTGCCTGTTTTTGGCGTTCTTGGTGTCGTCGGAAACGTCTCGACGGGTACTACGCTACGGTGATAGTGGTTCGCTGGTTTGATAAAACACACATTCAGATCAGGTCCAGGTGATTGCGGTGATAGATACGATATGTCTGCAACAATAGATATGCGATATTAATCTAAAGGTGACGAGCTAATAATAATACTACTACATAACACACTATATTATCTCGTACTTCATGTATTTACGACCTATTACTAGCATCATAAGAGTCTAGGACTTACATATTGTAAATTATGTATAACTTATATTAATATAACATTCAGCCTTTATAAAAGAGTTACTATTCACATGTTTATCACATCATATAAGAAATATAACATCTATTATATAAAATTACTTATAATCTTACATTATACGTATGCTATAGGAAACTACTACCCACTGATCACTCAAGAATATGACTCATCGTTACCATCTATGTTGTCATAGGGTTCCTAGTGGGGTGCGGTGGCCGCGACTCGGACGGCGACAGTGGGACGTCATCGTTAGGGTTGCAGGCGATGCTTCGGGCAGCAGCAGTTGCTGTTCGGGGGTCTCAGGCGAGCCGTCTTCAAGATCAGGGAGGAGCGACAGTGGGCGCATATGGATCTGAAGGGCAGCACGAAGGGACGTGAAAGGGAGACTCTCAGGGGGATCGCTGTTGTCACCTTGGCCGGGCGTGGCTTCGACAGGAGAAGGGTTCGACAGTTGTGGCATCGCCAGGGAGGCAGCAGGGCAAGGGGAGAGTCCGCATGAGGGAGAAGATGCCATGGCTATCTGCGTGTGTGATGGCGTGGAGGTCGGGTGGTGCTGGGCGAGGGCATGGACTGAAGGCACCGGATGGGTTTAAAAGCTAGGGTTTCGGGGTGTTTTGTGCGTCAGCTGGGGGAAGATGAGATGTGTAGGGTGAGGGGAGCCAGTGACTGCGAGGAGATGAGGGTGCTGTGCTCGCGTGGGAAGGAGATGCCGCGAGCTGCTCTTTGGCGTGGAGGAAAAATGGCAGGGGGCGGCTGCTCACGTTGAGGGTAGGGGGAATGCAGAAAAGACCTAGGGTTCTATATATACTAGCTTAGAGTCCTCTAGGGTTTATATTATAATAGCTAGGGATGATGTATACTCATGTGAATGAAGGGAGCCTGGGGGTTCTTTATATATATATGTGTGTTTCTTATTATAAAGACTTATGTGTGGGGGTTTTGAAATGGCAGCATGAGAAACAAGGTTCTATTCCCAGAGTTTTTATTATTATTTAAGTTTGTGTGTGGGGTTGGTGAAGAGCAGCACGTGAGTTAGGGTCTAGATCTTTGGATGTGTGCGTGTGTTACATGGTTGGGTGCGAGCGAGTTAATTCGGCCTTGGTCCAAGGATGGGCTAGGGTTTAATTAGGAATAGGATATATTAGAAAAGTTTCTGAAATGCTAATAATGATATTTAATTGATGTAATCAAGGGGATTAAGAGCAAATCAATGGGTTTAAAAATGGTAAGTTGCAATTGACTTTTAAATGATTTGAAATTCAAATTTTGAATTTGAAAGTTTAAATTAATATAATAAGAGATACTTTAAAAAATATAATAATAATAATAAAAGATTTAACTACGTGATTTAAAATAATGATAGTAATAATCAATATGAAAAAAAATATTAGGAGAAGATACACGTACGGGGACAGACACGCCTAACTACGGATACGGAAGAATAATACACGAGAGAAAAGCAGATCAAAGTATCGGTAAAAACCGGTCGTTACACTAGCCGGTTGGCTACACGCAGACTTGTTGGCCGGTTTGGCAAATCATAGAACATGTGGCCGGTTTGGCAAATTATTGAACATGCGACCAGTTTGACAAATCATAGAACAAATGGCCTGTTTGGTTACTCTGGCTTATGCCAGCACTATAACTCCTGATGGCTCGATCGACCGTATCTGACTCGTGGTCCAGACAATAAAGTACACTTGGGGTGGGGTTGGGTTCCCTGGCACTAACCGGTAGTAAGCGGGTCGCCTTCGGGGGCACTTGAAGGTGGATTCACTTACTAGCCGTCTAATGACGGGAGCCTTAGTCACGAACTTGCACACACTATCGAATAGAGTGAAATGGATATATTGGGCATGTTAACATTTAAAACTGCTACAGCTTTCTTTTTATTAGTTTGCCAACTGCTTAACATTTAAACTGCTGTTATTTTCCTTTTAATAACAATGCCATGTTGTCACCTTTAATAGAATGTCATGCCACTGCTTTGCACACTACACTTGTCATGCCACTACTTTACGCACAACACTTTCCATGCCATTGCTGTACATACTACACTAGCCATGATTATTACTTTGCACACTAAGATGTCATGCTTTAATTTTTGAAATCATATTATGTCATGATCATGATTTTGAAAACCTTGCCGATGGTCTTTTTCTGCTAACGTTTTAAATCTTGCCGAGCGACCCTCGCTGACGTATATTTCCTTGTCTTGTGAAATATACATCAGGTACTAGACATATTTGTAGAAAAGTAAACATAGAGACTGAGCAGGTTGACCAGGGTGCCCAGACGCTGAGATCCGTTGCAGGAGAACAACGAGCCTTCGCAACGCCAGTAAAATTTAATTATTGTTGTAATCTTATTCAGGTGTAACTCTGGTTGTATTTCTGTTTCTAATGGCCATGCTAGGCCTTATTTGTGTGCTTGTAAATCTGGAAGTTGTTGTAATAATAATGAAATTCTCTTTTGTTCTGAGTTTGTATGCAAGAACCTGCTTACAGTTTACCCACAGACGCTTATTGGGTTGGAGCTTCACCGCTCCAGCCCATGCGGACCCGCTCACATCCTCGCTCCCAAGTATAATGGGAAGCAGGGCGTGACAGGTTTTAGTGGTGGCCCATGTAGGTCGTGCATTCTATAAATTACTAGGAACAATGTAGATGTCATTATTAGCCAGATTGTCTAGATAGACCTTGTACGCAAATGTTTACTTTGTTTCTTTTGCAGCATGGTAGGTAGACCCCACACTTGAAACGAAAATGGAGCCAACGGAAGTGGTACTCCTGACATTCATGAGCTCATGGGTGTCATGAGAGGAATGCTGGAGATTCAACAGCAACTAATCCAACAAGAACGACAACCTGCTCCGATTGCACCACCACCGCCTTAAGCTGAACCCGGAGTGAAGCAATCCACGAGTTGCAACCCAGGAGCTTCTCTGGAAAAGAAGGGCCTTTAGGAGCTGATGAATGGATTCAAGGGACTGAAGATAAGCTGAATGCTGCACGTATCCCTCAGGATGGATGGGTTGAAGTAGCGAAACTCCAACTGACCGACAATGCTAGGAGCTGGTGGCAACTGGAAGAGAGACGTCTGGTCAGGCCGATCGCTTGGGGCATGTTTCGGGAAAGATTCGATGCTAAATACTTTCCTAAAGCAGCCAAACGAGAGCTTCAACAGCGTTTCATTAATCAGGTCCAATGAGATAGGACCGTGGACGAGTATGAGGCTGAGTTTGCCATGCTTAGCCGTTTTGCACCCCACATGGTTGAAGACCCTGAAGACTGTGCATTTTGGTTTCGCAAAGGCCTGAATTCCAAGGTCCAAGCATCGATGACCTCGATGAGACTGATGACTCTTCAGGACGTTTTAGATTGTGCACGAGAGCATGAGATTGTGGCGAGACTTCTCATGGGACCTTCAGCTGGAGGAGGCAAGCGTTCCATGGAGCCCCCTGAGATGGAGCCCAGAGGAAATTTTCGACCTCCACAGACCATGCAGTTCAAGATGCCAGCTGCTCCTGTCGACTGTACACAGCTGACCTGCCACTTCTGTGGCAAGCTCGGACATCAGAGGAACAATTGTAGGAAGAGACTGAACCAGTGTCTGATCTGCAGAGCACCTACACATGCTGCAAGAGACTACCCCCACGGGAAGGATCGTCAAACACTTGCTGGAGTACCGGGACCAGCTCAACAGGAGTCGCCTCTGGTTCCTCAGTGTCTCACTTTCTCTATGGTCACCGAGGAAGTTAGAGACGACGAGTCGGTGACGAGTGATGACTTCTGAGTCCTGTCCTATCTTCACATTTGATTATTCATATCATGAATGTGCCTATCTTGGCTTTGTCTTATCTTAGGTGTCGATTGATTGTAATCGTTCCTATCTTAGACCCTTTTTCAGTTCAACAGTTTTCATTCCTCTATATGTCTTTTGCTTCCTTAATACTATGATATCACCTTCACCCTTCGTCTATCCGGCGCTCCCTTGATTATTATCTAACTAAAGAAATTCCGAGGACAGAATTTTTCTTAAGGTGGGTAGAATGTAACGATTGTATTTTTGGAAACACTAGAGTGGAGTTCCATTAATTTAATTCTTTCATTAATATACTTTGATGTACGGATACCATTAATATGCTTCTTAGCTAATTTATTAATAGTGTTATTAATGATTTGAGGTTTAAATTTTAAAAGTTTTAAAATCCAAATGTTTTAAGAATTTCAAATATTTTCAAATTCGAATTCAAATTGTTTCCCTTTTATAGCCTAATTAAAATATAACTAATTTATAAGTTTTCCCTCATTTAAAACCATTATTCTCTAATTGATATTATTATTAAAAACTTCCCTATTAATTTTACTATTAATTTTCCCTATTGATTATAATTAAAACAGAGAAAACTTCTATAAAAATCACTTTCCTTCTTTTTCTTTTCTTTCAAATTCTTTCTATATTCTTCCCTAACTCTAAACACCCTAGGTTACCCACGCATCAACACACACTCACGCACACACATGCAACCCAACACCCTAAAACCCATGCTCTCATTTCAAACCCCAAGCCTTGGTAATTTTAGACCCTAACATCTACCCTAGGTCATGTACAACAACCTAGTCTAACATCCTAAGGCTATCAACCCAAGCCCTCAGCTATTAAACCTAGGGATGTCACCGTACTAACCCTACCCCTCTATCATCTCTCTCATTCTTTCTAAATTATAAAATCCTACAGCCTCATATTGAACAACTCTAATACTAAAAACCCCAAGCCCTCATCTATTTAAACTCTACCTCTCCCTCCTATAAACCCTGGGTCTGCTCTCACCTAAGACCCTAGCCGTTTCCTTAACCCTAGCTGCAGGACTCCCTTTGCTGTGCCCTCCGAAAGCTTCGACTGCAACCCGTCCGTTGTCCAGAATCCCCGACACGCCGACCTCCTCACCTGCCCTCCGACGACCACGGGAAGCCCGACACCGCTGCTCACGCAGCCATCCTCTGGCCATTCCCGAGCTCTCAGCGCCATTGCACCCTACCTCGCCCTCTCATCTTCAAAGAACACCACCAGCCCCTCAGCCCTGTTCCCGTGTCTCCAGTCACCTCACTTCTCCGACGTTCACGCCACCGGGAACTCGACGACGCCGTCAACCGCCAACAATGCCGCCATCGACAGCCGCTCCTCCAACGAGCTGTAGCACCCAAGCCCACCTCTTCGAGCCCCACACATCACCCCGCAACCCTGAGCGCCCCTCCTTCTCTGACGTTCGACAGCTCTCTCCATCGCCCGTCGAACTCTGCTTCAACAACAGCCGCAGGACCCCCACCTTGCCTCGACAACCGCCACCGTTTACGTCGTCGACCCGCCCACAAGAGCCCGCTGCGCCTCCCCCCAGCAACGCCTTGAAACCCATCGTCGCTTCTCCTCCCCCTCCGACTGCAGCACAATGCCGAGGCCGAGCTCCCTTCGCCTCACGCGGTTGTCCTCCTCCGTCGCCATAGTGCGCCTAGACCACCAATCACCGCCACTCACCTCCGACATCTCTCCCCGTCGTCGATGTCTGCGAGGGGTCGCAACGAGCGAACACGTAAGTGGCTGCATGCTATTACATATTTTGATATTTTTATAAGTTATGTAATGCTGTGAGTATTATAAGCATAGTGTTTCCCATGTGAACGGTATATATACGAATGAGGTGTAATTTATTATAAGTTACATTATGTAATGGTTAGGTTCATAGTTAAATACCAATTTACGTATTGTTTTAATTTATAACCAAAGGATACATGTTTAGAACATACGAACTGAACTAGTAGTAGTATATAAGTTACATCCCATAGTATTTTGATAAGCAATTGTAAACATTTAGCTTAATATCCAATCAAATCTCTCAAATAATACGCCTCTCATCGTAATCACGGGGACACCCGGAAATCGACTAAATCAGGCAAGTGACATTTTTTTACTGTTGCATTTGATTGTTTTTGAGATATTTCGATAGGTAAGTGTACATTTTTGTAACCGTTGCATTTAATTGGTTAAATGGAGATGATCTGATATGCAAGTTGTGTATTTTCTCCACGTTTTAACTATCATTCCATTTGAAATTGCATATGCTAAATTTGGTGTATTTCAAGATAATATCTGTGTGTGCGTGTGTGGACCCTTACATTAAATCAGATTGATGAGATCAAAACATGTGTGTGCGTGTGTGGGGACACCTTAATAAATGCCTTGTAAATTGTAAAAGACACAACATAGACTTGCTGGCCGGTTGGCTACACACAGACTTGTTGGCCGGCTTGGCAAATTATAAAACATGTGGCCGGTTTAGCAAATTATTAAACATGCGTCCTGTTTGGCAAATCATAGAACAAATGGCCTGTTTGGCAAATAATAGAACAAATGGGCTACTCTGGCTTGTGCCAGCACTATAACCCCTGATGGCTCGGTCGGCCGTATCTGGCTCGTGGTCCAGACAATAAAGTACACTTGGGGTAGGGTTGGGTTCCCGGGCACTAGCCGGTAGTAAACGGGTCGCCTTCGGGGGCACTTGAAGGTGGATTCACTTACTAGCCGTCTAATGACTGGAGCCTTAATCATGAACTTGCGCACACTATCGAATAGAGTGAAATGGATATATCGGACATGTTAACATTTAAAACTGCTACATCTTTCTTTTCATTGGTCTGCCAACTGCTTAATATTTAAACTGCTGTTATTTTCCTTTTAATAACAATGCCATGTTGTCACTTTTAATAGAATTGTCATGTCACTGATTTGCACACTACACTTGTCATGCCACTACTTTATGCACAACAATTGCCATGCCATTGCTGTACGTACTACACTTGCCATGATTATTACTTTGCACACTACGCTGCCATGCTTTAATTTTTGAAATCATATTATGTCATGATCATGTTTTGAAAACCTTGCCGAGGGTCTTTTTCTGCTAACGTTTTAAATCTTGCCGAGCGACCCTCGCTGACGTATATTTCCTTGTATTGTGAAATATACGTCAGGTACTAGACAGATTTGCAGAGGAGCAAGCCTAGAGACTGAGCAGGTTGACCAGGGTGCTCCGACGCTGAGATCCGTTGCGGAAGAACAACGAGCCTTCGCAACGCCGCTAAAAATTTAATAATTGTTGTAATCTTATTCATGTGTAACTCTGGTTGTATTTCTGTTTCTAATGGCCATGCTAGGCCTTATTTGTGTACTTGTAAATCTGGACGTTGTTGTAATAATAATGAAATTCTCTTTTGTTATGAGTTTGTATGCAAGAACCTGCTTACGATTTACCCACAGACGCTTATTGGGTTGAAGCTTCACCGCTCCAGCCCATGCAGACCCGCTCACGTCATCGCTCCCAAGTATAATGGGAAGCGGGGTGTAACAATCCTATTGCGACGATATTAAATTACACTAAAAGACATAAAGGACATACCTGGAATCTTGGCCTTAGGGCAGGCACGATGTACTGCACCAACTTCTTGCGCTCCTTGTAGTCGAGCTGCCTCGTGCCTTCGAACCGATCTACCTGAGCCGCCTCCGAGCTGATCACTTATCGAAGAAAGTTTCACTTGAGCAGACCCGCGTCTTATACGTCTGGATCCGAATCCAAAACCCCATTCATAGTCTTGCTAGGACCCGTCGGGAGAATAGGAAGAAAAGATGAAGAATAGTTTAAGTCGTAGATTGAGCTTGCTCAAAAATTCGGAGCTACTCTATCGAAGACTTGGTGCATTTTTCAATGAAGAGAGTGCACCCCTATTTATATAGGGAGTCGGCACCTCCCTTTTCTTCACGAGCATGTGGGAAAAATCTCAAATAAAAGAGAAATTAATTTAGTTAATTGAAGTTAGTAAGCCTTTCACAAAGGCTAACTTCAACCAATTAATTCTCCCTCACCATCGAGCTTCAGAGATGATACAAGTTATCATTTCGAAGATTTTAATCGTGAACGCGTAGAAATAAATGGCGATGAATTTCGACTTCGTTTGACCCCTCAAACAATTGCCCAAAGATGGACAAAAACCAGATTTTCGTAGCCGTCACACATGGTTTCAAAAAAACCTATTTCATCTTAAGTTAAAATGCGGGCACGCTGCTAGGCAAGCGGCCGTGCCCGCTCCCCTTGCGGGCGCGTGCCTGCAAGGTCGGGCCGGGTCATAAGGCGGGGCGGGGCCACCCGCCCACTCAGCGAGCGGGCACCCCGACCCTTAGGCGTGTGCGGCTCGCAATGCGGGCCGCCCGTAATGGAGGGGCAGGCGCGGCCCATACAGTGGGCCGACCAGTCAGAAAAGCAGGCTGCCCGCTTTTAGAGCGGGTGCGCCCTACCCCTTTTGCTGTCTTACTTGGGCCCTTAGTGGGTCTAACCCACTTGGCCCCTTTGAGTTGTTTTTATGTTTCCGGGCTCGTTTGAGCTCCATTTTCGATGCGGTTTGAACCTGTGTTTAGACCGGGACGATCCTGTCAATCAGGTAACCCTTTTCAATGCTTTTATTCATACAAATATTGTCGTAACCAATTTACGACATGTTTAATCTTGTTTGCATCGAATGCAACATTGTCCCAATCTACGACTCAATCTCACAACTAGCTTGTGAACTTAACTATTCCATTTCATCGAATGAATTCCTCTTATTTATCTTTCCATTACTAAGGCACGAATACTACTTGAGGTGAGAACCTACAGCTTGACCCTACTACAGGTTGGGGCTCGAAACCCCTAGACGATGTTAACCACGAGTAGCATGTGTCGTCCATGTTTCAGAATCATACTTACGTGATCGACCCAATGCCAAACGTCATTGGGATCACTCTGACTGTGTCAGTGATGAATTCTGCCGTTTTAGTCCCTTTGTCAAGATTGTGTCCCTGCTGGCCTAGGGTATGGTTTACTGTCAACCCCATTAGTCAGCATTGGTCAGTATACGGTGGTCTTTGTTGTATTCACGTTGTACATCTTACAACGTACCCCGGCCGAGGATTACCACAATGTCCATACTGATCCAGTGACACTAACTTCCCTTTAACAGAAGAGACGAATCCCATCTAAGTCATCTACTTCCCTCGTGAGCTTCAGGTGTCACCCAACCTAAGATCTTTCAGCAGGCCAAGCCTCGAAGCTAGATCATAGATCTAAGTGACATTATCCATTCACAGGTTTGTACTGATGACTTCAGGTCTTAAGGACCAACTAGCCTATCATCACTATAGAGTTATTATTGACAGTTTAGTTAAAGCTTAACCATTTAATAACTCTAAGTTAGTCGTTCAGTGAACTCATTCTCCACTGAGCACCTGTATCTCGTCTCCGACTTCGCCAAGTCGAATAACTATGAGATCATCATTACCCTAAGGTAATACCAAGACACAATGGTCTAACCGATTTGTCGATATCCTATTCTCGACATATCTATGACCATGAACCATTTACGACTTAAGTTTCTAATCGGTAACTAACTTCTCATAATCGAGATTTACATCTTGATATGTAGTGACCTGACTATAAGTCTAAGGAAATTATCGAAGTATTAGATTCAACGAATTCAAACTTAGGATAATTGACACCATATTAACTCTTAACAAGACGTATACTAAGGATAAATTGCCTTATGTGCATATATCCTCCTACATAGCCCGCTTACCAAAATAACATCTTTGATAAGAAGCTTCGAAGGGTCACCAATATTACTTATGCCAATAATTTTACCTTTCTGGTTGTCGCCAAAAGTTACGGTTCCTCCATCATACATTTTTAAAGCGCTAAGCATTTTTGCATTCCAGGTCATGTGTGCGGATCATCCGCTGTCCATTATCCATATGTACCGAAAGAAAATAATTGAATGTATTTGGTAGCCACTGATGATTGGGTCCGAGTTTGTTAGACATAATTTCTATCTATATGCACAATCCTAAGTATTGGGTATCAAGGAAATGTTCATGAAGCATATGGATACCCTAAAAGATGCGTATATGTAAGTATCACTTATTTGGAACCCAAATTCGATTTGAATTTGATTTCCTATGCATATTTTTAAACATGTAGAAAACATAAATATTTTTCTTATGATTACTCAAATGTTTTGGTACCCATATAACATTATTCTTAAGAAATCTTTTAGAATCATGTATATGGTGTGTATTATGTGCAACATAATTGTGATGAACAATATTGTGTTGAGAATCATGATATACATTGTGTTTAGCATTCTTGCCATAAATAAAGGCATATTGTTTTACATCTTTATGCACAACATTTTGAACAGAATTATTCTTAGAAGTAGACGTAGGCATACACGATAGAGTAGCTTTCACATTTGGTTTGTTCTTAACCTTTTCAAATCTTAGAACAAGCTCCTCATATTTGAGCTTACTTGAAACAATATCATTTGTAAGTATATTGAATTTATCACTCAAGGTAGAGACATATAGAGTATGTTCATTTTTCAAAGCATCATAATCACAAGTTAATTCATTATATTTGATTCTCATTTCTTCATAATCATTGTTAGTATTACAACATGTTTTTTTGAATTCATAATCACTAGAAAGAGAATCAAATTTGCTTTTGAGATTGTCATGTTCATTATGAAAAACATTATATTTATTATCTAAATTTTTGCATTTCTTTTTTAAATCTCTCATATTCTCTATACAAATTTTCATATGCACTAGCAATGTCAAAGTCATTTTCTTCATCAGAACTAGATTCACATACCTCTTCCTTATTGTCCTGACGCGCCATCATGTATATTTTTTCCAAGGCTCTCATAGTTAGATTTGGTTGTCTCCATAGGTGTTTGGATTCCATTCGAACTTGTTCCAAATCTTTCATTCAATATGTTGAGAATTTGGTGTGTGGTATCTACCTTTTCAACAAGATCTAACATCTCATCAATTAAACCAGTATAAAGTACATGTATTACCTTTATGTTTCTGAAGTAGGCTTCTTCTTGATCGGGATTCCATTGAGTTTGAGGAGTGGTTGGAATTTCGTATGGTTCCCTAAGAAATCTTGTGTAATTTAGTTTTGTGCCTCCAAGTAAATCTCCATCCTTCTCTTCCATTGGGAATAGAAAGTGCAGTCGAAGGTTGGTGGATTATGAATGCTATATACGAAAGGACAGAACTTTGTTGATGCCATCGCCATTGACTTTACTCTGGTACCAAGTGTTGGATCCTGTGGATGACAAACAACACTAGGGGGGAGGTTGAATAGTGTTGTATAAGTTAAAAACATTTTCTTCGATTATTAGAACACAACCAACTTCCCTTCCAATGTTGCCTAAGGAACTAAGTAGAGTGATCTACGCTTGGTCCTTAATCAACACGATGAATACAACATGATAATAATAATAATGAACAGAGAGATTACAGTACATCAGAATAAAAAATCTATCTTTGAATTAACAATATTATTAACAATGAGTTACAATTGAGATATAATATAAACAATGAATAGCTCTGCACAAAGTAAACAATATAGACAAACATAGAAAATCACACAGAGAGAGACAAGCGATTTATCCTGGTTTCCCACAACATGGGTACATCCAGTCCCCGACCAACATGGCTCGAGATTTAATCCACTATTGACTTAGTAATACAATTACCTAACTTCACTCGTTAGGATTTCCAACGACCTAGTATCACCACCAAGATTTCCGACCCCCTAGTCTTGACTAGGATTTTCTACAACCCTTATCACCAAGGGAGTCCAAATAAAATCAAAATCCGATTCACCACAATAATTAGTGGAGATTGGTTTTACACCCAAATAATCCTATAACCAAGATAATATTGCAATTTTCATTACGTGGCTAAAGAATTAAAATAGTTCTTAGATCACACAAAGAATATAAATGAATTCGATGTGATTTAGAATCTTGAGTTTCAAAAATCCTTTAAAGAATATGAAAATCAAAGAGAGGATTTTGAAAAACCAATTTGCAATAGCCATAAAAATATGATCTTAAAAATGATTTTAAATATAAATAGCAAGATCAGAAATGAAAAACCGTTTTTGGCTACGAACGTTGAGAACGATGAGAACGATTGAGATTTTAAGAGAGTTTTTGCTTAGCTCAAGAATGAAAGAAATTGCTATTGAATTTTTTCTCATGTGGTCTCTATTTATAGAGTTTCAAAGAGAATTTAGAATTCAAAATGGTTTGACTTTAGCCCCACAAATCAAGAAACGAATAAATGCAGGAGGAAATCTGGGATGTCAAAACACAGCTGGTAGTCGACTCCTAAGGGAGGTAGTCGACTCCCAGAGAGTTTTCAATGAAAACTCTGCTACAGCATGTAGTCGACTCCCTCCCTTGGTAGTCGACTCCCAGAGCAGATTTTCAAAGAAACTCTGCTGACGGATATGTACTCAAGTCCTGGGTGTTTGGAGATTGACTACGAGAATTTAAATCAATAGCTAAGCTCTCAAGAAGTTTTAAAACAAGTTTAAAAAATTTTATTCGAAAAACATTTTGTGTGTATGACAATTTTTTTGGCTTTAACATATTCCTAAAAAGAAAATAACTCACACACTAGACTTAAATGAAGACTTTGAAGCCGATAAGATCTTGATGTAGATGCATGCTTCACTTGAATTTGAGCTCTTCTTAGCTTAAGCTTGAGCACGTTCTATGAGCTTCATCTTTGGTGAAACTTTGAGTAATTGTTTTAGGGATCAAACAACTTCGGAATTGAGTAACGTTTGTTTCTATGCATTCACTGTTCAATGCTCTCCGATTTGATATAATATATCGCTTTCGAAGTTAAATGGTGAGGGAGGAAAAATTTGTTAAAGTTTGGTCTTCATAGAGGGCAAACTTGTAATTAGTTTTTTCTCTAGATAATTAGTCCCACATCGGATATTATGAGAGTATGAGGGGTCAGCTCCCTATAGAAATTAAATAGGGGCTAATTTTGCACCTTGAAACTTGCACCAAGCCTTGGATCAAGGGGAGCTCTCAACAGTTAAGAGAACAACTAGGTCGAATATGCCAAAATATTATTCCCTCTTTCTTCCTTTTCTTCCCTGCTCCTGTTCAGGTCCCAGTAATACCACGAAGGAGTTCAGATCTGATCAGTCTTGACGGAGGATCTTCTCGTGGTGAAACCTATTGGGGAACGTGGTTGGCTTGGCGACAAGGGTGTTGCTTGCCTCGGGAGGCGGTATAGCTCAGGAAAAGCGGCTCAGTCCTAACACGAGGCATTGGTTCGTGGGATTCTATCCTTTCCTAACGTGCAAGGCAAAAGTTAGTAATTTATATTTATGCATTTTTAATTGCAGTTAAGTTTATAGATTAATCTTTAGGGGTTGGTCAGACCTACCCCGGGATAGTAGAGATTCTGGTTAGGGTTTTAATTAGGGCGTCCTTAAAATGGTTTTAAGTTTAGTTTTTAGCTGCTTATTCGATTTCGTCGTTTACCCGACTTAGATCAAACGTCGATTTTGAGCCTTAGGGATCACAGAAAACCCTTCAGTGTTATCAGAGCCATGTCTACGTGATCTATAATTTTATTGCAATTATAAAATGCATAGGATGCCCCATGTTTCTCCATGAGATGGAGGTTAGTTATTAGTTATTAAAATTTCCTTTTGCAATTTCCATATGATGGTTTTATTTTTCGAAAAACTATTTTTTGAAAATTAGATCTCTTTTAAATCATGTGATAATTTTTTTAAAGTAGATCTGGATAATAATGTGATAAGTATGTTAGAATAATGCAGTTATTTATGCAATAATTAGGTATTTAGATTCCTAATACCTAATTAGGATATCCATTAATAAATTAATTTGTTATGTGAAAATAAATTTGAAAAAAAATTGTTTTTAAAAGCTAGATCTTCTTTTATTATATGATAATTTAGAGTAGATATAAGATTATCATGTGATGATTTATTAATGTTGCTATGATCTAAATTTTATGCGATAATTATTTAGATTCCTAATACCTAATTAGGATGACCATTAATAAAATAAAATTATTATGAAACATAAATTGTTATGTGATAATAATTTTAACTTCTTAATAGTTGATTAGGATTACTATTATGATTACAGTTACAATAAAAGTTGTTAATACTAAAATGTTAGTTTTAGCTGCACCTAGTTGATTAGGATTAATTAGGAAAGTTTGATCCAAACTAAATCGATAGAACACCGTTTAATAATCGTCATTCTTAAGTCATCCACAAAACGGTGTCTAGAATCGTTTGTGCTAAGCTCTGGATCACCCCAGCTCTAAGTGGGGATAGTGGTCCTAACCTGCCAAACCTGCTTGGCCGTATTCGACTGGACCAACTAGAATTCCTATTATCATAATGTGATATCATCGATTATATCTAGTTAATTACGTTGAAGATCCTTTTCAGGATTAGCCGTAGCTCTCATTGTTTTAGAATTATGTGACTAAGAGATGCATGTTATGGTTGTTGAGTCTCCTCAAGCTATGCCATGGTCGTCCTTTGGAAACCGACTCCATCATACAGTGATATAGTCTAGTTTTAACCCAAACCGTCACGTCGGGTCTCCTCGAGGTCGGTGTAAGTTATGATTAGACATGAAAACAAGGGTTCGACTAGACTAGTCATTAGGTCTGTTGAGTCTCCTCAAGATCATACGTGACTAGGGGCAAAAACCTATAGGGAGTCACATGTGATGTGATCGATAAAGAGTTCATCTACCGATTGTAGAGTCGATCATCTTGTTGAGTCTCCTCGAGGTTATGAAGCTCAGGGTAGTTGGGTCCCTCTCCCACTAAATGTCAAAATTTGTTCAGCTATATGGTTTGAGATGTTCGCTAAAATAGTGGGAGGATATAAAAACCATTATATATATATATATTAAATTGGAAATATGTTAAATTAGGGTAGTTCTATGTTTTACCGCATGGAATCCAAATCAAAATATCCTAAGAGAATATGCAAACTGGTCAAAATGATTGGTCAAGGAATATCAACTCAAAATCAAATTCGATAGAATAAACTATGTTCTCACTGACCCCTCACTTAAAGTGTCCTTATAAGCACTGGCTTAATGACAACGATTTCCTTGAGCTCTAAGTCCAGCATAATAAAAGCACGCTACGTGACACTCACCTCTATGAGCTATATGATCTAGGGGCAGCTTGCACATACTGATGTTCAAAGCATGTTTCTCTATACATCTTATTGAGTCTACTAAAGGTTGTATGGAAAATAGCTTCAATCTACAAGGTTCGAAACTTCGTGTAAACTGTTTGGCTTAAAGATGAGTGCATGAGCAGTGCAAGACCATGTATCCAAATCAGATCTTGAGACGAACAACTTGTTGAGTCTTCTCAAGGTTGTAAAGCTCAAGTGTTTGGATGCATGAGTAACTTGCACATCTAAAATTCATGTTGGGATAATTATTGTCTAAATGTGATTTAGAAAAAAGAAGGCACTAAGGAAAGTTGGTTAGAGAGAATGTTTTGTCTATCATGAGAAAATGCTTAGGAGGAGGAACTGAAAATGGTCCATATTTGATGCCTCAGTTTCAGAATAATTGTTATACAAAGGACAATATTATCCTACATATTGGAAAAGGTGCAAATGTTGTTTCTAAGGCCAAAAGGGACGTCTAACACAATATAGGAGTGTCACACCTTGCTTCTGAAGCAACGTTGAGGTGTGATCATTTTGTATTACAATGTTGTGTTGAATATTAATACAATAAAGTGCAAGGGATTACGTTACATTAAACTTATCTATGGCACAATAGACTAGGGCCAGAGCAGAGATAATAGACTTGACAAGTGACATAAAGAGGGGTCCCTTGACCTCTCCTATTACAAGTCAAAAGACAATTGTGAGTCTTGTCTCAAAGGTATGATGGCTACAATTCCTTCTGTAAGACAGTGGGAAAATGAGTTGGTGAACTTGAGATCTCATACATACGGATGTATCCGGACCGAAGTCTACATTAGCTAGGTTAGGTATTCTTAATTTATTATGATTACGTAGAATCACTCAAGTATGGACACGTGTTCTTGATGAAACACAAGTCTGATGACTTTGAGCAATTCATGAAGCATAGTAATGAAATAGAGAATACAATGGCAAAAGTATATGAACTACTTCGATCAGATCAAAGAGGCGAATGCTAAGCCATGTAATTCTTGTGTAATTAAATGAGAATGAAATATTCCCTCAGGTCAAGTCTCCTAACACATCGGTGTGTTGGAGATCATAAATCACACTCTGTTTGACATGGTGTAATACTTGACAAGTGACTTTAAGTTATAATCCTCCCTTTGGGGTTAAGCCCTAGATAACCGTGCCTATGTTCTTGATAATGTCTTGACAAAGTCGTGCCAATGACTCCATACATGATGGAACCGTGTGAAACCCAACCTTAAAATTCATTAAGGTGTGTGGTTTTCATGCTGCTTAATCGAGACTTACTGGAAGACACATCTGTCGGAAATTGTAAATATGATATTCCGCAAATCAATCGTTAGGAAGTCACATGATTATCGAGCCCATTAATATTATCGTAAGACAAAGAAGTTAAGTAAAACATCATAGTTGATGGTGGCCTAGTCAACTTCCAGGAAGCCATTCAGAGTAGAGACTCTGATAAATGGCTGGATGCAATGAGATCTGAGATGGAAACCATGCATGTAAATAAAGTATGTACTTTTGAAGATGTGCCCAAGGGAAGTGTTCCCATTGGTTGAAAGTGAATCTTCAAAATAGAAGATTAGTGCAGATGGAAAGTAGAGAAGTGCAAGTTATACTAGTTGAGAAAGATTATCATCAGAACCCATATAAATAGATTATAATGAAGCTTTCTTACTAACAGCCATGTACAGATCTATTCGGATCAGACTCGCTGTCAATGCTCATGATGACCATGAAATTTGGAATATGCATGTAAAGTCTATTTTCTAAATATTATTTAGAAGAACGATTTACATGAATCAGCCAGAAAGTTTTCAAGGTCAGTGGGAGCGAATAAAAGGATGTGAGGCATTAAGGAGCCGGAACATATGGTTTGACAAAGTAATCAAACAGTTTGACACTTTGTCAGAACTGACAATGAACTTTGCAGATGACCAGTGACTATTTTTTGATTATTCATGTAAGGTATATGAAGGATATTATTTTAGTCTATAGTAAGGATGATGAGCTGGAAGAGATCTAGGCAAATGTTAAAGATTCCAAAAGACCATGGAAACAATTTGGATGAAGTTCAAATGCGTAGTCTAACAGGAACATAGAAACTCCTTAAGTCTATATAGAAGACAGTTTAGCATATTCACTCATAAAGGTTCTATCGCATGAAGTCTGGAGAGACTTATGTGTAAATGCGGTATGTGAAAAAATGATAAATTGGTCTAAGTGCAAGTGGGAGATGTTGAGAGATGTGTGTGTGATGGACCCTCAGGGCATAAAATCTACGCCCGTCCTACGTCGGACGGACGATATAAGCAAAAAACGCAGCATAAAATTTTTATTAAACTATTTAATGACAGCCCTAAGGATTTCATTAACCCTAGTCAGGAAAATCTACTAGTCTTTGGGTGGGTCTGAATAACCCCAAAGAAAGATCTAAACTACTGCAACATATATAAAGTATAAAATAAAAGACATACCTGTCACTTCGCTACCGTGCAAAGCATCATGTTCAGCAACCTGTCTTTATCTCCTCGAAATGATCCGACTCTGCGCCTCTAAGACTAGACCACTTGAAGCGAGCCAACACCGTGCCTCCGATCAAACTACTAACCAAAGAAAGTTTCACCTGAGACCCGCGTCAGAGACTTTGGATCCGATCCAAACCTCCTAGCTGTCTTGCTAGGAATCGAACGAAGAAATGATAGAATTTAGGAGCAGGGAATAATTATTAGTCTAAGTTTGGGCATGCTCAAAATTTTTTGGAGGTACCTGAACTGAAGACTAGGTGCAGATTTTTAAGGGGGGTTAGCCCCTATTTATATAGGGAGCCGGCCCTCCTTCCTCGTCTCACAAGCAATGTGGGACTAAAGTTAATGTAGGAAAAACAAATTCAAGTTTGCCTTCCACGAAGGCCAAACTTTAGAAAATTATTCCTCCCTCACCGTTGAGCTTCACAAGTGATATCATATATCAAATCGAAGAGCACTGAATGGTGAACGCATAGAAAAAACGAGCCTTAATTCTGACATCGTTTGACCCCTCAAAGGTCGTCTCAAAGTTGGCCCAAAAACTGCAGAAAGGTGAATATGGACAGATTTGAGTCCAGATTCATTCTTTCTTTGAGCAATTGTTTCTCTCTCACCAGTGATCCCCCAGAGGCGTACAATATGTCATTTCAAAGGACTTTACATGGTGAACACATAGAAACGAACTTTGTGCAATTCTAAGGTCGTTTGACCGATCAAATGTGTTGTCAAAGTTAACCCCCTTCCAAAAACAGAATCTGGAAATTTCCAGCCGTTTTTTGACTAGGGTAAACCTTAGCTACGCAAGCCCCCCATTCCCTAATGGGTTGCACCAGACCCAAGCTTGTGTAGTCGGTCCGGGACATTCCTGGACCCCTGTTTTATCGAATGGATCATTTCTATGCGTTTGTGCGTGCCGCATCATTTGCGATCTAAAATATGTTTGCAAACTTTTTGCGACATATTTAATTTATTTGCATCCTATGCAATAATACCACATCATTAGTATCTTTTAGGCAAAATTGCAAACCTTTTGCGACATAATTAATTCCCATACATCCGATGTATTATTTTAGAATTTATTGTCACAAACTCTATGTGACACTAATTATTCTGATGCAACCGGGTGCACTACTCCTTAATCCTTCCCATTACTAAGATGCAAATTCTACTCGATGTGAGACTCTACAGCCTGACCCTACTACAGGTTGGGGCTCAAAACCCCTAGACCACGAGCAGCATATATTGTCCTTGTTTCGGCATCATACCTACATGATTAACCCATTGATTAAAGTGTCATCGGGATCACTATGATTGTGTCCATGATGAATACCACAGTTTTAGTCCCTTCGTCAAAACTATGTCGCCTAATCAAGACTAGGATACAGTCATTGTCAACCCTAATAGCTTGAACTCGATTAGTCTCTATCGGTATTTAGTCTGTCAATGTTGGACTTCTTCCAACATACTTTGGCCAAAGTTTTAAGTAAAAACCGTACCAACTTGTGTGAAACTAACTCCCTATTAACAGGAGAGACAAATCCTCTCTTGTTCATTACTCTTCTCGCACGCTTCAAGTATCACCCAACCAAAGACCTTTCGACAGGCCTTGCCTCGAAGCTAGCTTAGAGATCTAAGTAATACCGTTTACATACAGGTTCGTATAATGACCTCAAGTCTAAGGAACAACTTGCATATCATCACCGAGAGTTACCATTAACAGATTAGTTAATGTTAACTATATGATAACACTCATTGGGTCGTTTAGTGAACTCATTCTCCAATGAGCACCTGTGTCTCGTCTCCGACTTCGCCAAGTCGAATAATCTTGAGATCATCGTCACCACTCCATGGTGAAGACAAAGACACAATGGTCTATCTGATGCTTCGATATCATTTTCTTGAAATATCTACGACCATAAATGATTTTAGACTAATGCTACAAACGGTCAAGCAAGTCTCCATGATCGAGAACCTCATCTCGATACTTGTTTGTCCTTACATCAGGTCTCAGGACTTTACCTAAGTTCTAATGTAGACTACATTATTATTAACTTATGCAAATTCTTACCTAATAGCTTAATGATATTTTGAACAAGATGGTTGTACATTTGCATAGAAGTAAATTTCCTCGATGGCATACATATCTCCCAACATCTCCTACTTGCACGCAGGCCCATTTATTCTGGTATCTCATACCTCATTTACATATAAGTCTCTCTAGACTTCAGGTGGTAGAGCCTTCGTGAGTGAATCTGCTAAAACGTCTTTAGTATAGGCTTAAAGAGTTTATATGTTCATACTAGACCACACATTTGAATCTCTTCCAAATAATTTTTCCTCGGTCTTTTGGAATCCATAACATTTGTCTTGCCTGGATCTCATCCAGCTCATCGTCCTTACTTGAGACTTAAAACAATATCCCTTACGTACCTTACGAGAATAATCATTGGTCATCTGCACGATTCATAATCATTTCTGATAAAGTGTCAAACTCTTTGATCACTTTGTCAAAACTTATGTTCCGGCTCCTTGATACTTCGCATGCCTTTTATTCGTTTCCACTGACCTTGCAAACTCTATGACTGACTAATATAAGTTCGTTCTTCTAAATCAAATTTAAAAACAAACTTTACATGCATACTCCAGTTTTCATGGTCATCATGAGCATTGACATCGAATTTGATCTGAATTGATATATACACAACTGTTGGTGAGAAAGTATCATCATAATCCATTTATAGAAGTTCTGATTATAACCGTTTTCAACCAACATAACTTGTACTTTGCTATTTTCATCTGTACTTGTCTTCTGTCATGAAGATTCACTTGCAGCCAAAAGGAACACTTCACTTGGGCACGTCTTCTATGGTCCATACCTTATTTACATTAAAGGACCTTTTTTGGATTGCACCAAGCCATTTCTCAGAGTCTCCTCTTCGAATGGCATCTTGGAAGTTTGCTAAGCCATCATCAACTATGCAGTTTTACTCGACACCTTCCTTTCACGAGGCTCGAGAAATCTTGTGACTTCCTAACAATTAATTTAAGGAATATCATATTGATAAGGTCCTCACAGAACCTTATCAAGAACCTAGGTATTATTATCTGGGGCTTAACCTATAAGGAGGATTGTAACTCAATGTCACTTGTCATGTATCAGACCATATCAAACAGAGTGTGATTCATGCTCTCCAACACACCGATGTTTAAGAGACTTGATCTAAGAGAAAATCTCATTTTCTTTTAATTTCGTAAGAATTACATAGCTAAGTATTCTCATCTTCAATTTGATCGAAGTAGTTCAAATACTTCTATCATTGCATTCTCTACTACATCAGACTTGTGTTTCATCAAGAACATGTGTCGTAATAAATTAAGAATGTCATATCTAGGATAATTTAGACTTGGGTTCGATTATCTCCGTATGTACGAGACTACGAGTTCTCCAACTCGTTTACCCACTGTCTTATAGAAGGAGCTTTGGCCAACATACCTTTAAGGTAAGACTCACAAGTATCTTTCGACTCGTAATACGAGAGGTCAAGAGCCCTCTCTTTATATAACTTGTCAAGTCTGTTCTCTTCGGTACGTGCTAGTCTATTTTGCCATATATAAGTTTTCTATAACTTGTGCATTCATGTATTAACACCTGATACAATATTCTTATACAAATTACTCAAACCGAAACATTGCTTTAGAAGAAAGGAGACAACATTCGCCAGAATGTGTTAGACAGCCTCTTTGGTCCAAGAAACAACACTTGCTCCTTTTTCCAACACGTAAGACAATCTATTCCTTTTGTATAATAATTATCCTGAAACTGTGACATAAAATATGTCACATTTTCAGTCCTCCTACTTTTGCCTTTTCTTATAATAGATAAAACTTTCTTTCTCAATGAATTTTCCTTAGTGCCTTCTCTTTTTTAAATCACATTTAGACATTATGCATCCCAACACAAAAAATAGCTATTGTAAGCATCTCTTGTATCTAAACATTTGAGCTTTACAACCTTGAGTATGCTAAAAAAATTGCTCGTCTCAAGATCCGGTTGGTATACATAGTCTTGCACTGCTCATACACTCATCTTCGAGCAAAATAGTTTACACGAAGTTCCACACCTTGCGAATTGAATTGTATTGGGTCTAAGGCTTCAAGGAATTCGTTGTCCTTAAGCCAATGTTAAGATGGACACTTTAATGTCAGTGAGAACATAATTGAGTCTATCAAATAGAATTTGAGTTTATATGCCTTAATCAATGTTCTTTACCATTTAGCATATTCTCTTAGGATATTATGATTTGGATTTCATCCGGTAAACATAGAACTACCCTAGTTTAGCATATGTTCAATTTTAAATATATATAGAATAATTTTTATCTAACTATATCCTCTCACTATTTTAGCGATCATTTTAAGCCATAATAATGAACAAATTGATTAATTAAATTTAGTGGGAGAGGGATCTAACCACACTGAGTCTCACAACTTTAAGTGCTCTCAACAAATTGCTTAACTATGCGATTGGTAGATGACTCTTCATCAATCACATCATATGTGATTCCCTTATCAGTTTTTACCCCTAGCCACTTATGATCATAAGTGTGCTCATCCAAATCACAATGACTAGTCTAGTCAGACCCTTGTTTTCGTGTCTAGCCTAATTTACACCGGTGCTTGGTGTATGCACGACATGACGGTTTGGGTCAAGTCTAGACTAGATCACTTATATTAAGAAGTTGGTTTCCATAAGGCAGTCACGTCATAGCTTCAGTGTGCTCAACAAGTACAACACAGAACCTATAGTTTTCAACCTCTAAAACAAGGAGTGCTACGGCTAATCTTGAAGAAGATTTTAAACGTAATTGAATAGATGTAATTGATTGTGCCACACAAAATAATTCGCATCCTTATGGTCCAGCCAAACACGACAGGGGATTTGGCTTGGCCAAGATCACTATCCCCAGTCGAACTGAGGTAATCCATAACACTAGTCACAAAAACGCTAGACACCGATTGATGATCCTTTAAAGATATTGATTATTTGTATATGCAACATCGATTTAGTATGGCTTCTTTAAACTAGTTAATCCTGTCAACTAGTTGAATCCTAAAATTAAAAATTATTAGGATTGGTTAATAAATTTTATAAAAGTCCTTATCAACTATAAGGAATTATTTATTTAAGTGTGCTATCCTAATCAACTATAAGGAATTATTTATTAGGGATTTAAAAAATTCAAGTTGCAACAATTTAAATCATAGCATTTTTTTTTCAAAATTATTGTTAGAACAATTAAAATAATAATTATTGGAGAGTGATACCCTAACCAAGTATTAGGAATTTAATTGTTGCAACAATTTTTAAATTATAGCATGTCCATCTAAAAATTATCTTATAATTTTCAGAAAGCTTTTAAAGGCTAACCTAATAGGTTTTCTTGTGTTATCATATAATGAACAAGAAATTGCATAACCATGAAAAATACAAAAAGTTTTATAACATAAAATTTTAGCATGAACAGTTGCAACTTAAAATTTTCTCATAATTAAGTAACAATAATTAATAATAATTATCTGATAATTATTAACATAGAAACATGCAACTTAAAAATTTATCTTATAAATTAAAGATGCAACATATTTAATAATTATCACATAATTACTAAATCTAAATAATCATATTATTATCATGTTTCTATTAAACATCTCATGCTATCAAATCATTTGCAGAAATTAGATCAATATAGACCTAGGCTCTGATACCAATGTTGGGATTTGATGGACCCTTAGGGCATAAAATCTATGCCCGTCCTATGTCGAACAGACGATAGAAGCAGAAAAGGCAGCAGAAAGAAATCATAAAACTATTTAATGACAGCCCTAAGGATTTCATTAGCCGTAGCCAGGAAAATCTATTGTCTTGGGGTGGGTCTGACCAACCGCAAAGAAAGATCTAAACTACTGATATATATATGAAAGCAAAAATAAAAGACATACCCATCACTTCGCTACCGTGCGAACCATCATTTTCAACAACCTGTCTTTATCTACTCGAATTGAGCCGACTCTGCACCTCCAAGATTAGACCACCCGAAGCGAGGTAACACCATGCCTCCGAGCCAACCACTAGCCAAATAAAGCTTCACTTGAGCCGGACCCGCGCCAAAGACTTTGGATCCGATCCAAACCTCCTCGCTGTCTTCCTAGGACTTGAACGAAGGAACGGTTGAATTTAGGAGCAGAGAATAATTATTAGTCTAAGTTTGGGCGTGCTAATAAATTTTTGGAGCTACCCGAAGTGAAGACTTGGTGCAGATTTTCATGGGTGGGTTAGTCCCTATTTATATAGGAAGCCACCCCCCTTCATCGTCTCACGAGCAATAGGGGACTAAAGTTAATGTAGGAAAAACAATTTCAAGTGTGCCTTCCATGAAGGCCAAACTCTAGTGAATTTTTCCTCTCTCACCGTTGAGCTTCGCAAGTGATATCATATATCAAATCGAAGAGCACAAAATAGTGAATGCATAGAAACAAACGAGGATCAATTCTGACGTCGTTTGACCCCCCAAATGTCGTCTCAAAGTTGGCCCAAAAACTGCAGAAAGGTGAATCTGGACAGATTTGAGTCCAGATTCATTCTTTCGTTGCGCAGTTGTTTCTCCCTCACCTGTGATCCCCCGAAGGCATACAATATGTTATTTTGAAGGGATTTACATGGTGAACAAATAGAAACAAACTTTGTGCAATTCCGAGGTCGTTGGACCCCTCAAATACATCGTCAAAGTTGATTCGCTTCCAAAAACCAAATCGGGAAATTTCCAGCTGTTTTTTTTGACTAAGGTAAACTCTAGCTAAGCAGGCCCCCCATTCCCTAATGAGTTGCACCAGACCCAAGCTTGTGCAGCCGGTCCTGGACATTCCTGGACCCCTGTTTTGTCGAATGAATCATTTCTATGCATTTGTGCTTACCGCATCATATGGTATCTAAAATATGTTTGCAAAAATTTTGCGACATATTTAATTTATTTGCATCATATGCACTAATACAACATCATTAATATATTTTAGGCTATATCGCAAAACTTTTGTGACATAATTAATTCTCATATATCCGATGTATTATTTTAGACTTTATTGTCATAAACCCTTTGTGACACTAATTTTTCCCGTGCAACCGGGTGAACTCCTCCTTAATCTTTCCTATTACTAAGATACTAATCCTACTTGGTATGAAACCCTACAGGCTGACCCTACTACAGGTTGGGGCTCGAAACTCCTAGACGACAATGATCACAAGAAGCAGGTGTCTTCCCTGTTTCGACAACATAATTACGTGATTGACCAATTGACTAAAGTGTCGTCGGGATCACTCTGATTGTGTCCGTGATGAATACCGCAGTATTTGTCCCTTCGTCAAAACTATGTCACATTGTTAACACTAGGGTACGGTCAACTGTCAATCCTAATAGCTTGAACTCGGTTAGTCTTCATCAGTCTTTCGTCTGTCAATGTTGGACTTCGTCCAACATTCTTTGACCAAAGTTTTCACTAAAGACCGAACCAACTCGTGTGACACTAACTCCCCATTAACAGGAGTGACGAATCCTCTATTGGTCATTACTCTCCTCGCATGTTTCAAGTGTCACCCAACCAAAGACCTTTCGACAGGCCTTGCCTCAAAGCTTAGTCAAAGATTTAAGTGACACCATTCACGTACATGTTCGTATAATGACATCAAGTCTAAGGACCAACTTTCCTATCATCATCGAGAGTTATCATTGACAGATTAGTTAATGTTAACCATATGATAACTCTCGTTAGGTTGTTTAGTGAACTTATTCTCCAATGAGCACCTGTATCTCGTCTCTGACTTTGCCAAGTCAAATGACCATGAGATCATCGTCACCACTCCAAGGTGAAGACAAAGACACAATGATCTATCCGATGCATTGATATCCTTTTTCTCGAAACATCTACGACCACGAACGATTTTAGACTTATGCTATAAATGGTCAAGCAATTCTCCTTGATCGAGAACCTCATCTCAACACTTGTTTGACCTCACATCAACCTCAGGGATTTACCTAAGTTTTAATGAAGACTGCATTATTATTAACTTAGGTAATATTTTACCGAACAGCTTACTGTTATTTCGAACAAGATGTTTGTACATATACACAAAGATAAATTGCCTCGAGGGCAAACATATCTCCCAACAGTTTGTGCCCTTGAGGAAATTTATCTATATGTGTATGTACCAACAACTTGTTTGAAATAATAGTAAGCTAAGAATTTACCTAAGTAAATAATAATGTAGTATTCATTAGAACTTAGGTTACGTCCTGAGATTTAATACGAGGTCAAACAAATATCGAGATAGAAATCTCGATCATGGAGAAGTGCTTGACCATTTGTAGCATAAATCCAAAATCGTTTATGGTCGTAGATGTTTCGATAAAAGGATATCGACATATCAGATAGACCATTGTGTCTTTATCTTCACCATGGATTGGTGACGATGATCTCATGGTCGTTTGACTTGGCAAAGTCGGAGACGAGACACTAGTGCTCACTAGAGAATGCGTTCACTGAACGACCCAATGAGAGTTATCACGTGGTTAATATAAACTTATCTGTTAATGATATTCCTCGGTGATGATAGGCAAGTTGGTCCTTAGACTTAAGGTCATTGTACAAACCTGTATGTGAACGATGTCACTTAGATCTCCGACCTAGCTTCGAGGAAATCCATGTCGAAAGGTCTTTGGTTGGGTGATACTTGAAGCATTCGAGGAGAGTAATGACCAAGAGAGGATTCGTCTCTCTCGTTTATGGAGAGTTAGTGTCGCATGTGTTAGTTCGATCCTTAATAAAAACTTTGGCCAAAATATGTTGGAAGAAGTCAACATTAATAAACTAAAGACCGATGGAGACTAACCGATTTCAAGATATTAGGGTTGATAGTTGACCATACCCTAGGCTTGGTTAAGCGACATAGTTATGACGAATGGACTAAAACTGCATCATTTATCATAGACACAGTTAGGGTGGTCCCGATAATACTCATGTCAATGGGCCGACCGCATAATGATGATACCAACAGAGGGACGACACATGCTGCTCATGATCATTACCGTCTTGGGTTTCGAGCCATGCTTGATGTAGGGTCAGGCTGTAGGGTCAGGTTGTATGGTCTCGCATTGTGGGACTTTTGTGAAGTAATATGTAGAACTAGGGAGATTGTGCATATGATGCATGTGAATTAATTATGTCATAAAAGTTTTGCGATATAAGCTTTAGAATATCAATAGTGTGGGATTAAAAACATATGATGCAAAAGAATAAAATATGCCGTAAAAGGTTTGCAAGCATATTTTAATAAAAGTATGGAACAACCTCAATCGAAGGAGTCCAGGAATGTCCCGGACCCATTCGTTTTGGTCTAAACCTAGTAGGACTGGAGAAAGATCAAAAAGAAAAAAGAAAAAAAAACTAGCCCATACACATGCCCAACTAGGCATAGGCATGCCCATGCCCAGCTGGGAGCTGGGTGCCCAGGCCTAGCTGTGGGCCTGGGCGCCCAGCCCAGGTGGGCAGACACTGACCCGCCCATTGAGCATGTGGGCATGCCCGACCTGTGGGCGGGTGTGACCCACATGCGGGCTCGCGGGGTTGATTTTTTCTGCAGATCTGAAATCTGCATTTTGGGGCAGTTTTGGGGAAACTTTGCATAATTATTTGAGGGGCCAAAAGACTTCAAAATTAAGCACCGTTTGTTTCTATGCGTTCACCGTTTAATGCTCTTCGATTTGACATAAGATATCTCTTCCGAAGTTCAACGGTGAGGGACAAAAGGTTCCTTAATGTTTGGCCTACATAGAGGGTAAACTTGTAATTAGTTTTTTTTCCTCTAATTAATTAGGCCAATATTGGATATTTTGAGAGTTGGAGGGGTCAGCTTCCTATATAAATAAGGGCTAACTCTCCTCCTTGAAACTTGCACCAAGCCCTGGATTAAGGGAGCTATCAAAAGTTAAGAGCACACCTAGATCGAATAGGCCAAAATATTATTCCGTCTTTCTCCTTTTTCTTCGATGCTCTTGTTTGGGTCCTAACAAGACCACAAAGGAGTTCGGATCTGATCCAAAGTCTTGACGAAGGATCTTCTCGTAGTGAAATGTTTTGGAGCACATGGTTGGCTTGACAACAAGGGTGTTGCTTACCTCGAGACGCGGTTCAGCTCAGGGGAAACGACTCAGCCCTAACGTGGGAGCATTGGTTCATGGAATTCTGTCTTTTGCTAACCTGCAAGGCAAAGGTTAGTAATTTATATTATGCGTTTTAATTGCAGTTAGTTTTATAGATCTATCTTTAGGGATTGGTCAGACCCACCACAAAATAGTAGAGAATTTGGTTATGGTTTTAATTAGGGCGTTCTTAAAATTGTTTTAAATTTTGTTTTCCGCTGCTTATTTGTCATCTTTTGCCCTAAATAAGAAAAGGTTAGGGTTTTAATTAGGGTGTTCTTAAAATTATTTTAAATTTTGTTTTCCGCTGCTTATTTGTTTTTGTCGTCTGCCAACTTTGGCCAGCCATCGATTTTGAGCATTAAGGATCGCAGAAAATCCTTCACAAATTCCGACTCCCTGGAATCCTACTCTAGCAAGCCACTAGCAAATCCACTAGTGATTTGTATCCACTAATATCCCACTTGCCAAATACCAATTGGCATAAATCCAATACAACTTTATCACCACTTCCTACAACCCGGGAATGGTCCACTCATAAACAAAGAGTAATTTAAACAAAGAAGGAGACATAGAAATATGAAACACTTCAATATTAAATCAATTACACAACCTATGTCTTGAATTATGACTTAATAGAATGAGGCAATGAGGTGTGTGTGATTTGCTCATCTGTTCTTGGTATGTGAAATGTGCATCAACATTTGCTGAGCTTTCAAAATTTGCTGAGCTTTCAAAATTTGGTGAGCCTTTTCTGTTCCATTATCTTGCTACAGTATTTTGGTCCTGGAATGTGTATCAACTGACCTGGAATGTGTATTAGCTTGTTCTCATTTATAATTGCAATCTTGTGCTCCAGTCTTATATGTTGATATGTGTAATGTGTTTAATGCAACTGAGCTATTGCCAGCATGTGCTCCAGAATTAACAGTGTATACAGTGTTTGCTCCATTATTTTGTTGTTGAAATGCTTGTTCTCCTGTATAATTGCCAGCATATGCTCCATTATTATGTGTTGCCAACACATATTCACTAATCCACAACTGATATCATTTTAGATACACAAAAAATGAAAGGTTATATCATTTAATTGCCAGTTTGTGCTCCAGTATTTTGTGCCAACTTGTGCTCCAGTATTTTGTTGCTGAAAGGTTATATCATTTTCTCTCAGAATCATGGATATGGATACACAAAAAAGTTACATGTTGCATCACAGATAATAAAAGTTTAACATTGTTTAATGTAACATATACATCATCACTACAACCATAATTATAAGACCAATTAGTGAGCTCACATATAGCTTAATTGATCTACACTCATTTATGAACCTCTGAAGTTGTACATTGCTTTCCTCCCACATTCCTATTGCCTTATCCAATTTGTTCTCTCTATCTATCATCCTTCTATCTGTAAATGCATGTGCAGAATTGTCCATCGTGATCCTTCTCTCATTTGCATCCATTAAGTTTAGTATCACCATTCTTGACCACTCAGAATGTGGTTGATCCTTCCACATGAAGAATTTGCAGCTCTTCTCCTTATCCCTACTTGGACACGACCAAAATCGTCTTCCTGGGTTTGCTCTTGTCCATGACATTTTTCTTGGCGTCCGCAACCCACAGTAGCAGTACTTGCAATCTTCATGATCTGTTTCAAAATCTCCAAAACACTGCCTTGATCTCCCACTATTGCTATCCCCAACACTCATTTTCTTGCTTCAAATAACATCAAAACATATAATTAGTACAATTTCTGGGTCAATTACTTGTTCTAACTTACAAAATTTCCTTACTTACCCGTATGCTGTCTTCCTTGCCGCAGCTATCTCCTTGCAGCAGCTCCGTGCCCTAGTTGATGAAGAACCAGCAACCGATGCCAACAAATTTCCTTCCTCCCCGTGATAAATTTATTTGCTACTGAGGGGCATATTTGTGCAGCTTCTTTCACGTGATATCACGTGATCCACTTATTTGACGGAAAACCTGAAAAGGGTATCACGTTTTACACTTCATCAAACGTTTGGGTATCAAAATTTACCAAAGTGAACGATAAGGTATATACTTGACAAAGGCCCAAACGTTGGGGTATTTTAATGTCATTTACCCTTTAAAATATTGTCTTTTAATAATAATTCAAGGTCAGACATCGGTGGGGGGAGTGGTGATGGAAGCGGAGGTGATATCTAGTGCATTTGAGTTGCAATGGAGTTTTCCAAGAATAATTCAAGGCTCGATCTTGGTGGAGGATGGGGTGTGGAAATTTGGGGGTAAGGATGGGAGGGTTCTTGATGTAGGTCGTGGGTATATGAGTGTGGGGTGTAGGGTTGGGCACTGAATTGGCAATGGTTGGTCGTATGTCCATGCATCCCACAAGCTTCAAAAACTGCCACGACCTGTGGATAATTCTCATATCCCCCATCTGAGCACCGTATGGCATGTAAGCATCAAAATTTCCGATGTATGATCCATCGGGCATCCACATAATTCACCTGACAAACAAAAATCTTGGCTATGACAAGCACGTCAGTGGTACAAAGAATAGCACAAATTTATAATGGTGGTACGGAAAGAATCTGTTTATTGAAATTATTATAATTATTGGGTAAAACGCAGTCTAGCGACCGCATTCATGAGCTAGTCTCAGGGATTACCGGGTCCTAAATAAAAACAAACACGTTGCCTCCCCGGCAACGGCGCCATAAATCTTGACGTCCCCCCGGTTTTTAACTCATAAGAGTGCAGTTGGATTGGGGGATACCAGATTTAAAATATTTGTACCGCAAGCGCACGGTGTTGTAGTGTGGCTTGGGGGTCAAATACAGGGAGGCGTGGTTGTGCTTGTTTCTAAGAGGAACCAATTCACCCTACGGGTGAGCTAGCCCGATCGATCGATAATTTGTCACAGAATGTACATACGGAGGATAAACAATATAAAGGGAAACCTAGGACTTCGGTTTCCACCCTATCATGTGTTCTCACTATTACGACCGGCGGATAGGAATACGATCGGAATTAGGGTTTAGCGGTTAGACGTTGCCTCTAAGAGTGATACCAGCGTCCCATGTGCCTGATATTCCGGTCGGTGCCCAGGATGATACGCCGGACTACCTGGGTTCGATCAGTGGGCATTCCCATGTCCATTAACACTGACCGACTCCGAGAGCACTAAGCTTACAACGATAACTCCCAACATCTCGTCCTGCCGCTCCCGCGCGCTAGGATTCGATGTCTACGCTAAGGGCGTGAGCTGTGGCTATGGAGTCAACCGCCAAGTTTATTCCCCCTTGGCCCTACGTTCAAAGGCGGTCTTTTTCCCGTCGATGACAATGAAACACCCCGCGTAACCTCTAAATTTATAATCCCTATCGAAATCCTAGTCCTATGGATGCATCAGGGAGAACCCGCGAAGGGGTTTCCACCAAAATCCCAGATTTAGGAACTACTCACACATTATAGCTAAAAAGCAATCTAAATGAAAATCAACCGTAAAAATCATGATCAGTCAATTGAAACACGGTAGTAGCAATGCTATTAAGACTATATTAAAGTTTGACAAAGATCAGAGAAATTACAGATAACAATAAAATTCCAGCCGTCACAAATAGAGAATGACTTCACCCGATCGGTTGAAGTATCAACCGATCGGGTGAGCTGCTACAGCGCTTCAGCATCGACGTTCAAAGCTTTCACCCGCTCGCTTGGTCCGATCGGTTGGCAGCTCCGGGTCGTTGTTTGGATCTTGCGGCATCAGATGAACCGATCGGTTGAATAATCCAACCGATCGGTTGGAATTGTCCTCAAAATTGACAGAGACTTCCGTCGATTGGCACGGTCAGCGGACGTCGGTTGAGCTCTCCGGGTCGTCTTTTGGAAGAAACGGCTACAGATGAACCGATCGGGTGAGATGTCACCCGATCGGTTGGAATTCAGCTCCAATTTGGCCGAGAGCTCTGCTATGTTCAACCGGTCGGCGAACCGGTCGGTTGGTGTTCTTCTCACTCCAGCCTACGTCCGGGTCGGACACGCGTGCATCACCCGATCGGTTGGCTGTGTCCAACTGATCGGGTGAGGGCTGAAAAATGGAGATCTTCATCGTTTGACCCCCTGGATCATGCGTAACTCCTCCAGTTGCTCTGGGGACTCAAGATATCTTTGTTATATGTCTCATACGCCGAAGATCTCCTGCAAATACACAAAAACACCAAAAAGTGATAGAAAACTAAAAATCCCAAGAAAATGGGCACGAGACGACGGAAAACAACGGAAAAACACAAAGAAGATGTGCGTGAATATATAAAATATACACACACGTCAAAACACAATGATGTTTCAAAGGTTCGGATTACCCAAGTCAACTCCTGACTTGTTCCCGGTAATCCGACGTCCCTTCCACCCGGATACCACTAGATACTCAAGTTAGAACCCTAACTTGAGGTTTCCTTAAAACCCACTTGGAGCAACCATACAAGTGAAATCGAAGTACACTCCCCTTCACTCCATATCCGATGTGGGACTAAAAATTTTGGAGGAAAAATTAATTAAAGTTTGCCTTTCACAAAGGCCAACTTTAGCGAATTATTCCTCCTCACCATTGAGCTTCGTAAGTGATACAACCTATCAAATCGAAGAGGGTTGAATGGAGAACGCATAAGAAAAAACGGCACGTCAATCCGACTTCATTTGACCCCTCAAACGATTGACCAAAACTCAAATTTTTGCAAAAACGTAGCCGTCACAAAAACAGGGTCATATCCCTGCTGTGGGCCCACCGCATGGGCCCCACACTTGCCAGCATGTAGGCAGGTTTGGGCGCTCGCCCACACTGCGGGGCTCCCGCCTGCACTGCGGGCCAAGTCACCCGCTCGCACTGCGGGTGGGCCCCGACCCGCAGGCCAGGGCACCTGACCGCAAAGTAGGGCACCCGCTTGCATTGCGGGCGGGCTTGGGCACCTTCTCATCCTGCATGGCTTGTACAGGTCGGTTGCCCGCCTAGCAGGCGCCCGACTTGCAATGCCCAAAAGGGGCCATTGTGAGTGATTCGGCTCTATTTTGCACGTTTGGAGTTCGTTTTCGATGCGGTTTGAACCTGTATTTAGACCGGGACGATCCCGTCATCCAGTAACCATTTCTATGTGTTTATTATATTAAATATGCATGTAAACAATTTATGAAGCATTAAATTTCATTTGCATCACATGCAAAATTCCCACATCTATTATAAAAATCATTTGCATCAAATACAAATGAACTGAGGGCATACATCCCCTAACAGCCTGACCCTACTATATGTTGGGGCTCGAAACCCTTAGACGACAGTGACCACGAGCATCCGGTGTCATCCCTGTTTCAACATTATAATTACGTGATTGACCAATTGACTAAAGTGTCGTCGGGATCACTCTGATTGTGTTCATGATGAATACTGCAGTTTTAGTCCCTTCCTTATAACTATGTCACTACATAGCTTAGGGTATGGTAAACTATCAATCATAGTAGCTAGCACTGGTCAACATCATTCGGTCTTTGGTATATACATGTTGTACTTCCTACAACGTACCTTGGCCAAAGTTTTTACCAATAACCGTACTGAGCCTATGACACTAACTTCCCATGTGTCACGCCCCACTTCCCAAAACGACGGAAGCGAAACGTGACAAGGCCCGCTTAGGCCAGAGCTGAGAAGCTCAGACCCAATAAGCGTCTGTAGGGGTACCATTTAAAATTTCCAGGTTCTTGCATTTAATAAGATTCGAAACAATAGGAAGTACAGAAAGGAAAAGGCATTCATTAAAATAGAGATATAATATCCAGCGAGTACAAAGTCTAAAAAAAGAAGCCTAAGCATGGCAACAAACTATCTAAAAGCAAACTAAAAATAGTAACCTCTGATAGTGACGAATAAAAAGACCTCAAGGTCTGGTCCTCGTCAGGCACGTACTCTGGATCGATGTCCTCGGCTCCTCGTACTCCAGTGAATCTGCCTCGTCCACGAACTCTGGCTGAGCACCTGACGTACAGCACCAAAAGAAGGAACTGTACGTCAGGTAAGGTCTACAAAAATGGTTAGACCAAACTACAAGTGTATCAACTTTTAAACAACGATTTACTGGTTGATTAGCATGCTGGGGTTATAACTGAGTAACAAAAGAAGTAACGTAGCAGGAAAGTAAAGCGTAACAAGTAGTAGTCGTAGCGTGTGCTACCAACTACGGGACTAACCTACAGGTGTCAAGACGAGTCGGGACGTGACGGGACAAGACGAGACAAGACAAGTGAGACACAAAAGGGTTCACGCCTTACGGTTCGAGGGGGATCAGACCCTCTTGCCGTGCGCACGCTCAACCCAACCCCAAACCCCAAGGAAGACAAGACAAGACAAACAGTACAAGGGATCACTCACTCTAGCTTGGCGAGTGCCCTATTGCCTGTAGGCTGTGTATCAGTACAAGGGATCACTCTCTCTAGCTTGGAGAGTGCCCTATTGTCCGCAGGCTGTGAATCAGTACAAGGGATCACTCTCTCTAGCTTGGAGAGTGCCTTATTGCCTGCAGGCTGTGAATCAGTACAAGGAATCACTCTGAGAGTGCCCTATTGCCCGCAGGCTGTGAATCAGTACAAGGGATCACTCGGAGAGTGCCCTATTGCCCGCAGGCTGTGCAAGACGGGACGGGACGTGACAAGACGGGAAGGGTTATTCTAGGGTGTCCACACACACGCACACACATGATAATCCTACGATGTCAAAAGTTGTTGTTGTCAGGTTCAGACTGCGTCGTCAAGTCTGAGCCGTCAGGGGTCGTCCCGGACACTATCATTTCACGTCCGGTTCTTTTTGTTCACAATTAACAATTCTAACCAACTAAGGCCTAAGCACGACCAAAAGTGCAAGTGGGATACACTTGCCTGCGATGGCGAGTGTGTCGTCCTCTCGAAGCGTCTCGTCCAAGCGTCTCGTCCATGGAAGTCTGTCTGAAACAGTGTCGTGGCGACGGTGTCAGGTCTCAATTTCATCAAATCCTATTAGGGTTCGTTTATAGGTTATCGGGACTATCCTATTCGTCAAAGTCACGTATTTGATGTTTCAGCCTAATCGACGATCTAATCCTATGTGCACAGTCAACAAAGTCCATTCGTCGATTCTAGATTTGTACAACGTTTTACTGGTGCTGGAAATAAATTTTAGTTCAAATTGTCGATTTTTAGTTTAGGGTTCAATCAGCTATTGTGGGGGTTTCTACGAGTTTCGGGGAACCAACCTTAACCGGAGTTTGTCGTAGAATGGAAGTCGTGTCTGAACGGAGAACTCCTCAGCGTCAAATCCGGTCCACGCACGATTTCCCAAAAGCTGAAACTTGCGACGAAGGCCTATGACGTGTCGTAACGTCGTAGACGGCAAATCCGCAAAGTAGCACACCCAAGTGGGGCCCACAGTAGTGCTAGGGGTCAATGGGGGACCCACAACACCTCTGGAGAACTTGGGGGGCCCACCACAGGAGTTGGTGTGGGAGAATCAAAGTTGCGACGAACTGCCGTCGGTCGGACACTAGCCGCTGCGGGGGCTTGGCTCGGTCAGACACTGCGGACGGTGAGAGCAGCAGTGGGGTCGGTCACAGCGGTGGGTGCGAGAGAAACCCTCGGTCAGACCGATGGGGCGGGTCGGTTGGGCGCTTGAGCGAGGCTTGCAACGGAGCGGGATGCGGAGCGCTTGCGGGTGCGGAGCGGGGCGTCGATCAGACACAGCGGATGCGGGGGGTCGGTGCAGGCTTGCGAAGCGGGGTTGCAAGCGGGCGGGAGAGCGGAGCGGAGCGGGCGAAGCTCTCTGTCAGACCGAGAGAAGGCCTCGGTCGGTGCGGGTGACTGCGGGGGCTTGCAGCGGATGCGCTGCAAGCGGGCGATGCGGGAGTGGGCTCCGGTCGTGCACGGGAAATGCGGGGGCGGCCGTCGGTCGTGCACGGGGGCGGCTGTCGCAACGTTGCGACGAACGTTGGGAAATGTTTTTGACGGCTAAGGTTTGTGTGGCTGCGAAATTAACCTAGCCTAGGGTTTATTTAAATAGAAAAGAGTTAGGGTTAGGTCTAGGGTTTTAAGAAAATTAATTAAAATATTTAAAATAATTTTATATAAGTCAAATTTACTCTCCTCTCCCTCACGCAAGTTATGTGGGGCCAAAAATTTTGAAACTTGGTCAGAAAATTATTTAGAGCGTTATTATAATATAGGAATTTTATTATAATTAAAACAATTATAGAAATAGGTTTTAAAATTATTTAAAACTTACTTAAAAATGGAAAATAGGTCAACTTAAGCCTAAAAATTGTAAAATAATTATGGGGTGATCGGGACGACGAAAGAAAGAGAACCAAGAAGACTGATCTGAATTTCAGCGTCGAGCGACGAAACTAAAAATAGAAACGTCTCGCGTCAAAACAGAAAGTCATGCCGTCACATCAAATAAGATTGAATCGCGGAAGAACGACCCAATAAATGTCGTTCCAAAATAGTTCCACAATCTAATACTCTCAGAGACTATCATAACGACATATCACACAAAAATGTTCAAAAAAATTATGTCTAAAATAAACACGTGCATGATCAAGAGTACATGCACAAAGAAAGTACGATGGAAACAGGCCGTTACATTCTACCCACCTTAGAAATGATTCCACCCTCGAAATCACTTATAATAATAATAATAATAATATCTATAAGCACTGAAGCCTATCACTCCCATCTTCCACACAATAATCTCTAAATCACGTAACTTCAACACCGTTCCTCAAATAATCCATCATAACCCATCTTTTCACTGGACAATTGCCACGACTAAACTCACCTCCTAATACTTAACTATAGACCCATCACTACTGTTCAAATTTTCCACTCCAAGTTCTCACAAAAGAATAATAATCATCATCTCATACCATACCACTCCACTAAACATCATTGCTCAAAACCAATCTTTTAAACTCTCGATCTCTTCCCAATGTTAATCAATCGCTAAAATGATGTTCTAGTCAATCACCAATCGAAGACAACAACTTTGTCTATCTTATAACACCTTACACAAATCAACAATCGCCGTGTCCTTAATACATTCCTTGTCATATCTTCCCATAAATTTATCCGCCAAATAATTGAACTATCAAAATCACATCTCCTCCTACTTATTATAATTATTTTCAACCAATATTAAATCCGACAACCTAACCATCCATTTATCTCAACACGTCGTGTTACTCCCAATGTCTTCTCACATCAACTCAACAATCAAGTCTCGATGCTAATAAAAGCTCTACTCAATCTCGTGATCACCCTAACTCCTACCATACTCTGTAGCCATCCCTATCTACCATTCGTCTAAGCCTCAAATCTGATAAGTTCTCATCTTCACGCATATAATCTCGTTCAACCAGAATTCTCCATTGAGTCCGCCACACTTCGGTTTTATAAATAAGTCTTGGACAGACCATTCTTTTCATCCGAAAGAAATCTATTCTAATATCCTATTGTTCCAAAATCGGTTAATCTTTGCTATAACAAATCTCATCTCTCCTTGAGCCTACCCGCAAACAAAATCCTACAATAATAATAGCTAGTCCCAAAACTATAACAACCATAACATAACATTTCTAAATGGAGAGAGAGAAGAGAAAGTGAAACTCAAAACCAGTGACACATTTTTAAAACATTTGGAAAAACGTGTGGAGTCATGGTAATGGATGAGGAATGATAATTGATTTGTGATCTTGTGAGCTAATTTCAAAAACTTTAAAGGTTTGGTTTAAAAGAAAAACAAAGTTTTAATACAATCACATACAGTCAAGATAAGCTATTCTATAATCGCGAAAAACTACGTCTAAGGAAATTGCCTGTAATGACCCTATTCATATACGTATGAATACCGTCATTCAGACAACTTCAATCATATCATGGTTAACACTGAGTACACATTCAAGACACAAAAGGCAATTATCAGGATCCTAAAGATGACGCACTCCTACAGGTCTACACACTCTACCTATACTCATGCATTACGACAACATCACCTACCAAGGGCCTACTCCTATACTGGAGATAGCATGGACAACTACAAGGACTAATGTCTACACCAAATAAAGGAAACAGAAACCAAAAGTGTAACGAAATAAATCGGAAAGAACGAGTTCAAATAAGGCGGGGTAAGAAGATGGTTGGTTGGATGGAACAAAATTATTATTATTATTTTTTAAAAAAATAATTAGATAGATGAAAGAAGAATTACGTGTAAAATATGGTATCAAATACTTTTATACTTATAAAAATATGTAGGGAAAAGTAAGCAGACGATAAAAAATTTTACTGTTTGGAAAAAAAATTAGATGAAGAAATAAAAGTAGGATGCGATAGTGCTTGTTTTGCAAATGAAAGTAAGTTTAAACAAGGATTCTTGAAGTATGAGCACGATGAACATAGGGCTGTTTATACATATACGAGAAGAAATTTAAAGTTCTCTTTGGTTTAGAAAATATTCTAAAAGTACGTGCGGTAAGTGATTAGCAATAAAATTTTGTAGTTTAGAAAAGTAATATATATATATATATATATATATTGGATTATAGAATTGATAACAAGGTTTAAAACTGAAACACGAAAGGTGCCGATTTGAAAATAGGTACGAGATAGTAAAATAGTTTTACGGCCAGAGATGTTTCAAGATCAGTGAAAGAATTTTAACTCAACCGAAAAACAAGAAATTTTGAAATATATAATATAGGGGTTTTCAAAGAAATTAAGCTGAGCGAAAAACATAATAATAAATTTCGAAAATACTTTTTTTAGAGGAGGCAGAATTGGTCAGGGAAGGGATTCGAAGATTCGACGATAATCGTCAGGAAACGATCACGTGAATCAGGAGACAGGAAAATGATCGCTTGAAGATTATGTGTAGGATACGAACCGTGAAGAGCTACGATGGAACATTACGGTCGATAACACGAAAATGGTAATGATCAGGAAGACGCTAGGACTCAGGGATTCTATTTTTCGGGTTACCTAAGATCAGGAGAGCTCGGCACTAAGATTTCCTAATGAGCTAGACTGTAACTAGGATTCCAATGGGAAGGTTCCTAAGAGAATCCAGGTTAGTTCTGCTGGGCCCGAAGTCGATGGACCCGAGCGAACGACTAAAATAAAGGCTCTAGAAATCTAACACGGTCAGAGTCAAGTGAGGACTACTAAGGTATCCTAAGACTAGGATGACTAATTCCTAACCAAGGCGTCTGACTATCAAATTGGGACGTCTCCTAAGTCTTCCTACCATTTAAGACTGGGAACCTAATTCAGACTTGTACGTGGATATTAAATGAATGCGATACTTTTATTGTTCCGAACTTGTGCATGACTTGCATGGGCCACAACTAAAACCTGTCACGCCCCGCTTACCAAAACGACGGAAGCGAAATGTGACAAGGCCCGCTTAGGCCGGAGCTGGGAAGCTCGGACCCAATAAGCATCTGTAGGGGTACCATTTAAAATTTCCAGGTTCTTGCATTTAATAAGGTTCGAAACAATAGGAAGTACAGAAAGGAAAAGGCATTCATTAAAATAGAGATATAATATCCAGCGAGTACAAAGTCTAAAAAAAAGAAGCCTAAGCATGGCAACAAACTATCTAAAAGCAAACTAAAAACAGTAACCTCTGAAAGTGACGACTAAAAAGACCTCAAGGTCTGGTCCTCGTCAGGCACGTACTCTGGGTCGACGTCCTCGGCTCCTCGTACTCCAGTGAATCTGCCTCGTCCACGAACTCTGGCTGAGCACCTGACGTACATCACCAAAAGAAGGAACTGTACGTCAGGTAAGGTCTACAAAAAGGGTTAGACCAAACTGCAAGTGTATCAACTTTTAAACAACGATTTACTGGTTGATTAGCATGATGGGGTTATAACTGAGTAACAAAAGAAGTAACGTAGCAGGAAAGTAAAGCATAACAAGTAGTAGTCGTAGCGTGTGCTACCAACTACGGGACTAACCTACAGGTGTCAAGACGAGTCGGGACGTGACGGGACAAGACGAGACAAGACAAGTGAGACACGAAAGGGTTCATGCCTTACGGTTCGAGGGGATCAGACCCTCTTGTCGTGCGCACGCTCAGCCCAACCCCAAACTCCAAGGAAGATAAGACAAGACAAACAGTACAAGGGATCACTCGCTCTAGCTTGGCGAGTGCCCTATTGCCCGCAGGCTGTGTATCAGTACAAGGGATCAATCTCTCTATCTTGGAGAGTGCCTTATTGCCCGTAGGCTGTGAATCAGTACAAGGGATCACTCGGAGAGTGCCCTATTGCCCGCAGGCTATGAATCAGTACAAGGGATCACTCAGAGAGTGCCCTATTGCCCGCAGGCTATGCAAGACGGGACGGGACGTGACAAGACGGGAAGGGTTATTCTAGGGTGTCCACACACACGCACACACATGATAATCCTACGATGTCAAAAGTTGTTGTTGTCAGGCTCAGACTTCGTCGTCAAGTCTGAGCCGTCAGGGGTCGTCCCGGACGCTATCAATTCACGTCCGGTTCTTTTTGTTCACAATTAACAATTCTAACCAACTAAGGCCTAAGCACGGCCAAAAGTGCAAGTGGGATACACTTGCCTGCGATGGCGAGTGTGTCGTCCTCTCGAAGCGTCTTGTCCGCGGAAGTCCGTCTGAAACAGTACCGTGGCGACGGTGTCTGGTTTCAATTTCATCAAATCCTATTAGGGTTCGTTTCTAGGTTATCGGGACTATCCTATTCATCAAAGTCACATATTTGATGTTTCAGCCTAATCGACGATCTAATCATATGTGCACAGTCAACATAGTCCATTCGTCGATTCTAGATTTGTACAACGTTTTACTGGTGCTGGAAATAAATTTTTGTTCAAATTGTCGATTTTTAGTTTAGGGTTCAATCAGCTATTGTGGGGGTTTCTACGAGTTTCAGGAAACCAACCTTAACCGGAGTTTGTCGTAGAATGGAAGTCGTGTCTGAACGGAGAACTCCTCAGCGTCAAATCTGGTCCACGCACGATTTCCCAAAAGCTGGAACTTGCAACGAAGGCCTACGACGTGTCGGAACGTCGTAGACGGCAAATCCGCGAAGTAGCACACCCAAGTGGGGCCCACAGTAGTGCTAGGGGTCAATGGGGGACCCACAACACCTCTGGAGAACTTGGGGGGCCCACCACAGGAGTTGGTGTGGGAGAATCAAAGTTGCGACGAACTGCCGTCGGTCGGACACTAGCCGCTGCGGGGGCTTGGCTCGGTCAGACACTGCGGACGGCGAGAGCAGCGCAGCGGGGTCGGTCACAGCGATGGGTGCGAGAGAAACCCTCGGTCAGACCAATGGGGTGGGTAGGTCGGGCGCTTAGGCGAGGCTTGCAACGGAGTGGGGTGCGGAGTGCTTGTGGGTGCAGAGCGGGGCGTCGGTCAGACACAGCGGATGCGGGGGGTCGGTGCGGGCTTGCGAAGCGGGGTTGCAAGCGGGCGGGAGAGCGGAGCGGAGCGGGCGAAGCTCTCGGTCAGACCGAGAGAAGTCCTCGGTCGGTGCAGGTGACTGCGGGGGCTTGCAGCGGATGCGCTGCAAGTGGGCGATGCGGGAGTGGGCTCCGGTCGTGCACGGGAAATGTGGGGGCGGCCGTCGGTCGTGCACGGGGGCGGCTGTCGCAACGTTGCGACGAACGTTGGGAAGTGTTTTTGACGGCTAGGGTTTGTGTGGCTGCGAAAATAACCTAGCCTAGGGTTTATTTAAATAGAAAAGAGTTAGGGTTAGGTCTAGGGTTTTAAGAAAATTAATTAAAATATGTAATATAATTTTATATAAGTCAAATTTACTCTCCTCTCCCTCACGCAAGTTGTGTGCGGCCAAAAATTTTGAAACTTGGTCAGAAAATTATTTAGAGCGTTATTATAATATAGGAATTTTATTATAATTAAAAAACTTATAGAAATAGGTTTTAAAATTATTTAAAACTTACTTAAAAATGGAAAGTAGGTCAACTTAAGCCTAAAAATTGTAAAATAATTATAGGGTGATCGTGACGATGAAAGAAAGAGAACCAAGAAGACGGATCTGAATTTCGACGTCGAGAGACGAAACTAAAAATAGAAACGTCTCGCGTCAAAACAGAAAGTCGTGCCGTCACATCAAATAAGATTGAATCGCGGAAGAACGACCCAAGAAATGTCGTTCCAAAATAGTTCCACAATCAAATACTCTCAGAGACGATCACAACGACATATCACACAAAAATGTTCAAAACAAATAATGTCTAAAATAAACACGTGCATAAAGAAAGTACGATGGAAACAGGCCGTTACACCATGAACGGAAGAGACGAATCCCATCTTGATCCCTACTTATCTCGTATGATTCAATTGTCACCCAACCTATGACCTTTCAGCGAGTGAAAACTCAAGACTACATCATAGATCTAAGTGACACCGTTCACGCACTGGTTCGTACAATGACCTCAAGTCTTAAGGACCAACCTGCCTATCATCACTAGCGAGTTATCAATAACAGTTTAGTTAATGTTAACCATTTAATAACTCTTTATTGGGGCGTTCAGTGGACTCATTCTCAATGAGCACATGTGTCTCGTCTCTGACTTCGCCTTGTCGAATGATTATGAGATCATCAAGATAAAGACACAATGGTCTGTCCAATGTGTCGATATCCTTTTCTCGATGCATCTATGACCATGAACACTTTAAGACTCAAGCTCATATCAATCAGACAATCTCATAATCGAGATCTTAATCTAGGTACGTGAATGATCTTACAATGAGCCTCAGGAAATTATTTAAGTAATTCAATGAAAACATCATAATAGAAATACTTAGACAATTGATACCAAAAAGCATACTTTCATTCATGAACAAGATGTTTTACATAGATAAATTGCTTCAAGGGCATACATCTCTCAACAACACCCACTTGCACTCAAGCCCATTTATCTCGGTATCTCATACCGTATTTACACACTAATCTCTCCAGACGATCACGTGTCAGAGCCTTCATGAATGGATCTGCTAGGTTCTCTTTCGTACAGACTCTCAGGAGTTCTATGTCTTTCCTCTTTTCAATACCCCTTATCAGGTGATATTTTCGAAGAATGTGCCTGGATATTTTATGGAATCTTGGTTCTTGAACCAGACTGATGGTTGCATTATTATCGCAATACAATGGTATTGGATCCTTACTCGCATGCACCATCCCTAGCTGTTTTATGAACTTTCTCATCCAGACAGCTTCCTTTGCTGCATCGTTGGCCGATATGTACTCGGTCTCCATTAAGGAGTCTGCAAAAGTATCTTGCTTGGTCCTCTAACTGAATGCTCCTCTGTTAAGAGTGAAAACATATCCAGAGATAGACTTGATATCATCTATATCACTCTAAAAGCTGGAATCTGTGAAGCCTTCAACCTTTAGTTCTTCACTTCCATAAATTAAGACCAAATCTCTAGTTCTTCGAAGTACTTAAGACTTATCTTGACTGCTTTCCAGTGTTCTTCTCTAGGGTTAGACTGATATTGACTTACTGCACATAGTGCAAAAGTGACATCAGGTCTGGTACAGATCATGGAATACAAGATAGATCCTACTGCTGGAGCATATGGAATCCTATCCATGTGTTCCTTTTCCATGTCAATTTGTTGGGACATCTTCTTGGAAAGGTTTATTCCATGATTGGCTGGTATAAAACCACCCTTACTGTTTTCCATGCTAAACCTCTTTAGCACGGTGTCAATGTACCTGGCTTTGGAGAGACCTAGCATCCGTTTAGATCTATCTCTATAGATCTTTACACATAATACGTATGATGCTTCTCCCAAGTCTTTCATGAAGAAGTTAGTTGATAGCCATTCCTTAACAACTTCAACATCCCTATGTTGTTGCCTATTATAAGAATATCATCCACGTACAGTACGAGGATGACCAAAGAATTTTCGTTGGTTTTCTTATAGATGCAAGGATCATCTTCATTTCTGACAAAACTAAACTTTTTAACTGTCTTTTCAAAACGGATGTTCCAACTCTTGGATGCATGCTTAAGTCCATAAATGGACCTTTGCAGTTTACACGCTTTTCCTTTACTCCCACCGACTTCGAAACCTTCTGGTTGAGTCATATAAATACGCTCGTCTAAATCACCATTTAGAAAGGCAGCCTTTACATCCATTTGCCAGATCTCATAGTCATAATAGGTAGCACTAGCGAGTACGATCTATATAGATTTATGCATGGAGAATGGTGAGGAAGTCTCGTCATAATCTACACCTAGAATCTGACGATAACCTTTCACAGCCAGCCTGGCCTTGTACTTTCTTTTTTTCTGTTTGTGCCAATCTTCTTCTTGAAGATCAATTTGCAACAAATGGAAACACTTCCCTTGGGCACGTCCTCTAAGGTACACAATTACATGCATGGATTCCATCTCGGATATCATTGCATCCAGCCATTTATTAGAGTCTCTACTCTGAATGGCTTCTTGAAAGCTAATAGGATAGTCATCTGCTATAATGCCATCCTCGACCCCTCCATCTACTAAAAACCCGTAGTACCTATCAGTGGCTTGAGTAATCCTGTCGGACCTTCTTACGACATGTTAAGGAATATCAGACTCTGGCTCTCCCAATAGTTCCATTTCATGTTCATGTGTAGATTCATCTAATTCTATCGCTTTGCCATTTTATTCCTTCTCAAGAAACTCCTTTTCTAAAAAAGGTGGCATGTTTGGAGACAATAACCTTTTATTGCTCTTGGTGATAGAAAATGTACCCAATAGAATAACTTGGCTATCCTATGAATCTGCACGTAACAGACATATCCACAAATTTATCTGGATTAAGCCTCTTGACATAAGCATGACATCCTCATACCCTAAGATGATTAAGTTTGGGTTTCTTACCATTCCATATCTTATATTGTGTCTTAGGCACGGATTTAGATGGAACTCGATTATAGATGTGGGCAGCAGTTTCTAGGGCATAGCCCCATAAAGAGGTGGGTAACTCAGGTTCACTTATTATGGATCATGTCATGTCCAACAGAGTACGATTCCTTCTCTCTGACACACCGTTATGTTGGGGTGTGTACGTGGGCATGACCTGATGGAGAATTCCATTCTCCTTTAGATACGTAAGGAAATCATGGCTTAAGTATTCACCTCCTCGATCTGATCGAATGATTTTAATACTTTAACATGTTTATTTTTCTACTTCGTTACGATATTCTTTGAATTTTTCAAAACTGTCAGACTTGTGTTTCATCAAGAACACGTGTCTAAACCTTGAGTGATCATCCGTGAATGTAACAAAGTATGAATATCCTCCTTTGGCCAAAGTTGACATGTGTCTACATACATCTGAAAGTACAAGACCCAAGAGTTCACTAACTCTCTCCCCACATCCGGTAAAGGGAGTTTTGTCCATCTTACCTTTTAGGCAAGACTCGCAAGTGTCAAATGACTCATAATTCGAGAGGCCCAAAGATCCCTCTTTATGTAACCTGCTGAGTCTCTTCTCACCAATATGACCTAGTCTGCAGTGCCAAAGGTAGGTTTCATTACAACTTGATTCCTTACGTTTTCTTGTATTAACATTTTATATAATATCGTTAGACAAAATGTACACACCATTATTCAATGTTCCAAATTCTTACAGCTTTCCATCAAATAAAATGTTCATAACATCTTTATCAATGGTAAAGGTGTAACTGTCTTTTGCCAAGGCCGAAATGGAAATTATGTTGCATAGGAAACTAGGAATATAGAAGAATTGTTTCAAAAACAAAGTGGCACCATTAGCCAAGGTGTGTCGGACATCCCTTATAGCTTCAGCAACAACACTTGCTCCGTTACCGACTTGTAGGACAACCTCTTTATTTCTTAAAGCTCTGGTTGTTCTCAAAGCCTGTAAACTATTACAGATGTGAGAACCCGCTCCAGTATCTAATACCCATGCATTAGAAGTTATGGAAAAAATTATACTTTGTATAACCATTACCCTTGAAGTTAAGGCATCCTCATGACTTTTCTGCTTCTCCAGAAAATTTATATTCCTTTTCAAGTCCTTACCAGTTTGCATATTGTTTTCTTGGATAATTTCAGATTCAAAACTCATACTGCAAAGCATAGAACACCCTAACTTAGCATATGTTCAAATTAATATAAATAGAATGGTTTTTATCTAATTATATCCTCCCACTATTTTAATGATTAGAATAAGCCACAAATAATGAACAAATTCATTAAAATTTAAATTTTAGTAAGAGAGGGATCCAACCACCCTGAGCATCACAACCTTTAGGAGACTCAACAAATTGATCGGCTTTGTAGTTGGTAGACGAACTCTTCATCGATCCCATCACATGTGACTCCCTATAGGTTTCTACCCTTAGTCATTTATGATCTTGAGGAGACGCAACAACCCATAATGACAAGTCTAGTCGAACCCTTGTTTTCATGTCTAACTTTATCTTACACCGACACTTGAGGAGACTCGACGTGGCAGTTTGGGTTAAGACTAGACTACATCACATATATGATGGAATCGGTTTCTAAAAGAGACATGTCATAGATTGAGAAGACTCAACAACTATGACATGCGTCTTTTAGTCTCCTAATCCAAAAACAAGGAGGGCTACGGTTAACCTTGAAGAAGATTTTTAACGTATTAGACTAGATTTAATCGACTGTTTCACATAATAACAATTCGCATCCTTGGTCCAGCGAAACACGGCCATGGATTTGGCTAGGTCAGGATCACTATTCCCGGTCGAGCTAGGGTGATCCACAACACTAGTCAAAAACTGCTAGACCGGATCATGATCCTTTAAGGATTTGAATTATTTATGCGTGTTAACATCGATTAAAGATGGCTTCATTAAAACTAGTTAATCCTATCAACTAGTTGAATCCTAAAATTTGAAATTATTAGGATTGGCTAATAACTTTTATTAAGTCCTTATAAATTATAAGGAATGAATTTTAGGGTGCTATCCTAACCATGTATTAGGTATTTAAACAAGTTTGCAGCAATCTAAAATTATCTTATAATTATTAGATAGCTTTTAATGGCTAACCTAAAAGGTTTTCTTGTGTCATCAAATAAAGAACAAGAATTTGATATAACCATTAAAACTAACTTAATATTATCACATAAAACTAAGTTACAGCAATTTTTAAATAATCATCTCATAATTATTCCATGTTTCTACTAAACATTATGCGCATATCATATCATTTGCAGAATTAGATCATAGTAGATTTGGCTCGGAAACCAATGTTGGATTTTTATAGGACCCTTAGAGCATAAATCTATGCATGTCCTACGTCGGATGGACGATAGAAGTAGGAAACATGCAGTGAAATAAATCATTAAACTATTTAGTGATAGCCCTAAGGAATTAATAAACCATAGCCAGGAAAATCTACTATCTTGGGGTGGGTCTGACCAACCCCAAAGATAGATTAAACTACTGCAACAATATATGAAAGCAAAAAAATAACATATCCAGAACTTTGTTTCCACAGAATACGAATCGTCATTTTCAGCAACTTCCTTTTGCTCCCCGAAGCAAGCTGCCTCTACACATCCACGCTTCCACGCCGCCTCCACGGCTCCAAGAGCTTCCCGAATCAGAGACTCGGTGCAAATTTTCTAAGGGGGTTGGCTCCTATTTATATAGGAAGCCGGACCCCCTCATCGTCTCACGAGCAATGTGGGACTAAATAATATTTTGGGGAAAAATTAGTTTTAGTTTTCCTTACACTAAGGCCAAACTTCTACTAATTTTTCCCTCCCTCACCGTTGAGCTTCGTAAGTGATACAACCTATCAAATCAAAGAGCAATGAACGGTGATCACGTAGGAATAAACGACGATCAATTCCAACTTCGTTTGACCCCTCAAAGTTGAGCAAAAATAACCAAACAGCTAAAAACATAGCCGCCAAAATAGAAATTAGAGTTTCAGCTGATTGGGCCCACCTACGGGTCCCACCCATGGGTCTGGGCATGCCCAACAGGGCAACCCACCCGCCTGGTTGGGCTGGGCGCTCATTTTAGCACGCCCAGACCCACCACATGGGTAGGCGGGCAGGGCCCGTTGGAGTGGGTCTTGCCCGCTCTGCGGGCCAGACCCACCTGCCTAGGCAGACAGGCGGGGCTCGCTAGAGAAGGTCTCGCCCGCTCTGGCGGCCCGGACCCGCCCGCCTGCTGGATCAGGCCTAGCATGCTCTACCCAGCGGATGATACTCGCTTTTGCGGGTATGATCTGTTATACCCTTGCAGGTCTGACCAGCAAGGTACGGGTCAGACCTGCTAGTCCATTTTGTTGTTTTTTGCGATTCTAGGCTCGTTTAGTTTCTTCCTTTTTTCCTCAAGAAGTCCCCTTTGATCATATGCATTAAAGTCAATATAATACCATGTATTATTTTTACATCATATGTAAAGTTCCCACATTATTATTCCTGTGCACCCGATTGCACTCCACTTAAATTCTTCTTATTACTAAGACGTAAATCCTACTCGGTGTGAGACCCTACAGCCTGACCCTACTACAGGTTGGGGCTCGAAACCCCTAGATGACAATGACCACGAGCAGCAGGTGTCGTCCCTATTTCGGCATCATAATTACGTGATTGACCCATTGACTAAAGCGTCATCAGGATCACTCTGACTGTGTCCGTGATAAATACCACAGTTTTAGTCCCTTGGTCATAACTATGTCACTGCATAGCTTAGGTTATGGTAAACTGTCAACCCTACTAGCTAGCACTGGTCAGCATCATTCGGTCATTGGTATATAAATCTCTCAACATACCAAAGGCCGAATGATAGTGTATGAATAAAATACCTAAAGATCCTCTTGATGGCTCTCAAATGAGACTCTTTTGGGTTTGCTTGGAAGCGTGCACATAAGCATATAAAAACATGATTTCTGGCTTGGAAGCAGTCAAGTATAATAAGGAATCAGTCATACATCTATAGAGCTTTTGATCCACATCGATTCTTTTCTCATCTTTGTCCATCTTCATTAAAGGATTCATTGGAGTTCCAATCCCCTTAGACTTCTCCATCCCAAACCTTTTTAGAACTCCTTGATGTACTTGGTTTGGGATATGAAGATGCCTTCTTTTTCTTTCTTTTCTTGGAATCCCAAATAGTACTTCAAATCTCCTACAAGGCTCATCTCAAATTGATACTGCATAACCTTCTCAAACTTTTAACATAATAGATCATTAGTAGCACCATAAATAATGTCATCAACATAAATTTGAACAATAAGAAAGTCATCATGATCATGTAAAAGATATAATTTGTTGTTTGCACTACCCTTTTTCAAATAATTTTCCAACAAATATGTACTAAGACAGTTATACCAAGCACTAAGAGCTTTCTTAATACCATACAAAGCCTTATCTAATTTGTAGACATCGTGTGGAAAATCATGACTCTCAAATCCAGGTATTGTTCAACAAACACACCTTCTTTTAGGTAGCTATTAAAAATGCGCTTTTACATCCATTTGTTTCAGTTTGAGGCCTTTAAAACTTGCAAAAGCTAGTAGAATTCTAATGCCTTTAACCTAGCAACTATAGCAAAAGTCTCATCAACATCAATACCCTCAATTTTGTATCCCTTGGCCACCAATCTAGCCTTGTTTCTATTTACATTTCTAGATTAATCAAGCGTACTTTTGAATACCCATTTTGTGCCAATAACAGGATAGTCTGTAAGTCATGGAACTAGTTTCCAGACGTTATTTCTACTAAACTGGTTCAACTCGTCTTGCATGGCTACAACCCAACGCTCCTTACTCATTGCAATCTCTATGTTCTTAGGCTCTATCTTCGAGATAAAATCTTCATAAATACATAAGGTACATAGATCTCTAAAGTGCGTATACCTGCCGTAGGTTCACCACTGATTAAGTCAGGTTGGTAATTGGGATCAAACCTAAGCTCGCATATGTCCAATGCTTCCTCTTGAGCTTCTTCCGTGCCAACTGTTGGAAGCAACGATCAAGGATATTTTAGTTTGATGATGACAAATGTGTGTTACTATTTAACGTGTATGTGCTAAGTGTGTTTCAGTGATGGCAAGGACGTAATTCCTCAAAGCGACGACTAAGTCAATTGTTGGATGAATTGCTATTCTTATAGCAAATGGGCTTGGTCAAAGTGTTATACACCAAGCAAAGAGGACTTGGTCAATATGGAGAGAGATGGTGGCCAATTTGAGTTCAAGAGGGATTAGATCAAATCAATTAGAAGATCATATCAATGATTTGCTTCTACCCATATTTCTATTCCTAGTTGGTTGCAAATCTCTATTTCCTTGATTCTAAGGATCCATCCTCATCATGCCAAAGACTCTTAGCCGCATCCTACCCTAAGCATGAAATCGTAGGCTATCCTATAAAAGCAAACATCCAAACCCTAGTCTAGGGGTCGGCCATATTCCTATTGAAAAACACATTGCGGCAAAAAGAAACCAATTCATCATCTTCTCCAAAGAAAAAAACCTCATGCAGCAAGTCCTATTAGTTCATCTTCCAAGTGCCTAGCCATAACTCCATATGCCTAGCCCTACCTCCATGTGCTGCAGCTTCCATGCACAGTTCGAAGAGCCCATGAGCAAACTATCAAATTAATTTAATTGTGCTCTTCATACCCAAGGACAGTTAGAAGGCCATGTGCAGCTGTTGCCGCAAGTTGACTTCTCCAAGGCATTCACGATGAGGGTGGAACCAAAAATTATCACCTGTAATTCTTCAAGTGAAGAGGATCAAGCACAAAGCAAGGCCAGCTGCATTGTTTGACAATCCATCCATCATTGCCGCAGGCTGCAATAAATTCAACAAATTCTCAAAGCAATTCTTCAAGTGTTGAAGGCCGCAATGTTTGACCCTGAGAAAGGCATACATCAGTAGGTTGAGTTGAGGAGCAAACACACGCACAAACTTCATTGCCGAACTTTGCTAGCTGCCGCACCCATTGACTTTGTCGACCCTTGTGATTACTGCACCATCAAGCCGTTGTCGACCCATCTGTTCGCCAAGCCAAGGAGATGCCAACCCATGTGGATCTCTTGATGTCGACTCATGTGCAAGCCTGATTGCTGACCCCTACTCTTGATCACTGCCGACCCACAAGACTACTTGCCGACCTAGTCAATCAAGGGACCCAAGCAACTAAGGGGAGGGGGTCGAGATAAAGAAGCATCAACCAAGGGGATAGCCAAGTTCCGCAAGTTCCCCTAGCCGAGAGCTTCTAGTGTGCCATCATCAAGCTAGCAGGCCGAGAGCCTCAAAGGGAGAATTTGAAGACCCACAAGCTTCTACCATTGAGTGAGGATACATCTACATCTACGTCAGACGAGATTTAACGTGTGCTGAACGACAGAGATGACACACCATTACTGAGCATTTCTAAAACTCTATTTATTTATCTTTGTATTGGTTTAGCGATCTCTTAGGGGAAACTTTACCATTATTTGTGAATTTTGGGGTCTTGTCTAGTGGGTGCTAGACAAGAGGGACTTGGCTAGGTGGGACTAGCCAAGAGAGATCATTTGCTAGGATTAGATTTGTTGAGCACTCTGGTGAGTCTAGGTACTGTGAGCCTGGTGAGTGTAGAGTGGGTGCTCTAGCTACAGGCTGTACTAGGTAACATCTCTAATATAGTGTTTGCTTTCGGGGCTGGATGTAGGTCGTGGGTGCGACCGAAGCAGGGTAAATCTGCCGTGCATCTGTGATTGCTTATTGTTACCCTGCATGTGATTATAACTGCATGTGATTTCTCGTGGGTTGCACGAGAATTTTTATAAGCCTATTCACCCTCCCTCTAGGCTTAGATCCAGATCTAACAAGTGGTATCAAAGCAGGTTATAAGATCTAGCCTAGGATTGACCAAGTCTGACTCTAGTGATTATGCTTTTGCTGAAGGTCATTCCATATCACTACCCACTAGATTTAATGGAGTAGATTATGCTTATTGGAAAAGTAGAATGAAAATCTACTTAGTTGATGTTGATTATAATATATGGAATATTGTTGAAAAAGGCTATAGTCCTCCCATGATTAAAATTCAAGATACTGAAATGTTGAAACCTGAAGATAAATGGGATGACAATGATAAAAATGATTTTCCTTGAATACTAAAGCCATGAATGCACTTATTTGTTCATTAGATAAATCTGAATTTAATCGTATCTCACATTGTCTAACTGTGCATGAAATATGGCATACGCTGTAGGTGACGCATGAAGGAATGTCGTAAGTGCAGGAATCCAGACTTGCGCTGCTGAGCATAGAATATGAGAGTTTCCGCATGCTGCCATCTGAGTCCGTCAAGGTGATGTTTGCGAGATTCACGGACATCGTATATAAATCCAGCCCCATCGATAAGCCATACTCTAGCCTTGAACCGGTTAGGAAAATCTTAAGGGCTCTGCCAAGCTTATTCAGGCCTAAAGTCACCACCATCCAAGAAGCGAAAGATCTATCTCAGATGAGGGTGGAGGACTTGATAGGTAATTTAATGTCCCACGAGCTTGAGTTGCAGAACGTTGAAGCTAGAGAGAATCCTGACGAGAAGGAAAAATCTCCAAAGCCACTAGCTCTGAAAGCTAGGGAAGATGACGATGATTGGGAGATGACGCTGATGGTCAGAACTTTCAGGAAATTCATCAGAACTCCTTACGGAAGAGCAGAAATGCAAAACATGTTTAATCATTCCAATAATTTTAATTCTGCTAAAAATCTTTTGAGCAGACTGCTACTGACCATATCATATGTTTCAAATGCAACAGGATGGGACATTATATGAAGCATTGCAAACAAGTGACCCCTCAAGTTGCAAAAGAAAAAGGAAAAGCCAAAATGCTAACATGGGACATGGACAGCGAAGCTGAGGATGAGGAGGTTGTAGCTTTCACCTCCCTCTGCTTGATGGGAGAATTGGATGAGGTAACATCTTGCACCAATAGAGTTGATATTAGAAATTTGTGTAAAGAAATGCAAATTGAACTAGATATGCAATGATGTATTACTGAAGATATGTAAGATGTTATTGAAAACCTCGAATCTACATTAGAAGCTTGTAAAAAGTCTAACGGTGAACTACAAAAAGAAAATTGCGACATGTTTCATGAAACAAATGCATTGAAAGAAAAACTTCTTTCTTGTAACTCTACCATTGCTTTATTGGAAAAAGAGAACTCTAGGTTGCATGAAAAAGCTACTTGTCTTTTGTGTCCCTCCTTATTGAGTAATATTAGCATGCTTAAGCAAGATTTAATTAAGCTCGAAACTGAAAAAGACTATGTGATTAGAGAGCTTAATGATAAATTCTGCATGGTGAATAATGATCTTAATAGAAAAATGATTGAGTTTGAAAAGAAGGAAAATGAAAACAAGAAAGCCTTTATTAGTAAGTGTACTTTGCTTGTGGATGAGAATGCACTATTAAAATCCAAAGTCTCTAGTCTTGAATTGTCCATTAAGAAATTCTCTATAGGAAAGCAACCGTTGGATACTATTTTAGAGAATCGATTATAAGGCAATATTAGACGAGGACTTGGATTTGGTCTGAAAAATGTTGAAAAGCCAAAATTTAAGAAAATTCACAATGTGCCTACTATTGTCAAAAATATGTGTGCAAAGTGCTTTACTTGTGATAGTGTTGGCCATACATTTTATAATTGCAAGTTCAGGAACATGAAAATAAAGTTTAAACAAGTGTGGATTCCTAAAACTTATTGGCTAACATGAGTGGACCTTGTTGGATTCCAAGGTCGTACATAGCATCTACCGTGTAGGTGCGATGGAGATTTGGTGAGTTTTGAATTGGACGTTTTCATTATATAGTTCCTTAGCCAAATGGCAACGCGAAGGTATATCTCTTTCTTTGAAATTCATTGCATACGTTCATAGATTTTTGTGTGTGCTTGATTTATTTCTTGTTTGTGTGCTTGTTTGTTTGCATCTAGTTTGTTTTAGTTTGTTATAAAAGAAAAATAAATAAAAATGTGAAAAACCAAAAACAAAAAAATTGGTGCTTAATGAATAACCTCTTATGAATCGTTATAAGTGGTATTATTGAAAGATCATTCATATCATTGTAGAAATCATTGTATTATTGTTATAGTTACATGCGCATGTTAGACTTTATTTAGTAGCCATGACATGTTTCTTGAAATGAATAATTTGATTTCTACACCTACACGCTCACTTCCACGAATATTAAACTTGTTGTACATTTGAAGATTCTTTTTATGAATATTGGAAAGTGAATGTAGGATGAATAAAAACTAAAAAATCTAAGGGATATGATGTGTATTGCAATGAATAAAAATTGAGCACGAAAAGAAAAGAATACGAAAAAAATACATGAAAATTGCTCCGTATGTAAAATGGATACAGTTCATGGCAAATACAGTATCCACGAGCATCCAACATATGCTTTACGGGTAATCTTAAGCATTGGTGTATTTTACTCGTCAAACAATGCCACCCCACATCTAAGAGTCCTTATAGGCTATGTTTTGGGGTTTGGTACCTTGAACTCATTTTTAATGAAGTGGGAAAAATCAATCCTAGGTGATATTCATGTTAATTGGAAAATGTGGATTGGTTTTTGGATGATGTTCAAAATTGAATCTCCCTTTGTACTTCAATGTTTATATTATCACACATATACAATGGTGGTGAATTCTACATTATGATTTTCTTTGAACTCAAATTGCCTACTTTATGGAAAATGACATGCAATTGATAGATAAAATCTATAATACCTTATTTTTGCATGTGATATTTTGATTGACTTCATTAATACGCTTTTGATGATAACAAAGGGGGAGAAAAAGGAGATTTGAGATTTGGAATTACTACTGCATCATATATGGTATTATTAATTGAAGGGGGGCATTAAAATACATGAAAAGGGGCAGCTTGGAAAAAGGGGGAGCATGCTTACTTCATTGCTATATTGTGCATACTAGTAATGCTTGAATCTATTTGCTCATTGTATACATCATACGCATTACATAATTCATCACACTTTACACACTCGCATTTATTTGTTCAAATCATTTATGGGTTTGTCATCATCAAAACAGTGAGATTGTTGGAAGCAACGATCTAGGATCTTTTAGTTTGATGATGACAAACGTGTGTTGCTATTTAACATGTGTCCTAAGTGTGTTTCAGTGATGGCAAGGATGTAATTCCTCAAAGTGACGACTAAGTCAATTGTTGGAGGAATTTCTATTCATATAGCAAATGGACTTGGTCAAAGTGCTATACACCTAGCAAAGAGGACTTGGTCAATATGGAGAGAGATGGTGACCAATTAGAGTTCAAGAGGGATTGGATCAAATAAATTAGAAGATCATATCAAGGATTTGCTTCTACCCATATCTCTATTCCTAGTTGGTTGCAAATATCTATTTCCTTGATTCTATGGATCCATCCTTATCATGCCAAAGACTCCTAGCTGCATCCTACCGTAAGCATGAAACCCTAGGCTATCCTATAAAAGCAAACATCCAAACCCTAGTCTAGGGGCCGACCATATTCCTATTGCAAAACACATTGCAGCAAAAAGAAACCAATTCATCATCTTCTCCAATGAAAAAAAACCTCACGCAGCAAGTCCTATTGGTTCATCTTCCAAGTGCCTAGCCCTAGCTCCATTTGCCTAGCCCTGCCTCCATGTGTTGTAGCTTCCATGCACAATTCGAAGAGCCCATGAGTAAACTATCAAATTAATTTAATTGTGCTCTTTATCCCCAAGGACAGTTAGAAGGCCATGTGAAGCTGTTGCCGCAAGTTGACTTCTCCAAGGCATTCACGTTGAGGGTGGAACCAAAAATTATCAGCTGCAATTCTTCAAGTGAAGAGGATCAAGCAGAAAGCAAGGGCAGCCGTTTGATAATCCATCCATCATTGCTGCAGGCTACAACAAATTCAACAAATTCTCAAAGCAATTCTTCAAGTGCTAAATGCCGCAATGTTCAACCCTGAGAAAGGCATCCATCAGTAGTTTGAGTTGAGGAGCAAACACATGCACAAACTTCATTACCAAACTCTGATAGCTGTCACACCCATTGACTTTACTGACCCTTGTGATTGCTGCACCATCAAGCCATTGTCGACCCATCTGTTTGCTAAGCCAAGGAGATGCCAACCCATGTGGTTTTCCTGATTTCGACTCATGTGCAAGCCTAATTGCTGACCCTTACTCTTGATGACTGTCGAACCATAAGACTACTTGCCGACCTAGTCAATCAAGGGACCCAAGCAACTAAGGGGAGGGGGCCGAGATAAAGAAGCATCAACCAAGGGGATAGCCAAGTGCCACAAGTTCCCCTAGCCGAGAGCTTCTAGTGTGCCATCATCAAGCTAGTAGGCCGAGAGCCTCAAGGGGGGAATTCGAAGAGCAGCAAGCTTCTACCATTGAGCGAGGAGACATCTACATCTACGTCATACGAGATCTGACACGTGCTGAACGACAGAGACGACACACCATTACTGAGCATTTCTAAAACTCTATTTATTTATCTTTGTGTTGGTGTAGCGATCTTTGTAGGGAAAACTTTACCATTATTTGAGACTTTTGGGGCCTTATCTAGTGGTGCTAGATAAGAGGGACTTGGCTAGGTGGGACTATCCAAGAGAGAGAATTTGCTATGATTAGATTTGTTGAGCACTCTGGTGAGTGCAGGTACTGTGAGCCAGGTAAGTGTAGAGTGTGTGCTCTAGCTACAGGCTGTACTAGGTAACATATCTAATATAGTATCTGCTTTCGGGGCTGGACGTAGGTCGTGGGTGCGACCGAACCAGGGTAAATCTATCGTGCATCTGTGATTGCTTATTGTTTACCCTGCATGTGATTATAACTGCATGTGATTTCTCGTGGGTTGCGCAAATTTTTATAAGCCTATTCACACACATCCCCCCTCTAGGCTTAGATCTAGATCCTACACCAACATCCTCTAGTCTTTCATGTTGTTCCTCATGGTTTCTTTGATTTATTTCTTGTTTTATGATTTTCACCTCCTTCATTTGCCCTGTAATCCAAAGAATGTTTTTCAGTTTCATCAAATTTAACATGGATAGACTCAAAAATAGTTAAGGTGCATTTATTATAAATCATGTATGATTTGCTCCTTGATGAATAGCCCATGAACACTCCTTCATCTGATTTGAATTCAAATGTACCTAGTTAATCTCCCGTGTTTAAAATGTAGCACATGCATTCAAATACTCTAAAATATGAAATGTTAGGATTGTTTCCATACCAAAGTACATAAGAAGTTTTACTCATCATAGGTATAATCATAACCCTATTGCACACATAACATGCAGTATTGATTGCCTTGGCTCAGAAAGACATGCAATTCATATTCACTTAGCATACATCTAGCCGTCTCTTTTAATGTTTGATTCTTTCTCTTGACCACCACATTTTTTTGAGGTGTTCTAGGAAAAGATAATTCATGCAAAATTCCTTTTTCTCAGCAATAATTTTCAAAAATAGCATTTTCAAACTGACCTCCATGATCACTTCTAATTTTTGCAATGGAAGTATTTTTCTCATTTGAAACTTGATTACAAAATTTTTGGATGTTTTTAAATGAATCTGATTTTTGGCTAGAAAGTAACTTGTGTACCTGGAGTAGTCATCAACCAAGACTAAGCAAAATTTCTTACCACCTAGGCTAGCAATCTCAGTGGGTCAGAACAAGTCCATGTGAACTAACTCTAATATGTGTGAAGTGGAAATTTCTCTAATGCTAGTAAAAATGGATCTTGTTTGCTTACCTTTTGTGCATGCGATGCATAATCTCATAGTTTTAATGCGGTAGTCCTCTTACCAAGTTTTTATTCTCAAGTTTCTTCACTAATCTCATTCTTGCATGTGCTAATCTCTTATGACATAGAGTAGCCTCTTCTTCCCTGACAAGCAAGCATTTAGAAACAGTTAGCTATTCAATCATAATCGTATATACATTATTCTGTCTAATAGCTGTAATAAGAACATCACATGTGGTAATATTAATAATTTTACAAAATTTTGTATCAAATTCCACATTCATTGCTTTGTCGCATAGTTGGCTAATAGAAATGACGTTGTGCTTTAGACTTTCCACCCATAGGACTTCTATGAGTTGGAAAGTGTCGTTACCTACAACATCTTTCCCAATTACCTTGCATTTTTATTGTCCCCCAAAGTAACACTAGCTCCTTCTTACTTTACAAGGATAAGGAACTTTTCGCTATTTCCAATCATGTGTCTTGAGCAGCCAGAGTCTAAGTATCACTCACGCCATTGTTCCTTAGCCATGACATGTACCTACACATAGGATGAACAAGATATGTGCGACCTATGAATCTAAATAGGTCCACCCGTGTTAGTTACCATGCCTTTTGGAACTCATATTTGTTAAAACGTTATATTTAGTTCATATGCAAGCAATTGTCATACGTATGACCAACACACCCACAAGTATAGCACTTAGTAAACATGCTTCTTCCTTTAGGAGTTTAATTCTGAGTCTTTTTGTTTGTTTTAGACTTTTCAATATTTTTTGATCCATAGCCTAATCCATGCATGTTGTTGCCCTGCATTTGTTATCCAAGAATAATGCCCAATGATTGTTTTCCAACTCCAATTTTTTTAATGGTTAACTCTAGATTTGAGATTTTGGATTTCAGATACATGTTTTCATGTACAAGTAAAGTGCACCTACTAAATAAAGCCTTTTTATTTTCTTATTCAATATTTTTTGTAATTTAACATTTTCTTCTCTAGAACGATAATTTTTTCTTTACATGCTTTATTTTTAGTCTCTAGCCTAGGACATGCTTTACACTTTAATGTCACATGCATACTAGATGTTTTTTTTAAATCTTTGCAAGAGTAGCTTTAAAAGTATCACTTTTAGCTTTTAGAATTTCATAATTTAGAGAAAAATGTTAATTTTCCTGTTGCAATGTATAATTTAGTTCTCCTAGCGATTCAATAGTGGATTCCAAGCTATCTATTTCATCATGCATATTTTTTCATAAATATTTACTAGCTCAGCCAGAGAGTATTCTTGTACCTCATATTTCTTCTCCTCAAGATCTTCCATTAAGCACAAACAAGAGTGGACAGTCTCTTCTTGAATCTCATCCTCGTCATCGTCGTCCCATGTGACTACCAATGATTTTCCCTTCTTCTATGCAGAGTTGTTCTTCATCAGCCAGCAGTTTTTCATGAAATGTCCCTATTTCCTGCAATTAAAACAATGTACAGACTTTGTAGTATTCTGTTCAGTTGCAGGATTAAATTTATTAAAGCATTGAACCTTTTTGACATTCAGCTTTCCTTGGGGAGTCTTGATGTAACTTCTGAATCCTCTCATCATCAACGCTTGCTCCTCATCAAGCTCAACATTGCATTCTTCCTCAGCTTTAAGAGATATGCTCTTAGGGGACTTAGCCTCAGATTTCTCCCTTAATTCAATGGTCTTCAATTCAAGCTTATAGGACATTAAGTTTCCTATTAATTCCTCCGTGCTTAGCTTTGTAATATCTCTAGCCTCTTGGAAAGCTGTGACTTTAGGGCGGAAGGAGCTAGGTAGTGCTATCAAGATTTTCCTTAATTGCTCCAATCTCGGTATGGTTTTCCAAGGGCCTTAGAATTGTACACGATGTTTGTAGACCTTGCATACATCTCCATGATGGACTTAGTGGGTAGAATGAGAAAGTTTTCATAATCTATTGCTTAGAAGGGTCAATCTAGACTCCTTTATCAATGATTTTCCCTTATGTGTCACCTCCAGTGTGTGCCAAATTTTTGTGTAGTCAAACATTGGAAAATACGATTAAATTCTGTTTTATCAAGAGCACAATTATAGCATTCATAGCTTTACCATTCAAATAACATAGTTTCTTATTCGCGTCATCCCATTTATCTTCAGGTTTTGGAATTTCATAATTTTCAATTTTAATCATAGGAGTTTTATTACCTTTCTTAACAATATATATTCTACAGACACAAGATATATTTTCATTCTAACTTTCCAATATGCAAAATCTGTGTCATTGAATATTAGGGGTCTAATAGTGGACATGCCTTCAATAAAAGCTGAATCAGTGATATTCATGTTTTCTAGACTATATGCTCTAATATGCTTTGATACTTGATCGTGATCTAAGCCTGAGGGGGGTGAATAGGCTTATAGAAACTTTTTATGAAATAAAACTTTTGGCCTCCTCAATCAGACAATCACAGAGCAAATACGTGCAGATAAAATAATGCGGAAATAAACACAGAGTCCACATGATATTTACACTGGTTTGGTCAACCCAACGACCTACGTCTAACCCCAAAGTAATCAATAGAATAATAATGTCAAGGTACAAACACACAGAACTTCGTATCCAAACACTCAGCTTATCAAGTCTATACCTCACTCCCCAAAGTGTCGAACACTAATATTCTAGCAAAAACTTTCCTTTGACTCCCAACAAGTCTAGAGCCCAAAAAGAACCCCAAAAAGAAAAGTATAAAATACAAAAGATCAAAAACAATTCAATCATAAATAATAATAAAATAATAAGTTTAGAATGCTCTGTTTGTGATGATTAAATAGTCCATGTCGATGTGCTCATCATCAGCTTCATGCTGGTACAAACAATGTCTCAATCCGTTCTATGGATAAAAAGATATGACCCTCCAAACTTTACTACTTAAAATTATTTCAAAGTGGTTTGTATGCAAAGCAGCTTAATTAGGCTCGTTGGAATTATGGGTCTGGCTCGTGAATTTGGCTAATTCTGCTCGGTTAAAAGCATTGCTGATGGATTCTACGTGACGTAGGTCATAGGTCTGGCTCGGGGATTTGGCTTATTTCGCTCGGTCAGGCTTGTGGATCCGCCCGAGCCGTGACTTGTGGCAGCCCCCAAGCAATGCAGAAGCACTGCAAAGTGTTGTGTTGTGGTGGCTGCACGGGTCTGGCTCGATGAAAACTCCAATTCCGCCCGAGCCAGTAACCTAGTTCGGCAGCCTAAGCCGAAATCAAACCCAAGCATGCTGAGTTCAACTTTGTGAGTGACTTAGGGTTGCCTCGACTTTCTTGATGTGTGAGATGCTTGGAGATGAAGATATGGCTGATGTGTGCCATTATTACGCATATTTTACGCTCTTTCATTTCCATTTCATAACATTTCATCCACAGTTTCACTCTACTTTCCCCGTTTTTGTTTTCTTTTATGCTTTTTGGTATTTCACATATGTTGCAGGAGAAATCAGGGATTTTTGGGCTCAAAACATGGAGAAAAGGGGATGAAATGGAGCAAGAAGCAATTGGGGAGCAAAACAAGGAGAAAAGAGCTGAATTGTGTCCCTTGCGGCTGCATGGATCAACCCATGCGACTGCATGGATCAACCCATGCGACCGCGTCCACCAGGACACAACAAGGAAGCCATATGTGAGGCCATGCGGTCGCGTGATCAGAGTCAAACGACCGCATTGCTATGAGCTGAATATAGAAGATTCTGAAGCCACACAGTTGCGTCCTCAAAAGCCAAAGGGCCGCGTCGTGACGAGTTGAAGGAAGATGATTGTGCATCGATGAGGCCACGTCACTAAAGACCCGATCGACCGCATCCTCCTAAGCTGCGTTGAATTCAAACGGCCGCTCTCCATATCTGTTTTAAATGAAATCTGTAGCAGAAATCCCTCAGATGATCAGTCGTGTGGGCCAACCACGTGGTCGCTCGCCTGTAGGATTTTGGGTTTGTTTTATGCATTATAGGCCAAACGGCCGCGTCATCCTTGACACGGCCGCATCCTTTGAGGGTTTTGGGCCTGAGTGGGCACCATTAAGGGGTAATTTTGGGTATTTTGAGTAGTATAAATACTTTTTATGACCTATCTGCGTGGAGGATCCTTTCTGAATGCCTTTTTGTAAACTTTTCAGAGTTTTTCAGGTGTTAATTTCCTTATTGTCTGTAACCTTTAATTGTTCTTTTTGTTTTATTTTGTCTTTTAGTTTAATCTTTGAATAGTAAATTTCTCAATTGATTACTCTTGTGATTGTGGGTTGTTTGCTATTGAATCTCTATCATTATCTATTGCAATGAATGCTCTTTTAATGAATTCTATCATCTTTAATGCATGGATCATAAGTAGTGATTCATCTAGGGCCGATGGGTTGAACCCCATTGGATGAAACTATGGATTGATGAATTGTTAATAAATTGTTAAGTAATTGAGGATGCGGGGTATGTTAGGATGATTATTTTCAATGTAGATCAGATTCCCACTTCACAGGTAATTAGATTAATTCACGATTAGCGTCGGGGTTAATCTAGGATTTTCGAATACATTGATCGATACTATCGAATGCATGATCAATGTATGTATTCGATTAGAGCCCTCCTAACATAGATCCAAATTCTAATCCACGAGAGTGGCATTGATGAAGATTGAGGATATTTGTCGGACGTAATGCATCTAACTCGTATCGATGAACAAATTAGTGTTGGTATCGATACGAGTTAGGTATTCCCATCATGCACCGCGAGAATGGGGGGATAGGGTTAATATGAGTGGGTATCTCATCGAGTGCCGCAAGAGTTGGGGGTGAGGGAATACCCTTAGATTAGACGACATCTCCCAAACCTCATGAACTCAACAATCGGTTAACACTAATCAATCCTAGGTTAGTCCAATGATGGGGATATCCAGGCCCTAGAGCTTTTTATTATTGACATTTTCCAATAGTTTTTATAATCATTCCTCTCATATTTGATCACATAGATATTGATTTTGTAATAAATTGGTAACAACTCACATAGGACGACCCGTATAGCGCTACAACTACACCGTGCTGGTGGCCTACAAATTTAAAGCTCCTAACAAGCTTTTGGTTACGTTGCCGTGGAAGCACGGCTTGTTATTAGTTTCACTCTTTGTTGATAGTTTACGTATTTTTTTCTTTTTGTTCTTTTTGTATTTTCTGCTATTGATTTTTGGAGCTTTTGACGTTTCCCTTTTGGTGTAGCTCCTTTGTGTATGCGCATGAGATCACAGGGTGTAGTGAATTTGCATCCATTAGATCCTGAAATCGAGGCTTCTGTACGTAGGAGGAACACCAAGGGGAAAATGAAAATAGCACTAGAGACCATGGCAGAGATAGAAAATCCTGATCCACAGCCTGCTATGTCCCTTATGGACTTTTATATGCCCTTCAACGGGTCGACATTGAGCATGCAAGACCAGCTGTGGAGGCCACAAATTTTGAACAGAAGCCGACATTGATAAGTTTTATAAAGCAGGACCAATTTGGAGGAAATCCCATAGAAAATCCCAATGAACACTGGAATACCTTCCTCGAGAAGATGGATATGCTGAAAATGAATGGCGTTATCTCTGACACCATAATGCTAAGACTCTTTCCATTTTCTCTTTGGGATAAAGTTAAGGACTGGCTTATAAGCCATGATCCTAATACTTTTACTTCATGGGATGCTCTTTCACACACATTTCTAACTAAATTCTTTCCTCTATGGAAAACAGTAAAAATTGGGAATGAGATCATGCCGTTCACCTAGATTGAGCAGGAGTAATTGTATGAAGCTTAGGAAATGTTCAATGATTTACAATGCAACTGCCCACACCATGGTGTTCCCGATTGGCTATTGATCCAAGATTTCTACAATGGACTCTCCTGTGAGGTGAAGATGTCGATCGATGCCACTGCTAATGGCACAATATGAGCAAGACTCCCGAAGAGTCCAAGAAATTATTGGAGAACATGCCCGCCAACAATGACTTTTGGAACTATGAGAGATCTACCTCAAAGAAAGGAGGTAAGTATGAACTTGATGACGTTTCCATGTTATTCGCAAAATTTGATTCTTTAACAAAGCAATTATCTACGCTAAGGCTTGGTACTCCTAATCTGCCTACGGAGGCATTTTGTGAAGTATGTGGTGTGCATGAACACCCTAAAGAAGAATGTCCATCTACCCACACCACACCGCCGAGAATGACGATAAAGCAAGCTCATGCTCTATATGCTAATGCTCCATACTCGAATACCTTCAACCAGGGGTGGAAGAACCACCCAAATTTCTCGTATCGGAGTGGAGGATTGCTGCCACAAATGCCATTCCCACAGCAGCAGCAGCCCTATGGGCCTCCTCCATAGAATTTTCAGTCCTCTAATCAACAACCACCCCCACCCACTGTTAAATCTAATCTTGAGAAGCTGATGTAAAGTGTTATTATGATGCAGGGGCAGAAGAACGACTGCTTTCAGAATTCCATCCAGCAACTCGTCACAGGTCAAAAGTCCGTGGAGACTCCTGTTGCACAGCTAGCCGATCAAGTGGCGCAACTGAATAGGCCACAAAAGCAGATGCCTGGGCAGACAGAGACAAACCCACGAGGGCACATCAACGCCATTACCATGAGGAGTAGTAAACAAACTAATGACCATGTGATGCCAGCTGCTGAGGAAATGGAGCCTATAGTGGAAGTTGACCCTCGTATTGAGATTGAGCTCGAGGAAAATGATGTGATAGAAACACCGATGGTGGAGCCACCTAAGGAGAAGGAGTCCGAAAAAGTTGGCGGAGACACCCCAGCAGAGCCTCCAAGAGTTTATGTTCTTAAGGTTCCAATCCCTTCGAGATTGGAAAAGGCAAAACTAGAAGAGAAATAGGGAAATTTCTTTGATATGTTGAAGCAGCTGCACAACACGATCCCATTCTTGGACGTCATCTCTAAAATCCTGTCGTACGCTAAGTTTTTGAAGGAGCTGATCACGACCAGAGGGAGAAGGGAAAAGTTTGTGCTATCCATGGAGTGTAGTGAAATCCTCCAGAGAAAAAGCATCGTGAAGCTTGAAGATCCGGGAAGCTTCACCATCCCTTGAGTCGTAGGAGACGTCACAATCAAAAAAGCATTGTGCGACCTTGGTGCAAGTGTAAGCTTGATGCCAATCGGCATAAGCGAGAGGCTAGGGATGGGAGAGCCAAAGCCTATAAGAATGACGATGCAGCTTTCCGACAAATCAATTAAGTTGTAATACCCCCATGCCTGAAATATCGTAGTTGTCTTCTATACTTGTATACTTGGATGTATGTTAGGATATTTGTATGGTTGACTATTGTATGAATATTTATACTGAATACTTTGAATGTTATATGTGTATGATATGGAGTTATATGGTCATAAGTATATAAGATGTATATTATATATGTGAATATTTGGATTAAATAAATTGGATGTATGCCACTGTATTAACATATGAAAGTTGTGGGATGAACTATTGATTTTGTATTAGTAAGCAGCTTTTATTTTTATTAGTGATCATATTGTATTGTATTAAGGGATTTTGTGACATATTGGTATTTAGATTGATATGGATATGTAGTACGTATGTACATGTGTTAAAATGAATGTATTGAATTATAATTTGGATGTGTATAGAGTATTTTGTAGTGAATATATATATTCTTATGTTTTGGCATGGATAATGGTAGTGTATATAATTAGATGTGTATTAATTATTTGTTAATGCTTAATTTGTTGTGGATTATGCAATATGCCATTATATATATGTAATAGTATATTAGTATGTAGATTAATGTGTGTATTAGTAAGTGTCACCATATTGTAGTGTATATGCCTTCAGGAGTTTTGGTAATTATTTTGTAATATTGTATAATAGAGGATGTTTTATGTAAAATGGGTTTTAGGTCTTGGTGAGAATTATAGAATTGTAAGAGGGAGTATTTGCTTATTTGGTTGGAGTGATTAGGTGTCTTTATTAGGGGATTGATTAGTGTCATTTGTGGTAGGTAAGATGAAGAGAGATCCACCTTACTTGATGACTCACCCTTAATCACTCTCGCTTAATCACTCTCTTTCCTTCTTTCCTTTCTCTAGGCCGAGAGCCATGACTCTCTTTCCCCCTATGTTGCCGTGAGCATCCTATTACCCCTCTCATTTTCATCTTAATTTCTTTCCAAATTAGCATGACATTCAATGGAGATTATAAGGAAGGAGGAATTAAAGGAGAAGAATTAAAGGAAAGGAAAGGAGGCTTTATAGGGAGGCAAACAAGGAAAGAAAGTTGGCTCTTGAAAGGAAGATAACACCTTTGGTAGGAATCTAACCTTTGCATGGAATTTTATTTTCATCATGTAGTTTACATGTTCTTTTAATTGAGCTAAATATATGTTTATTACACAAATTGTTGGTTCACTCATTAATTGTACTAATAGATGATGTTGTAGTTCTTAAATACACTTACTTGTTGTTAGCCACCATGATAGTTCTTAATTTACATGTCCTCTTAATGAATGCTACATGTTTCATATGCTTTGTGGTTGTTAATAGTATTGTTATTGATATTCATTGTGGAAACTAGTTGAGGTTAATATTAACTTTCATGTCATCATTCTTGCAAGATAATGAGAATTACATTCCATTTCCATAACACTTCTTGTGGCATAAATAATTGCTTCTATCATGATGTAATATTTAGGCTATGATGGGTAAGAATAAATTGTGACAAGAAATGGATATCGAAGTGTGTCTATGGGTGTTCTGATGTGAAGTAATTTTGTGTATTCTATTGTGATATAATCTTTACCAAAGAAGGATGGTATGAAGTGTGATTTTATTGCCATGGCTAAGTTGGCTATGGTAGGAGGTTATCATGGATTTCTAGGTCTATGTGTGATGAAAAAGGGGTGCACAAGGAGATGCATGATCCTATGAGAATGAGTAATGAAATTTGAAAGAAAGAAAGAAAAGATTAGGAAGCCATGCCAAAGCACTCCTTAGCATTTTGTCCATGAAAATATGATTCCTTATTCATTTCCATCACTAATATAACCAAATCAATGAGTGGACGAAGTGTTGTTGTTATAAATCTCATTCATGAAATTGTTACCATTTATGCTCATTTATGGAATTATTATCATGTATGCTCACATGCTCATTGTAATATTCCCATGATTATTTATGTTTACTTAATATGCCCATTTACTGGTCTTTTATTCAAGTTAAAGCATGCTCTATTGTTTATATACCTTCATTTTACTCTTGCCACACGCATAATGCATGTATGGGAAAATAACATTCCATATAAAGGTGTAGTATTCCTACTTGGACACGCTGTGAGTGCTCCTCCCCGTGGGGTTTCAGGTATATCAGAAGAACTTTCCAAGAGAGTTTGCAGTTGGTATTGTGGGATGTTGTGGTATTGGGTTGAACCATATGAGTTGAGTTATATGTTTATGATGAGAGGTATGTGTTGAGGTGTCTAGTGGTATCCTGAGTTTTGAGGTTTAATTGTTATTAAGGTTGAATTTTGGGAAAGTTGCATGTAAAGTTGTTGTAAACATTGTTTCATTTATATAGACTGACTGATATTATTCCTTTGTATATTGTCTTATATTGTCTGAGTTGATTCTGAGTTTGGAGCATTGTTCGTACTTCCCAGCACATGCGTAGTGGCCTGCTAGTTTTATTTGTATCTCTGTTCTCTTCCTTCTTTGTAACACTCGCTAATCTGGGAATACCTGGGATGGATTCGTACTTCTTGAGTATCCTAGAGAACGGGGCGTAACAATGATTCTTGAGGATGTACTGGTAAAGGTGGGAGACATGATAATCCCGTGAAATTTTGTGATCATGTATATGTCGGAGGACGCTTGTATTCCCATAATCTTGGGAGTCCATTCTTAGCCACCGCGGGAGTGCTCATAGATGTGAAGGGATAGAAGTTGTCCCTCAATGTCGAAAAAGAGAAAGTTTAATTTGACCTTCGTAAGAGCATAAAGGAGTTTATGGCGGATGACTATGACCAAGTCGACCAATTGGAGGAGGTGATTGAAAAGACGGAGCTAGAAGACGTGCTCCTAAGCCCCCATATAGAAGCTTATATATGCAAATTCTAAATATGAGGGGGAATATAAAACGGTCGACTTAGGAAGGAAATTAGATGGAGCACCAAAGAGAGGGGTCAAGGAAGGAGACCCAAGATCACACCCAATCGACACCGGAGAGCTGAAGATGAAGAATGCAATGCATCGTCAAGCATACCAAGGAGACGCTTGGAGCGAGAGTGGACCTTACGATCTCCACCCCGGAACCACCATGAGAAATCTAAAGGGAGTCGAGCTAAAGACTTAAAAAGTGCTTCTTGGGAGGTAACCCAAGTTCTTAGATTTTCAAGTTCTTATTTTTCCTATTCCTTTAGTTAGAATAGTTTGATTTTGAATAAATAATTCAATCCCTCAAAACCCAACAAATTCCAAGTGATTTTCAAAGCAGTGAGAAGCAAGGGACCACGTGGAAATGCCCATGTGACCGTGTGGAGGAAGGCAACCAAAGAAAACTGTTGAAGCAGCTGTCCTGGTGACGCTGTCGTGTGACATATCACACTCGACCGCGTCTGCTGGGGCCAAAATTGAGAAGAATTTGAAGATGGGAGATGAAGTTTCACGCGGTCATTTCGATCCGGACACGCGATCGTGTCCCAAGGCCAAATCTCTGAAAAATTGGCTTCATTTCCTTCCGCCTAACACGGTCGCGCAGCTTGGACGATGCGACTACATCTATCCATTTTCCAAGCCAAAATCCCCACTTAAAATGTTCCCCACGCAGTCGTTTCGTCCATACGAAACGACTGTTTCGTCCATCCATCACTAAGGCCAAAATCTCACCCTTAAACTAATGGAAATTGAATTCCACCCCAAGTGATTTTGATGATGAGCACACCAAATGAAGCTTAGTGTACTAACTACACTACGACTATGTGTGCAGGTTGTGCGACAGATGAAAATCTTTATGGATACTCCAAGAAGCGCAATCTACGCTCAAAGACAAGGACGAACGTTACTAAAGATCAATGATGAAGATCAAAGCTCAAATAGAACAAGAAGCTCAAGTGAAGCTAACATCTATTCCATCAATTGGTCAAGCTTCCGAAGACGTGTCCTAGTCTATTGTGAGTGTGTTGTGTCTTTCTTAGGGTATTTTAAAGCCAATCTTATAGACAATCTCACACACACACAAATGATTTCAAAAACATTTTAAATATATTTTAAATCATTTTCAAAAGGATATTGAGAGCTTTTTCTAGTCGTTTTACATTTCCGTAGTGAAACTCCACTACACCCTGGAGTTAACTACTTGATTGACTAGCGTTGGCTCAGTAGAAACTCCACTGGGAGTCGACTACCAAAGGTAGGGAGTCGACTACCAGCTGAGAATCAACTTCTCCTGAAACACACTGGGAGTCGACTACCACTCCTAGGGAGTCGACTACCAGCTCTAGAAGTTTGACGTTTTGACTTGATTTTTGAAATATCTTTGATTGATTTTTTCCCATGATTTTCGGGGCAAAAGTGAAAAGAATTTGAAATTTGAATTCTCAGATTTCTCCTATAAATAGAGGACCATTTTCATTGAGAAATCACAACAACTATTGAATTCAAAATCTCTTGTGCAAAACGCTCTCAAAATTCTCAGCTCTTTTCTCTCTTAGCCAAATCTATTTTTACTCTTGATCTTGCAATTTCTTTTGTTATTATTTTCTGAAGATCATAATTTTATTTGGCTATCGGGTTTTCAAATCCTTATTATTATTCTCGAATTTTTATTTAAAAAATTTTTGAAAAACATTTTGATCTAGACCACAAAGACTTTATTCGTATCTTTATGTGATCTAGAATCTTATTCTATCAAGACACTACACGTAATTGTCTATTACTATTGGCTATAGAATTTGGGTGTAAATCCAATCTCCATCAATCTATTGTGGTGAATTGGATATTGTTTTATTTTGTGATTACCCTTTGGTGTAAGGGTGTTGTTGTTGGAAACCTTAGACATGTCTAGGTGTTGTGGTTGGAAATCCAGGTCAAGACTAGATTGTTGGAAATCCTAACAAGTGAAGTTAGGTGCTTGTATTTGCCAAGGCAGATAGTGGAAATCTCGTACCGGATTGGTCGGGGACTGGACGTACCCAAGTTGTGGGAAACTAGGATAAAAATCCTTGTGTCTGCGTTTGCTTATCTGTGATTGTTTATCTTTGCAATTCTTTCTTATTTAGCTTATAATTATTCTTTGCTTAACATTCTTGTAACTCTATGATAATATACTGCAAAGATCAATTTTGTATTTATACTTCTGTGCAAATCTTATATATCTTTATTAAGTGTTTAATTATCTGAGCTATGCTTAATTTCCCTCTGGGAGTCGACTACTGTTCATAGGGAGTCGACTACCAGAAGACTTTCATCTCTGATTTGATTTGAATATTTATTGAGTTGATTAAGAACCAAGCGTAGATCACTCTACTTGGTTTCTTAGGCAACAGTAGAAGGTTTTGTTTTGTGTTGATTGGTTAAGAACGAAAAAGTTTTATCTTTATACAACACTATTCAACCCCTCTTCTAGTGTTGTTTGCCATCCACAAGATCCAACACTTGGTATCAGAGCAAGGTCAAAGCGATGGCATCAATAAACGTCTGCAGCACTCATACTCCTCCGATCTTCAACGGTAACCTTTATTCTCAATGGAGAAGAAGAATGGAAATCTTCTTAGAGGCACAATATTTGAAATACATGAGATCTCTTAGAGAACCATACGAGATTCCAACCATACCGCAAACTCAATGGAATCCTGATCAAGAGGAAGCATACTTCAACAACCTTAAGGTAATGCATTTACTTTACACTGGATTAACTGATCAAATGTTAGATCTTGTAGAAAAGGCAGAAACTGCACATCAAATCTTAAACTTAGTGGATGAAAGATTCAGATCAAGATCTAATGAGATCCAAACACCCATAAAGATACCTCAAGCCAATGATGAAGACTAGGCATGATGGCTCGTCAGAACGACAAGAACGAGGTAAGTGACTCTAGCATCGATGAGGAAAATGAATTTGATATTGCCAGCGCATATGAAAATCTTTACAGAGAATATGAACGTTTGTCAATGAAACACAAGACTCTAGACAAAAGACACAAGATTCTGCATGAAGAACATGATAAATTAGTATGTGATCACGATGCACTGAAATCTGAACATGCTATTTATGTTTCTAGCTTAAATGATAAAATTGATATGCTTGAAAATGTTTTGAGCATGCCTAAGCTTAAACATGAAGAATTAGTTCATAAGATTGATAAGTTTAAGACAAATTTAAGTGTGAAGGCTACTCATCCACAAAAGCTTGTTTCCACAACACATAATAAAAATGATCATGCTTCTACCTCTAGTGATATTTGTAGAAATAAAAATGTTGTGCATACCAATGTTAAAAAGTATACTTTTAAGAATGGAAGAAATGTTAGACACAATACACCTTGTACTTCACCTGAACCACATGTTATACACAATGCACATCAAAGATCATATTTTGTACACAAACCTCACAATGTACACAATATTAGAACTAATATGATATGGGTGCCTAAACACTTATGCTCGCATGATAAAAATGTTTATGTTCATAATTTGATTAGAAGTATGTATGGATTTTATCATGATTCATTTGTGCATAGGAAATCAAATTCAAATCGAATTTGGGTTCCTAATAAATAACTCTCTCATTTGTACATACATTAGGGTACCAACATGCTTCATGTATATTCTTTTGATACCCAACATTTAAGGCTGTATATAATAGAATTTTTTTCTAACAAATCGGACCCAATCATAAGTGGGTACCAAACGTGTCAAAATCATCTTCTTTCAGGACATATGGATAATGGATAGTGGATTCTCCGTACACATGACATGGAACGCAAGACTACTTAGCGGTCTAAAAATGTATGACGGCGGAACCGTGACATTTGGCGACAACAAGAAAGGTAAAATTGTCGGGATAGGCAACATCGGCAGTCCCTCAAAATTACTCATCAAATATGTAAGCTTGGTAAATGGGCTGAAGCATAATTTATTAAGCATAAGCCAACCATGCGACAAAGGTATGAAGGTTCTCTCTACACTTGACTCTTGTTTAGTTTACGACAAGGATATGAAAAACACTCTTGTTAGAGGTAAGAGAGTAGAGAATATCTATGTACTTAGATTAAATGAATGTGAATCAAATGTATGTTTAATTGTTTCAACAAATAACTCGTTGCTCTGGCATAGACGCTTTGGTCATGTGAACATCAAAAACATGGATAAGATTTCTAGGAAAGAGTTGGTGCAAGGACTTCCCAAAATAAATTTTAAATTGGATAAGATATGTGATTCATGTCAATTTGGCAAAATGCATAAGAGTTCATTTAAGAATATTGGAGCTCTCAGTTCTAATAGGCCACTTGAACTACTTCATATGGACTTGTTTGGCCCAACTAGAACTCCATCTTTATGTAACTCTAAATACGTATTTGTCATAGTTGATAATTTTACTCGATATATGTGGGTATTATTCTTAACTCATAAGAATGATACCTTCCATGAATTTGAAATATTTTTCAAAAGAATTGAACGTTTATACTCTTTGAAAATTATTTTTTTAAGAAGTGATCAGGGTGGTGAATTTGAAAATGAACATTTTAAACTGTTTTGTGAAGAACGAGGCATTTCTCAGACTTTTTCTTTTCCTAGAGCTACTCCTCAAAATGGGGTAGTTGAAAGGAAAAATAGAACACTCCAAGAGTGTGCACGAACAATATTGTGTGAAAGCAACCTTCCAAAAAGTTTTTGGGCGGAAGCTGTAGCAACCGCGTGCTATATTCAAAACAAAGTTTTAATAAGAAAACCTTATGAAAAGACCCCTTATGAATTACTGCTCCAACGAATTCCGAAAGTATCTTACTTCAGAGTTTTTGGTTGTAAGTGTTATATTCTGGATACTAAAGATAACTTAGATAAATTTGACTCCAAAGCGGATGAAGGCATATTTATAGGTTATTCTTTACGTAGTAAAGCATATAGAGTTTACAATAAAAGTTTCGAAACTATTGTTGAAACTTTACATGTAACATTTGATGAATCCATATCTCATAACACTGCTCATAATGATGATGATAACATAATCATTGCACCTACTCCTAATAATGAATCCACCACTGTTAATGACATTTCTAGTTCTTTGCCAAAATCATTCCCTGAAGTTACATATCACACACACACACACACACACACACACACACACACACACACACACACACACACACACACACACACACAAGTCATAGGTGATATTGATGTAGGAATTAGAACTAGATCTCAAATAGAACACTTGACACATGTTGCATTTGTTTCTAATGTTGAGCTGAAAAAGGTAGAAGAAGCTTTTGCAGATGAAGCATGGATTGAAGCTATATAAGAAGAACTTCTGCAATTTGAGCGTAATCAAGTATGGGAGTTAGTACCTAGACCGAAAGACCGTCCAGTTATCAGCACTAAATGGGCATATCGGAATAAACTAGACGAAGATGGAAATGTGGTAAGAAATAAAGCAAGGTTAGTAGCACAGGAATACTCATAAGAGGAAGGTATAGACTTCGATGAAACTTTAGCTCCTGTTGCTAGATTAGAATCTATTAGGGTGCTACTTGCATTTGCATCATATAAAAACTTTAAACCATATCAAATGGATGTGAAAAGCACATTCCTAAATGGATTCATAAAAGAGGAAGTCTACGTTGAACAACCTCCCGGATTTGAACATGATAAGAAAACAAGATATGTTTACAAGTTAAATAAAGCCTTGTATGGCCTAAAACAAGCTCCAAGAGCTTGGTATGAAAGATTAAGAAAATTTTTAATTGACTCAAGTTACATTGTTGGAAAAATAGATACCACTTTATTTATTAAGAAAATTCTTGATGACATTATTCTCATTCAAATTTATGTAGACAACATCATTTTCAGATCTACTACTGAAGATCTTTGTCAAGAGTTTGCTAAGTTAATGCAGGAAGAATTTGAAATGAGCCACATGGGGGAGCTCACATATTTTCTCGGATTACAAATCAAACAAGGAAAAGAAGGAACCTTTATTCATCAAACAAAGTATGCCAAAGACTTGATCAAAAGGTTCGGGATGGAAACCGCATCAGCAAAGAATATACCAATGGCAACATCCACCTCTTTAGACAAAGAAGAAGTAGGTAAAAAGGTCGATCAGAAAACATATCGAGGTATGGTCGGATCTTTACTCTATTCAACTGCTAGCCGACCTGACATTATGTTTAGTGTTTGTGCATGTGCTAGATTTCAATCTGATCCTAGAGAATCACATTTTAAAACGGTAAAATACATATTTAGATATCTTAAAACCACTTCTGACTTTGGAATATTTTATCCCAAAGGTGGCACATTTAATTTAACTTCATTTAGTGACGCAGACTATGCTGGTTGTAAAGCCACAAGAAAAAGCACAAGTGGAACATGTCATTTTCTTGGACATTCCCTTGTTTCGTGGTTTCGCAAAACGAAAAGTTCGGTTTCACTATCTACCACTGAGGCAGAGTATATAGCTGGTGGACTTGCCTATGCCTAAATACTTTGGGTGAAACAAGTCCTCGTAGATTATGGTGTTAATACATCTACATGTGTAATTTACTGTGATAATAAAAGCACTATTAATCTCACTAAAAACTCTGTTCTTCATCCTAGAACAAAGCATATTGATATTAGACACAGATTTATAGATGATCACTGTACCAAAAAGGATGTTGAACTTAAATTTGTCTCCTCTGAATTTGAAGTTGCAGATATTCTTAAAAAACCCCTACAAAAAGATACATTCTCTAGACTTCGTAGAGAATTAGGTATTGCTGGAGAAAAAGAATTGAACAATGATTAATTATATTATGTCATTAATTTTTTTTGATGACAAGGGGGAGAAAAATATGAAATGCAAAAATGAATGTATGAATGTATTGTTTGCTAACGACTTCGATGCAGGGGAAGAACCGCATCAAAGCAGGGGGAGTAAGTGTATTTTCATATTTCAGCTTACTTCATTTTTCATTTAGGTGTCATCATCAAAAAGGGGGAGAGTGATGGAAATTGAATTCCACCCCAAGTGATTTTGATGATGAGCACACCAAATAAAGCTTAGTGTACTAACTACACTACGACTAAGTGTGCAGGTTGTGCGACAGATGAAAAGCTTTATACATACTCCAAGAAGCACAATCTACGCTCAAAGACAAGGATGAACGTTACTAAAGATCAATGATGAAGCTCAAAGCTCAAATAGAACAAGAAACTCAAGTGAAGCTCACATCTACTCCATCAATTGGTCAAGCTTCCGAAGACGTGTCATTGTCTATAGTGAGTGTGTTGTGTCTTTCTTAGGGTATTGTTAAAGCCAATCGTATAGACAATCACACACACAAATGATTTCAAAAACATTTTAAATATCTTTTAAATCTTTTTCAAAAGGATATTGAGAGCTTTTTCTAGTCGTTTTATATTTCCATAGTGAAACTCCACTACACACTGGAGTTAACTACTTGATTGACTAGCTATGGTTCAGTAGAAACTCCACTGGGAGTCGACTACCAAAGGTATGGTGTCGACTACCAGCTGAGAATCAACTTCTCCTGAAACACACTGGGAGTCGACTACCACTCCTAGGGAGTCGACTACCAGCTGTCAAAGTTTCACGCTTTGACTTGATTTTTGAAATATCTTTGATTGATTTTTTCCCATGATTTTCGGGACAAAAGTCAAAAGAATTTGAACTTTGAATTCTTAGATTTCTCCTATAAATAGAGGACCATTTTCATTGAGAAATCATAACAACTATTGAATTCAAAATATCTTGTGCAAAACGCTCTCAAAATTCTTAGCTCTTATTCTCTCCTAGCCAAATCTGTTTTTACTCTTGATCTTGCAATTTCTTTTGTTATTATTTTCTGAAGATCATAATTTTATTTGGCTATCGGTTTTCAAATCCATATTATTATTCTCGAATTTTTATTTAAAGGATTTTTGAAAAACATTTTGATCTAGATCACAAAGACTTTATTCGTATCTTTGTGTGATCTAGAATCTTATTCTATCAAGCCACTACATAATTGTCTATTACTATTGGCTATAGAATTTGGGTGTAAATCCAATCTCCATCAATCTATTGTGGTGAATTGGATATTGTTTTATTTTGTGATTACCCTTTGGTGTAAGGGTGTTGTTGTTGGAAACCATAGACAAGTCTAGGTGTTGCAGTTGGAAATCCTGGTCAAGAATAGGTTGTTGGAAATCCTAACAAGTGAAGTTAGGTGCTTGTATTTGCCAAGGTAGATAGTGGAAATCTCGTACCGGATTGGTCGGGGACTGGATGTACCCAAGTTGTGGGGAACCAGGATAAAAATCCTTATGTCTGCGTTTGCTTATCTGTGATTGTTTATCTTTGCAAGTCTTTCTTATTTAGCTTATATTTATTCTTTGCTTAACATTCTTGTAACTCTCTGATAATATACTGCAAAGATCAATTTTGTATTTATACTTCTCTGCAAATCATATATATCTTCATTAAGTGTTTAATTATCTGAGATGTGCCTAATTTCCCTCTGGGAGTCGACTACTGTTCATAGGGAGTCGACTACCAGAAGACTTTCATCTCTGATTTGATTTGAAGATTTATTGAGTTGATTAAGAACCAAGCGTAGATCACTCTACTTGATTTCTTAGGCAACATTAGAAGGTTTTGTTTTGTGTTGATTGGTTAAGAACGAAAAAGTTTTATCTTTATACAACACTATTCAACCCACCCTTCTAGTGTTGTTTGCCATCCACAGGATCCAACATAAAAGACGCAGTCGTTTCGTCCAAGTGATGCGACTGCATAAAATGTCCAAATCTTTTGATTTTTGGCTCTTAATTCCTTTTGAATGAAACGGTCATGTCACTCTCACAACGTGACCACATGGATCCAACTTTTGGCCTCACATTTCCTTCGACAACGCGGTCGATATGCCATCGACACGACCGCATCGTATCATCCACGTCGACCATAAACCCCTTGTATCTAAGTCATTCAAGATGATGCGATCATTCACGAAGCGATGCGACTGTGTCGCTTGTCCGCGTCGCCTGTCCGCGTCGCCTACCTATATAAACCAAAGCCCCTCTAAACAACCGAGTTCACTAGTTTTTTTCCTTATGTTTCGACGTCTCCTCCGTTCCCTCTTCTTCTCCGACCAACCAAACCCCTTCAAACCTTTGTACCCTTCCAAAATCGATCCCATATATCCCTCCTATCCTCCAAACCCAACCTCACCATCACCCTCTTCGTTGAAACGGCCACGAAGAAACCTTAAAACGACCAACTTTGGGAGTTTTGCTGATGTTCACATGACGCAGGTGCTAGCGGCTAGCTTAGGGGAATCAACATCAGCTTGGGTGCAAATTCATTGTTGCAAGGAGCCTCAACTACTTGGGTAAACTTGATCCTCACTTGTACTTTCAATTCTTATCCAATTCCTTGAGTTGCTCGCTGAATTTTACAAATTTGTGTAGAGTCATGTGTTGCACTCATTCACACACACATCCCACTTTGTATACACACTCTCCACACTCACGATGCCCACCTTGCAAGGGTAAACGCACTATGTTTGGACCCACACAAGAGAGGAAATCATGCGCACACACGTCTACAGACACTACATCTACATACACTGATTCGCCCATACAACCTGCCATTCACCTCCAAGTTGGACACCATGAGCATCATATTTACTGATGAACATCATCAAGGCACGTTTATATCACTCTCTTAGTGGACCATCATTCATACCAAATCCTGAGCATCTATGCTCTAAATTCCTTAGGTCTCACTGAGGGTGTCCAAACCCTTTTGCACAATATAAGGTGGAGTGATTTTCTAGAATGTGAGGCACGGACCTATCAGAGACTCACTCTAGAGTTTTTGAGTTCACTCAAGTGCCAGAAAGACGGGTTTTCCTTTCGATTGATGAACAAGGACTATGGTATGTCCTGTGATTCATTGAACACCATCATTAAGTGGCCTATGGCCCTCTCTCCCGACTCATTTAGATACAAGTCTGCTGTGTCCCAAGCTTATGATTCTGACACCTTCTGGAAACAAATCATTGGCCAAAAGGATTTTCCTATCATTATGACTAAGGCATCATCCATCATTCACCCATGCCTTCACGTAGCCCTTCACATCATAGCAAACACCATTTCTATCGGGAAGAGACTGGCTAATCTCCCGAGATGAGCTTTTCTTCCTTTGGGCGATGACATCACTACCCCCATATTATCATTCATGCCAGTTCTTATCTAGTGTATAGGTTATTCCAAACCTTCAGTAGCCCCCGTGCCATGATTTGCTGCGGAGGGCTCATCATTGTTATTGCCAACCTCCCTCCTCTATCTTTTTGGATCCCTGATGACTGGATGCACGTCCTCAGCCTCTCCTCACTATATCTCTCGGTCCTCATGAATATGCACATGATTAAAGATATCAGGGACCAGAGATATCATTGGCTTTATGGGTCCACTTCCACACCATACACCATTCTTCCCAATCCCAATCGCTTTAGGATTCTTGCAGCTGGAGCTGTGCAGTGGAGATTTCCACCAGATCCAGATCTTCCTGCCGCTGACTAGCCCTAGCCTACACAGCCCTTAGTTTAGCATCATCCTGCCTAGATACCAGATATTCCTGATCCTTCTGCTACCACACAGTTAGGCCACGACAGGCCGCCCCCTCATACACCCCACATATTTATTCGTCAGTTTCACCAGAGATCTTGCGAACCTAGCGAGGGTACCAGTAGCACTCCTCCTCCACCTCTCTCCACTGACGAGAGACTTACACTATTAGAAGGGGCATTCCAAGATTTCAAGTCCAGCATGATCAGCACCTTGACTGGCATGCAGTCCTCGGTGGATGGCCTCACATCCATCGTCACGACTTTATAGTCACAGTTTGATGCCATCTACCGATGGCACCACACTCAGGGGCATTATCTTGATGCTATACCACATCTTCTCCTAATTCCATCCTACCTCATTCATCTCATCTACACAGACATCCACATCCACACATCATATTCCCACACCACCACCATTACTTCCACACCCATCTGGTGCACTAGCATCTCCTCCACCATCCACACAGGTGCCTTCACCCACACCATCTACCATTGCTCTACCCACTTCATTACCCACGACTGTTGCAGACTCATCACCCTCTGTCAAATCACATCCATCCGCATCACCCACATTGCCACCACCTGATGGTAGCTCTGCTTGACGAGATTACCATTCTCTTCCCCCTCACATTTTTCGTCCTCACACTCATGTTATCGCATTGAGGATAATTCGTGATTTAGCTTGGGGGAGGAGCATTTCCGTGTGCACTTTTATTTAATTTTCTTCCTTCATCATCCACATGTCCATATTTTTCTTGCTTTTGTTTTCCTTTTTCATTCTATTTTTCATTTTTTTCTTTTGACATGATTCATATCTATTTCCTGCTCGTATATGCATCAAAACCCATAAAAATTTGAAAATTAAAAAAACAAAAATATTTGCATTCACATCATATTTCTCGCTTCATCTCGCATCGATTTGTGTATAATTGCATTCGCCTTGAGAAATTTTTGGATTCGAGATTTTATATACGTGATATATCGAGTTGAATTTCATTTTCCACTTTTAGGCTTGATTTCTCGATGTTGTTTAGGATATTTGATTAGGATAAGCTTTTAGCTTTGGTTCCCACTTAATATGCATGTCTTGACCATTCCCATAGCCTCCAGGATAGAAGTACTCGAAACCGATGCTACATTGAATTTCACTTAGGAGTCCACTTTATACATGGAGCGATAGATTGATATCCAAGTATAATGTTTTATGACCCTTCGGGACTTGGATAGCGATGTATCACTTAGTACTGAGGATTGTTGTCGCTTGATCTACCCTTACTTTTGAAAAATATATTTTCTTATCTTGTGTATATAAAAAATTCACTGTTCACCCAGCAAAACTGAGTAGCCGGATCCCCACGCCTCAGCAAGTGTCGGGGCCTCACGCCGAAAGGTTTAGCTTGAGGGAGTGCATTCAAAAAAATAAAGATGTTTACTGGTTTAAGCTAGTATGTTTGAGGGGGTCCTTCTTGGCCTGATTTCCTAAGGTCGTCTGACTTGGGAGTCATTGACCCAACCTTCCTTACACAAACCAAGTATAATCTCAAAAAAATCAAAAAAATATGAAAAGAAGAAAATTTGGAAGCATAAATAAAAGAGCAACCCCATTAATTAAAGAACTTCGATACACCGTAGGGACCACTTCCTCGTGGGCTAATAACTCATTATCCTAGACTTATCCCTCCATTGACCATCGTCCGCGACTCCTTTGTTTTCATCTTAGAGACAGGTTAGAGGAAATATCTTAAGACTTGAGCGTAGTCAAGACTTATCATATTATCTGACGATTTGAACTAGAAGCGATGTCCTACAATTATATCCTAACCAATGGAGAGGAATTAGCGTATCTTATTTATATGAGTTTGAAATTTCTACTCTATCACGTATATACGCTCGAAATCGTGATTTTCTTAAGCTTCATGTCATCATTTGTTTTCTTGCTTTAATTTCTCCAAGCTCTACCCTTTCATGTCTTCCTTGAGGACAAGGAAGAGTTTAGCATGGGGGATTTTGATGTCTGCCATTATTACACATATTTTACACTCTTTTCATTTGCATTACATATCATTTCATCTCCCGTTTCACCCTATTTCCCTGTTTTTGTTTTGTTTTACGTTTTTTGGTATTTCTCATACATTGCAAGAGAAATCAGGGATTTTTGGGCTCAAAACATGGAGAAAAGGGGATGAAATGGAGAGAGAAGCAACTGGGGAGCAAAACAAGGAGAAAAGAGCTGAATATTGTCCCACACAGTCATGTGGATCAACCCACGCGACCGCGTCGACCAGGACACAGCAAGGAAGTCAAATGTGAGGCCACGTGGTTGCATGATCATAGTCAAACGACCGCGTCGACATGAGCTCAAGATAGAAGATTCTGAAGCCACATGGTCGGGTCCATAGAAGCCAAACAGCTGCATCGTGACGAGCAGAAGGAAGAGAATTGCGCATCGATGCGGTCGCGTCACTGAAGACCCAATCGACCGTGTCCTCCCAATCTGCGTTGAAGCCAAACGGCTGCTCCCCGTGGTTGTTTTAGATGAAATATGGAGCAGAAAGCCCTCCGACGACGTAGTTGTGTGGGCCAACCATGTGGTCGTATCTCCTATAGGATTTTGGGTTTGTTTTACGCATTATAGGCCAAACTGCCGCGGCATCCTTGACGCGACCACATCCTTCGAGGGTTTTGGGCCCGAGTGGACGCCGTCAAGGGGTAGTTTAGGGTAGTTTTGTGTAGTATAAATACTTTTTGTGACCTCTCGGCATGGAGGATCCTTTTTGAATGCTTTTTTGCAGACTTTTCAGAGTTTTTCAGGTGTTAATTTTCATATTCTCTGCAACCTTTAATTGTTCTTTTTGTTTTATTTAGTCTTTTAGTTTAATTTTGAATAGTAAATTTCTCACCTAATTACTCTTGTGATTGTGGGTTGTTTGCTATTGAATCTCTATCATTATCTGTTGCAATGAATTCCCTTTTAATGAATTCTATGATCTTTAATTACATGGATCGTGAGTAGTAATTCATCTAAGGCCAATGGGTTGAACCCAATTTTAAGTATTGGTGATTTAGACCAATATTGTTTTGATGATGATCATAACATTATATTGTTGCTAATGACTCTCAATGTTTTTATCTCATGTTCAACACTTGAAGCATTTCATTTAGAGACTAAAAGCTTGGTGCAAGGATAGACATCAAGTCAAGCATTGCCAAAGCTTGGAGCTTGATGAAGTGAAGCTCATCAAGAGGTGCCAAAGCTTGGAAGATGATGGGGAGATCAAGGCTACTCATGCTTGAAGGCTTAAACTCTTGGAGAAGCAAATTGTAATCCATGTAATATCTTTATTACTTGCTTTTCTATTTTTGAGTCTAGGAACTTGTAATGCCTTGATAGAAGGTCATACTCATTCATGTATATGCATTAACCATCTTAGTGAACCTTAGGATCTTCATAGAAATCAATCTAATTGGTTCCCCCTGCCATGAACTCAATTGGAGTTTCTGGCTTTCCAACAGGTGCATGTTGAAGGCAGGACAGGCGACTGGTGATCACCAGGTGCCTGGCCAGCCTTCTACAGGCAGATGTGATGCATAAGCTTAAGTCAAATTTCCTTGATTCAATCTTGAGCTTTTGGTGTAAGCGACTTAAGTACATTTGTTAGGCGCCTGCCAACCATTATGTGGCTGCCAACCATCAAGTGCCTGGACATTGTTCATCAGTCGACTATATGCCAAAGTGCGTAACTTGTCAATTATGTGCTTCATTCTAGTAAGTCAGTCGAATGAATGCACAAGTACGTAAGTTGATATTTCTCAGATCCTTTCCATCCCTCCTAGCAGTCGCCTGACGAAGTCTATACATGCACCTGTACAGTGGTACAGGCACCTGTGTAATCTTCTACCATCGCCTGTCCTGGCTCAGATTATAGCCGTTGGAAAATTCTAGCCATTGATCAGGCGCCTTACTCTTCTTTAGCAGTCGCTTGTCCTTGTCGATTTCAGTCAAATTATAATCGTTGCAGATTTATCTCTTTGGACTTTTTACTTGGATTGGGTGGGTTTTCTTGGCGTCATATATATAGAAGATGGCCTAGTTCTATTAGAACTCTTGATTATCATTGCATATCATTGAGAAATATTAAGCCACTCATATTCTCTCATTTCCCTCTCACGAGCACATTCCTTTTCATGCATTGAATCTAGCTCAAGGGAAATCCTCCAAGTACAATCAAGCTCATCTCACTCTTGGAGATCCTCTTCCATGCCTTGCATTCATTATTGAGTAAGTTCATCGCATCAAGGAATAGGTAAGAGTCTATTTGTTTCATCTTTTACTTGAAACCCTAACTCTCTTTGTGGGAGTTAGTTACTCTCTTTGCGGGAGTTTAACCCTTGTGCAGGGTTGATTGTGTCCTAGTCTAGGACAACCCTAATTCTCTGTGTGGGAGTTAGTTTCTCAATGTGTGTGAATTTGACCCTTGTATAGGGTTGGTTGAGTCATTTTATAGGACAAATCCCTTCTGTAGTGTATTGATCGAACCGGAACTAACTCCGAAACGATGTCGTTTACTGCAAGCATACGGTATAGTGGCAAGCAGGTATCGAACACGGGGAAGTGATGCTATACTACCTATCTACTCCTACGTTGTGTAAGAATTGCGGGTTTATTAGTGGATGTGGAGTGTGGAAGGTCATAATGGTAATGGGTGTGAGGGTTGTGTCACTCAACATCGCAGATATGGGGACTAGGGCATTAGGGATCACCGCTTAGACCGTCAGAGATCGACGTTGGAATAGAATCCTTACGTTGCATTAGGGTTAGGGGATTAATCTCCCAATTCGTACCACTCTCGTGGGTTAGAATTGTGGGGTATTTCGGTGGCTCTCGTTGACGCAATGGCAACAACCGTCAACATAGCGGTATAGTTTGTTGATGGATCCCCTCAAGGCACGAGCCAGGCATGGTCACGAGCCTTGGTTGGATTCACCGATTTCCCTATTCGAATCCCAAATATACCCCTTAAGCACATCAATTCCACAGACCGTGGGCATGATCTCAGTACGGGTTACCCAGGGATTCGGTAGGCTCAACCGAAATACTCTCATAAATCCCTAATTCAACGTAGAGATTCAGATCTACGTCTTCCTCCTAGGATTTTAGGGCTAACCCATCAACCCTATAAAAGAACTACTTGCTCATTGCAATATTAACGAACAAAACCACCGTTTTTAGAGAAGAAATCATCTCAGCAAATTATTAGAATAAAGGTAAAAAACTTACAGCGAGATGAAGAAAATAGACAAGCAATAGATCCCAAGAAGAATTGGAATTCCCAATACGCAATAGCAATAGAGTGCCCAAAATAATAATCCAACAATTTCGATCCAAAAATCTTCAAAAGTTTAATCTAAAATCTAACAAGAATAAATTCCCTACAATTTTCGATCCCCCCAAAAACGTATGTAAAACTCAGAAAATGAATCGCTCCCCAACTTCTCGCAGCCGCCAGCCTTTTCTCCCCCAAAATTGCGAAACAGCTGCTCCAAATTCTTTCTAAGAATGGCCATCAGCATCGTCAACCGAGTGGGTGACTTGGTCGAGCATCGTGTTGCTCGATCGGTCGCTCGTCCAAGTAGATGAACTGCTCGATCGAGCGCTACAGGGAATCGATAAAATATCCAAATCATCGCTCTGCCTACCCGGACGAAATACGCATCTGCTCGGTGGAGTATGCAGATGTTCGATCGAGCAGTGGTTGAACAGCGGCCTTTTAGAGCTCTGCTCGGTCGAGCGATGGTCAGACAGCACCCAAGGACACATTTCAGCAGATTCTCAGATTTTTCAGCCTGCGTGGTCGAGCAGATTTCTCTGCTCGGTCGAGTGGGTGTCAGACACACTTCAGCAGAATTTCAGCACTGCAGCGTCATCTTGCAGAAATTCTCCAGGGCTCATCCGACCTCCGATTGGCGTGTTCTTAGTGGCATTGGAACCGTCTTGAAGTTTATTATATGAGAAAAATATCAGAAAAATATTGAAAAATCCCAGGTGATAGAGTATTTGAAAATAGTGCACGGATGTCCTGTTTCCAGCACTTCGGGTCACTCGATTCCTTCGCCGTATCATAGTTCGATCGAGCGACCTTCTCTCTTACCCCTTCCTTGCTCCAGTATTCTTTTTTGGCACCTCGAGCATATCATTATGTAACGACCGGTACTCACTATTCGTTATACGACTGTGCGTATAGCAATTTCGGGTACCTGATTAGTTTTGTTGCTTTGTGTGTGAGTCATGTCGTTGAGTCGATAGGGCCGTAGCACTTGGTTGCATCCTTAGCAAGCCGACCCCCGACGTGTGCCCAACTTGGGATTACTGTCGCTTTTAGACCCTGCATCCTTTGTACGCGTTACGTGCACGTAGTCTTGTTTGTCCACGTATTTATTTTAGACCTTGTTTGTATCCGAACCCTTTGGTGTGATATGCCGTTGTGACCCTCTCGAAGAGTATTAAATTATGGATTTAATTTGAAACGTCATTTCACGGGTCGTTCTCTCACGATTTGACCTTGTTAGAAGAGACGTCGTGATTTTCACTTTTGACGTGAGGCCTTTTTATTTTTAGTTTCGTTTCTCGTCATTGAAATTGAGATCCGTCTTCTTAGTTACGTTTCTTTCGTCTGTGTGGTCACCCCAGTATTTATTTCACGATCTTTTGGCTTCGTTTGACCCACTTTCACTTTTTGCCCAACCTATTATTGGTTTAACCCTAAGTTTTGAGATTTTCCCTGAGTGATATTTTATTATAATCTTAATCTACCATGTCCTTAGCCTTTATCATCTTGACTTAGCCCCTCTTAGCCGTACACATACCCAGGGAGAGAGAGAGACCCCTTTAGTTTATTTTATTAATTGTTAATAACAAATTTTATTCTTCTAATAATAAACCCTAGCCTAGACCCACGTTTCAGCCTTCCCTATTCTCTAAAGCAACCTAGGGTATTATATTTTAACCTAACCCTATTCTCTATCTCCCAGCAACTAAACCGCATCCGCCCTCAACATTTTTCTCGCACGCAACTTCTCTAAGCCCGCAACCCTATCTCCCACCGCCCGACTCTCTCACCCTCTCGACCCACGCACGGCGGCCAACCACCACCGACCAGCCTCCTCTTGTACTCCCCCGACCTTCCTCCTCCCCTGCACGATGTGGCCACGTCGGAGGCCGTCGGAAAAACCCCCGAGAGCCCGTTCTCGCGCTCTCCAATCAGTAACCCGCCGTCGTCAGCCTTTAGACCGCCGCCTCGACCATCTACGCCCCTCTACGCCACCGTAGCACCCCGTTGTTTGTTGGAGCTCTGCTGTAAACCCCCTCAGCGTCGGATTTCCGCAGCAGCTTGCACATCAGGCCGCAACAGCCGCAGATCACCACAGCCGTCGCTCTGGTGCCGCCGCCACGCCTCTCCCCACTGCCGTCGACCCCCTTGGGCACCCGCTACCGTTGACATCATCCCTCAGGCCGTCAAAGCTTGAAACAGCGAGGGTGTTCGCTGTTTTGCGCTTTTACGACGTATCGTCGCGTCGTATCATCCTGCATCGTACCCTCTCGCTGTTGGGGCCTTCCGATAGCCCCCTACTTCTCCTAGGGGTGTTTTTCGATGTTACAATCGTCCCCTACGATGCTCAACGTCGTAGACTTTGTGAACGTCGAACCGTTCGTCCCGGTTCGTTGTTACGGCTTTCCGGAAGTCGTAAAAATGTATACCAGCCCCCTACCCACTGATTGAAATCTTGATCGCTGATCTGGGCACTACCCGAGAATTGGCGAGCATGGAATCTTAATTGGAATCTGGACGTGGAGCGTTTTCTATTATTCCAATCCCTGGCGTCGCTACCTGTCGCCAGTGTAGCTCTCGCGTCGTGTAAGGGTAACTTTCTGAACACTTACGACCCCCAACCCATCCTTGTTAATCGAGATAAAAATCGGTATTTTAATTGTCTGATAATTCACTAATAAAGATAATTCAATTTGGGACTATATGCTGGAGGATCTGAGCACTTAGGTAGACTAAACTGATTGGACGGTTTTGCAGACGGTTGATTGTAGGCAAGTGAAACTTGCCAGATCTTTGTTTAGGCCGTGCTTTAGGCCATTTCTTGTTTTAGGCGTAAAAGAGACTAGGCGACGAAATGATACTCGCCTAGATGAAATTTTAAGATCTAGCTTGACAACGAAGCTAGATCCGTCACCCTGCCATGTCATTCATGCATTTCTGCCTGTCACGTTTAAATTTTCATAACTGCATGCTCTTTACTTGTACTCTGCCTGTCACGTTTAAATTCCTTATCTGTACGCATTTAAATTACAACTTGACATGCCATGTCATCAATGCTTGAGTGTTACATTCGTAGCACACGCTACGTACTTCCTTGTTCAGGCTAGGCACCTGTGTTGCAGGCACAACCCTATGCCAAATACACTTCCTGGCTCGTGTTCCAGAAGCGGGCTACATGTGTTGGTCAAAAGCCAATGCCCGACTTGTTAAGGCTAGGCACCTGCGTTGCAGGCACAACCCTATGCCAAATGTATTTCCTGGCTCGTGATCCAGAAGCGGGCTACATGTGTTGGTCAAAAGCCAATGCCCGATTACACGTGGAGGGGTAGGGTTAAGCGACCACTCAGCGTAGAAGTGTGCCCGTACAGCCACTTCAGCTGTAAGGCATAAACTCTGAGCACGACATGTTTACTTGACTTGTTAAATCCATGTGATTGTTTAGTAGCTTTGCTACCCATGCCATGATGTACTTGTGCCTTATTAAACTTGCTGCCATGTCATACGTTTGGGTATCAAAATTTACCCAAAGTGAACGATAAGGTATATACTTGACAAAGGCCCAAACGTTGGGGTATTTTAATGTCATTTACCCTTATTTGACGGAAAACCTGAAAAGGGTATCACGTTTTACACTTCATCAAACGTTTGGGTATCAAAATTTACCAAAGTGAACGATAAGGTATATACTTGACAAAGGCCCAAACGTTGGGGTATTTTAATGTCATTTACCCTTTAAAATATTGTCTTTTAATAATAATTCAAGGTCAGACATCGGTGGGGGGAGTGGTGATGGAAGCGGAGGTGATATCTAGTGCATTTGAGTTGCAATGGAGTTTTCCAAGAATAATTCAAGGCTCGATCTTGGTGGAGGATGGGGTGTGGAAATTTGGGGGTAAGGATGGGAGGGTTCTTGATGTAGGTCGTGGGTATATGAGTGTGGGGTGTAGGGTTGGGCACTGAATTGGCAATGGTTGGTCGTATGTCCATGCATCCCACAAGCTTCAAAAACTGCCACGACCTGTGGATAATTCTCATATCCCCCATCTGAGCACCGTATGGCATGTAAGCATCAAAATTTCCGATGTATGATCCATCGGGCATCCACATAATTCACCTGACAAACAAAAATCTTGGCTATGACAAGCACGTCAGTGGTACAAAGAATAGCACAAATTTATAATGGTGGTACGGAAAGAATCTGTTTATTGAAATTATTATAATTATTGGGTAAAACGCAGTCTAGCGACCGCATTCATGAGCTAGTCTCAGGGATTACCGGGTCCTAAATAAAAACAAACACGTTGCCTCCCCGGCAACGGCGCCATAAATCTTGACGTCCCCCCGGTTTTTAACTCATAAGAGTGCAGTTGGATTGGGGGATACCAGATTTAAAATATTTGTACCGCAAGCGCACGGTGTTGTAGTGTGGCTTGGGGGTCAAATACAGGGAGGCGTGGTTGTGCTTGTTTCTAAGAGGAACCAATTCACCCTACGGGTGAGCTAGCCCGATCGATCGATAATTTGTCACAGAATGTACATACGGAGGATAAACAATATAAAGGGAAACCTAGGACTTCGGTTTCCACCCTATCATGTGTTCTCACTATTACGACCGGCGGATAGGAATACGATCGGAATTAGGGTTTAGCGGTTAGACGTTGCCTCTAAGAGTGATACCAGCGTCCCATGTGCCTGATATTCCGGTCGGTGCCCAGGATGATACGCCGGACTACCTGGGTTCGATCAGTGGGCATTCCCATGTCCATTAACACTGACCGACTCCGAGAGCACTAAGCTTACAACGATAACTCCCAACATCTCGTCCTGCCGCTCCCGCGCGCTAGGATTCGATGTCTACGCTAAGGGCGTGAGCTGTGGCTATGGAGTCAACCGCCAAGTTTATTCCCCCTTGGCCCTACGTTCAAAGGCGGTCTTTTTCCCGTCGATGACAATGAAACACCCCGCGTAACCTCTAAATTTATAATCCCTATCGAAATCCTAGTCCTATGGATGCATCAGGGAGAACCCGCGAAGGGGTTTCCACCAAAATCCCAGATTTAGGAACTACTCACACATTATAGCTAAAAAGCAATCTAAATGAAAATCAACCGTAAAAATCATGATCAGTCAATTGAAACACGGTAGTAGCAATGCTATTAAGACTATATTAAAGTTTGACAAAGATCAGAGAAATTACAGATAACAATAAAATTCCAGCCGTCACAAATAGAGAATGACTTCACCCGATCGGTTGAAGTATCAACCGATCGGGTGAGCTGCTACAGCGCTTCAGCATCGACGTTCAAAGCTTTCACCCGCTCGCTTGGTCCGATCGGTTGGCAGCTCCGGGTCGTTGTTTGGATCTTGCGGCATCAGATGAACCGATCGGTTGAATAATCCAACCGATCGGTTGGAATTGTCCTCAAAATTGACAGAGACTTCCGTCGATTGGCACGGTCAGCGGACGTCGGTTGAGCTCTCCGGGTCGTCTTTTGGAAGAAACGGCTACAGATGAACCGATCGGGTGAGATGTCACCCGATCGGTTGGAATTCAGCTCCAATTTGGCCGAGAGCTCTGCTATGTTCAACCGGTCGGCGAACCGGTCGGTTGGTGTTCTTCTCACTCCAGCCTACGTCCGGGTCGGACACGCGTGCATCACCCGATCGGTTGGCTGTGTCCAACTGATCGGGTGAGGGCTGAAAAATGGAGATCTTCATCGTTTGACCCCCTGGATCATGCGTAACTCCTCCAGTTGCTCTGGGGACTCAAGATATCTTTGTTATATGTCTCATACGCCGAAGATCTCCTGCAAATACACAAAAACACCAAAAAGTGATAGAAAACTAAAAATCCCAAGAAAATGGGCACGAGACGACGGAAAACAACGGAAAAACACAAAGAAGATGTGCGTGAATATATAAAATATACACACACGTCAAAACACAATGATGTTTCAAAGGTTCGGATTACCCAAGTCAACTCCTGACTTGTTCCCGGTAATCCGACGTCCCTTCCACCCGGATACCACTAGATACTCAAGTTAGAACCCTAACTTGAGGTTTCCTTAAAACCCACTTGGAGCAACCATACAAGTGAAATCGAAGTACACTCCCCTTCACTCCATATCCGATGTGGGACTAAAAATTTTGGAGGAAAAATTAATTAAAGTTTGCCTTTCACAAAGGCCAACTTTAGCGAATTATTCCTCCTCACCATTGAGCTTCGTAAGTGATACAACCTATCAAATCGAAGAGGGTTGAATGGAGAACGCATAAGAAAAAACGGCACGTCAATCCGACTTCATTTGACCCCTCAAACGATTGACCAAAACTCAAATTTTTGCAAAAACGTAGCCGTCACAAAAACAGGGTCATATCCCTGCTGTGGGCCCACCGCATGGGCCCCACACTTGCCAGCATGTAGGCAGGTTTGGGCGCTCGCCCACACTGCGGGGCTCCCGCCTGCACTGCGGGCCAAGTCACCCGCTCGCACTGCGGGTGGGCCCCGACCCGCAGGCCAGGGCACCTGACCGCAAAGTAGGGCACCCGCTTGCATTGCGGGCGGGCTTGGGCACCTTCTCATCCTGCATGGCTTGTACAGGTCGGTTGCCCGCCTAGCAGGCGCCCGACTTGCAATGCCCAAAAGGGGCCATTGTGAGTGATTCGGCTCTATTTTGCACGTTTGGAGTTCGTTTTCGATGCGGTTTGAACCTGTATTTAGACCGGGACGATCCCGTCATCCAGTAACCATTTCTATGTGTTTATTATATTAAATATGCATGTAAACAATTTATGAAGCATTAAATTTCATTTGCATCACATGCAAAATTCCCACATCTATTATAAAAATCATTTGCATCAAATACAAATGAACTGAGGGCATACATCCCCTAACAGCCTGACCCTACTATATGTTGGGGCTCGAAACCCTTAGACGACAGTGACCACGAGCATCCGGTGTCATCCCTGTTTCAACATTATAATTACGTGATTGACCAATTGACTAAAGTGTCGTCGGGATCACTCTGATTGTGTTCATGATGAATACTGCAGTTTTAGTCCCTTCCTTATAACTATGTCACTACATAGCTTAGGGTATGGTAAACTATCAATCATAGTAGCTAGCACTGGTCAACATCATTCGGTCTTTGGTATATACATGTTGTACTTCCTACAACGTACCTTGGCCAAAGTTTTTACCAATAACCGTACTGAGCCTATGACACTAACTTCCCATGTGTCACGCCCCACTTCCCAAAACGACGGAAGCGAAACGTGACAAGGCCCGCTTAGGCCAGAGCTGAGAAGCTCAGACCCAATAAGCGTCTGTAGGGGTACCATTTAAAATTTCCAGGTTCTTGCATTTAATAAGATTCGAAACAATAGGAAGTACAGAAAGGAAAAGGCATTCATTAAAATAGAGATATAATATCCAGCGAGTACAAAGTCTAAAAAAAGAAGCCTAAGCATGGCAACAAACTATCTAAAAGCAAACTAAAAATAGTAACCTCTGATAGTGACGAATAAAAAGACCTCAAGGTCTGGTCCTCGTCAGGCACGTACTCTGGATCGATGTCCTCGGCTCCTCGTACTCCAGTGAATCTGCCTCGTCCACGAACTCTGGCTGAGCACCTGACGTACATCACCAAAAGAAGGAACTGTACGTCAGGTAAGGTCTACAAAAATGGTTAGACCAAACTACAAGTGTATCAACTTTTAAACAACGATTTACTGGTTGATTAGCATGCTGGGGTTATAACTGAGTAACAAAAGAAGTAACGTAGCAGGAAAGTAAAGCGTAACAAGTAGTAGTCGTAGCGTGTGCTACCAACTACGGGACTAACCTACAGGTGTCAAGACGAGTCGGGACGTGACGGGACAAGACGAGACAAGACAAGTGAGACACAAAAGGGTTCACGCCTTACGGTTCGAGGGGGATCAGACCCTCTTGCCGTGCGCACGCTCAACCCAACCCCAAACCCCAAGGAAGACAAGACAAGACAAACAGTACAAGGGATCACTCACTCTAGCTTGGCGAGTGCCCTATTGCCTGTAGGCTGTGTATCAGTACAAGGGATCACTCTCTCTAGCTTGGAGAGTGCCCTATTGTCCGCAGGCTGTGAATCAGTACAAGGGATCACTCTCTCTAGCTTGGAGAGTGCCTTATTGCCTGCAGGCTGTGAATCAGTACAAGGAATCACTCTGAGAGTGCCCTATTGCCCGCAGGCTGTGAATCAGTACAAGGGATCACTCGGAGAGTGCCCTATTGCCCGCAGGCTGTGCAAGACGGGACGGGACGTGACAAGACGGGAAGGGTTATTCTAGGGTGTCCACACACACGCACACACATGATAATCCTACGATGTCAAAAGTTGTTGTTGTCAGGTTCAGACTGCGTCGTCAAGTCTGAGCCGTCAGGGGTCGTCCCGGACACTATCATTTCACGTCCGGTTCTTTTTGTTCACAATTAACAATTCTAACCAACTAAGGCCTAAGCACGACCAAAAGTGCAAGTGGGATACACTTGCCTGCGATGGCGAGTGTGTCGTCCTCTCGAAGCGTCTCGTCCAAGCGTCTCGTCCACGGAAGTCTGTCTGAAACAGTGTCGTGGCGACGGTGTCAGGTCTCAATTTCATCAAATCCTATTAGGGTTCGTTTATAGGTTATCGGGACTATCCTATTCGTCAAAGTCACGTATTTGATGTTTCAGCCTAATCGACGATCTAATCCTATGTGCACAGTCAACAAAGTCCATTCGTCGATTCTAGATTTGTACAACGTTTTACTGGTGCTGGAAATAAATTTTAGTTCAAATTGTCGATTTTTAGTTTAGGGTTCAATCAGCTATTGTGGGGGTTTCTACGAGTTTCGGGGAACCAACCTTAACCGGAGTTTGTCGTAGAATGGAAGTCGTGTCTGAACGGAGAACTCCTCAGCGTCAAATCCGGTCCACGCACGATTTCCCAAAAGCTGAAACTTGCGACGAAGGCCTATGACGTGTCGTAACGTCGTAGACGGCAAATCCGCAAAGTAGCACACCCAAGTGGGGCCCACAGTAGTGCTAGGGGTCAATGGGGGACCCACAACACCTCTGGAGAACTTGGGGGGCCCACCACAGGAGTTGGTGTGGGAGAATCAAAGTTGCGACGAACTGCCGTCGGTCGGACACTAGCCGCTGCGGGGGCTTGGCTCGGTCAGACACTGCGGACGGTGAGAGCAGCAGCGGGGTCGGTCACAGCGGTGGGTGCGAGAGAAACCCTCGGTCAGACCGATGGGGCGGGTCGGTTGGGCGCTTGAGCGAGGCTTGCAACGGAGCGGGATGCGGAGCGCTTGCGGGTGCGGAGCGGGGCGTCGATCAGACACAGCGGATGCGGGGGGTCGGTGCAGGCTTGCGAAGCGGGGTTGCAAGCGGGCGGGAGAGCGGAGCGGAGCGGGCGAAGCTCTCTGTCAGACCGAGAGAAGGCCTCGGTCGGTGCGGGTGACTGCGGGGGCTTGCAGCGGATGCGCTGCAAGCGGGCGATGCGGGAGTGGGCTCCGGTCGTGCACGGGAAATGCGGGGGCGGCCGTCGGTCGTGCACGGGGGCGGCTGTCGCAACGTTGCGACGAACGTTGGGAAATGTTTTTGACGGCTAAGGTTTGTGTGGCTGCGAAATTAACCTAGCCTAGGGTTTATTTAAATAGAAAAGAGTTAGGGTTAGGTCTAGGGTTTTAAGAAAATTAATTAAAATATTTAAAATAATTTTATATAAGTCAAATTTACTCTCCTCTCCCTCACGCAAGTTGTGTGGGGCCAAAAATTTTGAAACTTGGTCAGAAAATTATTTAGAGCGTTATTATAATATAGGAATTTTATTATAATTAAAACAATTATAGAAATAGGTTTTAAAATTATTTAAAACTTACTTAAAAATGGAAAATAGGTCAACTTAAGCCTAAAAATTGTAAAATAATTATGGGGTGATCGGGACGACGAAAGAAAGAGAACCAAGAAGACTGATCTGAATTTCAGCGTCGAGCGACGAAACTAAAAATAGAAACGTCTCGCGTCAAAACAGAAAGTCATGCCGTCACATCAAATAAGATTGAATCGCGGAAGAACGACCCAATAAATGTCGTTCCAAAATAGTTCCACAATCTAATACTCTCAGAGACTATCATAACGACATATCACACAAAAATGTTCAAAAAAATTATGTCTAAAATAAACACGTGCATGATCAAGAGTACATGCACAAAGAAAGTACGATGGAAACAGGCCGTTACATTCTACCCACCTTAGAAATGATTCCACCCTCGAAATCACTTATAATAATAATAATAATAATATCTATAAGCACTGAAGCCTATCACTCCCATCTTCCACACAATAATCTCTAAATCACGTAACTTCAACACCGTTCCTCAAATAATCCATCATAACCCATCTTTTCACTGGACAATTGCCACGACTAAACTCACCTCCTAATACTTAACTATAGACCCATCACTACTGTTCAAATTTTCCACTCCAAGTTCTCACAAAAGAATAATAATCATCATCTCATACCATACCACTCCACTAAACATCATTGCTCAAAACCAATCTTTTAAACTCTCGATCTCTTCCCAATGTTAATCAATCGCTAAAATGATGTTCTAGTCAATCACCAATCGAAGACAACAACTTTGTCTATCTTATAACACCTTACACAAATCAACAATCGCCGTGTCCTTAATACATTCCTTGTCATATCTTCCCATAAATTTATCCGCCAAATAATTGAACTATCAAAATCACATCTCCTCCTACTTATTATAATTATTTTCAACCAATATTAAATCCGACAACCTAACCATCCATTTATCTCAACACGTCGTGTTACTCCCAATGTCTTCTCACATCAACTCAACAATCAAGTCTCGATGCTAATAAAAGCTCTACTCAATCTCGTGATCACCCTAACTCCTACCATACTCTGTAGCCATCCCTATCTACCATTCGTCTAAGCCTCAAATCTGATAAGTTCTCATCTTCACGCATATAATCTCGTTCAACCAGAATTCTCCATTGAGTCCGCCACACTTCGGTTTTATAAATAAGTCTTGGACAGACCATTCTTTTCATCCGAAAGAAATCTATTCTAATATCCTATTGTTCCAAAATCGGTTAATCTTTGCTATAACAAATCTCATCTCTCCTTGAGCCTACCCGCAAACAAAATCCTACAATAATAATAGCTAGTCCCAAAACTATAACAACCATAACATAACATTTCTAAATGGAGAGAGAGAAGAGAAAGTGAAACTCAAAACCAGTGACACATTTTTAAAACATTTGGAAAAACGTGTGGAGTCATGGTAATGGATGAGGAATGATAATTGATTTGTGATCTTGTGAGCTAATTTCAAAAACTTTAAAGGTTTGGTTTAAAAGAAAAACAAAGTTTTAATACAATCACATACAGTCAAGATAAGCTATTCTATAATCGCGAAAAACTACGTCTAAGGAAATTGCCTGTAATGACCCTATTCATATACGTATGAATACCGTCATTCAGACAACTTCAATCATATCATGGTTAACACTGAGTACACATTCAAGACACAAAAGGCAATTATCAGGATCCTAAAGATGACGCACTCCTACAGGTCTACACACTCTACCTATACTCATGCATTACGACAACATCACCTACCAAGGGCCTACTCCTATACTGGAGATAGCATGGACAACTACAAGGACTAATGTCTACACCAAATAAAGGAAACAGAAACCAAAAGTGTAACGAAATAAATCGGAAAGAACGAGTTCAAATAAGGCGGGGTAAGAAGATGGTTGGTTGGATGGAACAAAATTATTATTATTATTTTTTAAAAAAATAATTAGATAGATGAAAGAAGAATTACGTGTAAAATATGGTATCAAATACTTTTATACTTATAAAAATATGTAGGGAAAAGTAAGCAGACGATAAAAAATTTTACTGTTTGGAAAAAAAATTAGATGAAGAAATAAAAGTAGGATGCGATAGTGCTTGTTTTGCAAATGAAAGTAAGTTTAAACAAGGATTCTTGAAGTATGAGCACGATGAACATAGGGCTGTTTATACATATACGAGAAGAAATTTAAAGTTCTCTTTGGTTTAGAAAATATTCTAAAAGTACGTGCGGTAAGTGATTAGCAATAAAATTTTGTAGTTTAGAAAAGTAATATATATATATATATATATATATTGGATTATAGAATTGATAATAAGGTTTAAAACTGAAACACGAAAGGTGCCGATTTGAAAATAGGTACGAGATAGTAAAATAGTTTTACGGCCAGAGATGTTTCAAGATCAGTGAAAGAATTTTAACTCAACCGAAAAACAAGAAATTTTGAAATATATAATATAGGGGTTTTCAAAGAAATTAAGCTGAGCGAAAAACATAATAATAAATTTCGAAAATACTTTTTTTAGAGGAGGCAGAATTGGTCAGGGAAGGGATTCGAAGATTCGACGATAATCGTCAGGAAACGATCACGTGAATCAGGAGACAGGAAAATGATCGCTTGAAGATTATGTGTAGGATACGAACCGTGAAGAGCTACGATGGAACATTACGGTCGATAACACGAAAATGGTAATGATCAGGAAGACGCTAGGACTCAGGGATTCTATTTTTCGGGTTACCTAAGATCAGGAGAGCTCGGCACTAAGATTTCCTAATGAGCTAGACTGTAACTAGGATTCCAATGGGAAGGTTCCTAAGAGAATCCAGGTTAGTTCTGCTGGGCCCGAAGTCGATGGACCCGAGCGAACGACTAAAATAAAGGCTCTAGAAATCTAACACGGTCAGAGTCAAGTGAGGACTACTAAGGTATCCTAAGACTAGGATGACTAATTCCTAACCAAGGCGTCTGACTATCAAATTGGGACGTCTCCTAAGTCTTCCTACCATTTAAGACTGGGAACCTAATTCAGACTTGTACGTGGATATTAAATGAATGCGATACTTTTATTGTTCCGAACTTGTGCATGACTTGCATGGGCCACAACTAAAACCTGTCACGCCCCGCTTACCAAAACGACGGAAGCGAAATGTGACAAGGCCCGCTTAGGCCGGAGCTGGGAAGCTCGGACCCAATAAGCATCTGTAGGGGTACCATTTAAAATTTCCAGGTTCTTGCATTTAATAAGGTTCGAAACAATAGGAAGTACAGAAAGGAAAAGGCATTCATTAAAATAGAGATATAATATCCAGCGAGTACAAAGTCTAAAAAAAAGAAGCCTAAGCATGGCAACAAACTATCTAAAAGCAAACTAAAAACAGTAACCTCTGAAAGTGACGACTAAAAAGACCTCAAGGTCTGGTCCTCGTCAGGCACGTACTCTGGGTCGACGTCCTCGGCTCCTCGTACTCCAGTGAATCTGCCTCGTCCACGAACTCTGGCTGAGCACCTGACGTACATCACCAAAAGAAGGAACTGTACGTCAGGTAAGGTCTACAAAAAGGGTTAGACCAAACTGCAAGTGTATCAACTTTTAAACAACGATTTACTGGTTGATTAGCATGATGGGGTTATAACTGAGTAACAAAAGAAGTAACGTAGCAGGAAAGTAAAGCATAACAAGTAGTAGTCGTAGCGTGTGCTACCAACTACGGGACTAACCTACAGGTGTCAAGACGAGTCGGGACGTGACGGGACAAGACGAGACAAGACAAGTGAGACACGAAAGGGTTCATGCCTTACGGTTCGAGGGGATCAGACCCTCTTGTCGTGCGCACGCTCAGCCCAACCCCAAACTCCAAGGAAGATAAGACAAGACAAACAGTACAAGGGATCACTCGCTCTAGCTTGGCGAGTGCCCTATTGCCCGCAGGCTGTGTATCAGTACAAGGGATCAATCTCTCTATCTTGGAGAGTGCCTTATTGCCCGTAGGCTGTGAATCAGTACAAGGGATCACTCGGAGAGTGCCCTATTGCCCGCAGGCTATGAATCAGTACAAGGGATCACTCAGAGAGTGCCCTATTGCCCGCAGGCTATGCAAGACGGGACGGGACGTGACAAGACGGGAAGGGTTATTCTAGGGTGTCCACACACACGCACACACATGATAATCCTACGATGTCAAAAGTTGTTGTTGTCAGGCTCAGACTTCGTCGTCAAGTCTGAGCCGTCAGGGGTCGTCCCGGACGCTATCAATTCACGTCCGGTTCTTTTTGTTCACAATTAACAATTCTAACCAACTAAGGCCTAAGCACGGCCAAAAGTGCAAGTGGGATACACTTGCCTGCGATGGCGAGTGTGTCGTCCTCTCGAAGCGTCTTGTCCGCGGAAGTCCGTCTGAAACAGTACCGTGGCGACGGTGTCTGGTTTCAATTTCATCAAATCCTATTAGGGTTCGTTTCTAGGTTATCGGGACTATCCTATTCATCAAAGTCACATATTTGATGTTTCAGCCTAATCGACGATCTAATCATATGTGCACAGTCAACATAGTCCATTCGTCGATTCTAGATTTGTACAACGTTTTACTGGTGCTGGAAATAAATTTTTGTTCAAATTGTCGATTTTTAGTTTAGGGTTCAATCAGCTATTGTGGGGGTTTCTACGAGTTTCAGGAAACCAACCTTAACCGGAGTTTGTCGTAGAATGGAAGTCGTGTCTGAACGGAGAACTCCTCAGCGTCAAATCTGGTCCACGCACGATTTCCCAAAAGCTGGAACTTGCAACGAAGGCCTACGACGTGTCGGAACGTCGTAGACGGCAAATCCGCGAAGTAGCACACCCAAGTGGGGCCCACAGTAGTGCTAGGGGTCAATGGGGGACCCACAACACCTCTGGAGAACTTGGGGGGCCCACCACAGGAGTTGGTGTGGGAGAATCAAAGTTGCGACGAACTGCCGTCGGTCGGACACTAGCCGCTGCGGGGGCTTGGCTCGGTCAGACACTGCGGACGGCGAGAGCAGCGCAGCGGGGTCGGTCACAGCGATGGGTGCGAGAGAAACCCTCGGTCAGACCAATGGGGTGGGTAGGTCGGGCGCTTAGGCGAGGCTTGCAACGGAGTGGGGTGCGGAGTGCTTGTGGGTGCAGAGCGGGGCGTCGGTCAGACACAGCGGATGCGGGGGGTCGGTGCGGGCTTGCGAAGCGGGGTTGCAAGCGGGCGGGAGAGCGGAGCGGAGCGGGCGAAGCTCTCGGTCAGACCGAGAGAAGTCCTCGGTCGGTGCAGGTGACTGCGGGGGCTTGCAGCGGATGCGCTGCAAGTGGGCGATGCGGGAGTGGGCTCCGGTCGTGCACGGGAAATGTGGGGGCGGCCGTCGGTCGTGCACGGGGGCGGCTGTCGCAACGTTGCGACGAACGTTGGGAAGTGTTTTTGACGGCTAGGGTTTGTGTGGCTGCGAAAATAACCTAGCCTAGGGTTTATTTAAATAGAAAAGAGTTAGGGTTAGGTCTAGGGTTTTAAGAAAATTAATTAAAATATGTAATATAATTTTATATAAGTCAAATTTACTCTCCTCTCCCTCACGCAAGTTGTGTGCGGCCAAAAATTTTGAAACTTGGTCAGAAAATTATTTAGAGCGTTATTATAATATAGGAATTTTATTATAATTAAAAAACTTATAGAAATAGGTTTTAAAATTATTTAAAACTTACTTAAAAATGGAAAGTAGGTCAACTTAAGCCTAAAAATTGTAAAATAATTATAGGGTGATCGTGACGATGAAAGAAAGAGAACCAAGAAGACGGATCTGAATTTCGACGTCGAGAGACGAAACTAAAAATAGAAACGTCTCGCGTCAAAACAGAAAGTCGTGCCGTCACATCAAATAAGATTGAATCGCGGAAGAACGACCCAAGAAATGTCGTTCCAAAATAGTTCCACAATCAAATACTCTCAGAGACGATCACAACGACATATCACACAAAAATGTTCAAAACAAATAATGTCTAAAATAAACACGTGCATAAAGAAAGTACGATGGAAACAGGCCGTTACACCATGAACGGAAGAGACGAATCCCATCTTGATCCCTACTTATCTCGTATGATTCAATTGTCACCCAACCTATGACCTTTCAGCGAGTGAAAACTCAAGACTACATCATAGATCTAAGTGACACCGTTCACGCACTGGTTCGTACAATGACCTCAAGTCTTAAGGACCAACCTGCCTATCATCACTAGCGAGTTATCAATAACAGTTTAGTTAATGTTAACCATTTAATAACTCTTTATTGGGGCGTTCAGTGGACTCATTCTCAATGAGCACATGTGTCTCGTCTCTGACTTCGCCTTGTCGAATGATTATGAGATCATCAAGATAAAGACACAATGGTCTGTCCAATGTGTCGATATCCTTTTCTCGATGCATCTATGACCATGAACACTTTAAGACTCAAGCTCATATCAATCAGACAATCTCATAATCGAGATCTTAATCTAGGTACGTGAATGATCTTACAATGAGCCTCAGGAAATTATTTAAGTAATTCAATGAAAACATCATAATAGAAATACTTAGACAATTGATACCAAAAAGCATACTTTCATTCATGAACAAGATGTTTTACATAGATAAATTGCTTCAAGGGCATACATCTCTCAACAACACCCACTTGCACTCAAGCCCATTTATCTCGGTATCTCATACCGTATTTACACACTAATCTCTCCAGACGATCACGTGTCAGAGCCTTCATGAATGGATCTGCTAGGTTCTCTTTCGTACAGACTCTCAGGAGTTCTATGTCTTTCCTCTTTTCAATACCCCTTATCAGGTGATATTTTCGAAGAATGTGCCTGGATATTTTATGGAATCTTGGTTCTTGAACCAGACTGATGGTTGCATTATTATCGCAATACAATGGTATTGGATCCTTACTCGCATGCACCATCCCTAGCTGTTTTATGAACTTTCTCATCCAGACAGCTTCCTTTGCTGCATCGTTGGCCGATATGTACTCGGTCTCCATTAAGGAGTCTGCAAAAGTATCTTGCTTGGTCCTCTAACTGAATGCTCCTCTGTTAAGAGTGAAAACATATCCAGAGATAGACTTGATATCATCTATATCACTCTAAAAGCTGGAATCTGTGAAGCCTTCAACCTTTAGTTCTTCACTTCCATAAATTAAGACCAAATCTCTAGTTCTTCGAAGTACTTAAGACTTATCTTGACTGCTTTCCAGTGTTCTTCTCTAGGGTTAGACTGATATTGACTTACTGCACATAGTGCAAAAGTGACATCAGGTCTGGTACAGATCATGGAATACAAGATAGATCCTACTGCTGGAGCATATGGAATCCTATCCATGTGTTCCTTTTCCATGTCAATTTGTTGGGACATCTTCTTGGAAAGGTTTATTCCATGATTGGCTGGTATAAAACCACCCTTACTGTTTTCCATGCTAAACCTCTTTAGCACGGTGTCAATGTACCTGGCTTTGGAGAGACCTAGCATCCGTTTAGATCTATCTCTATAGATCTTTACACATAATACGTATGATGCTTCTCCCAAGTCTTTCATGAAGAAGTTAGTTGATAGCCATTCCTTAACAACTTCAACATCCCTATGTTGTTGCCTATTATAAGAATATCATCCACGTACAGTACGAGGATGACCAAAGAATTTTCGTTGGTTTTCTTATAGATGCAAGGATCATCTTCATTTCTGACAAAACTAAACTTTTTAACTGTCTTTTCAAAACGGATGTTCCAACTCTTGGATGCATGCTTAAGTCCATAAATGGACCTTTGCAGTTTACACGCTTTTCCTTTACTCCCACCGACTTCGAAACCTTCTGGTTGAGTCATATAAATACGCTCGTCTAAATCACCATTTAGAAAGGCAGCCTTTACATCCATTTGCCAGATCTCATAGTCATAATAGGTAGCACTAGCGAGTACGATCTATATAGATTTATGCATGGAGAATGGTGAGGAAGTCTCGTCATAATCTACACCTAGAATCTGACGATAACCTTTCACAGCCAGCCTGGCCTTGTACTTTCTTTTTTTCTGTTTGTGCCAATCTTCTTCTTGAAGATCAATTTGCAACAAATGGAAACACTTCCCTTGGGCACGTCCTCTAAGGTACACAATTACATGCATGGATTCCATCTCGGATATCATTGCATCCAGCCATTTATTAGAGTCTCTACTCTGAATGGCTTCTTGAAAGCTAATAGGATAGTCATCTGCTATAATGCCATCCTCGACCCCTCCATCTACTAAAAACCCGTAGTACCTATCAGTGGCTTGAGTAATCCTGTCGGACCTTCTTACGACATGTTAAGGAATATCAGACTCTGGCTCTCCCAATAGTTCCATTTCATGTTCATGTGTAGATTCATCTAATTCTATCGCTTTGCCATTTTATTCCTTCTCAAGAAACTCCTTTTCTAAAAAAGGTGGCATGTTTGGAGACAATAACCTTTTATTGCTCTTGGTGATAGAAAATGTACCCAATAGAATAACTTGGCTATCCTATGAATCTGCACGTAACAGACATATCCACAAATTTATCTGGATTAAGCCTCTTGACATAAGCATGACATCCTCATACCCTAAGATGATTAAGTTTGGGTTTCTTACCATTCCATATCTTATATTGTGTCTTAGGCACGGATTTAGATGGAACTCGATTATAGATGTGGGCAGCAGTTTCTAGGGCATAGCCCCATAAAGAGGTGGGTAACTCAGGTTCACTTATTATGGATCATGTCATGTCCAACAGAGTACGATTCCTTCTCTCTGACACACCGTTATGTTGGGGTGTGTACGTGGGCATGACCTGATGGAGAATTCCATTCTCCTTTAGATACGTAAGGAAATCATGGCTTAAGTATTCACCTCCTCGATCTGATCGAATGATTTTAATACTTTAACATGTTTATTTTTCTACTTCGTTACGATATTCTTTGAATTTTTCAAAACTGTCAGACTTGTGTTTCATCAAGAACACGTGTCTAAACCTTGAGTGATCATCCGTGAATGTAACAAAGTATGAATATCCTCCTTTGGCCAAAGTTGACATGTGTCTACATACATCTGAAAGTACAAGACCCAAGAGTTCACTAACTCTCTCCCCACATCCGGTAAAGGGAGTTTTGTCCATCTTACCTTTTAGGCAAGACTCGCAAGTGTCAAATGACTCATAATTCGAGAGGCCCAAAGATCCCTCTTTATGTAACCTGCTGAGTCTCTTCTCACCAATATGACCTAGTCTGCAGTGCCAAAGGTAGGTTTCATTACAACTTGATTCCTTACGTTTTCTTGTATTAACATTTTATATAATATCGTTAGACAAAATGTACACACCATTATTCAATGTTCCAAATTCTTACAGCTTTCCATCAAATAAAATGTTCATAACATCTTTATCAATGGTAAAGGTGTAACTGTCTTTTGCCAAGGCCGAAATGGAAATTATGTTGCATAGGAAACTAGGAATATAGAAGAATTGTTTCAAAAACAAAGTGGCACCATTAGCCAAGGTGTGTCGGACATCCCTTATAGCTTCAGCAACAACACTTGCTCCGTTACCGACTTGTAGGACAACCTCTTTATTTCTTAAAGCTCTGGTTGTTCTCAAAGCCTGTAAACTATTACAGATGTGAGAACCCGCTCCAGTATCTAATACCCATGCATTAGAAGTTATGGAAAAAATTATACTTTGTATAACCATTACCCTTGAAGTTAAGGCATCCTCATGACTTTTCTGCTTCTCCAGAAAATTTATATTCCTTTTCAAGTCCTTACCAGTTTGCATATTGTTTTCTTGGATAATTTCAGATTCAAAACTCATACTGCAAAGCATAGAACACCCTAACTTAGCATATGTTCAAATTAATATAAATAGAATGGTTTTTATCTAATTATATCCTCCCACTATTTTAATGATTAGAATAAGCCACAAATAATGAACAAATTCATTAAAATTTAAATTTTAGTAAGAGAGGGATCCAACCACCCTGAGCATCACAACCTTTAGGAGACTCAACAAATTGATCGGCTTTGTAGTTGGTAGACGAACTCTTCATCGATCCCATCACATGTGACTCCCTATAGGTTTCTACCCTTAGTCATTTATGATCTTGAGGAGACGCAACAACCCATAATGACAAGTCTAGTCGAACCCTTGTTTTCATGTCTAACTTTATCTTACACCGACACTTGAGGAGACTCGACGTGGCAGTTTGGGTTAAGACTAGACTACATCACATATATGATGGAATCGGTTTCTAAAAGAGACATGTCATAGATTGAGAAGACTCAACAACTATGACATGCGTCTTTTAGTCTCCTAATCCAAAAACAAGGAGGGCTACGGTTAACCTTGAAGAAGATTTTTAACGTATTAGACTAGATTTAATCGACTGTTTCACATAATAACAATTCGCATCCTTGGTCCAGCGAAACACGGCCATGGATTTGGCTAGGTCAGGATCACTATTCCCGGTCGAGCTAGGGTGATCCACAACACTAGTCAAAAACTGCTAGACCGGATCATGATCCTTTAAGGATTTGAATTATTTATGCGTGTTAACATCGATTAAAGATGGCTTCATTAAAACTAGTTAATCCTATCAACTAGTTGAATCCTAAAATTTGAAATTATTAGGATTGGCTAATAACTTTTATTAAGTCCTTATAAATTATAAGGAATGAATTTTAGGGTGCTATCCTAACCATGTATTAGGTATTTAAACAAGTTTGCAGCAATCTAAAATTATCTTATAATTATTAGATAGCTTTTAATGGCTAACCTAAAAGGTTTTCTTGTGTCATCAAATAAAGAACAAGAATTTGATATAACCATTAAAACTAACTTAATATTATCACATAAAACTAAGTTACAGCAATTTTTAAATAATCATCTCATAATTATTCCATGTTTCTACTAAACATTATGCGCATATCATATCATTTGCAGAATTAGATCATAGTAGATTTGGCTCGGAAACCAATGTTGGATTTTTATAGGACCCTTAGAGCATAAATCTATGCATGTCCTACGTCGGATGGACGATAGAAGTAGGAAACATGCAGTGAAATAAATCATTAAACTATTTAGTGATAGCCCTAAGGAATTAATAAACCATAGCCAGGAAAATCTACTATCTTGGGGTGGGTCTGACCAACCCCAAAGATAGATTAAACTACTGCAACAATATATGAAAGCAAAAAAATAACATATCCAGAACTTTGTTTCCACAGAATACGAATCGTCATTTTCAGCAACTTCCTTTTGCTCCCCGAAGCAAGCTGCCTCTACACATCCACGCTTCCACGCCGCCTCCACGGCTCCAAGAGCTTCCCGAATCAGAGACTCGGTGCAAATTTTCTAAGGGGGTTGGCTCCTATTTATATAGGAAGCCGGACCCCCTCATCGTCTCACGAGCAATGTGGGACTAAATAATATTTTGGGGAAAAATTAGTTTTAGTTTTCCTTACACTAAGGCCAAACTTCTACTAATTTTTCCCTCCCTCACCGTTGAGCTTCGTAAGTGATACAACCTATCAAATCAAAGAGCAATGAACGGTGATCACGTAGGAATAAACGACGATCAATTCCAACTTCGTTTGACCCCTCAAAGTTGAGCAAAAATAACCAAACAGCTAAAAACATAGCCGCCAAAATAGAAATTAGAGTTTCAGCTGATTGGGCCCACCTACGGGTCCCACCCATGGGTCTGGGCATGCCCAACAGGGCAACCCACCCGCCTGGTTGGGCTGGGCGCTCATTTTAGCACGCCCAGACCCACCACATGGGTAGGCGGGCAGGGCCCGTTGGAGTGGGTCTTGCCCGCTCTGCGGGCCAGACCCACCTGCCTAGGCAGACAGGCGGGGCTCGCTAGAGAAGGTCTCGCCCGCTCTGGCGGCCCGGACCCGCCCGCCTGCTGGATCAGGCCTAGCATGCTCTACCCAGCGGATGATACTCGCTTTTGCGGGTATGATCTGTTATACCCTTGCAGGTCTGACCAGCAAGGTACGGGTCAGACCTGCTAGTCCATTTTGTTGTTTTTTGCGATTCTAGGCTCGTTTAGTTTCTTCCTTTTTTCCTCAAGAAGTCCCCTTTGATCATATGCATTAAAGTCAATATAATACCATGTATTATTTTTACATCATATGTAAAGTTCCCACATTATTATTCCTGTGCACCCGATTGCACTCCACTTAAATTCTTCTTATTACTAAGACGTAAATCCTACTCGGTGTGAGACCCTACAGCCTGACCCTACTACAGGTTGGGGCTCGAAACCCCTAGATGACAATGACCACGAGCAGCAGGTGTCGTCCCTATTTCGGCATCATAATTACGTGATTGACCCATTGACTAAAGCGTCATCAGGATCACTCTGACTGTGTCCGTGATAAATACCACAGTTTTAGTCCCTTGGTCATAACTATGTCACTGCATAGCTTAGGTTATGGTAAACTGTCAACCCTACTAGCTAGCACTGGTCAGCATCATTCGGTCATTGGTATATAAATCTCTCAACATACCAAAGGCCGAATGATAGTGTATGAATAAAATACCTAAAGATCCTCTTGATGGCTCTCAAATGAGACTCTTTTGGGTTTGCTTGGAAGCGTGCACATAAGCATATAAAAACATGATTTCTGGCTTGGAAGCAGTCAAGTATAATAAGGAATCAGTCATACATCTATAGAGCTTTTGATCCACATCGATTCTTTTCTCATCTTTGTCCATCTTCATTAAAGGATTCATTGGAGTTCCAATCCCCTTAGACTTCTCCATCCCAAACCTTTTTAGAACTCCTTGATGTACTTGGTTTGGGATATGAAGATGCCTTCTTTTTCTTTCTTTTCTTGGAATCCCAAATAGTACTTCAAATCTCCTACAAGGCTCATCTCAAATTGATACTGCATAACCTTCTCAAACTTTTAACATAATAGATCATTAGTAGCACCATAAATAATGTCATCAACATAAATTTGAACAATAAGAAAGTCATCATGATCATGTAAAAGATATAATTTGTTGTTTGCACTACCCTTTTTCAAATAATTTTCCAACAAATATGTACTAAGACAGTTATACCAAGCACTAAGAGCTTTCTTAATACCATACAAAGCCTTATCTAATTTGTAGACATCGTGTGGAAAATCATGACTCTCAAATCCAGGTATTGTTCAACAAACACACCTTCTTTTAGGTAGCTATTAAAAATGCGCTTTTACATCCATTTGTTTCAGTTTGAGGCCTTTAAAACTTGCAAAAGCTAGTAGAATTCTAATGCCTTTAACCTAGCAACTATAGCAAAAGTCTCATCAACATCAATACCCTCAATTTTGTATCCCTTGGCCACCAATCTAGCCTTGTTTCTATTTACATTTCTAGATTAATCAAGCGTACTTTTGAATACCCATTTTGTGCCAATAACAGGATAGTCTGTAAGTCATGGAACTAGTTTCCAGACGTTATTTCTACTAAACTGGTTCAACTCGTCTTGCATGGCTACAACCCAACGCTCCTTACTCATTGCAATCTCTATGTTCTTAGGCTCTATCTTCGAGATAAAATCTTCATAAATACATAAGGTACATAGATCTCTAAAGTGCGTATACCTGCCGTAGGTTCACCACTGATTAAGTCAGGTTGGTAATTGGGATCAAACCTAAGCTCGCATATGTCCAATGCTTCCTCTTGAGCTTCTTCCGTGCCAACTGTTGGAAGCAACGATCAAGGATATTTTAGTTTGATGATGACAAATGTGTGTTACTATTTAACGTGTATGTGCTAAGTGTGTTTCAGTGATGGCAAGGACGTAATTCCTCAAAGCGACGACTAAGTCAATTGTTGGATGAATTGCTATTCTTATAGCAAATGGGCTTGGTCAAAGTGTTATACACCAAGCAAAGAGGACTTGGTCAATATGGAGAGAGATGGTGGCCAATTTGAGTTCAAGAGGGATTAGATCAAATCAATTAGAAGATCATATCAATGATTTGCTTCTACCCATATTTCTATTCCTAGTTGGTTGCAAATCTCTATTTCCTTGATTCTAAGGATCCATCCTCATCATGCCAAAGACTCTTAGCCGCATCCTACCCTAAGCATGAAATCGTAGGCTATCCTATAAAAGCAAACATCCAAACCCTAGTCTAGGGGTCGGCCATATTCCTATTGAAAAACACATTGCGGCAAAAAGAAACCAATTCATCATCTTCTCCAAAGAAAAAAACCTCATGCAGCAAGTCCTATTAGTTCATCTTCCAAGTGCCTAGCCATAACTCCATATGCCTAGCCCTACCTCCATGTGCTGCAGCTTCCATGCACAGTTCGAAGAGCCCATGAGCAAACTATCAAATTAATTTAATTGTGCTCTTCATACCCAAGGACAGTTAGAAGGCCATGTGCAGCTGTTGCCGCAAGTTGACTTCTCCAAGGCATTCACGATGAGGGTGGAACCAAAAATTATCACATGTAATTCTTCAAGTGAAGAGGATCAAGCACAAAGCAAGGCCAGCTGCATTGTTTGACAATCCATCCATCATTGCCGCAGGCTGCAATAAATTCAACAAATTCTCAAAGCAATTCTTCAAGTGTTGAAGGCCGCAATGTTTGACCCTGAGAAAGGCATACATCAGTAGGTTGAGTTGAGGAGCAAACACACGCACAAACTTCATTGCCGAACTTTGCTAGCTGCCGCACCCATTGACTTTGTCGACCCTTGTGATTACTGCACCATCAAGCCGTTGTCGACCCATCTGTTCGCCAAGCCAAGGAGATGCCAACCCATGTGGATCTCTTGATGTCGACTCATGTGCAAGCCTGATTGCTGACCCCTACTCTTGATCACTGCCGACCCACAAGACTACTTGCCGACCTAGTCAATCAAGGGACCCAAGCAACTAAGGGGAGGGGGTCGAGATAAAGAAGCATCAACCAAGGGGATAGCCAAGTTCCGCAAGTTCCCCTAGCCGAGAGCTTCTAGTGTGCCATCATCAAGCTAGCAGGCCGAGAGCCTCAAAGGGAGAATTTGAAGACCCACAAGCTTCTACCATTGAGTGAGGATACATCTACATCTACGTCAGACGAGATTTAACGTGTGCTGAACGACAGAGATGACACACCATTACTGAGCATTTCTAAAACTCTATTTATTTATCTTTGTATTGGTTTAGCGATCTCTTAGGGGAAACTTTACCATTATTTGTGAATTTTGGGGTCTTGTCTAGTGGGTGCTAGACAAGAGGGACTTGGCTAGGTGGGACTAGCCAAGAGAGAGCATTTGCTAGGATTAGATTTGTTGAGCACTCTGGTGAGTCTAGGTACTGTGAGCCTGGTGAGTGTAGAGTGGGTGCTCTAGCTACAGGCTGTACTAGGTAACATCTCTAATATAGTGTTTGCTTTCGGGGCTGGATGTAGGTCGTGGGTGCGACCGAAGCAGGGTAAATCTGCCGTGCATCTGTGATTGCTTATTGTTACCCTGCATGTGATTATAACTGCATGTGATTTCTCGTGGGTTGCACGAGAATTTTTATAAGCCTATTCACCCTCCCTCTAGGCTTAGATCCAGATCTAACAAGTGGTATCAAAGCAGGTTATAAGATCTAGCCTAGGATTGACCAAGTCTGACTCTAGTGATTATGCTTTTGCTGAAGGTCATTCCATATCACTACCCACTAGATTTAATGGAGTAGATTATGCTTATTGGAAAAGTAGAATGAAAATCTACTTAGTTGATGTTGATTATAATATATGGAATATTGTTGAAAAAGGCTATAGTCCTCCCATGATTAAAATTCAAGATACTGAAATGTTGAAACCTGAAGATAAATGGGATGACAATGATAAAAATGATTTTCCTTGAATACTAAAGCCATGAATGCACTTATTTGTTCATTAGATAAATCTGAATTTAATCGTATCTCACATTGTCTAACTGTGCATGAAATATGGCATACGCTGTAGGTGACGCATGAAGGAATGTCGTAAGTGCAGGAATCCAGACTTGCGCTGCTGAGCATAGAATATGAGAGTTTCCGCATGCTGCCATCTGAGTCCGTCAAGGTGATGTTTGCGAGATTCACGGACATCGTATATAAATCCAGCCCCATCGATAAGCCATACTCTAGCCTTGAACCGGTTAGGAAAATCTTAAGGGCTCTGCCAAGCTTATTCAGGCCTAAAGTCACCACCATCCAAGAAGCGAAAGATCTATCTCAGATGAGGGTGGAGGACTTGATAGGTAATTTAATGTCCCACGAGCTTGAGTTGCAGAACGTTGAAGCTAGAGAGAATCCTGACGAGAAGGAAAAATCTCCAAAGCCACTAGCTCTGAAAGCTAGGGAAGATGACGATGATTGGGAGATGACGCTGATGGTCAGAACTTTCAGGAAATTCATCAGAACTCCTTACGGAAGAGCAGAAATGCAAAACATGTTTAATCATTCCAATAATTTTAATTCTGCTAAAAATCTTTTGAGCAGACTGCTACTGACCATATCATATGTTTCAAATGCAACAGGATGGGACATTATATGAAGCATTGCAAACAAGTGACCCCTCAAGTTGCAAAAGAAAAAGGAAAAGCCAAAATGCTAACATGGGACATGGACAGCGAAGCTGAGGATGAGGAGGTTGTAGCTTTCACCTCCCTCTGCTTGATGGGAGAATTGGATGAGGTAACATCTTGCACCAATAGAGTTGATATTAGAAATTTGTGTAAAGAAATGCAAATTGAACTAGATATGCAATGATGTATTACTGAAGATATGTAAGATGTTATTGAAAACCTCGAATCTACATTAGAAGCTTGTAAAAAGTCTAACGGTGAACTACAAAAAGAAAATTGCGACATGTTTCATGAAACAAATGCATTGAAAGAAAAACTTCTTTCTTGTAACTCTACCATTGCTTTATTGGAAAAAGAGAACTCTAGGTTGCATGAAAAAGCTACTTGTCTTTTGTGTCCCTCCTTATTGAGTAATATTAGCATGCTTAAGCAAGATTTAATTAAGCTCGAAACTGAAAAAGACTATGTGATTAGAGAGCTTAATGATAAATTCTGCATGGTGAATAATGATCTTAATAGAAAAATGATTGAGTTTGAAAAGAAGGAAAATGAAAACAAGAAAGCCTTTATTAGTAAGTGTACTTTGCTTGTGGATGAGAATGCACTATTAAAATCCAAAGTCTCTAGTCTTGAATTGTCCATTAAGAAATTCTCTATAGGAAAGCAACCGTTGGATACTATTTTAGAGAATCGATTATAAGGCAATATTAGACGAGGACTTGGATTTGGTCTGAAAAATGTTGAAAAGCCAAAATTTAAGAAAATTCACAATGTGCCTACTATTGTCAAAAATATGTGTGCAAAGTGCTTTACTTGTGATAGTGTTGGCCATACATTTTATAATTGCAAGTTCAGGAACATGAAAATAAAGTTTAAACAAGTGTGGATTCCTAAAACTTATTGGCTAACATGAGTGGACCTTGTTGGATTCCAAGGTCGTACATAGCATCTACCGTGTAGGTGCGATGGAGATTTGGTGAGTTTTGAATTGGACGTTTTCATTATATAGTTCCTTAGCCAAATGGCAACGCGAAGGTATATCTCTTTCTTTGAAATTCATTGCATACGTTCATAGATTTTTGTGTGTGCTTGATTTATTTCTTGTTTGTGTGCTTGTTTGTTTGCATCTAGTTTGTTTTAGTTTGTTATAAAAGAAAAATAAATAAAAATGTGAAAAACCAAAAACAAAAAAATTGGTGCTTAATGAATAACCTCTTATGAATCGTTATAAGTGGTATTATTGAAAGATCATTCATATCATTGTAGAAATCATTGTATTATTGTTATAGTTACATGCGCATGTTAGACTTTATTTAGTAGCCATGACATGTTTCTTGAAATGAATAATTTGATTTCTACACCTACACGCTCACTTCCACGAATATTAAACTTGTTGTACATTTGAAGATTCTTTTTATGAATATTGGAAAGTGAATGTAGGATGAATAAAAACTAAAAAATCTAAGGGATATGATGTGTATTGCAATGAATAAAAATTGAGCACGAAAAGAAAAGAATACGAAAAAAATACATGAAAATTGCTCCGTATGTAAAATGGATACAGTTCATGGCAAATACAGTATCCACGAGCATCCAACATATGCTTTACGGGTAATCTTAAGCATTGGTGTATTTTACTCGTCAAACAATGCCACCCCACATCTAAGAGTCCTTATAGGCTATGTTTTGGGGTTTGGTACCTTGAACTCATTTTTAATGAAGTGGGAAAAATCAATCCTAGGTGATATTCATGTTAATTGGAAAATGTGGATTGGTTTTTGGATGATGTTCAAAATTGAATCTCCCTTTGTACTTCAATGTTTATATTATCACACATATACAATGGTGGTGAATTCTACATTATGATTTTCTTTGAACTCAAATTGCCTACTTTATGGAAAATGACATGCAATTGATAGATAAAATCTATAATACCTTATTTTTGCATGTGATATTTTGATTGACTTCATTAATACGCTTTTGATGATAACAAAGGGGGAGAAAAAGGAGATTTGAGATTTGGAATTACTACTGCATCATATATGGTATTATTAATTGAAGGGGGGCATTAAAATACATGAAAAGGGGCAGCTTGGAAAAAGGGGGAGCATGCTTACTTCATTGCTATATTGTGCATACTAGTAATGCTTGAATCTATTTGCTCATTGTATACATCATACGCATTACATAATTCATCACACTTTACACACTCGCATTTATTTGTTCAAATCATTTATGGGTTTGTCATCATCAAAACAGTGAGATTGTTGGAAGCAACGATCTAGGATCTTTTAGTTTGATGATGACAAACGTGTGTTGCTATTTAACATGTGTCCTAAGTGTGTTTCAGTGATGGCAAGGATGTAATTCCTCAAAGTGACGACTAAGTCAATTGTTGGAGGAATTTCTATTCATATAGCAAATGGACTTGGTCAAAGTGCTATACACCTAGCAAAGAGGACTTGGTCAATATGGAGAGAGATGGTGACCAATTAGAGTTCAAGAGGGATTGGATCAAATAAATTAGAAGATCATATCAAGGATTTGCTTCTACCCATATCTCTATTCCTAGTTGGTTGCAAATATCTATTTCCTTGATTCTATGGATCCATCCTTATCATGCCAAAGACTCCTAGCTGCATCCTACCGTAAGCATGAAACCCTAGGCTATCCTATAAAAGCAAACATCCAAACCCTAGTCTAGGGGCCGACCATATTCCTATTGCAAAACACATTGCAGCAAAAAGAAACCAATTCATCATCTTCTCCAATGAAAAAAAACCTCACGCAGCAAGTCCTATTGGTTCATCTTCCAAGTGCCTAGCCCTAGCTCCATTTGCCTAGCCCTGCCTCCATGTGTTGTAGCTTCCATGCACAATTCGAAGAGCCCATGAGTAAACTATCAAATTAATTTAATTGTGCTCTTTATCCCCAAGGACAGTTAGAAGGCCATGTGAAGCTGTTGCCGCAAGTTGACTTCTCCAAGGCATTCACGTTGAGGGTGGAACCAAAAATTATCAGCTGCAATTCTTCAAGTGAAGAGGATCAAGCAGAAAGCAAGGGCAGCCGTTTGATAATCCATCCATCATTGCTGCAGGCTACAACAAATTCAACAAATTCTCAAAGCAATTCTTCAAGTGCTAAATGCCGCAATGTTCAACCCTGAGAAAGGCATCCATCAGTAGTTTGAGTTGAGGAGCAAACACATGCACAAACTTCATTACCAAACTCTGATAGCTGTCACACCCATTGACTTTACTGACCCTTGTGATTGCTGCACCATCAAGCCATTGTCGACCCATCTGTTTGCTAAGCCAAGGAGATGCCAACCCATGTGGTTTTCCTGATTTCGACTCATGTGCAAGCCTAATTGCTGACCCTTACTCTTGATGACTGTCGAACCATAAGACTACTTGCCGACCTAGTCAATCAAGGGACCCAAGCAACTAAGGGGAGGGGGCCGAGATAAAGAAGCATCAACCAAGGGGATAGCCAAGTGCCACAAGTTCCCCTAGCCGAGAGCTTCTAGTGTGCCATCATCAAGCTAGTAGGCCGAGAGCCTCAAGGGGGGAATTCGAAGAGCAGCAAGCTTCTACCATTGAGCGAGGAGACATCTACATCTACGTCATACGAGATCTGACACGTGCTGAACGACAGAGACGACACACCATTACTGAGCATTTCTAAAACTCTATTTATTTATCTTTGTGTTGGTGTAGCGATCTTTGTAGGGAAAACTTTACCATTATTTGAGACTTTTGGGGCCTTATCTAGTGGTGCTAGATAAGAGGGACTTGGCTAGGTGGGACTATCCAAGAGAGAGAATTTGCTATGATTAGATTTGTTGAGCACTCTGGTGAGTGCAGGTACTGTGAGCCAGGTAAGTGTAGAGTGTGTGCTCTAGCTACAGGCTGTACTAGGTAACATATCTAATATAGTATCTGCTTTCGGGGCTGGACGTAGGTCGTGGGTGCGACCGAACCAGGGTAAATCTATCGTGCATCTGTGATTGCTTATTGTTTACCCTGCATGTGATTATAACTGCATGTGATTTCTCGTGGGTTGCGCAAATTTTTATAAGCCTATTCACACACATCCCCCCTCTAGGCTTAGATCTAGATCCTACACCAACATCCTCTAGTCTTTCATGTTGTTCCTCATGGTTTCTTTGATTTATTTCTTGTTTTATGATTTTCACCTCCTTCATTTGCCCTGTAATCCAAAGAATGTTTTTCAGTTTCATCAAATTTAACATGGATAGACTCAAAAATAGTTAAGGTGCATTTATTATAAATCATGTATGATTTGCTCCTTGATGAATAGCCCATGAACACTCCTTCATCTGATTTGAATTCAAATGTACCTAGTTAATCTCCCGTGTTTAAAATGTAGCACATGCATTCAAATACTCTAAAATATGAAATGTTAGGATTGTTTCCATACCAAAGTACATAAGAAGTTTTACTCATCATAGGTATAATCATAACCCTATTGCACACATAACATGCAGTATTGATTGCCTTGGCTCAGAAAGACATGCAATTCATATTCACTTAGCATACATCTAGCCGTCTCTTTTAATGTTTGATTCTTTCTCTTGACCACCACATTTTTTTGAGGTGTTCTAGGAAAAGATAATTCATGCAAAATTCCTTTTTCTCAGCAATAATTTTCAAAAATAGCATTTTCAAACTGACCTCCATGATCACTTCTAATTTTTGCAATGGAAGTATTTTTCTCATTTGAAACTTGATTACAAAATTTTTGGATGTTTTTAAATGAATCTGATTTTTGGCTAGAAAGTAACTTGTGTACCTGGAGTAGTCATCAACCAAGACTAAGCAAAATTTCTTACCACCTAGGCTAGCAATCTCAGTGGGTCAGAACAAGTCCATGTGAACTAACTCTAATATGTGTGAAGTGGAAATTTCTCTAATGCTAGTAAAAATGGATCTTGTTTGCTTACCTTTTGTGCATGCGATGCATAATCTCATAGTTTTAATGCGGTAGTCCTCTTACCAAGTTTTTATTCTCAAGTTTCTTCACTAATCTCATTCTTGCATGTGCTAATCTCTTATGACATAGAGTAGCCTCTTCTTCCCTGACAAGCAAGCATTTAGAAACAGTTAGCTATTCAATCATAATCGTATATACATTATTCTGTCTAATAGCTGTAATAAGAACATCACATGTGGTAATATTAATAATTTTACAAAATTTTGTATCAAATTCCACATTCATTGCTTTGTCGCATAGTTGGCTAATAGAAATGACGTTGTGCTTTAGACTTTCCACCCATAGGACTTCTATGAGTTGGAAAGTGTCGTTACCTACAACATCTTTCCCAATTACCTTGCATTTTTATTGTCCCCCAAAGTAACACTAGCTCCTTCTTACTTTACAAGGATAAGGAACTTTTCGCTATTTCCAATCATGTGTCTTGAGCAGCCAGAGTCTAAGTATCACTCACGCCATTGTTCCTTAGCCATGACATGTACCTACACATAGGATGAACAAGATATGTGCGACCTATGAATCTAAATAGGTCCACCCGTGTTAGTTACCATGCCTTTTGGAACTCATATTTGTTAAAACGTTATATTTAGTTCATATGCAAGCAATTGTCATACGTATGACCAACACACCCACAAGTATAGCACTTAGTAAACATGCTTCTTCCTTTAGGAGTTTAATTCTGAGTCTTTTTGTTTGTTTTAGACTTTTCAATATTTTTTGATCCATAGCCTAATCCATGCATGTTGTTGCCCTGCATTTGTTATCCAAGAATAATGCCCAATGATTGTTTTCCAACTCCAATTTTTTTAATGGTTAACTCTAGATTTGAGATTTTGGATTTCAGATACATGTTTTCATGTACAAGTAAAGTGCACCTACTAAATAAAGCCTTTTTATTTTCTTATTCAATATTTTTTGTAATTTAACATTTTCTTCTCTAGAACGATAATTTTTTCTTTACATGCTTTATTTTTAGTCTCTAGCCTAGGACATGCTTTACACTTTAATGTCACATGCATACTAGATGTTTTTTTTAAATCTTTGCAAGAGTAGCTTTAAAAGTATCACTTTTAGCTTTTAGAATTTCATAATTTAGAGAAAAATGTTAATTTTCCTGTTGCAATGTATAATTTAGTTCTCCTAGCGATTCAATAGTGGATTCCAAGCTATCTATTTCATCATGCATATTTTTTCATAAATATTTACTAGCTCAGCCAGAGAGTATTCTTGTACCTCATATTTCTTCTCCTCAAGATCTTCCATTAAGCACAAACAAGAGTGGACAGTCTCTTCTTGAATCTCATCCTCGTCATCGTCGTCCCATGTGACTACCAATGATTTTCCCTTCTTCTATGCAGAGTTGTTCTTCATCAGCCAGCAGTTTTTCATGAAATGTCCCTATTTCCTGCAATTAAAACAATGTACAGACTTTGTAGTATTCTGTTCAGTTGCAGGATTAAATTTATTAAAGCATTGAACCTTTTTGACATTCAGCTTTCCTTGGGGAGTCTTGATGTAACTTCTGAATCCTCTCATCATCAACGCTTGCTCCTCATCAAGCTCAACATTGCATTCTTCCTCAGCTTTAAGAGATATGCTCTTAGGGGACTTAGCCTCAGATTTCTCCCTTAATTCAATGGTCTTCAATTCAAGCTTATAGGACATTAAGTTTCCTATTAATTCCTCCGTGCTTAGCTTTGTAATATCTCTAGCCTCTTGGAAAGCTGTGACTTTAGGGCGGAAGGAGCTAGGTAGTGCTATCAAGATTTTCCTTAATTGCTCCAATCTCGGTATGGTTTTCCAAGGGCCTTAGAATTGTACACGATGTTTGTAGACCTTGCATACATCTCCATGATGGACTTAGTGGGTAGAATGAGAAAGTTTTCATAATCTATTGCTTAGAAGGGTCAATCTAGACTCCTTTATCAATGATTTTCCCTTATGTGTCACCTCCAGTGTGTGCCAAATTTTTGTGTAGTCAAACATTGGAAAATACGATTAAATTCTGTTTTATCAAGAGCACAATTATAGCATTCATAGCTTTACCATTCAAATAACATAGTTTCTTATTCGCGTCATCCCATTTATCTTTAGGTTTTGGAATTTCATAATTTTCAATTTTAATCATAGGAGTTTTATTACCTTTCTTAACAATATATATTCTACAGACACAAGATATATTTTCATTCTAACTTTCCAATATGCAAAATCTGTGTCATTGAATATTAGGGGTCTAATAGTGGACATGCCTTCAATAAAAGCTGAATCAGTGATATTCATGTTTTCTAGACTATATGCTCTAATATGCTTTGATACTTGATCGTGATCTAAGCCTGAGGGGGGTGAATAGGCTTATAGAAACTTTTTATGAAATAAAACTTTTGGCCTCCTCAATCAGACAATCACAGAGCAAATACGTGCAGATAAAATAATGCGGAAATAAACACAGAGTCCACATGATATTTACACTGGTTTGGTCAACCCAACGACCTACGTCTAACCCCAAAGTAATCAATAGAATAATAATGTCAAGGTACAAACACACAGAACTTCGTATCCAAACACTCAGCTTATCAAGTCTATACCTCACTCCCCAAAGTGTCGAACACTAATATTCTAGCAAAAACTTTCCTTTGACTCCCAACAAGTCTAGAGCCCAAAAAGAACCCCAAAAAGAAAAGTATAAAATACAAAAGATCAAAAACAATTCAATCATAAATAATAATAAAATAATAAGTTTAGAATGCTCTGTTTGTGATGATTAAATAGTCCATGTCGATGTGCTCATCATCAGCTTCATGCTGGTACAAACAATGTCTCAATCCGTTCTATGGATAAAAAGATATGACCCTCCAAACTTTACTACTTAAAATTATTTCAAAGTGGTTTGTATGCAAAGCAGCTTAATTAGGCTCGTTGGAATTATGGGTCTGGCTCGTGAATTTGGCTAATTCTGCTCGGTTAAAAGCATTGCTGATGGATGCTACGTGACGTAGGTCATAGGTCTGGCTCGGGGATTTGGCTTATTTCGCTCGGTCAGGCTTGTGGATCCGCCCGAGCCGTGACTTGTGGCAGCCCCCAAGCAATGCAGAAGCACTGCAAAGTGTTGTGTTGTGGTGGCTGCACGGGTCTGGCTCGATGAAAACTCCAATTCCGCCCGAGCCAGTAACCTAGTTCGGCAGCCTAAGCCGAAATCAAACCCAAGCATGCTGAGTTCAACTTTGTGAGTGACTTAGGGTTGCCTCGACTTTCTTGATGTGTGAGATGCTTGGAGATGAAGATATGGCTGATGTGTGCCATTATTACGCATATTTTACGCTCTTTCATTTCCATTTCATAACATTTCATCCACAGTTTCACTCTACTTTCCCCGTTTTTGTTTTCTTTTATGCTTTTTGGTATTTCACATATGTTGCAGGAGAAATCAGGGATTTTTGGGCTCAAAACATGGAGAAAAGGGGATGAAATGGAGCAAGAAGCAATTGGGGAGCAAAACAAGGAGAAAAGAGCTGAATTGTGTCCCTTGCGGCTGCATGGATCAACCCATGCGACTGCATGGATCAACCCATGCGACCGCGTCCACCAGGACACAACAAGGAAGCCATATGTGAGGCCATGCGGTCGCGTGATCAGAGTCAAACGACCGCATTGCTATGAGCTGAATATAGAAGATTCTGAAGCCACACAGTTGCGTCCTCAAAAGCCAAAGGGCCGCGTCGTGACGAGTTGAAGGAAGATGATTGTGCATCGATGAGGCCACGTCACTAAAGACCCGATCGACCGCATCCTCCTAAGCTGCGTTGAATTCAAACGGCCGCTCTCCATATCTGTTTTAAATGAAATCTGTAGCAGAAATCCCTCAGATGATCAGTCGTGTGGGCCAACCACGTGGTCGCTCGCCTGTAGGATTTTGGGTTTGTTTTATGCATTATAGGCCAAACGGCCGCGTCATCCTTGACACGGCCGCATCCTTTGAGGGTTTTGGGCCTGAGTGGGCACCATTAAGGGGTAATTTTGGGTATTTTGAGTAGTATAAATACTTTTTATGACCTATCTGCGTGGAGGATCCTTTCTGAATGCCTTTTTGTAAACTTTTCAGAGTTTTTCAGGTGTTAATTTCCTTATTGTCTGTAACCTTTAATTGTTCTTTTTGTTTTATTTTGTCTTTTAGTTTAATCTTTGAATAGTAAATTTCTCAATTGATTACTCTTGTGATTGTGGGTTGTTTGCTATTGAATCTCTATCATTATCTATTGCAATGAATGCTCTTTTAATGAATTCTATCATCTTTAATGCATGGATCATAAGTAGTGATTCATCTAGGGCCGATGGGTTGAACCCCATTGGATGAAACTATGGATTGATGAATTGTTAATAAATTGTTAAGTAATTGAGGATGCGGGGTATGTTAGGATGATTATTTTCAATGTAGATCAGATTCCCACTTCACAGGTAATTAGATTAATTCACGATTAGCGTCGGGGTTAATCTAGGATTTTCGAATACATTGATCGATACTATCGAATGCATGATCAATGTATGTATTCGATTAGAGCCCTCCTAACATAGATCCAAATTCTAATCCACGAGAGTGGCATTGATGAAGATTGAGGATATTTGTCGGACGTAATGCATCTAACTCGTATCGATGAACAAATTAGTGTTGGTATCGATACGAGTTAGGTATTCCCATCATGCACCGCGAGAATGGGGGGATAGGGTTAATATGAGTGGGTATCTCATCGAGTGCCGCAAGAGTTGGGGGTGAGGGAATACCCTTAGATTAGACGACATCTCCCAAACCTCATGAACTCAACAATCGGTTAACACTAATCAATCCTAGGTTAGTCCAATGATGGGGATATCCAGGCCCTAGAGCTTTTTATTATTGACATTTTCCAATAGTTTTTATAATCATTCCTCTCATATTTGATCACATAGATATTGATTTTGTAATAAATTGGTAACAACTCACATAGGACGACCCGTATAGCGCTACAACTACACCGTGCTGGTGGCCTACAAATTTAAAGCTCCTAACAAGCTTTTGGTTACGTTGCCGTGGAAGCACGGCTTGTTATTAGTTTCACTCTTTGTTGATAGTTTACGTATTTTTTTCTTTTTGTTCTTTTTGTATTTTCTGCTATTGATTTTTGGAGCTTTTGACGTTTCCCTTTTGGTGTAGCTCCTTTGTGTATGCGCATGAGATCACAGGGTGTAGTGAATTTGCATCCATTAGATCCTGAAATCGAGGCTTCTGTACGTAGGAGGAACACCAAGGGGAAAATGAAAATAGCACTAGAGACCATGGCAGAGATAGAAAATCCTGATCCACAGCCTGCTATGTCCCTTATGGACTTTTCTATGCCCTTCAACGGGTCGACATTGAGCATGCAAGACCAGCTGTGGAGGCCACAAATTTTGAACAGAAGCCGACATTGATAAGTTTTATAAAGCAGGACCAATTTGGAGGAAATCCCATAGAAAATCCCAATGAACACTGGAATACCTTCCTCGAGAAGATGGATATGCTGAAAATGAATGGCGTTATCTCTGACACCATAATGCTAAGACTCTTTCCATTTTCTCTTTGGGATAAAGTTAAGGACTGGCTTATAAGCCATGATCCTAATACTTTTACTTCATGGGATGCTCTTTCACACACATTTCTAACTAAATTCTTTCCTCTATGGAAAACAGTAAAAATTGGGAATGAGATCATGCCGTTCACCTAGATTGAGCAGGAGTAATTGTATGAAGCTTAGGAAATGTTCAATGATTTACAATGCAACTGCCCACACCATGGTGTTCCCGATTGGCTATTGATCCAAGATTTCTACAATGGACTCTCCTGTGAGGTGAAGATGTCGATCGATGCCACTGCTAATGGCACAATATGAGCAAGACTCCCGAAGAGTCCAAGAAATTATTGGAGAACATGCCCGCCAACAATGACTTTTGGAACTATGAGAGATCTACCTCAAAGAAAGGAGGTAAGTATGAACTTGATGACGTTTCCATGTTATTCGCAAAATTTGATTCTTTAACAAAGCAATTATCTACGCTAAGGCTTGGTACTCCTAATCTGCCTACGGAGGCATTTTGTGAAGTATGTGGTGTGCATGAACACCCTAAAGAAGAATGTCCATCTACCCACACCACACCGCCGAGAATGACGATAAAGCAAGCTCATGCTCTATATGCTAATGCTCCATACTCGAATACCTTCAACCAGGGGTGGAAGAACCACCCAAATTTCTCGTATCGGAGTGGAGGATTGCTGCCACAAATGCCATTCCCACAGCAGCAGCAGCCCTATGGGCCTCCTCCATAGAATTTTCAGTCCTCTAATCAACAACCACCCCCACCCACTGTTAAATCTAATCTTGAGAAGCTGATGTAAAGTGTTATTATGATGCAGGGGCAGAAGAACGACTGCTTTCAGAATTCCATCCAGCAACTCGTCACAGGTCAAAAGTCCGTGGAGACTCCTGTTGCACAGCTAGCCGATCAAGTGGCGCAACTGAATAGGCCACAAAAGCAGATGCCTGGGCAGACAGAGACAAACCCACGAGGGCACATCAACGCCATTACCATGAGGAGTAGTAAACAAACTAATGACCATGTGATGCCAGCTGCTGAGGAAATGGAGCCTATAGTGGAAGTTGACCCTCGTATTGAGATTGAGCTCGAGGAAAATGATGTGATAGAAACACCGATGGTGGAGCCACCTAAGGAGAAGGAGTCCGAAAAAGTTGGCGGAGACACCCCAGCAGAGCCTCCAAGAGTTTATGTTCTTAAGGTTCCAATCCCTTCGAGATTGGAAAAGGCAAAACTAGAAGAGAAATAGGGAAATTTCTTTGATATGTTGAAGCAGCTGCACAACACGATCCCATTCTTGGACGTCATCTCTAAAATCCTGTCGTACGCTAAGTTTTTGAAGGAGCTGATCACGACCAGAGGGAGAAGGGAAAAGTTTGTGCTATCCATGGAGTGTAGTGAAATCCTCCAGAGAAAAAGCATCGTGAAGCTTGAAGATCCGGGAAGCTTCACCATCCCTTGAGTCGTAGGAGACGTCACAATCAAAAAAGCATTGTGCGACCTTGGTGCAAGTGTAAGCTTGATGCCAATCGGCATAAGCGAGAGGCTAGGGATGGGAGAGCCAAAGCCTATAAGAATGACGATGCAGCTTTCCGACAAATCAATTAAGTTGTAATACCCCCATGCCTGAAATATCGTAGTTGTCTTCTATACTTGTATACTTGGATGTATGTTAGGATATTTGTATGGTTGACTATTGTATGAATATTTATACTGAATACTTTGAATGTTATATGTGTATGATATGGAGTTATATGGTCATAAGTATATAAGATGTATATTATATATGTGAATATTTGGATTAAATAAATTGGATGTATGCCACTGTATTAACATATGAAAGTTGTGGGATGAACTATTGATTTTGTATTAGTAAGCAGCTTTTATTTTTATTAGTGATCATATTGTATTGTATTAAGGGATTTTGTGACATATTGGTATTTAGATTGATATGGATATGTAGTACGTATGTACATGTGTTAAAATGAATGTATTGAATTATAATTTGGATGTGTATAGAGTATTTTGTAGTGAATATATATATTCTTATGTTTTGGCATGGATAATGGTAGTGTATATAATTAGATGTGTATTAATTATTTGTTAATGCTTAATTTGTTGTGGATTATGCAATATGCCATTATATATATGTAATAGTATATTAGTATGTAGATTAATGTGTGTATTAGTAAGTGTCACCATATTGTAGTGTATATGCCTTCAGGAGTTTTGGTAATTATTTTGTAATATTGTATAATAGAGGATGTTTTATGTAAAATGGGTTTTAGGTCTTGGTGAGAATTATAGAATTGTAAGAGGGAGTATTTGCTTATTTGGTTGGAGTGATTAGGTGTCTTTATTAGGGGATTGATTAGTGTCATTTGTGGTAGGTAAGATGAAGAGAGATCCACCTTACTTGATGACTCACCCTTAATCACTCTCGCTTAATCACTCTCTTTCCTTCTTTCCTTTCTCTAGGCCGAGAGCCATGACTCTCTTTCCCCCTATGTTGCCGTGAGCATCCTATTACCCCTCTCATTTTCATCTTAATTTCTTTCCAAATTAGCATGACATTCAATGGAGATTATAAGGAAGGAGGAATTAAAGGAGAAGAATTAAAGGAAAGGAAAGGAGGCTTTATAGGGAGGCAAACAAGGAAAGAAAGTTGGCTCTTGAAAGGAAGATAACACCTTTGGTAGGAATCTAACCTTTGCATGGAATTTTATTTTCATCATGTAGTTTACATGTTCTTTTAATTGAGCTAAATATATGTTTATTACACAAATTGTTGGTTCACTCATTAATTGTACTAATAGATGATGTTGTAGTTCTTAAATACACTTACTTGTTGTTAGCCACCATGATAGTTCTTAATTTACATGTCCTCTTAATGAATGCTACATGTTTCATATGCTTTGTGGTTGTTAATAGTATTGTTATTGATATTCATTGTGGAAACTAGTTGAGGTTAATATTAACTTTCATGTCATCATTCTTGCAAGATAATGAGAATTACATTCCATTTCCATAACACTTCTTGTGGCATAAATAATTGCTTCTATCATGATGTAATATTTAGGCTATGATGGGTAAGAATAAATTGTGACAAGAAATGGATATCGAAGTGTGTCTATGGGTGTTCTGATGTGAAGTAATTTTGTGTATTCTATTGTGATATAATCTTTACCAAAGAAGGATGGTATGAAGTGTGATTTTATTGCCATGGCTAAGTTGGCTATGGTAGGAGGTTATCATGGATTTCTAGGTCTATGTGTGATGAAAAAGGGGTGCACAAGGAGATGCATGATCCTATGAGAATGAGTAATGAAATTTGAAAGAAAGAAAGAAAAGATTAGGAAGCCATGCCAAAGCACTCCTTAGCATTTTGTCCATGAAAATATGATTCCTTATTCATTTCCATCACTAATATAACCAAATCAATGAGTGGACGAAGTGTTGTTGTTATAAATCTCATTCATGAAATTGTTACCATTTATGCTCATTTATGGAATTATTATCATGTATGCTCACATGCTCATTGTAATATTCCCATGATTATTTATGTTTACTTAATATGCCCATTTACTGGTCTTTTATTCAAGTTAAAGCATGCTCTATTGTTTATATACCTTCATTTTACTCTTGCCACACGCATAATGCATGTATGGGAAAATAACATTCCATATAAAGGTGTAGTATTCCTACTTGGACACGCTGTGAGTGCTCCTCCCCGTGGGGTTTCAGGTATATCAGAAGAACTTTCCAAGAGAGTTTGCAGTTGGTATTGTGGGATGTTGTGGTATTGGGTTGAACCATATGAGTTGAGTTATATGTTTATGATGAGAGGTATGTGTTGAGGTGTCTAGTGGTATCCTGAGTTTTGAGGTTTAATTGTTATTAAGGTTGAATTTTGGGAAAGTTGCATGTAAAGTTGTTGTAAACATTGTTTCATTTATATAGACTGACTGATATTATTCCTTTGTATATTGTCTTATATTGTCTGAGTTGATTCTGAGTTTGGAGCATTGTTCGTACTTCCCAGCACATGCGTAGTGGCCTGCTAGTTTTATTTGTATCTCTGTTCTCTTCCTTCTTTGTAACACTCGCTAATCTGGGAATACCTGGGATGGATTCGTACTTCTTGAGTATCCTAGAGAACGGGGCGTAACAATGATTCTTGAGGATGTACTGGTAAAGGTGGGAGACATGATAATCCCGTGAAATTTTGTGATCATGTATATGTCGGAGGACGCTTGTATTCCCATAATCTTGGGAGTCCATTCTTAGCCACCGCGGGAGTGCTCATAGATGTGAAGGGATAGAAGTTGTCCCTCAATGTCGAAAAAGAGAAAGTTTAATTTGACCTTCGTAAGAGCATAAAGGAGTTTATGGCGGATGACTATGACCAAGTCGACCAATTGGAGGAGGTGATTGAAAAGACGGAGCTAGAAGACGTGCTCCTAAGCCCCCATATAGAAGCTTATATATGCAAATTCTAAATATGAGGGGGAATATAAAACGGTCGACTTAGGAAGGAAATTAGATGGAGCACCAAAGAGAGGGGTCAAGGAAGGAGACCCAAGATCACACCCAATCGACACCGGAGAGCTGAAGATGAAGAATGCAATGCATCGTCAAGCATACCAAGGAGACGCTTGGAGCGAGAGTGGACCTTACGATCTCCACCCCGGAACCACCATGAGAAATCTAAAGGGAGTCGAGCTAAAGACTTAAAAAGTGCTTCTTGGGAGGTAACCCAAGTTCTTAGATTTTCAAGTTCTTATTTTTCCTATTCCTTTAGTTAGAATAGTTTGATTTTGAATAAATAATTCAATCCCTCAAAACCCAACAAATTCCAAGTGATTTTCAAAGCAGTGAGAAGCAAGGGACCACGTGGAAATGCCCATGTGACCGTGTGGAGGAAGGCAACCAAAGAAAACTGTTGAAGCAGCTGTCCTGGTGACGCTGTCGTGTGACATATCACACTCGACCGCGTCTGCTGGGGCCAAAATTGAGAAGAATTTGAAGATGGGAGATGAAGTTTCACGCGGTCATTTCGATCCGGACACGCGATCGTGTCCCAAGGCCAAATCTCTGAAAAATTGGCTTCATTTCCTTCCGCCTAACACGGTCGCGCAGCTTGGACGATGCGACTACATCTATCCATTTTCCAAGCCAAAATCCCCACTTAAAATGTTCCCCACGCAGTCGTTTCGTCCATACGAAACGACTGTTTCGTCCATCCATCACTAAGGCCAAAATCTCACCCTTAAACTAATGGAAATTGAATTCCACCCCAAGTGATTTTGATGATGAGCACACCAAATGAAGCTTAGTGTACTAACTACACTACGACTATGTGTGCAGGTTGTGCGACAGATGAAAATCTTTATGGATACTCCAAGAAGCGCAATCTACGCTCAAAGACAAGGACGAACGTTACTAAAGATCAATGATGAAGATCAAAGCTCAAATAGAACAAGAAGCTCAAGTGAAGCTAACATCTATTCCATCAATTGGTCAAGCTTCCGAAGACGTGTCCTAGTCTATTGTGAGTGTGTTGTGTCTTTCTTAGGGTATTTTAAAGCCAATCTTATAGACAATCTCACACACACACAAATGATTTCAAAAACATTTTAAATATATTTTAAATCATTTTCAAAAGGATATTGAGAGCTTTTTCTAGTCGTTTTACATTTCCGTAGTGAAACTCCACTACACCCTGGAGTTAACTACTTGATTGACTAGCGTTGGCTCAGTAGAAACTCCACTGGGAGTCGACTACCAAAGGTAGGGAGTCGACTACCAGCTGAGAATCAACTTCTCCTGAAACACACTGGGAGTCGACTACCACTCCTAGGGAGTCGACTACCAGCTCTAGAAGTTTGACGTTTTGACTTGATTTTTGAAATATCTTTGATTGATTTTTTCCCATGATTTTCGGGGCAAAAGTGAAAAGAATTTGAAATTTGAATTCTCAGATTTCTCCTATAAATAGAGGACCATTTTCATTGAGAAATCACAACAACTATTGAATTCAAAATCTCTTGTGCAAAACGCTCTCAAAATTCTCAGCTCTTTTCTCTCTTAGCCAAATCTATTTTTACTCTTGATCTTGCAATTTCTTTTGTTATTATTTTCTGAAGATCATAATTTTATTTGGCTATCGGGTTTTCAAATCCTTATTATTATTCTCGAATTTTTATTTAAAAAATTTTTGAAAAACATTTTGATCTAGACCACAAAGACTTTATTCGTATCTTTATGTGATCTAGAATCTTATTCTATCAAGACACTACACGTAATTGTCTATTACTATTGGCTATAGAATTTGGGTGTAAATCCAATCTCCATCAATCTATTGTGGTGAATTGGATATTGTTTTATTTTGTGATTACCCTTTGGTGTAAGGGTGTTGTTGTTGGAAACCTTAGACATGTCTAGGTGTTGTGGTTGGAAATCCAGGTCAAGACTAGATTGTTGGAAATCCTAACAAGTGAAGTTAGGTGCTTGTATTTGCCAAGGCAGATAGTGGAAATCTCGTACCGGATTGGTCGGGGACTGGACGTACCCAAGTTGTGGGAAACTAGGATAAAAATCCTTGTGTCTGCGTTTGCTTATCTGTGATTGTTTATCTTTGCAATTCTTTCTTATTTAGCTTATAATTATTCTTTGCTTAACATTCTTGTAACTCTATGATAATATACTGCAAAGATCAATTTTGTATTTATACTTCTGTGCAAATCTTATATATCTTTATTAAGTGTTTAATTATCTGAGCTATGCTTAATTTCCCTCTGGGAGTCGACTACTGTTCATAGGGAGTCGACTACCAGAAGACTTTCATCTCTGATTTGATTTGAATATTTATTGAGTTGATTAAGAACCAAGCGTAGATCACTCTACTTGGTTTCTTAGGCAACAGTAGAAGGTTTTGTTTTGTGTTGATTGGTTAAGAACGAAAAAGTTTTATCTTTATACAACACTATTCAACCCCTCTTCTAGTGTTGTTTGCCATCCACAAGATCCAACACTTGGTATCAGAGCAAGGTCAAAGCGATGGCATCAATAAACGTCTGCAGCACTCATACTCCTCCGATCTTCAACGGTAACCTTTATTCTCAATGGAGAAGAAGAATGGAAATCTTCTTAGAGGCACAATATTTGAAATACATGAGATCTCTTAGAGAACCATACGAGATTCCAACCATACCGCAAACTCAATGGAATCCTGATCAAGAGGAAGCATACTTCAACAACCTTAAGGTAATGCATTTACTTTACACTGGATTAACTGATCAAATGTTAGATCTTGTAGAAAAGGCAGAAACTGCACATCAAATCTTAAACTTAGTGGATGAAAGATTCAGATCAAGATCTAATGAGATCCAAACACCCATAAAGATACCTCAAGCCAATGATGAAGACTAGGCATGATGGCTCGTCAGAACGACAAGAACGAGGTAAGTGACTCTAGCATCGATGAGGAAAATGAATTTGATATTGCCAGCGCATATGAAAATCTTTACAGAGAATATGAACGTTTGTCAATGAAACACAAGACTCTAGACAAAAGACACAAGATTCTGCATGAAGAACATGATAAATTAGTATGTGATCACGATGCACTGAAATCTGAACATGCTATTTATGTTTCTAGCTTAAATGATAAAATTGATATGCTTGAAAATGTTTTGAGCATGCCTAAGCTTAAACATGAAGAATTAGTTCATAAGATTGATAAGTTTAAGACAAATTTAAGTGTGAAGGCTACTCATCCACAAAAGCTTGTTTCCACAACACATAATAAAAATGATCATGCTTCTACCTCTAGTGATATTTGTAGAAATAAAAATGTTGTGCATACCAATGTTAAAAAGTATACTTTTAAGAATGGAAGAAATGTTAGACACAATACACCTTGTACTTCACCTGAACCACATGTTATACACAATGCACATCAAAGATCATATTTTGTACACAAACCTCACAATGTACACAATATTAGAACTAATATGATATGGGTGCCTAAACACTTATGCTCGCATGATAAAAATGTTTATGTTCATAATTTGATTAGAAGTATGTATGGATTTTATCATGATTCATTTGTGCATAGGAAATCAAATTCAAATCGAATTTGGGTTCCTAATAAATAACTCTCTCATTTGTACATACATTAGGGTACCAACATGCTTCATGTATATTCTTTTGATACCCAACATTTAAGGCTGTATATAATAGAATTTTTTTCTAACAAATCGGACCCAATCATAAGTGGGTACCAAACGTGTCAAAATCATCTTCTTTCAGGACATATGGATAATGGATAGTGGATTCTCCGTACACATGACATGGAACGCAAGACTACTTAGCGGTCTAAAAATGTATGACAGCGGAACCGTGACATTTGGCGACAACAAGAAAGGTAAAATTGTCGGGATAGGCAACATCGGCAGTCCCTCAAAATTACTCATCAAATATGTAAGCTTGGTAAATGGGCTGAAGCATAATTTATTAAGCATAAGCCAACCATGCGACAAAGGTATGAAGGTTCTCTCTACACTTGACTCTTGTTTAGTTTACGACAAGGATATGAAAAACACTCTTGTTAGAGGTAAGAGAGTAGAGAATATCTATGTACTTAGATTAAATGAATGTGAATCAAATGTATGTTTAATTGTTTCAACAAATAACTCGTTGCTCTGGCATAGACGCTTTGGTCATGTGAACATCAAAAACATGGATAAGATTTCTAGGAAAGAGTTGGTGCAAGGACTTCCCAAAATAAATTTTAAATTGGATAAGATATGTGATTCATGTCAATTTGGCAAAATGCATAAGAGTTCATTTAAGAATATTGGAGCTCTCAGTTCTAATAGGCCACTTGAACTACTTCATATGGACTTGTTTGGCCCAACTAGAACTCCATCTTTATGTAACTCTAAATACGTATTTGTCATAGTTGATAATTTTACTCGATATATGTGGGTATTATTCTTAACTCATAAGAATGATACCTTCCATGAATTTGAAATATTTTTCAAAAGAATTGAACGTTTATACTCTTTGAAAATTATTTTTTTAAGAAGTGATCAGGGTGGTGAATTTGAAAATGAACATTTTAAACTGTTTTGTGAAGAACGAGGCATTTCTCAGACTTTTTCTTTTCCTAGAGCTACTCCTCAAAATGGGGTAGTTGAAAGGAAAAATAGAACACTCCAAGAGTGTGCACGAACAATATTGTGTGAAAGCAACCTTCCAAAAAGTTTTTGGGCGGAAGCTGTAGCAACCGCGTGCTATATTCAAAACAAAGTTTTAATAAGAAAACCTTATGAAAAGACCCCTTATGAATTACTGCTCCAACGAATTCCGAAAGTATCTTACTTCAGAGTTTTTGGTTGTAAGTGTTATATTCTGGATACTAAAGATAACTTAGATAAATTTGACTCCAAAGCGGATGAAGGCATATTTATAGGTTATTCTTTACGTAGTAAAGCATATAGAGTTTACAATAAAAGTTTCGAAACTATTGTTGAAACTTTACATGTAACATTTGATGAATCCATATCTCATAACACTGCTCATAATGATGATGATAACATAATCATTGCACCTACTCCTAATAATGAATCCACCACTGTTAATGACATTTCTAGTTCTTTGCCAAAATCATTCCCTGAAGTTACATATCACACACACACACACACACACACACACACACACACACACACACACACACACACACACACACACAAGTCATAGGTGATATTGATGTAGGAATTAGAACTAGATCTCAAATAGAACACTTGACACATGTTGCATTTGTTTCTAATGTTGAGCTGAAAAAGGTAGAAGAAGCTTTTGCAGATGAAGCATGGATTGAAGCTATATAAGAAGAACTTCTGCAATTTGAGCGTAATCAAGTATGGGAGTTAGTACCTAGACCGAAAGACCGTCCAGTTATCAGCACTAAATGGGCATATCGGAATAAACTAGACGAAGATGGAAATGTGGTAAGAAATAAAGCAAGGTTAGTAGCACAGGAATACTCATAAGAGGAAGGTATAGACTTCGATGAAACTTTAGCTCCTGTTGCTAGATTAGAATCTATTAGGGTGCTACTTGCATTTGCATCATATAAAAACTTTAAACCATATCAAATGGATGTGAAAAGCACATTCCTAAATGGATTCATAAAAGAGGAAGTCTACGTTGAACAACCTCCCGGATTTGAACATGATAAGAAAACAAGATATGTTTACAAGTTAAATAAAGCCTTGTATGGCCTAAAACAAGCTCCAAGAGCTTGGTATGAAAGATTAAGAAAATTTTTAATTGACTCAAGTTACATTGTTGGAAAAATAGATACCACTTTATTTATTAAGAAAATTCTTGATGACATTATTCTCATTCAAATTTATGTAGACAACATCATTTTCAGATCTACTACTGAAGATCTTTGTCAAGAGTTTGCTAAGTTAATGCAGGAAGAATTTGAAATGAGCCACATGGGGGAGCTCACATATTTTCTCGGATTACAAATCAAACAAGGAAAAGAAGGAACCTTTATTCATCAAACAAAGTATGCCAAAGACTTGATCAAAAGGTTCGGGATGGAAACCGCATCAGCAAAGAATATACCAATGGCAACATCCACCTCTTTAGACAAAGAAGAAGTAGGTAAAAAGGTCGATCAGAAAACATATCGAGGTATGGTCGGATCTTTACTCTATTCAACTGCTAGCCGACCTGACATTATGTTTAGTGTTTGTGCATGTGCTAGATTTCAATCTGATCCTAGAGAATCACATTTTAAAACGGTAAAATACATATTTAGATATCTTAAAACCACTTCTGACTTTGGAATATTTTATCCCAAAGGTGGCACATTTAATTTAACTTCATTTAGTGACGCAGACTATGCTGGTTGTAAAGCCACAAGAAAAAGCACAAGTGGAACATGTCATTTTCTTGGACATTCCCTTGTTTCGTGGTTTCGCAAAACGAAAAGTTCGGTTTCACTATCTACCACTGAGGCAGAGTATATAGCTGGTGGACTTGCCTATGCCTAAATACTTTGGGTGAAACAAGTCCTCGTAGATTATGGTGTTAATACATCTACATGTGTAATTTACTGTGATAATAAAAGCACTATTAATCTCACTAAAAACTCTGTTCTTCATCCTAGAACAAAGCATATTGATATTAGACACAGATTTATAGATGATCACTGTACCAAAAAGGATGTTGAACTTAAATTTGTCTCCTCTGAATTTGAAGTTGCAGATATTCTTAAAAAACCCCTACAAAAAGATACATTCTCTAGACTTCGTAGAGAATTAGGTATTGCTGGAGAAAAAGAATTGAACAATGATTAATTATATTATGTCATTAATTTTTTTTGATGACAAGGGGGAGAAAAATATGAAATGCAAAAATGAATGTATGAATGTATTGTTTGCTAACGACTTCGATGCAGGGGAAGAACCGCATCAAAGCAGGGGGAGTAAGTGTATTTTCATATTTCAGCTTACTTCATTTTTCATTTAGGTGTCATCATCAAAAAGGGGGAGAGTGATGAAAATTGAATTCCACCCCAAGTGATTTTGATGATGAGCACACCAAATAAAGCTTAGTGTACTAACTACACTACGACTAAGTGTGCAGGTTGTGCGACAGATGAAAAGCTTTATACATACTCCAAGAAGCACAATCTACGCTCAAAGACAAGGATGAACGTTACTAAAGATCAATGATGAAGCTCAAAGCTCAAATAGAACAAGAAACTCAAGTGAAGCTCACATCTACTCCATCAATTGGTCAAGCTTCCGAAGACGTGTCATTGTCTATAGTGAGTGTGTTGTGTCTTTCTTAGGGTATTGTTAAAGCCAATCGTATAGACAATCACACACACAAATGATTTCAAAAACATTTTAAATATCTTTTAAATCTTTTTCAAAAGGATATTGAGAGCTTTTTCTAGTCGTTTTATATTTCCATAGTGAAACTCCACTACACACTGGAGTTAACTACTTGATTGACTAGCTATGGTTCAGTAGAAACTCCACTGGGAGTCGACTACCAAAGGTATGGTGTCGACTACCAGCTGAGAATCAACTTCTCCTGAAACACACTGGGAGTCGACTACCACTCCTAGGGAGTCGACTACCAGCTGTCAAAGTTTCACGCTTTGACTTGATTTTTGAAATATCTTTGATTGATTTTTTCCCATGATTTTCGGGACAAAAGTCAAAAGAATTTGAACTTTGAATTCTTAGATTTCTCCTATAAATAGAGGACCATTTTCATTGAGAAATCATAACAACTATTGAATTCAAAATATCTTGTGCAAAACGCTCTCAAAATTCTTAGCTCTTATTCTCTCCTAGCCAAATCTGTTTTTACTCTTGATCTTGCAATTTCTTTTGTTATTATTTTCTGAAGATCATAATTTTATTTGGCTATCGGTTTTCAAATCCATATTATTATTCTCGAATTTTTATTTAAAGGATTTTTGAAAAACATTTTGATCTAGATCACAAAGACTTTATTCGTATCTTTGTGTGATCTAGAATCTTATTCTATCAAGCCACTACATAATTGTCTATTACTATTGGCTATAGAATTTGGGTGTAAATCCAATCTCCATCAATCTATTGTGGTGAATTGGATATTGTTTTATTTTGTGATTACCCTTTGGTGTAAGGGTGTTGTTGTTGGAAACCATAGACAAGTCTAGGTGTTGCAGTTGGAAATCCTGGTCAAGAATAGGTTGTTGGAAATCCTAACAAGTGAAGTTAGGTGCTTGTATTTGCCAAGGTAGATAGTGGAAATCTCGTACCGGATTGGTCGGGGACTGGATGTACCCAAGTTGTGGGGAACCAGGATAAAAATCCTTATGTCTGCGTTTGCTTATCTGTGATTGTTTATCTTTGCAAGTCTTTCTTATTTAGCTTATATTTATTCTTTGCTTAACATTCTTGTAACTCTCTGATAATATACTGCAAAGATCAATTTTGTATTTATACTTCTCTGCAAATCATATATATCTTCATTAAGTGTTTAATTATCTGAGATGTGCCTAATTTCCCTCTGGGAGTCGACTACTGTTCATAGGGAGTCGACTACCAGAAGACTTTCATCTCTGATTTGATTTGAAGATTTATTGAGTTGATTAAGAACCAAGCGTAGATCACTCTACTTGATTTCTTAGGCAACATTAGAAGGTTTTGTTTTGTGTTGATTGGTTAAGAACGAAAAAGTTTTATCTTTATACAACACTATTCAACCCACCCTTCTAGTGTTGTTTGCCATCCACAGGATCCAACATAAAAGACGCAGTCGTTTCGTCCAAGTGATGCGACTGCATAAAATGTCCAAATCTTTTGATTTTTGGCTCTTAATTCCTTTTGAATGAAACGGTCATGTCACTCTCACAACGTGACCACATGGATCCAACTTTTGGCCTCACATTTCCTTCGACAACGCGGTCGATATGCCATCGACACGACCGCATCGTATCATCCACGTCGACCATAAACCCCTTGTATCTAAGTCATTCAAGATGATGCGATCATTCACGAAGCGATGCGACTGTGTCGCTTGTCCGCGTCGCCTGTCCGCGTCGCCTACCTATATAAACCAAAGCCCCTCTAAACAACCGAGTTCACTAGTTTTTTTCCTTATGTTTCGACGTCTCCTCCGTTCCCTCTTCTTCTCCGACCAACCAAACCCCTTCAAACCTTTGTACCCTTCCAAAATCGATCCCATATATCCCTCCTATCCTCCAAACCCAACCTCACCATCACCCTCTTCGTTGAAACGGCCACGAAGAAACCTTAAAACGACCAACTTTGGGAGTTTTGCTGATGTTCACATGACGCAGGTGCTAGCGGCTAGCTTAGGGGAATCAACATCAGCTTGGGTGCAAATTCATTGTTGCAAGGAGCCTCAACTACTTGGGTAAACTTGATCCTCACTTGTACTTTCAATTCTTATCCAATTCCTTGAGTTGCTCGCTGAATTTTACAAATTTGTGTAGAGTCATGTGTTGCACTCATTCACACACACATCCCACTTTGTATACACACTCTCCACACTCACGATGCCCACCTTGCAAGGGTAAACGCACTATGTTTGGACCCACACAAGAGAGGAAATCATGCGCACACACGTCTACAGACACTACATCTACATACACTGATTCGCCCATACAACCTGCCATTCACCTCCAAGTTGGACACCATGAGCATCATATTTACTGATGAACATCATCAAGGCACGTTTATATCACTCTCTTAGTGGACCATCATTCATACCAAATCCTGAGCATCTATGCTCTAAATTCCTTAGGTCTCACTGAGGGTGTCCAAACCCTTTTGCACAATATAAGGTGGAGTGATTTTCTAGAATGTGAGGCACGGACCTATCAGAGACTCACTCTAGAGTTTTTGAGTTCACTCAAGTGCCAGAAAGACGGGTTTTCCTTTCGATTGATGAACAAGGACTATGGTATGTCCTGTGATTCATTGAACACCATCATTAAGTGGCCTATGGCCCTCTCTCCCGACTCATTTAGATACAAGTCTGCTGTGTCCCAAGCTTATGATTCTGACACCTTCTGGAAACAAATCATTGGCCAAAAGGATTTTCCTATCATTATGACTAAGGCATCATCCATCATTCACCCATGCCTTCACGTAGCCCTTCACATCATAGCAAACACCATTTCTATCGGGAAGAGACTGGCTAATCTCCCGAGATGAGCTTTTCTTCCTTTGGGCGATGACATCACTACCCCCATATTATCATTCATGCCAGTTCTTATCTAGTGTATAGGTTATTCCAAACCTTCAGTAGCCCCCGTGCCATGATTTGCTGCGGAGGGCTCATCATTGTTATTGCCAACCTCCCTCCTCTATCTTTTTGGATCCCTGATGACTGGATGCACGTCCTCAGCCTCTCCTCACTATATCTCTCGGTCCTCATGAATATGCACATGATTAAAGATATCAGGGACCAGAGATATCATTGGCTTTATGGGTCCACTTCCACACCATACACCATTCTTCCCAATCCCAATCGCTTTAGGATTCTTGCAGCTGGAGCTGTGCAGTGGAGATTTCCACCAGATCCAGATCTTCCTGCCGCTGACTAGCCCTAGCCTACACAGCCCTTAGTTTAGCATCATCCTGCCTAGATACCAGATATTCCTGATCCTTCTGCTACCACACAGTTAGGCCACGACAGGCCGCCCCCTCATACACCCCACATATTTATTCGTCAGTTTCACCAGAGATCTTGCGAACCTAGCGAGGGTACCAGTAGCACTCCTCCTCCACCTCTCTCCACTGACGAGAGACTTACACTATTAGAAGGGGCATTCCAAGATTTCAAGTCCAGCATGATCAGCACCTTGACTGGCATGCAGTCCTCGGTGGATGGCCTCACATCCATCGTCACGACTTTATAGTCACAGTTTGATGCCATCTACCGATGGCACCACACTCAGGGGCATTATCTTGATGCTATACCACATCTTCTCCTAATTCCATCCTACCTCATTCATCTCATCTACACAGACATCCACATCCACACATCATATTCCCACACCACCACCATTACTTCCACACCCATCTGGTGCACTAGCATCTCCTCCACCATCCACACAGGTGCCTTCACCCACACCATCTACCATTGCTCTACCCACTTCATTACCCACGACTGTTGCAGACTCATCACCCTCTGTCAAATCACATCCATCCGCATCACCCACATTGCCACCACCTGATGGTAGCTCTGCTTGACGAGATTACCATTCTCTTCCACCTCACATTTTTCGTCCTCACACTCATGTTATCGCATTGAGGATAATTCGTGATTTAGCTTGGGGGAGGAGCATTTCCGTGTGCACTTTTATTTAATTTTCTTCCTTCATCATCCACATGTCCATATTTTTCTTGCTTTTGTTTTCCTTTTTCATTCTATTTTTCATTTTTTTCTTTTGACATGATTCATATCTATTTCCTGCTCGTATATGCATCAAAACCCATAAAAATTTGAAAATTAAAAAAACAAAAATATTTGCATTCACATCATATTTCTCGCTTCATCTCGCATCGATTTGTGTATAATTGCATTCGCCTTGAGAAATTTTTGGATTCGAGATTTTATATACGTGATATATCGAGTTGAATTTCATTTTCCACTTTTAGGCTTGATTTCTCGATGTTGTTTAGGATATTTGATTAGGATAAGCTTTTAGCTTTGGTTCCCACTTAATATGCATGTCTTGACCATTCCCATAGCCTCCAGGATAGAAGTACTCGAAACCGATGCTACATTGAATTTCACTTAGGAGTCCACTTTATACATGGAGCGATAGATTGATATCCAAGTATAATGTTTTATGACCCTTCGGGACTTGGATAGCGATGTATCACTTAGTACTGAGGATTGTTGTCGCTTGATCTACCCTTACTTTTGAAAAATATATTTTCTTATCTTGTGTATATAAAAAATTCACTGTTCACCCAGCAAAACTGAGTAGCCGGATCCCCACGCCTCAGCAAGTGTCGGGGCCTCACGCCGAAAGGTTTAGCTTGAGGGAGTGCATTCAAAAAAATAAAGATGTTTACTGGTTTAAGCTAGTATGTTTGAGGGGGTCCTTCTTGGCCTGATTTCCTAAGGTCGTCTGACTTGGGAGTCATTGACCCAACCTTCCTTACACAAACCAAGTATAATCTCAAAAAAATCAAAAAAATATGAAAAGAAGAAAATTTGGAAGCATAAATAAAAGAGCAACCCCATTAATTAAAGAACTTCGATACACCGTAGGGACCACTTCCTCGTGGGCTAATAACTCATTATCCTAGACTTATCCCTCCATTGACCATCGTCCGCGACTCCTTTGTTTTCATCTTAGAGACAGGTTAGAGGAAATATCTTAAGACTTGAGCGTAGTCAAGACTTATCATATTATCTGACGATTTGAACTAGAAGCGATGTCCTACAATTATATCCTAACCAATGGAGAGGAATTAGCGTATCTTATTTATATGAGTTTGAAATTTCTACTCTATCACGTATATACGCTCGAAATCGTGATTTTCTTAAGCTTCATGTCATCATTTGTTTTCTTGCTTTAATTTCTCCAAGCTCTACCCTTTCATGTCTTCCTTGAGGACAAGGAAGAGTTTAGCATGGGGGATTTTGATGTCTGCCATTATTACACATATTTTACACTCTTTTCATTTGCATTACATATCATTTCATCTCCCGTTTCACCCTATTTCCCTGTTTTTGTTTTGTTTTACGTTTTTTGGTATTTCTCATACATTGCAAGAGAAATCAGGGATTTTTGGGCTCAAAACATGGAGAAAAGGGGATGAAATGGAGAGAGAAGCAACTGGGGAGCAAAACAAGGAGAAAAGAGCTGAATATTGTCCCACACAGTCATGTGGATCAACCCACGCGACCGCGTCGACCAGGACACAGCAAGGAAGTCAAATGTGAGGCCACGTGGTTGCATGATCATAGTCAAACGACCGCGTCGACATGAGCTCAAGATAGAAGATTCTGAAGCCACATGGTCGGGTCCATAGAAGCCAAACAGCTGCATCGTGACGAGCAGAAGGAAGAGAATTGCGCATCGATGCGGTCGCGTCACTGAAGACCCAATCGACCGTGTCCTCCCAATCTGCGTTGAAGCCAAACGGCTGCTCCCCGTGGTTGTTTTAGATGAAATATGGAGCAGAAAGCCCTCCGACGACGTAGTTGTGTGGGCCAACCATGTGGTCGTATCTCCTATAGGATTTTGGGTTTGTTTTACGCATTATAGGCCAAACTGCCGCGTCATCCTTGACGCGACCACATCCTTCGAGGGTTTTGGGCCCGAGTGGACGCCGTCAAGGGGTAGTTTAGGGTAGTTTTGTGTAGTATAAATACTTTTTGTGACCTCTCGGCATGGAGGATCCTTTTTGAATGCTTTTTTGCAGACTTTTCAGAGTTTTTCAGGTGTTAATTTTCATATTCTCTGCAACCTTTAATTGTTCTTTTTGTTTTATTTAGTCTTTTAGTTTAATTTTGAATAGTAAATTTCTCACCTAATTACTCTTGTGATTGTGGGTTGTTTGCTATTGAATCTCTATCATTATCTGTTGCAATGAATTCCCTTTTAATGAATTCTATGATCTTTAATTACATGGATCGTGAGTAGTAATTCATCTAAGGCCAATGGGTTGAACCCAATTTTAAGTATTGGTGATTTAGACCAATATTGTTTTGATGATGATCATAACATTATATTGTTGCTAATGACTCTCAATGTTTTTATCTCATGTTCAACACTTGAAGCATTTCATTTAGAGACTAAAAGCTTGGTGCAAGGATAGACATCAAGTCAAGCATTGCCAAAGCTTGGAGCTTGATGAAGTGAAGCTCATCAAGAGGTGCCAAAGCTTGGAAGATGATGGGGAGATCAAGGCTACTCATGCTTGAAGGCTTAAACTCTTGGAGAAGCAAATTGTAATCCATGTAATATCTTTATTACTTGCTTTTCTATTTTTGAGTCTAGGAACTTGTAATGCCTTGATAGAAGGTCATACTCATTCATGTATATGCATTAACCATCTTAGTGAACCTTAGGATCTTCATAGAAATCAATCTAATTGGTTCCCCCTGCCATGAACTCAATTGGAGTTTCTGGCTTTCCAACAGGTGCATGTTGAAGGCAGGACAGGCGACTGGTGATCACCAGGTGCCTGGCCAGCCTTCTACAGGCAGATGTGATGCATAAGCTTAAGTCAAATTTCCTTGATTCAATCTTGAGCTTTTGGTGTAAGCGACTTAAGTACATTTGTTAGGCGCCTGCCAACCATTATGTGGCTGCCAACCATCAAGTGCCTGGACATTGTTCATCAGTCGACTATATGCCAAAGTGCGTAACTTGTCAATTATGTGCTTCATTCTAGTAAGTCAGTCGAATGAATGCACAAGTACGTAAGTTGATATTTCTCAGATCCTTTCCATCCCTCCTAGCAGTCGCCTGACGAAGTCTATACATGCACCTGTACAGTGGTACAGGCACCTGTGTAATCTTCTACCATCGCCTGTCCTGGCTCAGATTATAGCCGTTGGAAAATTCTAGCCATTGATCAGGCGCCTTACTCTTCTTTAGCAGTCGCTTGTCCTTGTCGATTTCAGTCAAATTATAATCGTTGCAGATTTATCTCTTTGGACTTTTTACTTGGATTGGGTGGGTTTTCTTGGCGTCATATATATAGAAGATGGCCTAGTTCTATTAGAACTCTTGATTATCATTGCATATCATTGAGAAATATTAAGCCACTCATATTCTCTCATTTCCCTCTCACGAGCACATTCCTTTTCATGCATTGAATCTAGCTCAAGGGAAATCCTCCAAGTACAATCAAGCTCATCTCACTCTTGGAGATCCTCTTCCATGCCTTGCATTCATTATTGAGTAAGTTCATCGCATCAAGGAATAGGTAAGAGTCTATTTGTTTCATCTTTTACTTGAAACCCTAACTCTCTTTGTGGGAGTTAGTTACTCTCTTTGCGGGAGTTTAACCCTTGTGCAGGGTTGATTGTGTCCTAGTCTAGGACAACCCTAATTCTCTGTGTGGGAGTTAGTTTCTCAATGTGTGTGAATTTGACCCTTGTATAGGGTTGGTTGAGTCATTTTATAGGACAAATCCCTTCTGTAGTGTATTGATCGAACCGGAACTAACTCCGAAACGATGTCGTTTACTGCAAGCATACGGTATAGTGGCAAGCAGGTATCGAACACGGGGAAGTGATGCTATACTACCTATCTACTCCTACGTTGTGTAAGAATTGCGGGTTTATTAGTGGATGTGGAGTGTGGAAGGTCATAATGGTAATGGGTGTGAGGGTTGTGTCACTCAACATCGCAGATATGGGGACTAGGGCATTAGGGATCACCGCTTAGACCGTCAGAGATCGACGTTGGAATAGAATCCTTACGTTGCATTAGGGTTAGGGGATTAATCTCCCAATTCGTACCACTCTCGTGGGTTAGAATTGTGGGGTATTTCGGTGGCTCTCGTTGACGCAATGGCAACAACCGTCAACATAGCGGTATAGTTTGTTGATGGATCCCCTCAAGGCACGAGCCAGGCATGGTCACGAGCCTTGGTTGGATTCACCGATTTCCCTATTCGAATCCCAAATATACCCCTTAAGCACATCAATTCCACAGACCGTGGGCATGATCTCAGTACGGGTTACCCAGGGATTCGGTAGGCTCAACCGAAATACTCTCCTAAATCCCTAATTCAACGTAGAGATTCAGATCTACGTCTTCCTCCTAGGATTTTAGGGCTAACCCATCAACCCTATAAAAGAACTACTTGCTCATTGCAATATTAACGAACAAAACCACCGTTTTTAGAGAAGAAATCATCTCAGCAAATTATTAGAATAAAGGTAAAAAACTTACAGCGAGATGAAGAAAATAGACAAGCAATAGATCCCAAGAAGAATTGGAATTCCCAATACGCAATAGCAATAGAGTGCCCAAAATAATAATCCAACAATTTCGATCCAAAAATCTTCAAAAGTTTAATCTAAAATCTAACAAGAATAAATTCCCTACAATTTTCGATCCCCCCAAAAACGTATGTAAAACTCAGAAAATGAATCGCTCCCCAACTTCTCGCAGCCGCCAGCCTTTTCTCCCCCAAAATTGCGAAACAGCTGCTCCAAATTCTTTCTAAGAATGGCCATCAGCATCGTCAACCGAGTGGGTGACTTGGTCGAGCATCGTGTTGCTCGATCGGTCGCTCGTCCAAGTAGATGAACTGCTCGATCGAGCGCTACAGGGAATCGATAAAATATCCAAATCATCGCTCTGCCTACCCGGACGAAATACGCATCTGCTCGGTGGAGTATGCAGATGTTCGATCGAGCAGTGGTTGAACAGCGGCCTTTTAGAGCTCTGCTCGGTCGAGCGATGGTCAGACAGCACCCAAGGACACATTTCAGCAGATTCTCAGATTTTTCAGCCTGCGTGGTCGAGCAGATTTCTCTGCTCGGTCGAGTGGGTGTCAGACACACTTCAGCAGAATTTCAGCACTGCAGCGTCATCTTGCAGAAATTCTCCAGGGCTCATCCGACCTCCGATTGGCGTGTTCTTAGTGGCATTGGAACCGTCTTGAAGTTTATTATATGAGAAAAATATCAGAAAAATATTGAAAAATCCCAGGTGATAGAGTATTTGAAAATAGTGCACGGATGTCCTGTTTCCAGCACTTCGGGTCACTCGATTCCTTCGCCGTATCATAGTTCGATCGAGCGACCTTCTCTCTTACCCCTTCCTTGCTCCAGTATTCTTTTTTGGCACCTCGAGCATATCATTATGTAACGACCGGTACTCACTATTCGTTATACGACTGTGCGTATAGCAATTTCGGGTACCTGATTAGTTTTGTTGCTTTGTGTGTGAGTCATGTCGTTGAGTCGATAGGGCCGTAGCACTTGGTTGCATCCTTAGCAAGCCGACCCCCGACGTGTGCCCAACTTGGGATTACTGTCGCTTTTAGACCCTGCATCCTTTGTACGCGTTACGTGCACGTAGTCTTGTTTGTCCACGTATTTATTTTAGACCTTGTTTGTATCCGAACCCTTTGGTGTGATATGCCGTTGTGACCCTCTCGAAGAGTATTAAATTATGGATTTAATTTGAAACGTCATTTCACGGGTCGTTCTCTCACGATTTGACCTTGTTAGAAGAGACGTCGTGATTTTCACTTTTGACGTGAGGCCTTTTTATTTTTAGTTTCGTTTCTCGTCATTGAAATTGAGATCCGTCTTCTTAGTTACGTTTCTTTCGTCTGTGTGGTCACCCCAGTATTTATTTCACGATCTTTTGGCTTCGTTTGACCCACTTTCACTTTTTGCCCAACCTATTATTGGTTTAACCCTAAGTTTTGAGATTTTCCCTGAGTGATATTTTATTATAATCTTAATCTACCATGTCCTTAGCCTTTATCATCTTGACTTAGCCCCTCTTAGCCGCACACATACCCAGGGAGAGAGAGAGACCCCTTTAGTTTATTTTATTAATTGTTAATAACAAATTTTATTCTTCTAATAATAAACCCTAGCCTAGACCCACGTTTCAGCCTTCCCTATTCTCTAAAGCAACCTAGGGTATTATATTTTAACCTAACCCTATTCTCTATCTCCCAGCAACTAAACCGCATCCGCCCTCAACATTTTTCTCGCACGCAACTTCTCTAAGCCCGCAACCCTATCTCCCACCGCCCGACTCTCTCACCCTCTCGACCCACGCACGGCGGCCAACCACCACCGACCAGCCTCCTCTTGTACTCCCCCGACCTTCCTCCTCCCCTGCACGATGTGGCCACGTCGGAGGCCGTCGGAAAAACCCCCGAGAGCCCGTTCTCGCGCTCTCCAATCAGTAACCCGCCGTCGTCAGCCTTTAGACCGCCGCCTCGACCATCTACGCCCCTCTACGCCACCGTAGCACCCCGTTGTTTGTTGGAGCTCTGCTGTAAACCCCCTCAGCGTCGGATTTCCGCAGCAGCTTGCACATCAGGCCGCAACAGCCGCAGATCACCACAGCCGTCGCTCTGGTGCCGCCGCCACGCCTCTCCCCACTGCCGTCGACCCCCTTGGGCACCCGCTACCGTTGACATCATCCCTCAGGCCGTCAAAGCTTGAAACAGCGAGGGTGTTCGCTGTTTTGCGCTTTTACGACGTATCGTCGCGTCGTATCATCCTGCATCGTACCCTCTCGCTGTTGGGGCCTTCCGATAGCCCCCTACTTCTCCTAGGGGTGTTTTTCGATGTTACAATCGTCCCCTACGATGCTCAACGTCGTAGACTTTGTGAACGTCGAACCGTTCGTCCCGGTTCGTTGTTACGGCTTTCCGGAAGTCGTAAAAATGTATACCAGCCCCCTACCCACTGATTGAAATCTTGATCGCTGATCTGGGCACTACCCGAGAATTGGCGAGCATGGAATCTTAATTGGAATCTGGACGTGGAGCGTTTTCTATTATTCCAATCCCTGGCGTCGCTACCTGTCGCCAGTGTAGCTCTCGCGTCGTGTAAGGGTAACTTTCTGAACACTTACGACCCCCAACCCATCCTTGTTAATCGAGATAAAAATCGGTATTTTAATTGTCTGATAATTCACTAATAAAGATAATTCAATTTGGGACTATATGCTGGAGGATCTGAGCACTTAGGTAGACTAAACTGATTGGACGGTTTTGCAGACGGTTGATTGTAGGCAAGTGAAACTTGCCAGATCTTTGTTTAGGCCGTGCTTTAGGCCATTTCTTGTTTTAGGCGTAAAAGAGACTAGGCGACGAAATGATACTCGCCTAGATGAAATTTTAAGATCTAGCTTGACAACGAAGCTAGATCCGTCACCCTGCCATGTCATTCATGCATTTCTGCCTGTCACGTTTAAATTTTCATAACTGCATGCTCTTTACTTGTACTCTGCCTGTCACGTTTAAATTCCTTATCTGTACGCATTTAAATTACAACTTGACATGCCATGTCATCAATGCTTGAGTGTTACATTCGTAGCACACGCTACGTACTTCCTTGTTCAGGCTAGGCACCTGTGTTGCAGGCACAACCCTATGCCAAATACACTTCCTGGCTCGTGTTCCAGAAGCGGGCTACATGTGTTGGTCAAAAGCCAATGCCCGACTTGTTAAGGCTAGGCACCTGCGTTGCAGGCACAACCCTATGCCAAATGTATTTCCTGGCTCGTGATCCAGAAGCGGGCTACATGTGTTGGTCAAAAGCCAATGCCCGATTACACGTGGAGGGGTAGGGTTAAGCGACCACTCAGCGTAGAAGTGTGCCCGTACAGCCACTTCAGCTGTAAGGCATAAACTCTGAGCACGACATGTTTACTTGACTTGTTAAATCCATGTGATTGTTTAGTAGCTTTGCTACCCATGCCATGATGTACTTGTGCCTTATTAAACTTGCTGCCATGTCATACTTGTCGCATCTATTTAATTATTGCATCCATACTTTAAAATGACATGTCATCGCACATTTTTAGAACTGCTAGGTTGTTTTGCCTTCCTTTTAGTTTCCTTGCACAAGTCTCTTGTAGACTTGCTGACATGCGCCCTCGTCTCTTTGGGTGTTGCATGTTAGTTGCTGAGCCAGAGTCCGTTGCTGAGGACGAGGAGTTTGTCGAGATTGAGCCTGGGTCCACTGCTGATGTGGAGTACGAGGACACCGGTGACCAGTCGTAGAGTTTTCCTTCGTTGTTACTTTCTGCTTAGTCTGTTGTTAGGTTGTCGGTGCGTAGCACCTTCCTCGTTTGTACTTTTACTTTTGTAGGCCATGCTTGGGCCTTTTAGACTCTTTTCTTTTAGCCTGATGGCTTTTTTGTGATGTTGAAATTTATTATGGACATTCTGAGATTGAAATAATTTTATCTGTCTCCTTTCTTTATTATTATTGTTGTTCTGCTACGCATTGCAAGGACCTATACTTGGTTTTCCAGACGCTTTACAGACTGGGGCCTCACAGCTCCAAGTCTGAGCGGACTTCTCACGCCTCGCCTTCATTTTAGGGAAGCGGGTCGTGACACATTATGAGTCTCATTGGTGCTCTCACATCACCGATCGTCTTATTAACTCCAAATTGCTCCAATATCGCCCAAATCCTTGGAATGTACATAAACGCTCCGAAAGTAATATTATTCCAAATAATAGCGTAAAAGCATATGAAATATGTAATTGAGCAATCATTTTGACATGTAATCTTATAAATAAAATGTGGAATATAATGACACATCAAAATCCCCCAAGCTTACCTCTTACTCGTCCTCGAGGAAGACTAGTAAGAAGCTAAAACGGGAGAGGGATACAATGGAGACGTGAGGCGGTGGTGTGTAATGGAGACAAGGGGTTCAATCTCAAATTCAGAAAATACAAGAACCCAAGATATGCAAGATCTCGTGAACACATGTCAATATGAATTTAGAACACATATACACAACAAATATTTAAGTCTCGCTCAAATTAAAATAACGTGGATTTCAATAAATAAAATGAACTTGATAAGCAATAAAAAGAGATTAGAGTTATATCATATCATAGTTTATCATACAATACACTAAGTTCACAGAAATGAAACCAATGTTCACAACTCATTCTCTAAGCAGTGTAATATGTCATGATCAAACGTTTTCAAGCATGTGTGGGATTTTGTTATACTTCATGGAATGAATTTAGCAAATTCAATCAATGTAAGGCATCACCACACTACGACCATTTCAAGACTCCTAGAACCCATCAACTTTGTCATGTCTTTGTTCTATTTAGAAATGGAGATAAGGATATGGGATTTTTGTAGTTTTGTATTGTTTTTTGCTATATAAATATTTCATATACATTTTTCTTTCTTTATATACAAGAGATAACTCAATATATATAAAAGCGGCATATGCATCCTAGACCAGACGGTCTTAGGGCATTGGTTACAAAGAACCCCTAGGACCTTTTATTCATGATATTTGTTTGATTTTCGAATTTTTGGGATTTTTGCAAACTCACGTAAACGCGATGGAATGCAAAACATGATCAAAGATCATTTATTGGCTATTCATAAAAGAAAAAGAAAAAGCATAGAATTTAGACATGGCTCGGTTTCAGGATTCCTAATCATCACTACTTTGGTTGTCGTGGGGTTATCCTATCTCTTTTGAATCACTAAACATCTATGAAACAATAGAATTATCAATCAAAACACGCAGAAGTCAAATAATTTTCAGATTTGATTCATTCATTTTTAGCTTAACTGTTTCGAGAATATGGTTGTGAAACTATGGATTCTACCATGAAAAAGCATATTAACAAAGATACACTAATCAAGGAATCAAACTCCAATCTAACAGATATAAACGTTCATAAAAAAAATAAATCCAGAATATTTCATAAAAAATAAAGCATATGAGACATAAATATAGATATGGACATGGTTCACATAGAGATTTCGAAGTGTGTTTCACAATGAAGCAAAGTGCGTGCACTATGCACTCCCCCAAGCTTAAACGTCACATTGTCCTCAATGTGTGTATGATATAAATAGAGGACAACGACAAGATAGGGGGTGTCATTCAACAAAATAGTTTCTCTTCCTTAAGCTTAAACATCACATAAAAATTGGGTAGAGAGGTGAAATATGCACCAAATACAAGGATGTGCATGTGTGATGAATAATGGGTTGGGTGCATAAGATAACTGAGCCATCATATGGGGTGAATTTATTAAACTAAAAACATATAAAATCCTATACGGTCTTCTCACTGTCGAGAGGATTCGTGATTATTTAAAGCGTAAAATACTACACTACTAGATTAGTACCACCTGTAGCAAAAGGCGGGTCCAATATCTTTGCCGGTGCAGGCAGCTGCTCTATCTGCACTTTCCGTGGCTCTGCCAGGTGCGTATCTCCACAGCCTCCATCAGATTTCAGCAATGTGGCTCCCAGCATCTCTCCAAGGACTCCACCTGTACCCTGCAAGAGATGAGCCGCATCAATCTGATGTGGAATATTTTCTCCTAAAATAAAATTTTTCCAAAGAAGATCGTCAAAAGAAATATGTAAAGGAAAAATAGGTAGACGATACTTCCCTGAAAATACATCTCCGCTCTCATGTACCACGACAGGCAGTTCCTTGTTGTTCATCTCAGGCTTTTCAGGCAGCTCTGGCATATGAGTATGGGTCTCATTAGGCAACTCCTCCTCATTCTCAGATTCTTCGTGCACGGTCATGTCCAAGCATACCTCCGATCCAAAATTGGAAGTGTCCTGCAATAGGTACGACGTGTGAAAAAGATCTGAACCAGAATAAATTTCAAATGTGGTGCATGATTCAGAAATGGTGTGGGTAGTAAGATCTCCCTGAGTGGGAGCAATAAACTCTGGTGGGTGGTCCTCGGCGTCAGTGGAAGGATGAGGTGGCTCTATGTGCTCAGGCATCTCCCCCACAGGCTCAAGAGATGAGAGATACTCGTTGATTTCATCCTCATCATTTTTCCATCGATTATATGACTCATTCAGCATAGCACTGACAGTTGTGCTCTCCTCTACCGATGCCATGAATGCATTGAGTGTCAAATTGAGAGGATGGTAGGACTCAAGAGACAGACACGGCTTTTGTAGGACATGTGTCCCTCCTTAGCATAAGACTCGCAGTAGGCATAGCTCTCTGAATATTGATCATATCCTTCCATCTGATAGTATGGGTCCTGTGAATAATATTCGCATTCTTCCATTGGAGCCTCATACTGTGACGAATAATTATTGCCTGAATAATTCCAAGATTGATCCATTGTACCTGCATAGTCAAAAACAACAACCTGGAAAAGATATCAGTGGTACAAGAAAATAGAGATAATGATAAAGCAGGTTGTGGGAAAAATCTCTCTCTGTTTATTATATATTTTGTTTTTATTTAGTTTTTATTTTAGTTTTTGTTTTTTTTTTGTTTTTTTTGTTTTTTACGCAATCTAATCAACCTAATTGTGGTAAATAGGTAATATGGTGGAACGCCTCCCCGGCAACGGTGCCATAAACTTGATCGAGCCGGAACTAACTCCGAAACGATGTCGTTTACCGCAAGCGCACATTATAGTGGCAAGCGGGTATCGAACATGGGGAAGTGATGCTATACTGCCTATCTACTCCTAGGTTGGAATTGCGGGTTTATTAGTGGATGTGGAGTGTGGAAGGTCATAATGGTGATGGATGCGAGGGTTGTGTCACTCAACGTCCCAGATAGGGGGACTAGGGCATTAGGGATCAGCGCTTAGACCGTCGGAGATCGACGTTGGAATAGAATCCTTACATTGCATTAGGGTTAGTGGATTAATCTCCCAATTCGTACCACTCTCGTGGGTTAGAATTGCGGGGTATTTCGGTGGCTCTCGTTGACGCAATGGTGGCAACCGTCAACGTAGCGGTATAGTTCGTCAATGGATCCCCTCAAGGCATGATCCGGGCATGGTCACGAGCCTTGGTTGGATCCACCGATTTCCCTATTCGAATCCCAAAGATACCCCTTAAGCACATCAATTCCACACACCGTGGGCATGATCTCAGTACGGGTTACCCAGGGATTCAGTAGGATAAACCGAAATACTCCCCTACATCCCTAATGCAACATAGAGATTCAGAATACATCTTCCCCCTAGGATCTTAGGGCTAACCCATCAACCCTAGAAAAGAACTACTCGCTCATTGCAATATTAACGAACAAAACCACCATTTTTAGAGAAGAAATCATCTCAGCAAATTATTAGAATAAAGGTAAAAAAACTTACAGCGAGATGAAGAAAATAGACGAGTAACAGATCCCAAGAAGAATTGGAATTCCCAATACGCAATAGCAATAGAGTGCCCAAAATAATAATCCAACAATTTCGATCCAAAAATCATCAAAATTTTAATCTAAAATCTAACAATAAATTCCCTACAATTTTGCTCCCCCCAAAAACGTATGAAAAACTCAGAAAATGAATCGCTCCCCAACTTCTCGCAACCGCCAGCCTTTTCTCCCCCAAAATTGTGAAACAGCCGCTCCAAATTCTTTCCAAGAATGGCCCGCAGCATCTCGACTGAGTGGGTGACTCGGTCGAGCATAGTGTTGCTCGCTCGGTCGCTCGGTCCGAGCAGATGAGCTGCTCGACCGAGCGCTACAGGGAATCGATAATATCTCCAAATCGTCGCTCTACCTACCCGGATGAAATATGCATCGGCTCGGTCGGGTATGCAGATGCTCGATTGAGCAGTCCACTGCTCGGTCGAGTATGGGACCGAGCAGTGGTCGAACATCGGCCTTTTAGAGCTTTGCTCGGTCGAGCAATCGAATGCTCGATTGAGCAGTGGTCGGACAGCACCCAAGGAGAGATTTCAGCAAAATTCTCAGATTTTTCAGCCTGTGCGGTCGAGCAGATTGCTCTGCTCGGTCGAGTGGGTGTCAGACACACTTCAGCAGAATTTCAGCACTGCAGTGTCATCTTGCAGAAATTCTCCAGGGCTCATTCGACCTCTGATTGGTACGTTCTTGGTGGAGTTGGAACCTTTTTCAAGTATATTATCTGGAAAAAATATCAGAAAAATAGTGAAAAATTCTAGGTGATAGAAGATTTGGAAATAGTGCACGGCTGTCCTGTTTCCAGCACTTCGGGTCGCTCGATTCCTTCGTCGCATCATAGTTCGATCGAGCGACCTTCTCTCTTGCCCTTTCATTGCTCCAGTATTCTTCTTTGGCACCTCGAGCATGTCATCATGAGTCTTGTTGGTGCTCTCACATCGCCGATCGTCTTATTGACTCCAAATTGCTCCAATATCGCCCAAATCCCTGAAATGGACATAAACGCTCCGAAAGTCATATTATTCTAAATAATAGCGTAAAAGCGTATGAAATATGTAATTGAGCAATCATTTTGACGTGTAATCTTATAGATAAAATGTGGAATATAATGACACATCAGGTATCCCTTGTGTATGGATTGTATTCACTACTTTGTGTAGGATCATAATGAATATTGGTGTGGCTGGATGTACCCAAGTTGAGGAACCGGGGTAAAATCTCTTGTGTTTGTGTTTGTGTTTGCTTAACTGTTTGAATTTTCTTCCTCTTGCATTTATAATTCAGCATATGCAAGTTTAATTTTTAATTGCACAATTATTGCTATTACTCTATTTACCCCATCTAGAGTGTTTACTGTTAGTATTGCAAGGTAGACGGTCCTTACAATTGGTATCAGAGTGAGGTTGAAGCATACAAACAACAATGGCATTTAACGCTTCATCCATGTCTCAAGAAGAAGGTCTACCACCCGTTCGACCCCCGCTCTTTAACGTAACAAATTATCCAAATTGGAAGATCAAGATGTTGATCTACTTGGAGGGTCAAGACCTATGGAATGTCACGGAGTCTCCTCTTGTGAAGCCTACTACACCCGTGGCTACAAGGAAAAAGGCAGAGAAGGATTTGATCAAATCTAATGCGAGGGCAATGAACGCATTCTATTGTGCCATCACTCCAAATGATTTCAACCGCATCTACATATGCAAAACTGCTAATGAAATTTGGCATACATTGGAGATTACTCATGAAGGGACTTCAAATTTAAAGAAATCTAAACATAGTGTGTTTAGATTTAAATATGAATTGTTTAAGATGCAGAAAGGAGAGAGCATCTCGAAAATGTTCATAAGGTTCACGTATATTGTGAATGCTTTGGAAGGACTTGGGAAGGTGATTTCTTAAGAGGATCGAGTGGAGAAGATTCTTGACTCTCTTACACCTCAATGTAGTCAAAGGCCAATGGTATTTTGGAGTCAAATGACATGTCCAAATACACCGTTGAGAAGTGCATTAGGAATCTCATGGCATATGAAGTAAAGCTTCAACATAAGAAGGAGATTCAACCATCCAAGCCTGAGAAGACGGAGAAGCAAAAGGGGATTGCATTCCATGCCGAGAAGGAGCCAATCAAGTGGACTAAGAAATTCCATCGAGAAGCTTCGAGTGAAGAAGATGGAGAATAAGGCTAGTGATGATGAAATTATGGAGCTTGCCAAGTAACTAAGAGCATTCCTAAAGGGCAAGCAATGTAAGTCTTTATCAAAGTTTGCCTCCAAATCTAACAAGATTCCTACTTGTTTTAAATGCAGTGGTAAAGGTCATATCTCTATTGAATGCCCTTCCAAACCATCCAAAGAATCTTACAAATGGAAACAGAAGAAATTTTGGAAAGGAAACTCCAAATACAAGAACAAAAAAAGAGTCTTGTTGGTACGTTTGATGACTCAAGTGAGGACCCATCAAATGAAGAAGATGATGATGACGAGGAGGTAGCCCACATGTGTTTCACGGCATTGGAAGATCTCTCTTCAAGATCAAGTAATGAATATGTGAAGGCATTGCCCAACCCCAACGAAGAAGTGTGCTTCATGGAAAAATAGGAAGATTCTTCATCAAGCTCTAGCGAGGAGGAATGCGATGATGAGGATGCGGTGGAGCCAAAGCTACCTTATGAGGAGCTTGAATATCGCTATAATGTGGTCTCTAACAGTTAGTAAGTGCATCAACTCTTACAATAAATTAAAAGCAAAATTTGTTGATGTTAAGAGTAGGTTGCATGAATTGTAAATAATAATGCTTTGCATATTTGTGACACTAGTGAGAGAGACACACTTCTCTCTCAAGTTAAGGATTTGAGCATTGCAAATGAAAAATTAGTAGCTCAAAATCTTAGCTTAGATTCTTGCATTCAATAACTTATGTTGAAATGCGAAGAGGAATCCCAAAAGTTCATTAGCTTTGTGCATTCTAGGGATTCACTCCACGATTTGTTGGAAAAACAACATCCGGCAAACCATCGAGGAGGTTTGGGATATATTCCAAGAGTGGAAACCAAACCCACCTCTAATTCTTCTTTTGATGCAAAATCAAGACATATTGCTAAAGAACCGAAGAAGAATCACCATGCTTTCTTGTATAACAATAACACTAACAAGAAGCATGAAAATTCTTCATTTTTTGCTAAGAAGCAAACCCATCATTCTTTGCATGCCATGAAATATTTTCTACACCTAAGCATACCAAATCCATCCCTCTTGTAAAGGCAAAACCATTGCCTAAGAATTCCTTAAGTCTTTGGATTCCCACTAAAGTTAGTGTGCAAGAGAGGGATAGTTATATCAATCTTTGAATTAGGGATGTGATCACCTCATGTGATTATATTAGGAAATCAAACTCTTCTTGGGTTTTGTTCCCTAATGTTTATGTCTCTCACACATGTGCATATTGTATGTGTATCTGGCTTCATTTTTGTATCTTAGCATACCCATTGATTGTGTGTGATGTTTCATGATTTTGAAATAATTTTGAAATTATTTTTCATGAAAATGGGGCCTTGGGGCTTTCATTGTTTTTTATGAATTTGTTGATCCATATGTATGACAATATGGGAGTTAGTATGTTATGTTGTTTAAAAGTATTTTAAAACATATTTTAACTCTTATTTTGGGTTATTTTGGAGATCATGCTTAGTCTATTTACAATTGGTAATTGTGGTCTCAAACTCAACACATTGATGTTGCCAACATTTTTCATGCTATATTTTCTCTTGGCAAAATCATTTGTATCAATGATACTTGATCAGTCTATATCCATGTATTAATACAATTTAGGCATATGGCTCCAATTATTACTTTCAATTAATAAAAGTACTTTACAATTGGTATTAGATCAAATGAGTCAACATTTTGACCCCTTCTATGATCTAGAGGGATCATGTGATAGTGATTGATACCCACTTAAGTTTACAATTAGGTATCATACATCTTTTAATCTCTTGTGTTCATCACTCTTTTAAAGGGAAACAATGACAATAATTATTTCTTTTATATTATGTCCACCTTCTCGACAATGCCAGGGGGAGAGAGATATGGATTATGTAAATCATTCATATTCGTATATGGAGAGATATACATATATAGTTAATATAATCCTTACCTATTATATGTCACAATTTATTTGAAGCTTTATTGGTTTATTTATTTTCAATTGGTGCATATAAGTAGGGGGAGCTCATTAGCATTGTTCTTTATTTGTTTATGTTTTACATAATGTGTGTCATCATCAAAAAGAGGGAGATTGTTAGGTATTGGTGTTTAGACCAATATTGTTTTGATGATGATCACAATATTATATTGTTGCTAATGACTCTCAATGTTTTTATCTCATGTTCAACAATTGAAGCATTTCATTTTAGAGACTAAAAGCTTGGTGCAAGGATAGACATCAAGTAGAGCATTGCCAAAGCTTGGAGCTTGATGAAGTGAAGCTCATCAAGAGGTGCCAAAGCTTGGAAGATGATGGGGAGATCAAGGCTACTCATGCTTGAAGGCTTAGACTCTAGGAGAAGCAAATTGTAATCCATGTAATATCTTTATTACTTGCTTTTCTATTTTTGAGTCTAGTACCTTGAAATGCCTTGATAGATTGTCATACTCATTCATACATATGCATTAACCATCTTGGTGAACCTTAGGATCTTCATAGAAATCAATCCAATTGGTTCCCCCTTGCCATGAACTCAATTAGAGTTTCTGGCTTTCCAACATGCACCTGCTGAAGGCAGGACATGCGACTGGTGATCACCAGGCACCTGGCCAACCTTCTACAGGCGGTTGTAATGCACAGGCTCAAGTCAAACTTCCTTGACTCTACATTGAGCTTTTGGTGCAGGAAACTTAAGTACATTTGTCAGGCGCCTGCAAACCATCAGGCGCCTGGACATTGTTCATCAGTCGCCTATGTGCCAAAGTAAGTAACTTGTCAATTCTGTGCTTCACTCCATCTTATGTGTCAGCCGACTGAATGCACAAGTGTGTAAGTTGACATTTCTCAGCTCCTTTCCATCCCTCCTGGCAGTCGCCTGACGAAGTCTTTACAGTCACATGCACAGTGGTACAGAAGCCTGTGTAGTCTTCTACAGTCGCTTGTCCTGGCTCAGGTTATAGCCGTTGGAAAAATCTAGCCTTGATCAGGCGCCTGACTCTTTTTCAGCAGTCGCACGTCCTTATCAATTTCAGCCAAATTATAGTCGTCGCAGATTTGTTCTTTGGCCTTTTTTTTCTTGGATTGAGTGGGTTTATTGGATTCCTATATATAGGAGATATTCTACTTCTATTAGAACTCTTGATTATTGATTCAGGGTGAATATTGCATATTTAACCACTCATCAAGCAAATTTTTGTGTGTATATGACGCTTTATTGACCTCTAATGTGAATGTATTTAGATTATTATTAATCATTAGAAGAATCACTTATTCTATGCATAAAATGGCATTTTATTGAGTATTTCTGCTCTTTTAGTATTTTCATATGAAGATCCTAGTCTCACGATTCCAACGACTATTTATTTGTATTTTTCTGAGATCTATGCTAATTTCTATGAATTTTTGAATGTAGAATACCAATTAAATAAAGAAATACGGCCGAAATACGGAGAATACGGAGAAAAATACGGTGAGTATACGGTTCCAACCTCCGCCTAGAAATGTGGCGTGATATCCACCTTCCAATGCAAGATCCAATGGCCCACAACCGACCAAATTCAAAGCGGAAGCGGGCGATCGAGCGTCAACGTGGCGCCATTTTCACCGTTAAACCTCCGATCCAACGGCCACGCTCGTCCCCGCATCGAACTAGGATCAAGAGATGAAGCGGGCGATGGAGCGTCGACGTGGTGTGCTGAAGGCCATATGATTTCAGATCCAACGGTCGTGAATTAATCCGAGCTGGGCTCGAATACAAAGCAGGCGCGCACGGGCGAAGATCCGAATCCGCTTGCCACGTAGAAGCTCTATGTCCAATCCCGCATGGATGAACGGCCCAGAATTGATCCGATCGTGGGTTTTGGGTTGTGAAGCGAATTTGAGCAGATTTGGATCCTCTAACAAAGTAAACCCCGCAATCTCCCTATATAAGCGTATTCTAGGGTTTTGGCCGTATTCTTGTGTATTTGGGGCTCTAGGAGCCGTATTTTGGCGTGAGATTTGGAGGCCCTGTAGACAGATGCTAGGATCAACTTCTGAAGGAGATTTGGGGCTAAGTGGAGAGTTTTGATGATATAATTCCTAACTTTACTCTTGTATTTTGCATATTTAGCGCGTATTTTGAGTATTTGAACATGTATTTGTCTATGAATATGGTTTCTTTTCTCTCCATACATGGCTAGTACCCATTTGTGTTGGTCTTGATGTAGTTGGGGCTTTGTATTCTCTGGTTTGATGTCATTACACCCTATTTTGCAAGTAAAATCGCGTATTTTATTAGTTTCTACTCGTATTATTCAAGTATATTCGTTGTTGATGTACTTGGATCGAATCTAATCTTTGCAGAATTATTCGTGGCATGATCCTTGCGGACATCACGGTGACCTTTACGGGCACATGAGCTCATGTTATTTATGAAACTAATAATTTATTCGATACGTATGGCGGTATTTTATGATCTTTATTGCCATATTTTCCGACGTTCTCATACCCTTGCGGGGTGAAACGTCGTGCTATTTAGGTTAACCAATAGATTAACCAAGACATCAATTACCATTGATTACAAACCCCTAACGAAATCACGACCAACACATCCTCTCCACTTTGGTACCCCAATATCGACTTCGCCGTAGTTATCGTATGATTCTCTTTTATTATTTTAAACCATCGACACCATTACTCATATCTCTGATAAGTGGTTGTTTTTTATCGTTTTAGAACTCTTTATTAACTGAAATTCGTCGTTTTGCAAGTCAGTTGTCATGTTGATACGATACATAGACTCACCAGGATTATTACTTGTTCGATCTCCTACACTTGGGAGTAGCGCTCACACATTTTGAGAAGAGTCATGTTTTTGGCGCCGTTGTCGGGGATAATAGTACTTGTGATCGACGATTTCAGTTCGTATGGAGGAATACTCGGTGATATCCTTCCATCTTATAGTTTAGGATTTTTATTAGTTTTTTTTTGGTTTTGTTTTCTCTTTTAAAAAAATTCAAAAAAATGGAATACATGAAATTCTATAGCACAAACAATTGGTATGATACAGAGTACGATGTTGCACACAAGCATAGAATGGAAAAGCTCATAATCGTTAATTTTTTCAGAGAGATTGTGAAACTTTCTTCGATCATTTTTGACATGTTTGTGTTTCAGATCAAGAATGTTAAACTTGAATTATTTTTGCATTGGATTCCAATATTATCTTTCCAACCTAAAAAAATCCCATAATGGATTACTCCGAATTAGAAAGATGCTTGTTAAAAGGGATTAATATGACAATTACTATATAATCTAATTGATCTAGTTATTCAAAAAGCATAATAATATGGTTGAAATTATGAAGGATAAATTTTAACCAATTTATGGACTTTCACATAACAAAATTGAATTTGTTGTGAGTTTAGCCCTCCCCTCATCATCTCACCATTTACTCCCCACTAACTTGGTGGGGAGTCCCTTGGACTCCTAAAGTGACTGAATATAGAGAGAGCCATGGCTTATGCCATGGCTACTCCTAATTCAGAGATTAGTTTACACTTCTTCTAATCTCTCTCAACATGTTATCAGCACTTACGCTCTTCTATTTTGAGCTTTTCTTCCCATCTCCCCTCAAAAATCCATCCCCTACGCGCGAAGGAATCTCTGGTTACGGCTGTACGTTGCGGCGTTCCTCTTGGGCGTATTCGGAGCGTGGAATTTTCTCTCTACGGATCTTCTAATTTTTCGGTCGTCCCTAGATTTTTAATCTAGATGTAATATCCGTCGATCCCGTAGATAGTTACCAACAAAATTTGATTTAGCTATGATTTTTCACAACCTATTTTAGGCTTGTTTCAAATCTGCTATATACAATATCAAATATTGATAAAATAAAAAATAAAAAAATATACAATAAAGAAAAATTTTTAATCCCCCAACCGTTCGGTTCCCCCCGAAGGGGGCTCTGTCGTTTTCCACTACCCCCCGGTCACACCCGGCGGCGGCGGATTTCCCGTCGCTGCCCAGAGCCCCCCCAGACGGGGGGGCCTTCCCGTTGCCGCCCAGAGCCCCCCCAGACAGGGAGGGCCTTCCCGTCGCAGCCCAGAGCCCCCCCAGTTGGGGGGGCCTCCTCCGACGCCGATCCCCCAGGTGGGGGGATTTCTGTCCAGCGCCCCCCCGACAGGGGGGCTTCCCGTCGCCGACCCCCCAGGCGGGGGGATTCCTGTCCGATCCGCCCCAGACGGGGGCCACCCCCCAGACGAGGGGGCCTGCGGTGATTCGCCCCCCCCAGACAGGGGGGCCCTTTCGACGTCGCGCCCCCCCAGGCGGGGGGGGGGGGGGTTTCTGACCTGTGCCCCCCCAGACGGGGGGGACTTCCTCGTCTCCGACCCCCCTGGCGGGGGGTTCCTGTCTGTCGTCGACACTCCCCATCACCGATCCGGTGATCCCCCCCGCCCCCCAGGGGGGCCTGCAATTCTGACCCCCCTCCCGATGGGGGCCTGCAACGCTGCGCCCCCAGCAGCCGGAGGGGGGGGCCTTGGCCAAACCAAGAAACAGGGGGAGGAGGGGGATTCTTGCTAAAAGGGATTTGAGGGGACAAACTTAGGTTTGGGTAGTTTTTGGCATTCCAAAGCCCAAAAATGGGCTTAAAGAATAATTTTGTTTAATTTAAATAAAATTGATAGCCTATTTGTTGGGCCTGCAATCCATTTGTCACAAATGCACATATATTCTATGGGTCAGCAGCCCAGTAAATTTTTTGTGTACTTAATAAATTTTTAGCCTACCAAAATTTGGCCTGAAGTCAAGTAAAACCGATTGCGATTTTTAATGTGTCAATTAGAATTTTGAAACCGGGCCTGAAGCCCAAATTTTAATAATATTTTAATTTGACAAATTTAGGCCTGATGCCATGTTAATTCAAATTGCTATAATTAATTTGTTAATTTTTGGCAAATGGACCTCTAGCCAAATATACACAATATATTAAAATGATTAATATGTATGGGCCTGCAGCCCCATTAAAATATTAATTTATTTTAATTCTTTGTTATGGGCATGTCGCCCAGTCCGTCATATTGCTAATATTATAACACTCTTGCATTATTATTTATTTATGGAATATTAGGATTTTTCAAAATATAATTATCTTAAGGATCTTGAGATCGCTCTGCTGTTAGTCAACTAACCCAACGGTTTATGACGTCTACACGTGGTCCGAGAGATTATTATATTTTATAGTCTCTTTTTCCATATTATATATGCCTGAGTTATATAAACTACGTGGCTGCTTCTTTTGTGCATGTAGCATATTATAAACTGAGTGGTTGTTTATATAAGCTAAAATGTGATTTTTGGGATCGGCCAGTTTGATACCTTTTAAATTCCTAGCAATTTTATTTTCTTTTTGAGAGAATTTGTAAGTGAGGATTATATGTATTTATGCCAAAGATCGGTGTACCGACAAATGAAGACGGAGGCAAAAATTGGAAAATATAGGGACCCATTCTGGGTTTCCAAATTGTATTTTTCTTTTCTTTATGGACTGTATATTCGGACTTTGGACTTTGTATTTCTTTGGGTATTTGGCCGATCCCTACATTTTACTTATTTTTATTTTTTATGCGTGAATTTCAATTTTAATTAATTCATGCTTATTTTAAATTGCATAGCTCAATGGCAAAATTGGCAAGCGTCGATTTCGAGGTCCTTGATGCTGCAGGGAAAAATTACCTGAATTGGCGAGTGGACCTGAAGTTCCACTTGCGTTCGATGGCCCTCCTTGGCTCAATTTTGGCTCCTTCATCGGCACCAGCAGCGGCCGATGCTTCTGCTACATCTAGCAGCAGCACTCCTACCACTGTCTCCGATGTGGATAAGGTGAAAGCCATTATCTACATTAGGAAACATATAGATCGGACCTTAAAGGCCGAATACCTAACGGTAGAGGACCCAATGGAGCTGTGGACAGCGCTGGAGGCACGGTATAAACATCAAATTGATGTAATACTACCTCGTGCCAGTTATGAGTGGGAAAACCTCAGACTTCAGGACTATAAGTCCGTCGCTGAGTATAACTCTGCACTTCATAATATCACCTCACGCCTGAAGTTGTGCGGTGAAGAAGTGACAGAGCAACGCATGTTAGAAAAGACATTTACCTCGTTTCACGAGACAGATGTAATCCTCATGCAGCAGTATCGTGAATGCAACTTCACGAAATTCTCTGATTTGATCTCTTGCCTCCTTAGGGCAGAGCAGAATCGAGATTTACTGCTCGCCACTCATAATTTACGTCCAGCTTGCACTACACCTATCCCTGAAGCCCACCATGTTTCTCCCCAGAAGTGGAAAAACAGGAAGACGGCTAAAAATAACAAAGGGAAAGCTGTGATGAAGAGTGGACGAGGAGCAGAACCCCCGTCCAACAAAAACAATAAAGGAAAGAGAAAATTCTCATGGAAGCGTAAGACACTGGTCAAGTGTCAATTCCTAAGAAGAACTGGAAGGATAAATACCATAGATGTGGCATGACTGAACATTGGTCCAGAAACTGTCACACTCCTCGCCACCTTCAGGAACTATATCAGGCGAGCCAGAAGTCTCTGCCTGCAACAAACTCGGTGGTTGTTCAGCCGCCAACTGTTTTCACTGCACAAGACTTTGAGAACGATGACCTGCTCGATTGAGCCCTATCTTTATTTATGCATTTAAAATTACGTGTAGTTTCATATTTAGTTTACTTTTGTACGAATTTTTATTTGAATGTCATTTTACATTTATTTAAATAAAATTTCATTTTGCTTATAGATGAAGTATGTAATATTGTGGACAGTGCCTCGTTGCACTGGTGTATCATTAATATTGCTCCCACATACAACAAGACTATAAGATGCAAACTTCTCCACTTAAACATATAGGAATTTTCCAAGTTTCAAGGATATTTCGTTTAAACAAATTGAAAATGTGGATAATAAAATACTGAATATCAATATGTAACTCATCAAGAGGATGGCCAGAAGCCCATCTACTTACGATTTCATTGGACCCTCGTCGGGCCCCTATAATTACAGATATTCATCTTATAGAATGCCAACTCGACTGAGCACCGGAAGTGCCTTTCATTGCCATATTTTTTAACTCTGGCAAAATGGACTTGGTCATCGTGGATCAGTGATGATGGACGCATCATCAAATGAATCCATTGGAGAACCTGAAGATTCTTCAAAAGATTGAGTTTCCTTGTCCCCCTTTGTTGAAAGGGCATACTTTTAGAGAGACCTTCCCACCTGAAAGTGGGATGAGAGTCTCCTGGTTTCATTGAGAGAATACATGGTGACCTTTGCGGGCCTATTCACCCCGCAAGTGGCCCATTTTCGGTACTTCATTGTCCTGACTGATGCATCTACTAGATGGTCTTATGTGTGCCTTTATATTCACTCGCAACATAGCTTTCTCAAAGCTTATAATATGGGTGAATTCACTACACATATCTTTGAAGACTTCTGCCAAGTAACTGGCATTGAAATTGAACATCATGTAGCATGTTCATACTCAGAATGGGTTATCAGAGTCTCTGGTAAAGAGACTCCAATAGATTTCACGTCCAATGTTAAATCCCAGTTGCATGTTGATGTTTAGGGACCAACACATAGCATTCCGCATCGCTTATCACGATACGGCCCACTTGTGTTCATATCTTATTGCTGATGCCGCTTGCTTATGGTTTACCACCAAGTCTTGATAAATGTGAATTTGATGAGCAAAGTCTCATTAAAATAGGCACGCATTCTAAAGAAGCCTGAAGCTTCTGAGACCATATAATGGGACACAAAAGTCCTAATCTCGTTATGATCCGTATACTTTTCTGTATGAAGATGAGATCCAGAAGATCCTTCACATTCAGACTAAAGTACATCAATTGCCGGATAAATTTACGGACAACCAGTAGATTGTTCCTTCACACGTCCCTGCTACCAACATGCCAGCTAGGATTGACATTCCCAAAGATGGACGCAATCCACCGGCAGTAGAATTGGCTGTACCTCAATTGAAAAGAGGACGCCCGCCAGGTTAAAAATATAAAACTTTCCTCGAAAGAGGAAGATTTCTGGATATATTAAAATGATCCAACCACAGGATGCTGAGCTCAGACCAGTAACCTCTCCCCCCTAATTTCCCCTGCAGAGGAAACAACAGAAGAAAAATCATTATATTACGTACGTACTGGAGAAGTACTGGACAGAAATAGCACAGTCATCGACGACGGTTTTGTTTTCGCTATTGCCGTTCACGTCGCTGAATACAACGATGACGTCAATCCACTTTTCTATAGAATAAACGCATTTATTGGCCAAAGTGGGACGAGACAATAAGAATAGGGCTGGACTCACTGCAAAATCTTTGGACCAGTAGTCCATACACCTGAATGTGTAAAACCTGTGGAATATAAGTTGGATTTCATAAGAAATTGAAATGAAAGAAATGTGATCATTTCCCTACTAAGCTTAAACTTCTCTGAAAAAAGCCAATAAATGCAGATCATGGACGTTGTGACTGCACCTATATACGTCAATATAGATATATAGATCTATATAAAACTTCCATAAGGGTATACTCTACCCCTAGAGATGAAAGAGAGACGTAGAAACGTCTTCTCCATAAAGGCTACAAAGATCATTAGTTGATCTTAAGCAATATTCTGCCTGTGTATCTTTTTCGAAAGATCGATGACAGGATTTGTGATATTCACCGTATATGGGGCCGACTTAAAGCAAATAGGATCTCCTCCATAGACCATTGAGATATCAGATAGCTTTAAGCATACCTTGGAAATGAAAAACCTAGGTATAACAAGGTATTGTCTCGGCTTACATATTTAACACCTTCGTGGTGGAACCCCTAAATATCCTTCATACACCTGGAGTTTATGAAGAATGATGTCCATTTGCAACCTATTAAAAATGGATGCTTATTTATGACACCTTCCAGTCGCTGAAAGAGGGGGAGGACATCCTAGGTCCCGAAGAGCCTAGCTTTAGTGTACTTGTTACACTTCTTTATCTGGCCAACTGCACGTGTCTTTGATAGAACGTCTGCAGTAAAGTTATTAACCAGATACAGTGTTGTCCTGGAGAACACCACTAGACCAAGGATAAGCTGTTTCTGCGCAACTTCCAAGGGTCAAGGAATATATATCGCATATGCTGGTTTAATGATCATCGCGATGACTAAAACACAAAAGGCGAGCCACTTCCTAAATATCGACACATCATCCTCCAAAGTCTACATCTTCTGAGAAGCTCATCATCCAAGAAACAAGTATTGAAAACGCTCAGCCAGGTCCAGCAGTACCTTGCACACACATTGAAGAAAAATTCAAAATACTTTAGTGGAGTCATCTACCAACTTCAAAGAGCATTCCACTTCAGAGCGCCACTGCTTTATGATAGCCGCTAGATGAGTGAAACTTGTATAGATGAGTAATGACTGTATTTGCTTTTAGAACATGATGGATGTATAGACAAATAGGAGATGATTGTATAGATACATAGGAAATCTGCAAGCCTGAAGCTTGTACAGATCAGGGGGAGTCCCTCGATAGTTGTACTCTTTTCCCTTAAGCTGCTGGTTTTTCCCATTGGGTTTTCCACAGATAAGGTTTTAACGAGGCAACCACAGTGGCTCTGGATTCAGAAGTATCCACCCCATTAGCATACTGAATCCTGAAGTATTCATATGCTTAAACCAAGGTAATGGAGAGATGAGGGGGAGTGTTGTGAGTTGGGGAGGCCTTTGGCCTCACTCCCCTCATCATCTCACCATTTACTCCCCACTAACTTAGTGGGGGAGTCCCTTGGACTCCTAAAGTGAATGAATATATAGAGAGCCATGTCTTATGCCATGGCTACTCCTAATTCAGAGATTAGTTTACACTTCTTCTAATCTCTCTCAACAGAATTATCATTTTTGAAAACAAAAATTCAATTAAACCTTGACCGAATTCAGTTCTAACCTAAATCCTGCCCAAACACAAGAAGAATGAAGGAATTTCTTATGAAACCAACTTCGAATCCAAATTTCTTATTAAACACATGTTCAAACCTTTCATGAATCCAATTCAAGTCTTACCAGTTTACACTCTAATCCAAACCCAACATGGCAAGCCTATAGCATAATCGCCGTGATTTAAGGGTGAAATTTTCATATGTTACCATTTTCTTGTTTATATGCAAAGAACCTGTTTACGGGTTTTTTCTTACTGCTGAATCTAACCAGAGGACGGGAGGTCAACGTGGTCAAGGGGACACGTGGGCCCCCAGGATCGGTTAGGTACGTGATTGCCCGATGAGGGAAGCACGAATCCTCACGTCGGCTTACCGAAGGGTAACCACGGTGAAGCGGGGTCCTCGATGTGGTAAGGGCGAGCGGGCTCTTACTGAGGATGCTCGGCTTTGGTTGGAGGTGTAGGAGGATATATGCCCATAAGGCTATTTATCCTTAGTATACGTCTTGTTAAGATATTATATGGTATCAATTATCCTAAGTATGAATTCGTTGAATCATATACTTAGATAATTTCCTTAGACTTATAGTTAGGTCCTTAAGTATCCAGATAAGATCTCGATTATGAGTAGTAAGTGACCGAATAGAAACTTAAGTCTTAAACTGTCAGTGGTCATAGATGTGTCGAGAACTGGATATCGGCACATCGGACAGACCAATGTGTCTTTGTCTTACCTAGGGTAATGATGATCTCATAGTCATTCGACTTGGTGAAGTCGGAGATGAGACACAGGTGCTCATTGGAGAATGAGTTCACTGAACGACCAACTTAGAGTTATTATATGGTTAACTTTAACTAAACTGTCTATAATAACTCTAGGGTGATGATAGGTAAGCTGGTTCTTAAGACCTGAAGTCATTTGTACGAACATGTGAGTGAACAGTATCGCTTAGACCTATGATCTAGCTTCGAGGCTAGCCTGCGGAAAGATCTTAGGTTGGGTTACAACTGAAGCTCTCGAGGTGAGTAGATGACTAAGATGAGATTCGTCTCTTCCGTTAAAGGGAAGTTAGTGTCACAGGCTCAGTGCGGTCTTTGTATTAATCCTCGGCCGGGGTACGTTATAAAATATACAACGTGAATACAACAAAGACCGCCGTATACTGGCCAATGTTGTCTAATGGGGTTGACAATAAACCGTACCCTAGGCCAACAGAGACACAGTCTTGACGAAGGGACTACAGCTAACGGTATTCATCACTGACACAGTCATAGTGAACCTAACGATACTTTTGTCAATGGGTCGATCATGTTATGATGATTCTGAAACAAGGACGACAACTGCTGCTCGTGGTGACCGTCGTCTAGGGGTTTTGAGCCTCAATATGTAGTAAGGTCAGGCTGTAGGGTCTCACACCGAGTAGTATTCGTGTCTAAGTAATACGAAGATATATAAAAGGAATTCATTCGATGAAATGGAATAGTTAAGTTCAGAAGCTAGTTGTGAGACTAAGTCGTAGATGGGGACAATATTGCATTCGATGCAAACAAGATTAAACGTGTCGTAAATTGGTTACGACAATATTTGTAGGAACAAAAGCATTGAAAAGGGTTACCTAGTTGACGGGATCGTCCCGGTCTAAACACAGGTTCAAACCGTGTCCAAAATGGAGCTCAAACGAGCCTGGAAACGCAAAATCAGTCAAAGGCAAGAGTGGGTTAGACCCACTTGGACAAGCGGGTCCACCCGCTAAGCTTAGCGGGCGCACTTGCAACTTAAGTTAATTAGAGTTTTTTGAAACCCTTTTGACGGCTACGAAAATTGATTTTTTGCCCATCTTTGGGCAATTGTTTGAGGGGTCAAACGAAGTCGAAATTCGTCGACGTTCATTCCTACGCATTCACCATTCGAAGCCCTTCGAAATGATAGCTTGTTTGGTGTCTAAATTTTAATGTATGAAGAGATTTAATTCGTTGAAGTTAGCCTTTATGAAAGGCTTACTAAACTTCAATTAGCCAAATTAAATCCCTCTTCTTTAATCTTTGTCCCACATTGCTCGCAACGAAAAGAGAGGTGCCGACTCCCTATATAAATAGGGGTGCACTCTCTTCGTTGAAAACCACACCAAGTCTTCGATTGAGTAGCTCCGAATTTTGAGCAAGCTCGATCTACGACTTAAACTATTCTTTCTCTCTTCTTCCTATTCTCCCGACGAGTCCTAGCAAGACTTTGAAAGGGGGTTTGGATTCGGATCCAGACGTCTAAGACGGGGGTCTGCTCAAGTGAAACTTTCTGTCGCAAGTGATCGGCTCGGATGCAGGTCTCGGCTCAGGTGGATCAGTTCGAAGGTGCGAGGTGGCTCGGGTGGATCGAGTCAAGACAGTTTGGCTACGATGAGTGTAAGAAGCCGGTGCGGTACATCTTGCCCGCCCTAGGGTTGAGAATCCAGGTATGTTCTTTAAAGCTTTTTAGTGTAATTTAATTTCGTCGTAGCATGATAGATCCCTTTTGGGGTGGTCAGATCCACCACAAGTTGGCATAGATCGGGCTAGGTTCTGGCTCTCTCAGGGCCTAGCCAAAATGTTTAGCTAGTATGTTTTTATTTTCCGCTGCGCTTTATGCCTCTGTGGTCTGTCCAACTTAGGACGGGCACAGATCTGAGCTCTGAGGGTATGCCAAAAACCTTCAGTGGTATCAGAGCCTCGTTATGCTTGTAGATCTTGACTTGCGACGTTTTTAAATTCATAAACTGCTTGTTTTTGAACATACGTTTCTACTTTATGTTAAAATTAGTTTAACAATTTTTTTGTGTTTTAAAAATTTTTTTATAACATGATACTGTTTTAGGGGACGTTTTTAAATTTTATGTGATAAATTTAATAATTTTTCTATGTTTAAATGTTTTAAAATTTTTATTTTATGAGATAAAATAATTTTAGTAAGCATTTAAAAGTTTTTAAAGTATTTGTAACATTAAGAAAAAAAATTTATTTCATGAGATGATTTAAAAAATTTATTTCTTTTAGTTACATAAAAGATTGAAAGATTTTTTTAACTTTATCTGAAAGTTTTAAAAATTGATTTCAATGATTTTAAAAATGTTTTAATATTATTTTGTAGTATATATAACATAAAGGAATTTTTTTCATGAGATGGAATTAAAAATTCATTTCTTTTAGTTATTTAATCTTAAAAAGTTTCATTAATTTTAAAAGCTTAGGTTTGTATTTCTAATTATTTGATAATTTTATGAAACCTAATTTTATGAGGTAAAATGTTTCTAGCTTTAAAATTTTAGATCTTTAAATTTAAATGTTAAATTTTTAGATTAGCAAGGTAATTATTTATGTTGTAGATAATTTTAACTTGCATGTTCTCTTTATATATCACATTATTGAACCTTTAATTTATGTGATTAAATTAGTTGGTTAATGTTTAATGGACATGATGAATACATTATTCATGAACCCTTTTGGTTAGCCATTAATTGATTAAAAGTTTATAAGATAAATTTTTAATGACATGTGACATGCTACGTTTTAAATGAACAAACACAACATCAAAACCTAATTCCCGATTAGGGTAGTCCCTTTTATTGACAATCATTATCATAAATTGTTTAAATAATGATTATCATTAAATGACTAATTTTGTAAAATGTTGTAATTGTTTTATTAAAACCCTAATAATGGGTAGCATGATGAACAAAACGAACCTTATAGTGGATAAGGATCTAATAAAAGTCATCAAACAAATCCATAAGAATTTCAAATTTTAAGGATCAACTAATTGATAAGGATTAACTAGTATTAATTAAAGCTATTTAGGTGATGGACGGACATAGAATTGATGAACCTCTTTCAATGGATCATGATGTCGGTCAATGTGCTTGGCTAAGTTTGCTGGACCACCCTAGCTAGACTAGGGGTTAAGTGGTCCTGGCTTAGTCAATTCCCTGGCTGCGTCCGTGGGACCGCAAGGAATCGAATCATGACTGTGTAAGTCTATCGACTATACCTAAGTCAAATACGATAATAATCTTGTTCAAGATAAATCTTAGCCCTCCTTGTTTTAGGAGTTGGCAACAGTAAGACCCATGTTACGGTTGTTGAGCTACACTCAAGCTGTGAAATGTCAATCTTATAGAAACCGATTTCTTGATAACATCTCGACTTGACCCAAACCGTCGTGTCGTGCATACACCGAATGTCGCCGTAAGTCTAACCAAAGATGTAGTCTAAGACCTGACCAAAACCGACGTGTCGTGCATACACCGAGCGCCGGGGCAAGTCAGGCTAGACGTGAAAACAAGGGTCCGACTAGTTTAGCCATTGTGATTTGGATGAGCACACTCATGATCACAAATGACTAGAGGTAAAAATCGAAAGGGAATCATATTTAATATGATTGACAATGAGTTCATCTACCAACTACAGAATCGGACAACTTGTTGAGACACACTCAAGGTTGTAAGACTCAGGGTAGTCAGATCCCTCTCCCACAAATGTTATTGTATAATAAACTGCTTATTATTGTGGCTTTAATAAATTTAGTGCGAGAATATAGTTTTATTAAAAACCATTAAAACTATACAACGAACATATACTGACTAAGTTTCTACTAAATTGCAGAATGGATTCAGGTCTAAAGTATATGGTAGAGTAGAATGTGCTTGATGGAACCAACTATACGGATTGGCTTAGAAATATTAAGTTAGTCCTTTCTCTAGCCAGGATTGGATACGTGATGTTCGAGGACGCTCCAGAGAAGCCTGACGACGATGCGACCTATGAAGAAAAGGAAGCCTATAAGCTATACCAGAGGGATGCCGAGAAGGCCCGGTGCCTTACTCTGGCTTCAATGAACAACAATCTGCAAAGAAAGCATGAACATCTGGATTTTCAAAGCATGCTTCTCAATGCAGAGGAATTGTTTGGCAAACGGTCAAGAGCTGCCAAGTTTGAAGCCACAAGCAACCTCTAGGGTACTAAGATGGTAACGGGCCCCATACAAGATCATGTGATTAAGATGATCAGGTACGTGGAAGACGCCGCCCAGCTGGGTTTTGTCCTGGACAATAAGATGTCCGTGGACATCATCCTTAAGTCTTTGACCCCAGACTTCAAACCTTTCATTACTAATTTCATTATGAACAATATTGAAACGGATCTTCCCGGCCTCCTCAACAAGCTTATCCAGTTTGAGGAGATCGAGAAGAAACCGAATGTGTTGGTGTTGGCTCTGCTTCTTCAGACCAGCCGAAAGGCAAGGGTAAGAAGAGGCAGGTCCCACAACCAGCCAAGGTGAAGAAGGGGAAGAAGAAGACGAAAGGGGCCCCGTCGAAATCCAAGTGCTTTCATTGCCATAAGATAGGCCATTGAAAGAGGAACTGCAAGGTTTAACTTGCAGAAAAGTAGAAGGGGCATATTGATGCCTCTACCTCTGGTACAACAAATTCAATTTAATAAAGCTTAATTATTTCCATAAATGCTTTATCACATAGTATGAGATACTAAGACATCTGTGTAATGTATACAGGTGGCTGATATGAAGCAGAGGATGGAAAAAGTTTCGAGAACGATCGACATCTGAGCAATCGTTGCTGCTGGGGCCGTTCGAGGACTTCAAGAGACGTGAAGAAGAAGGAACTGATACTTATTTCCTTTTATGAATAATATATATCGTTCCTTAAGTTAAAACAATGATTGAGTGTTTAACACTCAAAGTTTATTTAGATAAACCTATTATGATTCATTTTTATGAATCCATTACTTTAATAAAATGTCTCGGGGAATCTGCTTCCTTTTGAAATTGTGATTTGTTGCGAATGGCTTAAATTTCTGTGAATGTGGCTGTCTGAGCTAGTTGCATTAATTCTCGAGCTGACAAGCAGAGCATCTGAATAATTTGATTGTTTGGAGCTGACTTAATTTTATAGCCAGTTGATAGTTAAATATAAGTTCCAGGAGCGCATAAATTGTGTATGATCACAATTATACCCATGTTAAGATTGATTCATAATTCAAACTACATTTGATTCTTAAGAGTTATTATTAAATGTAGTTAAGGGAGCAGTACTAAGTAGGACGTTTGAGTGAGTAATTCAATATCAAGATTTCTTAAACCGATCTTGATGTGACTCATTCGTTAAACCCAACCTGACACTGGTACGTTCCATCTAAGCACTTCTCAATTGGTTATGCTTATAATATATATTCTAAATATGATTTAGATATATAAAAGAAGTATTTAACCAGATAATTCTTAAAGTCAGTGGGAGCTAGCTCATATACTTAGTTTCGGTTTCTCGGACTAAGTAAAAATGTTTCCAACTTATTTGAATCATCTATATAAGACATTGAATCAAAATAGTTTTGATTTAATCGAATATATAGAGACTTAAGGTGTCACTTATATACTTGACATATTAACACAAAATAATTGGAATGAGCTAAGACTGACTTATAGAAATGTTAGACCCTACATCAAGATTGTATGAGCCAATTGTAAGCTATACAGAGAAAAGAAAATTGATCCAAATCAGTTTTTAAGGATCAACATTGTGAGATCAATATAAATAAAAATCCATTAAAAATGTATTATAGATACCCGTTAGTAAATCCACTCTTAAGTTTAACATATGATGGTCCGATGTGACTGATATGCTAAAACGGTATGAGATACCGAGTTAAATAGCCTGGAGGAGGTTCACAGACATTATATTGAGCTATCCGCAGTATGGGTACACAAAGAAAGAGCTTATTGAGTCCTTATTTGGACTACGATTACAGCTGCAGGAATTTTTGTGAGTCATGACGCCGATAGAGGCGTGGATGTACATGGAGTCCGTACAAGAGAATGATCAGACCATTAATGAGACTTCAGAGCATGATTCATTGGTGTTATGCCCCGCTTTCCAAAATGACGAAAACGAGAACGAGACTAAGGTCCGCATGAACTGGAGCGGTGAATCTCGAGTTCATTAAGCGTCAGTGGTAAAACCGCACAGAATTCTTGCATGCATTTCAGAACAATAAAAATAACATTCATATAATTAAAAGGCCACATTTAGAAATGTTCGTACAAGAAATAAAACGACAAGGCCTCAGCATGGCCAAAGGAAACTATAACAAGGTACTAATCCTACTACAAGGTACTAATGCAAAACTAAAAGGAAAGCAGCAATGACACAGCCTCTAGTCCTCCACATGGAGCGACTCAGCGTCTATAGCAACTCCTGGCTCACTAAGTCAAGCGTTTCAACCATGTCCTCCTGGTCCTGGTGCTCTGTCTCAGTACCTGATGTACAAACACCCAAGAGAAAAAGTAGTTATATGTCAGGTAGAGTCTACAAGTGAAATGTAAGAACGACTCTACTGTAAGATGCATGTAAATTAAAGACATATATTTAAATGTTGTTACTTGGCAGGTTATGAGATGCGACAGCATGGCATTTGATATAAGCATGGCAGGAAAGTAAAAACAGTGCAAGAAGTAAACGTGGCATGGAAATGGCCGTAGCGTGTGCTACTAACTACAAGACAAAACAAGAACATGAAAGGTTCATGCCTTACGGTTAGAGGGCAGCCCGCACCCTCTCACCCATGCGACCACTCAACCCTACCATAACCCAAGTGCACAAGACAAGTCCGTACAAGGGATCACTCTCTCTATCTGGGATAGTGACTTATTACTCGTAGGTTATCCGTACAAGGGATCACTCTCTCTATATAGGAGAGTGCCCTATTACCTGTAGGTTGTGTATCCATACCGTCATATACTGGAACACGAGCCAGACTAGTCATACATGACCCTACTGAAACACAAGCTAGACTAGTCATATATGACCGATGGGAGTAGCCAAATCAATGCACAAGTTCAAGATTGACAAGCTGTTCCATTAATGTCCATACACACACACCAGATACTTATTAACATGGCAGTTATAGTAAATTGTGCCTAGACTTCTTCGTCAAGTTTAGGCTGTCGTGAGGGTGTCCTAGACGCTATCATTTCACGTCTAGGTCTCTTGTTCAAATATTCAGAAAATACGGGAAGTAATGGTCTAAAACATGGCTGCAACAACGCAAGTGAGCACACTTGCCTAAAATGGCAACAAGTGTGTCCGTAGCAGTGCGTCGATTATGGTTCGCTGTAATAAGTCAAATGGGATGCTGTCAGGTTGCGTTTTAGGAGTCCTATTTTAGCATGTCTCTAGATTGATCGTGGATATCCTAGTAGTTCCGAATCAAGTTGTTCTTACGTGAGATTTATTCTACGGTTCTCTACGTCGATTCTATCATATGTGCACAGTCAAAAAAGTCCAATAGACGACCTAAGTTACCACAACAGTTTAAAGGAACGTAAAGTAAATTTAGTGATTATGTTGTCGATTTTTAATTATGTTTTCAATGGCATAACGTGTAGGTTACTACGAGTAAGGGTCACCAACCTAGTACGACGATCACACGTAGCTTTAGCGTCGGGTCTGGAAATGGCAATGGATTGCGTCACGGCTTCAGTACCTCGACTGCTGGTAGCATAGTAAAGAGAGGTCTTCGGGGGGGTCGCCTCAGCTGCGGGTAGCAGCGAGGCAGTGATGGCGTTAGATTCACGACTTGCATCAATAGTAAGGGCAGCGAAATGAGGAGGTCACGGGCGGTCTACAACGAAGGGGTGGCAGTTAGGGCAGTGGCGACTGAAGGCATGAGGAGTCACGACGATAGGGGCTGCTGGTCCATGACAGCTAGGGTACATCTGTGTCAAGGTTCTCAGGCTATCAGGAGGCAGGGCGATGACGAGGTAGCTTAGTCTGCTGGAGGTGGCTGAGAGCGTCGTGTCTGCGAGAGGGGAGGTGAGGAACGGTGTTGGCATGAGGGAAGTGCCTGGAGCATGGGCGATGCTGCCGGAGAGATCAATGGCAAAAGAGGTGGCGCCTTGTTGGGGGAGCCACCGGAGGATAGACACCGAGCTCGACGAGGGATGTCAGTTGGTACGAAGGCTGGCAGTGAGTTCACCTCGCTGCTGGGCTTCGGTAGCTTGAGGGATTTGTCGTGGCCTTGTCGGAGGGAGGAGAGGCAAAGAGGCCGTTTGGAGAGGGCTCGCTGGCGGAGATCAGGTCGCTGGCAGGGTGAGAGGAGGCAGGCGCGGGCTGTGCTCTATTTTTGGAACAGTGGAGAGGCTCAAGCAGGTTAGCGGAGTTGAGGTCCAGCGAGTTGTCTTGGAGGAGAAAGGGAGGCGAATGGCAGCGGGAGTCACCGGAGGCAGCCGTAGAGAAGGGAGCGGGTTGTCGGTGTTGGGCCGAGGTAGTGAGTTCGGCGTGTTTCTGTTTACGATTGGTCATCGACAAGTTACTAGCCATTCGTTGCGGCGTCACTGAAGTGGCGTACGGCGGCTTGGGTGGAGCGACGGTAGGGAGGCATCGACGATGGCAGTGGCGTCGAAGGAAGGTGCTCGACAGTTTCAGGGAGGAGGGAGGAGCGTTGCAGGCTCTTGGGTGTTGCCGGTGGCTTGGAGAAGAGGGGCTCCGGTTTAGGGTCGGGGTTCTAGTCTTAGATGGGGAGATGAAAAATCCTACGAGTTTGAGCAGCTGAGACTTCCAAGGCTTCAAAACATTGTTGGGCTCCTAGGGTTTAGAGTGTGGCTGAAAGCTGGAGGGGGCTCTCTGATTTGTGATGGAAGAAGGAGAGTAGGGTAGCCTATGTTTCGAACAAAATAAGAATGGTTAAAAAATAGAAAGAGTTTAGATAAAGAATGTTTGTGAAATATAAAAAGATTTGTTTTAATTATTGATTATGGAATTAACTCTAATTGATTTTGTTTTGATTAGGGAAATTAATAGCAAAAGAAAATTTTGAAAGTTTCTTTTTGAAATTTAAAAAAGATTTGCTTTAAAAATATTTGTTAGGGGAATTAATTGTTAAGTTATTTAGGCAGGTTTGAAAACATATTAATAATTAGGGGAAATTAAGAGCAAGAGATAATAAGGAAAGTTTGAATTTTAAATATTAATATGGAAATTAAAGCTAAGCTAATGTGGAAGGTTTTGAGTCATACTAATAATTAGGGGGATTAATGGGTTTAATGAGAGAAAATATTACTAATTTAGTCTAGCCTTTATTAGGGTTTAAAAGAGAAAGTTTTGAAAAGGGTTTGAATTTTGAATGTTAAACATTTGAATTTGAAAACATTTAAATTTGAAAACATTTGAATTTGAAATCTTAAAAATAATAATAACAAGATTTAAATAGGCTAATTTAATCTAAGTATGTTAATGAGGTTAACACATTAGTGTACCAATGAAGACATACATAAATAGAACTCAAGCCCAGTGTATCCGAAAATATAGGTCGTTACATCCTACACACCTTAAGAAAAATTCCGTCCTCGGAATTCTTATCAACCAAGCAGCAGGGAATAAGTGAGGATAGTGCTCGCACATTTCCTCCAATATACACACGTCACACACTCTACTACGCTCACACACTACCCAGAAATAACAATCAAGCCATAACACAAAACGCTCAATTATTAACACTAATAATAATACCAGTAGTAATGCTATTACTAACACTAGTTAACAATCATACTTATAATAATATTAACACTCACCCATACATCACTAATTATATATCAATAATAATACTAATATACCACAACCAATACACAATATTATTTATACATTGTCTTCATACATATAATTTAAAGTAATATGATAATTAAAGCAATTACTAACACTTCATTATACCTATATACGTTACTAACTTCTATTAATATTTTACTACCACACTTAAATATAACACGATTAATATAATACCATAGTCATAACCCGTGCCCGCGGGCATGGTTCATTTAAGATTTTCCCTAGCGAAATATTTGGTCCCCAAAATATTATTTCCACCGCCAAAATTTAAAAGAAAAAATTAGCGTAAAAATATTTAGCGGCACGGGCACCTTTGGCGCACAGAACAACAAATACGGCACAGGCGTCTTCGGCGTGAAATAAAAAATTTGGCGTGGGCGCCATCTGTGTGGAACAACGTGCGCGTTCCTTCGGTGCTGAACAACAAATTTGGCATCGGTACATTCGATGTGGAATAACGCACGAGGGCATTCGGCGCGGAACAACAAATTCGACGCGGGTGCCTTCTTTCCAGAACAACAAATTAACGTAAAAAAACTGCGCTGGCGACTTTCGCGCATGGCACCGTTTGTTGGCACGGAACAATCCATGAGCGCATTCAGTGCAGAACAACAAATTCGGCATGGGTGTAAAAAAATATAACGGGCGCCTTCGGCGTGGAACAACAAAACTCATAGTATTTTTCGGTGACGGTATTAACTTAAATTTTTTTTCTCGAATTTGTTGTTCCGCTAAATTTTTTTACGCTAATTTTTTAACTTTGTTTAATTTAATGGATCATGTTTCTCCATAATCTTTCCCAAGGCACTTTTAATTTCAAAGTTTTGGTTTCCAAGACATTTTTGCCCCAAAATTTAATCTCCACAACCTTTCCCAATACACTTTTAATTTCAAAGTTTTGGTTCCCAAGACACTTTTCCCCCCAAATTTAAGTTTTCCCACTTTTTTCCTTATAATCTCAACCATTGATTTACCAAGATCAAATCTCAGCCACTCTTTATCTTGTCCTAGTCAGCCTTAGAATCCAAAATCTTAGTTCGCCGCAAAATTAAAGCATAATAATTGTTATTTAGTCCCCCAAATTTTAATTCTCCCAAAATTTACGTCTCCCAGAAAATTTAGATTCCCCCAAAAATTTTAGTTCTCCCCAAGATTTAGTTTCATCCCGATTTAACATGTGCCCTAAGGACACGGTTCATTTACAATATTCCCTTCCCAAAATCTTGAATTCTTAGAATCTTGGCTCCACAAAGTGAAATGTATTCATTTCACTAATGTACAATAATCATCCATTGATACACCAAAATATTATGTTCAATATTGCATACTTAGCACAATCCATTGAAGGTGAACCACATCATAAGCGCATAATATCTCATATGTAAAATTTAACAACAAATATCACATGATATTAAGATCATAGTTCAAACATACGCTCTAAAAGATATCATCTCCTCTCTGCTCTACATCTGCCAAAAGAGACCGCTGCCAATGGCCTCGGCTGCATTGGCGGCGACCGTGATTCCATGTCACTAATTGAAGCCATACCGCATTGCAATCGAAAGAGGAGTTTTGTAGTATGACACAGACCAACCCATCCGTCTTAATGCAAGTACAGGTAGCAGATCTTGTACCCACATGTCCCTTGTATCTTGAATGTATTTGTTGAGCACTGCTCGAAGGTGTTTGACGATGGGTCATTTAGCCTAGGCACGTACAACTATAATCGATTATTAATAAGCAAGCATCCGTTTAGTTTAGATCTAGAGCCTACCTCCAAAAATTGACATGACAACAAAATAGAATTAGTTTATCCATTTTTTATCACACATATCAATCTATCCAGACATACTGAATGGTTGATATTACCCATATCAATCTACAGATCCCCCATTTCCCTCATTTAGTTGAATATATTCACACTTGTATAGATCAACAATAAATCTGGTCTCTTTTTAACATCCTAGAATGCTTGCATGTTGCCAATATTCATTAATCCATTTTCATGCTTTCATACTGTCAAAATCTCTTGATGCAGTTGTCTCGGGTGGTAATGTTCTTATTTCTTTGGAAAATGTCGAGGTTTCTTGGTTACCCTTGATGCTATACAAAATTATTCCGGTTTCTCCCCTAAAACAACGCCATACTTATGAGGACCTAATTTTATGAAAATTTGCAAACCATAGTAGCCATTTGTTTTTGAAATCAAGGTCCAGTTATCAAGAGAATAATGAATGATACATAACTAAGTTCATAATAGATAAAAAATTGAATTATGTGAAATTTTAGTTTCAACTAAATAAAAACTCCATAAAATAATGGCTCAAAATATTCATTACTTCTCATTAAAAGCTTTTTCACTCATTCATTCCACTATATTACATCAAAAACCGAAACAATTAAATGCGAACTGCTACCTTTCACATAAATGGAAATTAGAACTAACGTCGGGGGGGAGATTAAAACCCAACTATAGCTGCTAATCGCAAGCCACATTCTTGCTTGCACCTTCTAATCCAAAAATAGAAGGGTGCGTGGTGATCGCCTTTATCCTAATGAAAGTAGCCCTGCATAAACAGACACAACACATAAGACGTGGAGACCTCAAATTAAACAATTTGGGAGACACATTGCACAGCTATTGGTGCATCTGTGAAAAAGGGCCATTTTGTAGTCATGTCAAAGCCTGAGTATTTCATACTTGTAAATAAGGGTTTACATGATTACTGGATTCAACATGAACTCAAGTTTCCCCACCAAATAGACTAAAAAAGCAGATCTACTTGCAAGAAAGTAAGGATTTAATTTTCACTAATTTTTTATAATGCATCAATTGCAATAAATTTCAACAAAAATGTATAAGTGATTCCACGAAGACTGCAGAATAAATAGCTAAGAGCAAATTGAAACGGGCCATTTCACCTTTGGTGATCAAGATGAGGAAATTTCAACTGAAAATAATTGGATCTAGTGTAATCCATCAGATCATGGATTTTAGATCCAAAATCCAACACATAAGACGTGGAGACCTCTAATTAAACAATTTGGGAGACACATTGCACAGCTATTGGTGCATCTGTGATAAAGGAACATTTTGTAGTCATGTCAAAGCCTGAGTATTTCATACTGGTAAATAAGGGTTTACATGATTATTGGATTCAACATGAACTCAAGTTTCCCCACCAAATAGACTAAAAAAGCAGATCTACTTGCAAGAAAGTAAGGATTTAATTTTTACTAATTTTTTTATAATGCATAAATTGCAATAAATTTCAACAAAAATGTATAAGTGATTCCACGTAGACTGCAGAATAAATAGCTAAGAGCAAATTGAAAAGGGCCATTTCACCTTTGGTGATAAATATGAGGAAATTTCAACTGAAAATAATTGGATCTAGTGTAATCCATCAGATCATGGATTTTAGATCCAAAATCCAACACATAAGACGTGGAGACCTCTAATTAAAAAATTTGGGAGACACATTGCCCAGCTATTGGTGCCTCTGTGATAAAGGGCCATTTTGTAGTCATGTCAAAGCCTGAGTATTTCATACTGGTAAATAAGTGTTTACATGATTCCTAGATTCAACATGAACTCAAGTTCCCCACCAAATAGACTAAAAAGCAGATCTACTTGCAAGAAAGTAAGGATTTAATTTTTACTAATTTTTTATAATGCATCAATTGCAATAAATTTCAACAAAAATGTATAAGTGATTCCACGTAGACTGCAGAATAAATAGCTAAGAGTAAATTGAAAAGGGCCATTTCACCTTTGGTGATCAAGATGAGGAAATTGCAACTGAAAATAATTGGTCTAGTGTAATCCTTCAGATCATGGATTTTAGATACAAAATCCAACACATTAGACATGGAGACCTCTAATTAAACAATTTGGGAGACACATTGCACAGCTGTTACGCCTATTTGACCGAGACCCAAAAGACACGAGCCCAGGAGCCCAATTGCTGGCCAAGAGCCCATCTACGTATACCGGCCCGTGTCGCAAGACCCACTGAGGGACCCCCTGCTATCGATCCGACCCGGCCCCAGTACCCGCTGGTCACTCGCCCACTCCTGCGATAACCGCTCCCCCGGTTCCGCGACCACTAAATGACGGTAATGGGGAGGTGCGGGCATGGCGCAAGGGGCGGCGACGGGGGGCGGATTGAGGGGGGGCACGATTGAGGGCGGGCGAGGGAAGTGGGCCAGAGGCAATCACGCTGGGATCTCTTTAAAAGGGCTAGGAAGACGACGAAGCATGGGACCGCATCTCAGGTATCTAAAGCCTAAGGTACTCCATCAACGACCTTGTTCCTCCTTTCCATCTCCTTCCTCCCCCGCTCGTGCCGTGAGACGCCGTTCTGATCTCCTCACGAGTCGAACCGTCTCCGCCGGGCCTCCTCTCTCAGATCTCTGTCTGACTTAGGCATCGGAGGGGATTTGGCCGGAACCAAGGTCCGGCCCCCTGACGAGCGTTCTCGTCTACGCAGGAGGACATCCGATCAATGGGCCGAGGCTCCCCCTCGCCCCTCGCCGACCGCGTAGCCCGCTGGACGAGTGAGCTTCCCCTCATCGTCCGACCGCCGAGGCCGAGCACATCCCGCCGAGGCCGAGCGTCTCGCCCAGGGCCGAGGCTTCCCCTCGCCCTTCGCCGACCACGCATCTAGCTGGACGACTGAGGCTATCCCTCGTCGTCCTACCTCTGAGTCCCGAGCACATCCCGCTGAGGCCGAGCATCTCGCCCAGGGCCGAGGCTTCCCCTCGCCCTTCGCCGACCACGCATCTAGCTGGACGACTGAGGCTACCCCTCGTCGTCCTACCTCCGAGTCCGTGTGCGACCGTCCGAGGCCGAAGCGTCTCAACCAGGGCCGAGGCTTCCCCTCGCCCCATCCGCACCGACTCGAAGCTCCCGAGGGACCCAAGCGGGCCCCTTGACCACGTTGACCGGGTTGTCCATAGTCAACGCTTTGTTGTGAGAAAACACTCTGAAACATCTGGCGCCGTCTGTGGGAAACGAAAACCGTCCCACGAAGAAGCAAACCACACCTACAATGGCACGAGCCAGCAATGGAAGGAAGCGCATGACCCCCATCCCGGAGGAGGGGAATGGCGCATCAAACGGCAACCCCGAGGACACGCACGTCGACGGCCACCCCGCCCACTCAACCGAAGAGACCGGCGGCTCAGAACTAGCCACACAGGGACAGCTCCGCGCACTGGCTCAGGAGACCAATGCGAGCCTCCAGACGTTGGTCACGACGGTACAGCAGCTTGTCGGCCCCGCGCCGTCCAACGGAGGCGCGTTGAATGATAGCCATCGATGGGCGGGGGTCCCCCGCACTTGCGGTCTGCTGTGGTCGATGACCACGGGACCCGGAAACCGAACACAGAGCGTCGGTTCACGCGGTCCGGCTCCTGTCAGGCGAGGTCGCGCGCCTCCTCCCCTTATCGTGAAAGGAGCCGACGGGAAACCGAAGGGACGGAGGGCGAATCGATGACGGCATCATCTCGTCGGTCACGGTCGTCCCGCCACCGGAGAAGCGAACGACACCACTCAAGAGACCGATCACGGCGGAGCAGGAGCTCCCGCGGGAGGAGTCGGGAGCGCCGGGTCAGCCCGACCCCCAGCGTGGCGAGGGCCGTGGAGCCAGCCCCGCCGGCGCATGTACTCCCTCCACCCCCGAACGAGCCAGAGGCAGGCCTCTGCCGCATCCCCGGGGGCATCCACGGAGACCGATGCCCCTTGTCACGAAGAATAACCGATGCACGGGTCCCCTCTCGATTCAGAATCCCGGTGCTGGGAAAGTACGACGGAATAGGGGACCTGGGACACCACGTGATGGACTACGAGGGGGACATGTCCTTCCAGGGAGCTGACAATGACCTACTCTGCCGGGGCTTCTATTCTACTCTCAGGGGAGCGGCGAGGACCTGGTACCACAGCCTGCCCAGCCGCTCCATCGACAGCTTCGAGGAACTCGCCCAGTTGTTCTGCAAGCAGTTCATGGCGGGGAGGCAGATCAAACCTGGTGCTGAACATCTGTTCAACATAGTGCAAGGCCCGTCCGAGCCGCTCCGACAGTTCATGCGCCGCTTCAATGCGGAAAGGCTGAACGTGAACAGCCCCCCTGACCTGGTGGTCCAGACGGCCCTTAAGAAAGGGCTTCGCCACAGAGGCCTCAAGAAGTCCCTACACAACGATCCCCCTAAGGACCTCCCCGGGATCATGGCGAGGGCCGAACGCTTCATGCTAACCGAGGAGGCCTTGGCTGAGGACGCAGGAAAAGCCACTCGAGGGACCAAGCGCGGCGACGGCGGACGAGGCAGTCCCGAAGGGTACCGGACCGAGAAGAGGCCGAGGAACAGGCAGCGGGGAGAAAGCGCGAGGGACACCACCCCAGACACCGTCCTCGCCCAAGTGCAGAGGGAAGAGCGAGCTGATCGCCCCCCACCGAAGGCTAAAAGAGGTGGGAAGAACAGGGAGAAGTACTGCAAGTACCATAAGGACGACGGCCATGACACGGAAGACTGCTGGCATTTGAAGAAGGACATTGAGAAGCTGATGAGCCGGGGCACGCCAGGAACCAGGCCGACGAGCCGGCCCACGGAGAAGGGACCTCCGCACAGCCAGATAAGGGGAAGAAGATCAACACCGTCCAGGGTCCCCTCCGCATCATAGAGTGAGCGGGTGATGTCTCTCCCCCCGGTTGCAGCCTAGTAAGAGGGAGCTATCTAGGTTTACATCCCTCTGTCTAGCTTCATTTCCTTTTTTCCTTTTCCTCCAAATGTACCGGTCCGACAGGACTCTTGAGAGTACAAATGCATTCCCTTTGTGGTCTTTTCTTAAATCCCTGATGGAGTTGACATGTCACCAATAGCGCAAAAGGATGGAGACCGACGCTGACTGGTCCTAAGCCGAGGAGCTTTGCCCTCGCCGACCGACCCCCGCGCTCGTAAGCCCGGGGCAGTTCCCCCAGCAGGCACGGACGCCGACCGGTCCTAAGCCGAGGAGCTTTGCCCTCGCCGACCGACTCCTGCGCTCATAAGCCTGGGGCAGTTCCCCCAGCAGACACGGACGCCGACCGGTCCTAAGCCGAGGAGCTTTGCCCTCGCCGATCGACCCCCGCGCTCATAAGCCTGGGGCAGTTCCCCCAGCAGGCACGTACGCCGACCGGTCCTAAGCCGAGGAGATTCGCCCTCGCCGACCGACTCCTGCGCTCATAAGTCTGGGGCAATCCCCCAGCCGGCGCGAACGCTGACCGGTCCTAAGCCGAGGAGCTTTGCCCTCGCCGACCGACTCCTGCGCTTATAAGTCTGGGGCAATCCCCCAGCCGGCGCGAACGCCGACCGGTCTTAAGCCGAGGAGCTTTGCCCTCGCCGACCGACTCCTGCACTCATAAGTCTGGGGCAACCCCCCAACCAGCGCGAACACCGACCGGTCCTAAGCCGAGGAGCTTTGCCCTCGCCGACCGACTCCGGCGCTCGTAAGTCTGGGGCAGTTCCCCCAGCAGAGGCGAACGTCATCCAATCCTAGGCCAAGAACGAGGCAGCAACGCAAAATACACGAGAAGTCCGAGTAAGTCAATTTCGTTTATAATAGTTAACCAGAGTACAAAAATGTGTCTTATTTACAGGGAATCAAGGCGAAGGAAACACTCTACAAATAATCCACTCACGACGAATGACAGAGTTCTTCACCTACAGAAGCTAGATCGACACCGACAGAGCAAGATTGGTTGACAAAAGACCCAAAGAAGTTAGCCCAAGCTAACAGCCACGCAACCAGCAATTATCAGCCACGGAGCCGATGACGTAGCCGAAGGAGATAGCGGGGGCCAGAGATCCATTTCAAGTAGACTGGCCCAAAGCGAAGCGGATGCTTAAAAAATTTGAGGATAAGGCCGGGATGGACTGCTTAGGGAGCCCGAGCTCGGGAGGACACATCCTCGGGCACTTCGCCCTGCTCGGAGCGAGGGGGATCGACCGGCGGAGGGGCTTGCCGGACACGCTCCGCACATTCCCGGAAGGAAGACTGGACGACTTCGACGATCCGAGGGGCGATGAGGTCTTCATACTTACCGAAGGCCTCCCTGAGGACCCCGAAGATCCTCTTCCCCAGGGTCTCGACGACGCCCTTCTCCACCTCCTCCGCAAGCCGCATCACCTGGTGCCGATCCGACAGTTCCCTCTGAAGCTCCTCCCTCTCCAGGCGGAACGACTCCGCCGCTTCCTCAGCCGACTGATGAGCATCATCCAGCTTTCCCTGGAGGTCACCCACTTGTCCCTCCAACTCGGCCACGCGGAGGTTGAGACGCCGAGACTCCATCTGGGCCTCAGTCATAGCCACCTCAGCCGCCCCGGCCCGCTCCTGAGCCCTCATGGAGGACTCCTCCAGCTCCCTCAAGCGGACGGCTCGACACTGCAACTCCACAGCGAGCGCTGAACCCTGAAAAGACGAGACATGGGCTAAGAAGAGGATAAAGAGAAAGAGAGGATAGCGAGATAACCAAACCTGTTGAAGGATCCAGACCAAAGAATCCGACATCTTGTCAGCAGGGATCTTCTTGAGGAAGCTGCGGTCTCGCGGAGGGACGGAGACCTCGGCAACCTGCTGGGCCAAGGCTCGGTCGACAAACATCAAACTCCCAGGGACGACAAGGGAAGCCATGTTGCTCACCAACAAGGCCCCGATTCCCGGTGATATGGGCGAGGACGCTGCAAGGGGGGTGGTCGACACGGCTACCGAAGGGTCCCCGGTGGACGCCGCGGGAAGCGCGGAACGCGCCGGACTGGAGGGATCCGCGTCCTCCTTCCTCCTCTTCCCGCCGTGGGGCTCCGAAGGCGCCGGAGGGGAGCGCTTCCGCCTCGCGCCATCCCCACCCCCGGGAACCTGAGGGGGCACGCCAAGGGCAGGAGGAACTGCACCGGACCCACCTTTACCCCCTGCCTCTTGGGCTGACGGAGCGGGTCCGGCCCTTGTGACCCCCCCGGGAAGGGGATCGCCAGAAGGAGAGGCGGGAGGCGCGGCCACCACCTTACCCACAGAGGGCTCGGCTCGGCGCACTTCCTCCTCAACGGTCCGCCGAGGCGCCTTTCCAGAGGTACTACCTCGGCTCCGAGCAGCTCCACGGCGGATCAGCTCATCAACGTCACGGACGAACTCGCGGCCTGCCATCCCTGCAGAGGAAACCGAAATCAGGATGAGTCACAGGGCAGTCCGAGGAGGAAAAAGCGACCAACCCGGGGACCACAAGATGGCCTTCAGGAGTAGGTCATCCAACAAAGACCGGATGGACTTCGATTCCAAAGGAAGAGCCGACAGCGTCGCAGCGGCTGCCTAATCAACATCAGAAAGGGCTAGCGGCGGGCGAGGTTGGACAGACGCTCCCCAACTTGTCAAAATCTGGGCCTCACCCAAGAGGACCACGAAGACATAATCCGAGTTCCAATCCCCTGACCAGCGGGGTAACCCGATCAGGCATTCCCTCCTCGAACGGGCTCGGAGTAGCAGCCATGACCCCAGACCGACCGTCTGGACCTGGTAAAAGTGGAAGAGAAGGGGGAGAGACGGCTCCAGACCACGGGTACAGCAGAGCGTTACGAAGCCCGTCAGTACCGCGATCGAACACGGGGTGAACTGACAAAGGGACACCGTGAGATGTTCCATGACCAGGATGAAGAAGGGATGGAGCGGGAAGCGAAGACCCAGGCGGAACATCTCGACGTAGGCGCCGACCTCATTGCTCCTCGGAAGGCAAATCCGTTCGTCGACAAATGGAACTCGAACCTCGTATGGGAAGCAGAGATATCTTTCCCGGATCTCCGCGGCCACCGAAGGAGGAGTCATCGACGGCGTACGGAGGACAACCGGGGGCACATTGAGCCGCACGGCAGCCGACGCCACGTCGTCACGGGCGTATTCTGGAAAAAGTTTCCCCTTCCCCTTATCTTGAAGAGAACGACTCCCGGCGGGGGAACCTGATTCCCCCAGCCGGGGCTCGTCCCGCCTGGACTCCGGAGGATCCCTCGCCCTTTGACCAGAACCTCCTATCCTAAGAGCAGCCATAAGATGAAAGCGAGAGAGGAATTACCTTTTTTTTCGACTAGTTTGGAGAAGGCAAGGAAGCGAAGGCGACAGGAAACTCCGAGTTGTGGAAAACTTTGAATAACAGGAGGAGCAAGAGAGAAGTGGAGATCAACGCGGCTGAGGATCTTATATACCGGGCGCAGGGGTGAATTCGAAGCGGCTGACAAGAACGCACGGCAGGCTTCGAAGAACTGGCGGCGTTTCGAAATCGGCGCCAGGGGAAGTCCAATCGATCCGCCTCATCATGACCTACATTTATGACCACGCCTCGACTGAAGCGCCACTCGGAACCCCAGGAGGCGTAGCGGTTATACCAAGCTAGCCGAGGCCGATCGATCCCACCGATGGCGGCGCCCGAACCCCTCGGCTTCTCAATTGAAGACGGCCCCGCGAACGGTGGGGGTGAGCTTGCAGCCACACGTGGCGGCATCAGAGGACCAGCGGCGCTTCGGAGCCCGCGCCTTAAAAAAATCGAACGGGCCCACTCATGATGATGACTAACAAATGAGTCGGCATCGACTGGCGAGCTTGTCAAAATCGGCAGAAGTCACATCGGCCGAGCCGAGCAGGCCGAGGCCGATCAACCCGACCGATGTGGGCAATTGTTACGCCTATTTGACCGAGACCCAAAAGACACGAGCCCAGGAGCCCAATTGCTGGCCAAGAGCCCATCTACGTATACCGGCCCGTGTCGCAAGACCCACTGAGGGACCCCCCTGCTATCGATCCGACCCGGCCCCAGTACCCGCTGGTCACTTGCCCACTCCTGCGATAACCGTTCCCCCGGTTCCGCGACCACTAAATGACGGTAATGGGGAGGTGCGGGCATGGCGCAAGGGGCGGTGACTGTGGGCGGATTGAGGGGGGGCACGATTGAGGGCGGGCGAGGGAAGTGTGCCAGAGGTAATCACGCTGGGAGCTCTTTAAAAGGGCTAGGAAGACGACGAAGCATGGGACCTCATCTCAGGTATCTAAATCCTAAGGTACTCCATCAACGACCTTGTTCCTCCTTTCCATCTCCTTCCTCCCCCGCTCGTGCCGTGAGACGTCGTTCCGATCTCCTTACGAGTCGAACCGTCTCCGCCGGGCCTCCTCTCTCAGATCTCTGTCTGACTTAGGCATCGGAGGGGATTTGGCCGGAACCAAGGTCCGGCCCCCTGACGAGCGTTCTCGTCTACGCAGGAGGACATCCGATCAACGGGTCGAGGCTCCCCCTCGCCCCTCGCCGACCGCGTACCCCGCTGGACGAGTGAGGCTTCCCCTCATCGTCCGACCGCCGAGGCCGAGCACATCCCGCCGAGGCCGAGCGTCTCGCCCAGGGCCGAGGCTTCCCCTCGCCCTTCGCCGACCACGCATCTAGCTGGACGACTGAGGCTACCCCTCGTCGTCCTACCTCCGAGTCCCGAGCACATCCCGCCGAGGCCGAGCGTCTCGCCCAGGGCCGAGGCTTCCCCTCGCCCTTCGCCGACCACGCATCTAGCTGGACGACTGAGGCTACCCCTCGTCGTCCTACCTCCGAGTCCGTGTACGACCGTCCGAGGCCGAAGCGTCTCAACCAGGGCCGAGGCTTCCCCTCGCCCCATCCGCACCGACTCGAAGCTCCCGAGGGACCCAAGCGGGCCCCTTGACCACGTTGACCGGGTTGTCCACGGTCAACGCTTTGTAGTGAGAAAACACTCTGAAACAACAGCTATTTGTGCCTCTGTGATAAAGGGCCATTTTGTAGTCATTTCAAAGCCTGAGTATTTTATACTGGTAAATAAGGGTTTACATGATTACTGGATTCAACATGAACTCAAGTTTCCCCACCAAATAGACTAAAAAAGCAGATCTACTTGCAAGAAAGTAAGGATTTAATTTTTACTAATTTTTTTATAATGCATCAATTGCAATAAATTTCAACAAAAATATATAAGTGATTCCACGTAGACTGCAGAATAAATAGCTAAGAGCAAATTGAAAAGGGACATTTCACCTTTGGTGATCAAGATGAGGAAATTTCAACTGGAAATAATTGGATCTAGTGTAATCCATCAGATCATGGATTTTAGATCCAAAATCCAACACATTAGACGTGGAGACCTCTAATTAAACAATTTAGGAGACACATTGCACAGCTATTGGTGCATCTGTGATAAAGGGTCATTTTGTAGTCATGTCAAAGCCTGAGTATTTCATACTGGTAAATAAGGCTTTACATGATTACTGGATTCAACATGAACTCAAGTTTCCCAACCAAATAAACTAAAAAACAGATCTACTTGCAAGAAAGTAAGGATTTAATTTTAACTAATTTTTTATAATGCATCAATTGCAATAAATTTCAAGAAAAATGTATAAGTGATTCCACGTAGACTGCAGAATAAATAGCTAAGAGCAAATTGAAAAGGGCCATTTCACCTTTGGTGATCAAGATGAGGAAATTTCAACTGAAAATAATTGGATCTAGTGTAATCCATTAGATCATGGATTTTAGATCCAAAATCCAACACATAAGACGTGGAGACCTCTAATTAAACAATTTGGGAGACACATTGCACAGCTATTGGTGCCTCTGTGATAAAGGGCCATTTTGTAGTCATGTCAAAGCCTGAGTATTTCATACTGGTAAATAAGGGTTTACATGATTACTGGATTCAACATGAACTCAAGTTTCCCCACCAAATAGACTAAAAAAGCAGATCTACTTGGAAGAAATTAAGGATTTAATTTTTACTAATTTTTTTATAATGCATCAATTGCAATAAATTTCAACAAAAATCTATAAGTGATTCCACGTAGACTGCAGAATAAATATCTAAGAGTAAATTGAAAAGGGCCATTTCACCTTTGGTGATCAAGATGAGTAAATTGCAACTAAAAATAATTGGATCTAGTGTAATCCATCCGATCATGGATTTTAGATCCAAAATCCAACACATAAGACGTGGAGACCTCTAATTAAACAATTTGGGAGACACATTGCACAGATATTGGTGCATCTGTGATAAAGGGCCATTTTGTAGTCATGTCAAAGCCTGAGTATTTCATACAGGTAAATAAGGGTTTACATGATTACTGGATTCAATATGAACTCAAGTTTCCCCACCAAATAGACTAAAAAAGCAGATCTACTTGCAAGAAAGTAAGGATTTAATTTTTACTAATTTTTTATAATGCATCAATTGCAATAAATTTCAACAAAAATGTATAAGTGATTCCACGTAGACTGCAGAATAAATAGCTAAGAGCAAATTGAAAAGGGCCATTTCACCATTGCTGATCATGATGAGGAAATTTCAACTGAAAATAATTCGATCTAGTGTAATCCAGCAGATCATGGATTTTAGACTCTATGCGCATGACGGTCGCACGGTCTATTTCTCGGTATGATAGATGAAAGAACTAAGAGAAAGACGTTCTCTTACAATCCCCTCAAGTGTGAGTGGGAGATGTTGGATATGGAAGACGTTAGTACACCCTTGTGGGGGATGTACGAGGGAATACTGATCACTCCATATTTTACACCTTTTCTCTGCATATTTGCATACCGTTTTGATCGCCCATGTCACGCTTTTCACGATTATTCGACAATATTGCGATACTTTTCACTATTTCTTGTTTTTGTCGTATTTCAGGATATATGGAGCGATTTTGATCGATTGTGAGATCAAGAGGATTTGCGCCCACTCCGGAGAGTCAACCATGGCCCTTTTGAGGGTTATTCTGCAATGGAAGAGGAGTGGAAGAAGAAAGAACGCCGTAGGAGTGACGGGGGAGCGAAAAGATGAAGATTGGGCATTTTCAGCATGCCACTCGGCCGAGTGAAGGAGTCACTCGGCCGAGCATTGAGACCCCGCTCGGCCGGCCAGATCGGACACGCAACAGAGATGTATCAGCATGCACTCGGCCGAGCATCGCACGCTGACTCGGCCGAGTGCGGAGACTCCGTCCGCCCGAGTGGCACCCAGACGACGGCAAGCCAAAATGTCCAACTTACTGTAATCCGTCAGTCTGCCCCAGAAGCCCGACTCGGCCGAGTGACGAAATCCGTCCGCCCGAGTACCAAATGCCCCTCGGCCGAGTGACATTTGCCACTCGACCGAGTGATGCCGAGGACATGCAGCGCCCAGATTTTCAGACAGCCTCTCACTCTTTTGAAATCTGCTATCATTCCAGCAATCAAAGTATTTTTCTCATATTTTTTATGGATAGTAGACTTCATGACGGTTCCAACGCCGCCAAGAACGCGCAAATCGGAGGTCGGATGAAATCTGGGGAATTTCTGCAAGTTGATGCTGCAGTGCTGGAATTTGCATGTCAGTGTCACTCGGCCGGGTCACATATTCCACTCGGCCGAGTGCGGCCTGGGCCCAGATTTTAAGTTACGGTTTGGGCTGTTTTGGGGCACGAATTTGAGGGGTTTTCTAGGGTTTCTTGCTAGGGTTTTGGGGGAGTATTTAAGGGGTTTGTAGCCACCATTAGAGGGGGTTCCCAAAGATGTTTTAGGAGGATTTTTTTTAGAGGTTAGGCCATGCCCTAGGCCCCCTCTGGGATCAAAAAGCTTGTATTTGGATTGGAATTCTTCATCTAAGCTAAGTATTTCTCTTCTTTTTATTTGAATCTTTGTTTTTCTATCTTTTTGTATGCAAGCAATGATTTTTATTGATTCATATATCCTTGTTGCTATGCTAGAGTAGATTTGTTGTTCTAGGGTTTGGGGATGAACCATATGGATCTAATTTCATATTTGTGAAGAATGAATTCTAAATTGCTAGAATTGCTAGGAGGTTAGGTTGTGATTGATTTCCTACGGATAGCTAGGGATTTCCATCGATTTGGGATTTGCAAGAGATTGGATTCTAATCGATGGGAAGGCCTAGATATTCGATTTAGGTTACAATTGGGTTTCTCTAGATTTGGTTTGCAAGAGATTGGACCAAAGCTAGGATTTTTAATTGTAAATCTATACACATATTCGTTTGCAAGAGATTGGACGAATACGAACTATCACAACCTAGATCGTAACTCGAGTTTACACGAGAGTGGGCTCGAGGGGCGATTGAACGATGATGTCGATCCTCATGCTAGTGGCTTAGGTTAGGGTTTGCAAGAGATTGGGCCCTAACCTAGGTTTGCTATAGACCGGCAATAGCGCGAGAGCGTGAGCTTGGTTCTACATTAAGTTGCGACTAGTTCACCTCAACGCAAGTCTAGTAATATTGGGATTCACTATTAACAATGATGCATGACGGTCCGTAGTGGGGATTCCCTAGCCCTAGACGTCTTTATTTGATTTTATATCCCAATACTTTGCCCGACGATTGTGACAGGATCGCCGCAAGGCAAATTCCCTCCACCATTGCCATTACATCGTACCATAGCCATCTCCACCAATAAAACATTCGTAGTCAAACCAACCTAGGATAGATTGGAACCAACACCACCTCCTCGTGTTCGATACCCGCTCGCCACTTGACCGTGCGCTTGCGGTAAAACTACAATCGTCGCCTCGGGACGTGTATCCGGGGCGCGACCAAGTTTTTGGCGCCGTTGCCGGGGAGGTGTTTCCGTTGGTGCCAATTTGTCACAATTAGGTTGATTAGACTACGAAAAAAAAAATAAATAAATAAAAAGGAAATTTTCACCCCTGCCACCATTATTATCATTTCTATATTCTTTTGTGCCACTGATATCTTTTCTCCAGGTATTTATCTTTGTTGATCAGGTGCTATGGATTATACTACGTGGACCACAGATTTTGATCAGAATGCTCAGACGGGAGATTACTATTTTGATCAGAGTGCTCAGATGGGAGAATACTATTATGATCAGAATGCTCAGATGGGAGAATACTATTTTGATCAGAGTGCTCAGATGGGCGAATACCTTTTTGAGGAGATGCACTGGCCCGAGCTTGATGAGAGACAAAGGATCTTTTTTGATGAGATGCATGCACACCAGGTTGAAGTGCAAGCCGGGCTTGAAAAGGGTAACCTTCTATTGGAACGGGTGAAGAGGCAACTTGAAATGAATATGCTCATGCTTAAGGTTGAAGGGATTTCCAAAGATATCAGTTCTGCTTCTTCATTTTATGGGCAAGAAGCATCGCCAGACTTACTACCAGAGCCAGAATGTGCCGTCGTCGATCCCACTTCCTACGATACATCTATTGCATATGAAGAGTGGATGGACGAAGAGGCAGTGAAGGAAGCAGAAACTGAGTCATATGCGCAGCCAGAGGAGGACGCAATTCAGAGATTATTGGAGGGTCTCTTGGAGTCAGTGAGGTTCACCGGTTCAGAGAGCATTACGGCAGGTGATGCATTTGAGCTACGATTTGCAGATTTTGTTATGAACCGTGTTTCAGCTGCAGGAACAATTGAGGAGGACATCCATGTCAGACTTGAGGGGGATAGACTATATTTTCAGATTTCTTGCGGGCATTTCCCTCCACATGATACATCCCCACAAGTTGACACACCTGAGCAGCCAGCATCACCATCCCAGAGAGAGCCTACATTGATAGTTGATGAGAAGGCAAAGGAGCACGCTATCGAGCCAGAGCATATTGCCGAGGAGGCCTCACATACGGAGTCAGAGCATGCTTTTGAGGAGGCCTTACACACAAAGCCAGAGCTTATCACCGAGGAGGTCGTGCATCGGGACGAGGACACAGCCATTCATGAGGATCCCGAGCACTATCCTCCTCCATTAGAGCTTCCGCAGCCACCTCATCCTCCCACTGATGCAGAGGACTACCCCACAGAGCTTTTGGCCCCCCTTCAGGGAGATCTCTTTACTCCCTCGCCCTTTATCTTTGATTTCCCTCCCGTGTATGATGTTTTTTATGATTCATCGTGCCTTTTGCAGGATTCATGTACATACGATCAAGAGGTACGATGGGACGTACATGAGGAGGAGAGCGAGGAGTTAGCACCCATGGACGCATATGAATATGATCAAGAGGTGCACTGGGATGAGTCTGACGATGATGAGGAGCATCTCGATGAGGTCCACACCTATGATCTAGATTTACCTGAGCAGCATAGAGAAGACACCGTGGAGACAGCTATCACGGCACGTGAGGATATTGGATTATTTCCAGGGAAGTATCGTCCACCATTATTTATTCCATACATTTCTATAGACGATTCTCTTTGGGGTACTTTTATTATGAGGGTGAATTTTTTGCGGCGAACTGATGCATCCTATTCTCTGCAGGGTACAGGTGGAGTCCTTGTGGGAATGCTGGAGGATGCATTGCTGGAGTTCGTTGGTGTTTGTGGACGCATGCACTTGGCGGAGCCACGGAAAGAGCAGTTGGAGCAGTTGCCTGCACCGGCAAAGATACTGGATCCGCCTTTTGCTACAGGTGATATCAATCCAGTAGTGTAGAAATTTTTATGCTTTAAATAAACACGAATTCTCTCGACAGCGAGAGGACCGTATAGATTTGCTTGAATAAATATCACCTCATATGATGGCAACAAAAATTTTTACACCCCAAACCCATTATATATATTAATTGCCCACTTTATATTTTGATGTGTCACATCCTTTTGCTCACCACATTCGAGCATTTCTTTCAAGTGAGACCTTACTTTCTTATTCGTTCGACTTGATCACGCTTTGCAAAGCCATGACATTTTTGGTCAAGTCATTTGAATAGGATTGTTTGGTATAAGCTTGGGGGAAGGCGCTCTCATGCATCATTGTATGTGCATGTAGTTGCATTAGGATTTCATGTCATTCATTTCATCATTTTTCATTCACCCCCTTATTATTATCGTTTTTCCTCATATTCTTTCATTACGATCACATTGAGGACAATGTGAAGTTTAAGCTTGGGGGAGTGCATTTCCATGCCATTTAGATGCATTAGTTGCATTTTTACTTTATTTTAGGGTTTTTTAAGAATTTTCAAAATTTTTGCATCATCTTTTTGATTTTTCCATCTTATTTTCCTTTTATGTATGTTCATGCATCATATTGTGTGCTTGATTTTCTTTTCTTTCCCCTCTTTTATTTTTATTTCTTTATTTTCCTCTCTCTTCTTCCGCTAGATGAGTTTTGTATGATGATATCTCTTATTGCTTTAGCACCCATCACGATGCTTATTATTCCTTGCCATGCTACTTAGAGTATTCCATAATCTTGCTATTCACATGTGCTTGCAAATCTATTTCTTTTGATGATTCCTCTACATGAATGCATGATATTAATTGAAACTGAATGCATGGATTAGTGTTTAGTATGCTTTTGTTGGAAATGCACCAAGATTCACGCATCATTAGTATATCTGAAGCATCAGTTTTATTGTCTTATTCACCTTCTGTTGCATGCTTGATATGATTGTGCGCTTTACCGCTTGACTTCACTTTTTATTGAGATGATTGAGAATATCCATGCTTACATATGAGTTTTAGTTGAAGTATTATTTTATTGAACTGTTCGTGCACATCTTAGAGTGAACCGAGTGCTACATTATTTCTTTCTCCACATATATCTTTTTATTCTCTACATGTCACTTGAGTTCACCTCCTAAAGCTACTTATATCGCATCTATTTCCCAAAACTCCCCACAAAAGAAAAAGTTAGCTCCAAAAAGTCCAAAAAGCCAAAAAGGAGCCAAAATCCAAAAAAATACAAATCATATAGCTCCTACAAAAATCCAAAAAGAAAAATGAGAAACAAAGTCCAAAAGAAAAAAAAATATTTCTCTATCTCATTATTGGAGCCACAAAATACTTGGGAAAACCAATGCAAAAATCTCATTTTCCACTATTATATTCCTTTGGATGCGACGCGTCAAGCTAAGCTTGGGGGGTGAATTCATTTGACCATATGAGTGAGTATGACATTAGAGTGGAGACGTGCATGAATGGGAATATTCGATAATGCTTAGACTTAGCAAAATATATTAGATATGGAGATTCTTCATGATTTGAAATAAATATGTGAATGCCATGACTTTTATTCTATTCTCTATTGCATGCTTGGTGTGTATCTTATATGCTTCATTTATAACTTTTGATTGAAAAGTGCATCGCCAACATTTGTATATTAAATTCTATGAAATGCGTGATGTGGATATGAATTGATTGTATGAATTTAGAGAGTCCCTCTTATTGTTCTTAAAAGCTTGCAAGTACCATGTTTATGAAAGATATGAAATCCTTATAGCATGTGATTTGTATTTTCCAAGTCATCGTGATGTGTAGCTTATGGCTTGAGATCTGAGAGAATAATCTAGCGACCCCTTCCACCTCGTGTTCTTTCTTTTCCATTTCATTTTCTTTGTTTTCATCTCCTGAGTTCGTCTCCTTACTTATCTTCCTCGAGGACGAGTAAGATGTAAGCTTGGGGGATTTTGATCACTCCATATTTTACACCTTTTCTCTGCATATTTGCATACCGTTTTGATCGCCCATGTCACGCTTTTCACGATTATTCGACAATATTGCGATACTTTTCACTATTTCTTGTTTTTGTCGTATTTCAGGATATATGGAGCGATTTTGATCGATTGTGAGATCAAGAGGATTTGCGCCCACTCCGGAGAGTCAACCATGGCCCTTTTGAGGGTTATTCTGCAATGGAAGAGGAGTGGAAGAAGAAAGAACGCCGTAGGAGTGACGGGGGAGCGAAAAGATGAAGATTGGGCATTTTCAGCATGCCACTCGGCCGAGTGAAGGAGTCACTCGGCCGAGCATTGAGACCCCGCTCGGCCGGCCAGATCGGACACGCAACAGAGATGTATCAGCGTGCACTCGGCCGAGCATCGCACGCCGACTCGGCCGAGTGCGGAGACTCCGTCCGCCCGAGTGGCACCCAGACGACGGCAAGCCAAAATGTCCAACTTACTGTAATCCGTCAGTCTGCCCCAGAAGCCCGACTCGGCCGAGTGACGAAATCCGTCCGCCCGAGTACCAAATGCCCCTCGGCCGAGTGACATTTGCCACTCGACCGAGTGATGCCGAGGACATGCAGCGCCCAGATTTTCAGACAGCCTCTCACTCTTTTGAAATCTGCTATCATTCCAGCAATCAAAGTATTTTTCTCATATTTTTTATGGATAGTAGACTTCATGACGGTTCCAACGCCGCCAAGAACGCGCAAATCGGAGGTCGGATGAAATCTGGGGAATTTCTGCAAGTTGATGCTGCAGTGCTGGAATTTGCATGTCAGTGTCACTCGGCCGGGTCACATATTCCACTCGGCCGAGTGCGGCCTGGGCCCAGATTTTAAGTTACGGTTTGGGCTGTTTTGGGGCACGAATTTGAGGGGTTTTCTAGGGTTTCTTGCTAGGGTTTTGGGGGAGTATTTAAGGGGTTTGTAGCCACCATTAGAGGGGGTTCCCAAAGATGTTTTAGGAGGATTTTTTTTAGAGGTTAGGCCATGCCCTAGGCCCCCTCTGGGATCAAAAAGCTTGTATTTGGATTGGAATTCTTCATCTAAGCTAAGTATTTCTCTTCTTTTTATTTGAATCTTTGTTTTTCTATCTTTTTGTATGCAAGCAATGATTTTTATTGATTCATATATCCTTGTTGCTATGCTAGAGTAGATTTGTTGTTCTAGGGTTTGGGGATGAACCATATGGATCTAATTTCATATTTGTGAAGAATGAATTCTAAATTGCTAGAATTGCTAGGAGGTTAGGTTGTGATTGATTTCCTACGGATAGCTAGGGATTTCCATCGATTTGGGATTTGCAAGAGATTGGATTCTAATCGATGGGAAGGCCTAGATATTCGATTTAGGTTACAATTGGGTTTCTCTAGATTTGGTTTGCAAGAGATTGGACCAAAGCTAGGATTTTTAATTGTAAATCTATACACATATTCGTTTGCAAGAGATTGGACGAATACGAACTATCACAACCTAGATCGTAACTCGAGTTTGCACGAGAGTGGGCTCGAGGGGCGATTGAACGATGATGTCGATCCTCATGCTAGTGGCTTAGGTTAGGGTTTGCAAGAGATTGGGCCCTAACCTAGGTTTGCTATAGACCGGCAATAGCGCGAGAGCGTGAGCTTGGTTCTACATTAAGTTGCGACTAGTTCACCTCAACGCAAGTCTAGTAATATTGGGATTCACTATTAACAATGATGCATGACGGTCCGTAGTGGGGATTCCCTAGCCCTAGACGTCTTTATTTGATTTTATATCCCAATACTTTGCCCGACGATTGTGACAGGATCGCCGCAAGGCAAATTCCCTCCACCATTGCCATTACATCGTACCATAGCCATCTCCACCAATAAAACATTCGTAGTCAAACCAACCTAGGATAGATTGGAACCAACACCACCTCCTCGTGTTCGATACCCGCTCGCCACTTGACCGTGCGCTTGCGGTAAAACTACAATCGTCGCCTCGGGACGTGTATCCGGGGCGCGACCAAATACGGACCTCGAACGTCGCGTACACGAAGTCGTGCGCAAAGGGAATATGTTCCCTTTCGGAGAGGATCTCTAGATTGATGGGAAAGTCGCATTATATGTGCATAAGTGCATGCGACATATGGCTAATAAAGGGGTAATATCTTAAGCTTATATTGTACCATGCATATGGTACAACTTAAGCTTATAATATACCATGTACGATGGTACACCTTAGTTAAATTGTTCCAAAGGAACAATTGCTCCTAAAATAACTACCTTGGGGGCTATAAATAAGACCCAGGGGTTAGCCATTTTCCTTACACTTTTGCATGGCATTCTTGCATGCATATTCATTCTAGCGAAGCTCTGCCGAAATACTTCCTCTCCCTTTATCCAAGTTCTTAATCTAAAAGTAGAGATTTAGATTGTGGATTTAGTAGCCTTACTCCGTCCGTGAGAAGACTCGATCCGTCGTGGCGAATCCGAAGGCGAAGTTCGTAGACTACCGTGCCGCATACGCAAGCGTAAGTCTAAACTTCATTTATCGATCCTAACTCTGTTTTGGGAGGATCCTTCACATCTGTGATAAAGGGCCATTTTGTAGTCATGTCAAAGCCTGAGTATTTCATACTGGTAAATAAGGGTTTACATGATTATTGGATTCAACATGAACTCAAGTTTCCCCACCAAATAGACTTAAAAAGCAGATCTACTTGCAAGAAAGTAAGGATTTAATTTTTACTAATTTTTTTATAATGCATCAATTGCAATAAATTTCAACAAAAATCTATAAGTGATTCCACGTAGACTGCAGAATAAATAGCTAAGAGCAAATTGAAACGGGCCATTTCACCTTTGGTGATAAAGATGATGAAATTTCAACTGAAAATAATTGGAACTAGTGTAATCCTTCAGATCATGGATTTTAGATCCAAAATCCAACACATAAGACGTGGAGAGCTCTAATTAAACAATTTGGGAGACACATTGCACAGCTATTGGTGCCTCTGTGATAAAGGGCCATTTTGTAGTCATGTCAAAGCCTGAGTATTTCATACTGGTAAATAAGGGTTTACATGATTACTAGATTCAACATGAACTCAAGTTTCCCCACCAAATAGACTAAAAAAGCAGATCTACTTGCAAGAAAGTAAGGATTTAATTTTTACTAATTTTTTATAATGCATCAATTGCAATAAATTTCAACAAATATCTATAAGTGATTCCACGTAGATTGCAGAATAAATAGCTAAGAGTAAATTGAAAAGGGCCATTTCACCTTTGGTGATCAAGATGAGGAAATTTCAACTGCAAAATAATTGGATCTAGTGTAATCCTTCAGATCATGGATTTTAGATCCAAAATCCAACACATAAGACGTGGAGACATCTAATTAAACAATTTGGGAGACACATTGCACAGCTATTGGTGCATCTGTGATAAAGGGCCATTTTGTAGTCATGTCAAAGCCTGAGTATTTCATACTGGTAAATAAGGGTTTACATGATTACTGGATTCAACATGAACTCAAGTTTCCCCACCAAATAGACTAAAAAAGCAGATCTACTTGCAAGAAAGTAAGGATTTAATTTTTGCTTATTTTTTTATAATGCATCAATTGCAATAAATTTCAACAAAAATCTATAAGTGATTCCACGTAGACTGCAGAATAAATAGCGAAGAGCAAATTAAAAAGGGCCATTTCACCTTTGGTGATCAAGATGAGGAAATTTCAACTGGAAATAATTGGATCTAGTGTAATCCATCAGATCATGGATTTTAGATCCAAAATCCAACACATTGGACGTGGAGACCTCTAATTAAACAATTTCGGAGACACATTGCACAGCTATTGGTGCATCTGTGATAAAGCGCCATTTTGTAGTCATGTCAAAGCCAGAGTATTTCATACTGGTAAATAAGGGTTTACATGATTGCTGGATTCGACATGAACTCAAGTTTCCCCACCAAATAGACTAAAAAAGCAGATCTACTTGCAAGAAAGTAAGGATTTAATTTTTACTAATTTTTTATAATGCATCAATTGCAATAAATTTCAACAAAAATGTATAAGTGATTCCATGTAGACTGCTGAATAAATAGCTAAGAGCAAATTGAAAAGGGCCATTTCACCTTTGGTGATCAAGATGAGGAAATTTCAACTGAAAATAATTGGATCTAGTGTAATCCATCAGATCATGGATTTTAGATCCAAAATCCAACACATAAGACGTGGAGACCTCTAATTAAACAATTTGGGAGACACATTGCACAGCTATTGGTGCCTCTGTGATAAAGGGCCATTTTGTAGTCATGTCAAAGCCTGAGTATTTCATACTGGTAAATAAGGGTTTACATGATTACTAGATTCAACATGAACTCAAGTTTCCCCACCAAATTAACTAAAAAAGCAGATCTACTTGCAAGAAAGTAAGGATTTAATTTTTACTAATTTTTTTGTAATGCATCAATTGCAATAAATTTCAACAAAAATCTATAAGTGATTCCACGTAGACTGCAGAATAAATAGCTAAGAGTAAATTGAAAAGGGCCATTTCACCTTTGGGGATCAAGATGAGGAAATTTCAACTGAAAATAATTGGATTGAGTGTAATCCTTCAAATCATGGATTTTAGATCCAAAATCCAACACATAAGACATGGAGACATCTAATTAAACAATTTGGGATACACATTGCACAGCTATTGGTGCCTCTGTGATAAAGGGCCATTTTGTAGTCATGTCAAGGCCTGAGTATTTCATACTGGTAAATACGGGTTTACATGATTACTGGATTCAACATGAACTCAAGTTTCCCCACCAAATAGACTAAAAAAGCAGATCTACTTGCAAGAAAGTAAGGATTTAATTTTTACTTATTTTTTAATAATGCATCAATTGCAATAAATTTCAACAAAAATCTATAAGTGATTCCACGTAGACTGCAGAATAAATAGCTAAGAGCAAATTGAAAAGGGCCATTTCACCTTTGGTGATCAAGATGAGGAAATTTTAACTGAAAATAATTGGATATAGTGTAATCCATCAGATCATGGATTTTAGATCCAAAATCCAACACTTTAGACATGGAGACCTCTAATTAAACAATTTGGGAGACACATTGCACAGCTATTGGTGCCTCTGTGATAACGGGCCATTTTGTAGTCATGTCAAAGCCAGAGTATTTCATACTGGTAAATAAGGATTTACATGATTACTGGATTCAACATGAACTCAAGTTTCCCCACCAAATAGACTAAAAAGCAGATTTACTTGCAAGAAAGTAAGGATTTAATTTTTACTAATTTTATAATGCATCAATTGTAATAAATTTCAGCAAATATCTATAAGTGATTCCACGTAGATTGCAGAATAAATAGCTAAGAGTAAATTGAAAAGGGCCATTTCACCTTTGGTGATCAAGATGAGGAAATTTCAACTGAAAATAATTGGATCTAGTGTAATCCTTCAGATCATGGATTTTAGATCCAAAATTCAACACATAAGACGTGGAGACCTCTAATTAAACAATTTGGGAGACACATTGCACAGCTATTGGTGCCTCTGTGATAAAGGGCCATTTTGTAGTCATGTCAAAGCCTGAGTATTTCATACTAGTAAATAAGGGTTTACATGATTACTGGATTCAACATGAACTCAAGTTTCCCCACCAAATAGACTAAAAAAGCAGATCTACTTGCAAGAAAGTAAGGATTTAATTTTTACTTATTTTTTTATAATGCATCAATTGCAATAAATTTCAACAAAAATCTATAAGTGATTCCACGTAGACTGCAGAATAAATAGCTAAGAGTAAATTGAAAAGGGCCATTTCACCTTTGGTGATCAAGATGAGGAAATTTCAACTGAAAATAATTGGATCGAGTGTAATCCGTCAAATCATGGATTTTAGATCCAAAATCCAACACATAAGACATGGAGACATCTAATTAAACAATTTGGGATACACATTGCACAGCTATTGGTGCCTCTGTGATAAAGGGCCATTTTGTAGTCATGTCAAAGCCTGAGTATTTCATACTGGTAAATAAGGGTTTACATGATTACTGGATTCAACATGAACTCAAGTTTCCCCACCAAATAGACTAAAAAAGCAGATCTACTTGCAAGAAAGTAAGGATTTAATTTTTACTTATTTTTTTATAATGCATCAATTGCAATAAATTTCAACAAAAATCTATAAGTGATTCCACGTAGACTGTAGAATAAATAGCTAAGAGCAAATTGAAAAGGGCCATTTCACCTTTGGTGATCAAGATGAGGAAATTTCAACTGGAAATAATTAGATCTAGTGTAATCCATCAGATCAGGGATTTTAGATCCAAAATCCAACACTTTAGACATGGAGACCTCTAATTAAACAATTTGGGAGACACATTGCACAGCTATTGGTGCCTCTGTGATAAAGGGCCATTTTGTAGTCATGTCAAAGCCTGAGTATTTCATACTGGTAAATAAGGATTTACATGATTACTGGATTCAACATGAACTTAAGTTTCCCCACCAAATAGACTAAAAAGCAGATCTACTTGCAAGAAAGTAAGGATTTAATTTTTACTAATTTTTTTTATAATGCATCAATTGCAATAAATTTCAACAAAAATCTATAAGTGATTCCACATAGACTGCAGAATAAACAGCTAAGAGCAAATTGAAAAGGGCCATTTCACCTTTGGTGATCAAGATGAGGAAATTTAAACTGAAAATAATTGTATCTAGTGTAATCCATCAGATCATGGATTTTAGATCCAAAATCCAACACATAAGACTTGGAGACCTCTAATTAAACAATTTGGGAGACACATTGCACAACTATTGGTGCATATGTGATAAAGGGCCATTTTGTAGTCATGTCAAAGCCTGAGTATTTCATACTGGTAAATAAGCGTTTACATGATTACTAGATTCAACATGAACTCAAGTTTCCCCATCAAATAGACTAAAAAGCAGATCTACTTGCAAGAAAGTAAGGATTTAATTTTTACTAATTTTTTATAATGCGTCAATTGCAATAAATTTCAACAAAAATGTATAAGTGATTCCACGTAGACTGCAGAATAAATAGCTAAGAGCAAATTGAAAAGGGCCATTTCACCTTTGGTGATCAAGATGAGGAAATTTCAACTGAAAATAATTGGATCTAGTGTAATCCATCAGATCATGGATTTTAGATCCAAAATCCAACACATAAGACGTGGAGACCTCTAATTAAACAATTTGGGAGACACATTGCACAGCTATTGGTGCCTCTGTGATAAAGGGCCATTTTGTAGTCATGCCAAAGCCTGAGTATTTCATACTGGTAAATAAGGGTTTACATGATTACTGGATTCAACATGAACTTAAGTTTCCCCACCAAATAGACTAAAAAGCAGATCTACTTGCAAGAAAGTAAGGATTTAATTTTTACTAATTTTTTTATAATGCATCAATTGCAATAAATTTCAACAAAAATCTATAAGTGATTCCACATAGACTGTAGAATAAACAGCTAAGAGCAAATTGAAAAGGGCCATTTCACCTTTGGTGATCAAGATGAGGAAATTTAAACTGAAAATAATTGTATCTAGTGTAATCCATCAGATCATGGATTTTAGATCCAAAATCCAACACATAAGACTTGGAGACCTCTAATTAAACAATTTGGGAGACACATTGCACAACTATTGGTGCATATGTGATAAAGGGCCATTTTGTAGTCATGTCAAAGCCTGAGTATTTCATACTGGTAAATAAGCGTTTACATGATTACTAGATTCAACATGAACTCAAGTTTCCCCATCAAATAGACTAAAAAGCAGATCTACTTGCAAGAAAGTAAGGATTTAATTTTTACTAATTTTTTATAATGCGTCAATTGCAATAAATTTCAACAAAAATGTATAAGTGATTCCACGTAGACTGCAGAATAAATAGCTAAGAGCAAATTGAAAAGGGCCATTTCAACTTTGGTGATCAAGATGAGGAAATTTCAACTGAAAATAATTGGATCTAGTGTAATCCATCAGATCATGGATTTTAGATCCAAAATCCAACACATAAGACGTGGAGACCTCTAATTAAACAATTTGGGAGACACATTGCACAGCTATTGGTGCCTCTGTGATAAAGGGCCATTTTGTAGTCATGTCAAAGCCTGAGTATTTCATACTGGTAAATAAGGGTTTACATGATTACTAGATTCAACATGAACTCAAGTTTCCCCACCAAATAGACTAAAAAAGCAGATCTACTTGCAAGAAAGTAAGGATTTAATTTTTACTAATTTTTTATAATGCATCAATTGCAATAAATTTCAACAAAAATGTATAAGTGATTCCACGTAGACTGCAGAATAAATAGCTAAGAGCAAATTGAAAAGGGCCATTTCACCTTTGGTGATCAAGATGAGGAAATTTCCACTGAAAATAATTGGATCTAGTGTAATCCATCAGATCATGGATTCTAGATCCAAAATCCAACACATAAGACGTGGAGACCTCTAATTAAACAATTTGGGAGACACATTGCACAGCTATTGGTGCCTCTGTGATAAAGGGCCATTTTGTAGTCATGCCAAAGCCTGAGTATTTCATATGGGTAAATAAGGGTTTACATCATTACTGGATTCAACATGAACTCAAATTTCCTCACCAAATAGACTAAAAAAACAGATCTAATTGCAAGAAAGTAAGGATTTAATTTTTACTAATTTTTTATTATGCATCAATTGCAATAAATTTCAACAAAAATGTATTAGTGATTCCACGTAGACTGCAAAATAAATAGCTAAGAGTAAATTGAAAAGGGCCATTTCACCTTTAGTGATCAAGAAGAGGAAATTGCAACTAAAAATAATTGGATCTAGTGTAATCCTTCAGATCATGGATTTTAGATCCAAAATCCAACACATTAGACATGGAGACCTCTAATTAAACAATTTGGGAGACACATTGCACAGCTATTGGTGCCTCTGTGATAAAGGGCCATTTTGTAGTCATGTCAAAGCCTGAGTATTTCTTACTGGTAAATAAGGGTTTACATGATTACTGGATTCAACATGAACTCAAGTTTCCCCACCAAATAGACTAAAAAAGCAGATCTACTTGCAAGAAAGTAAGGATTTAATTTTTACTAATTTTTTATAATGCATCAATTGCAATAAATTTCAACAAAAATGTATAAGTGATTCCACGTAGACTGCAGAATAAATAGCTAAGAGCAAATTGAAAAGGGCCATTTCACCTTTGGTGATCAAGATGAGGAAATTTCCACTGAAAATAATTGGATCTAGTGTAATCCATCAGATCATGGATTTTAGATCCAAAATCCAACACATAAGACGTGGAGACCTCTAATTAAACAATTTGGGAGACACATTGCACAGCTATTGGTGCCTCTGTGATAAAGGGCCATTTTGTAGTCATGCCAAAGCCTGAGTATTTCATACTGGTAAATAAGGGTTTACATGTTTACTGGATTCAACATGAACTCAAATTTCCTCACCAAATAGACTAAAAAAGCAGATCTACTTGCAAGAAAGTAAGGATTTAATTTTTACTAATTTTTTATTATGCATCAATTGCAATAAATTTCAACAAAAATGTATAAGTGATTCCACGTAGACTTCAAAATAAATAGCTAAGAGTAAATTGAAAAGGGCCATTTCACCTTTGGTGATCAAGAAGAGGAAATTGCAACTGAAAATAATTGGATCTAGTGTAATCCTTCAGATCATGGATTTTAGATCCAAAATCCAACACATTAGACATGGAGACCTCTAATTAAACAATTTGGGAGACACATTGCACAGCTATTGGTGCCTCTGTGATAAAGGGCCATTTTGTAGTCATGTCAAAGCCTGAGTATTTCATACTGGTAAATAAGGGTTTACATGATTACTGGATTCAACATGAACTCAAGTTTCCTCACCAAATAGACTAAAAAAGCAGATCTACTTGCAAGAAAGTAAGGATTTAATTTTTACTTATTTTTTATAATGCATCAATTGCAATAAATTTCAACAAAAATGTATAAGCGATTCCACGTAGACTGCAAAATAAATAGCTAAGAGTAAATTGAAAAGGGCCATTTCACCTTTGGCGATCAAGATGAAGAAATTGCAACTGAAAATAATTGGATCTACTGTAATTCTTCAGATCATGGATTTTAGATCCAAAATCCAACATATTAGACATGGAGACCTCTAATTAAACAATTTGGGAGACACATTGCACAGCTATTGGTGTCTCTGTGATAAAGGGCCATTTTGTAGTCATGTCAAAGCCTGAGTATTTCATACTGGTAAATAAGGGTTTACATGATTACTGGATTCAACATGAACTCAGGTTTCCCCACCAAATAGACTAAAAAAGCAGATCTACTTGCAAGAAAGTAAGGATTTAATTTTTACTAATTTTTTTATAATGCATCAATTGCAATAAATTTCAACAAAAATCTATAAGTGATTCCACGTAGACTACAGAATAAATAGCTAACAGCAAATTGAAAAGGGCCATTTCACCTTTGGTGATCAAGATGAGGAAATTTCAACTGAAAATAATTGGATCTAGTGTAATCCTTCAGATCATGGATTTTAGATCCAAAATCCAACATATTAGACATGGAGACCTCTAATTAAACAATTTGGGAGACACATTGCCTAGCTATTGGTGCATCTGTGATAAAGGGTCATTTTGTAGTCATGTCAAAGCCTGAGTATTTCATACTGGTAAATAAGGGTTTACATGATTACTGGATTCAACATGAACTCAAGTTTCCCCACCAAATAGACTAAAAAAGCAGATCTACTTGCAAGAAAGTAAGGATTTAATTTTTTCTAATTTTTTATAATGCATCAATTGCAATAAATTTCAACAAAAATGTATAATTGATTCCACGTAGACTGCAGAATAAATAGCTATGAGCAAATTGAAAAGGGCCATTTCACCTTTGGTGATCAAGATGAGGAAATTTCAACTGAAAATAATTGGATCTAGTGTAATCCATCAGATCATGGATTTTAGATCCAAAATCCAACACATAAGACGTGGAGACCTATAATTAAACAATTTGGGAGACACATTGCACAGCTATTGGTGCCTCTGTGATAAAGGGCCATTTTGTAGTCATGTCAAAGCCTGAGTATTTCATACTGGTAAATAAGGGTTTACATGATTACTGGATTCAACATTGTTACGCCTATTTGACCGAGACCCAAGAGACACGAGCCCAGGAGCCCGGCTGCAGACCGAGAGCCCATCTGCGCCTTTAAGCCCACTCTACAAGGCCCAATAAGGGGCCCTCTCGGATGCCGATCCGACCCGGCCCCGATAACCCGCTGGTCACTCGCCCACTCCTGCGATAACCGCTCCCCCGATCTCGCGACCACTAAATGGCGATAATGGGGAGGTGCTGGCATGGCGCAGGAGGCGGCGGCGGAAGGGCGGATTGAGGGGGCACGATCGAGGGCGGGCGGGGGACGTGGGCCAGAGGCAATCACGCAGGGAGCTCTACAAAAGGGCTAGGGAGACAACGAAGAAAGGGACCGCATCTCAGGTATCTAAAGCCTAAGGTACTCCATCAACGACCTTGTTCCTCCTTTCCATCTCCTTCCTCCCCCGCTCGTGCCGTGAGACGCCGTTTCGATCTCCTCACGAGTCGAACCGTATCCGCTGGGCCTCCTCTTTCAGATCTTTGTCTGACTTAGGCATCGGAGGGGATTTGGCCAGAACCAAGGTCCGGCCCCCCTGACGATCGTTCTCGTCTACGCAGGAGGACATCCGATCAACGGCCCGAGGCTCCTCCTCGCCCCTCGCCGACCGCGTACCCCGCTGGACGAGTGAGGCTTCCCCTCATCGTCCGACCGCCGAGGCCGAGCACATCCCGCCGAGGGCCGAGGCTTCCCCTCGCCCTTCGCCGACCACGCATCTAGCTGGACGACTGAGGCTACCCCTCGTCGTCCTACCTCTGAGTCTGCGCATGACCGTCCGAGGCCGAGCGTCTCAACCAGGGCCGAGGCTTCCCCTCGCCCCATCCGCACCGACTCGAAGCTCCCGAGGGACCCAAGCGGGCCCCTTGACCACGTTGACCGGGTTGTCCACGGTCAACGCATTGTAGTGAGAAAACACTCTGAAACATCTGGCGCCGTCTGTGGGAAACGGAAAACCGCCCCACGAAGAAACCACATCTGCGATGACGCGACCTCCCTCATCTCGATGAAAGGGGAACGAGGCCCTGGCGCGGGGCGACAGGGCCCGCCATCGCTGGCAAGGATGGGCACGGGCCTGTCGCGAGGAGGATCGTAAGCCCTCCCCTTCCCCACCGGTCGGGAGGCCGAGTGCGTCCGTAACAGCGCGCAGCTCGGACGTGGCTTTGGTGGTGTCAGCGGTCATAGACACTACCATGGTACGACGGCTGCTCGTCGACACCGGCAGCTCCTGTGACGTCCTCTTTATGTCGACCCTGAAGAAGATGGGGCGGCGGAAAGAAGACTTACGGCCTCGCTCGGGTCCCGTGGTTGGATTCACGGGTCACTCCACCCCCATCATCGGCACAATCCATCTCCCGGTAACGCTCGGAGACGCCCCGGACTCAGTGACCCTGGCGGTGGAATTCATCGTATTGGGGATCGGGTCGGAATACAATGGGATCATCGGCCGACCCCTACTCAACGCCGTCGGCGCGGTAGTCTCGACCCTCCATCAGACTATCAAGTTCCGAACGCCAGGGGGGATGGGGCAAGTCGAAGGCGACGCAGGAAGACCGAGTACCTGCTATCAACTGGCGGAGGAAGGTCCCGAGGATCGACTAGCCGACCGGATGGCCGCGCTCGACTTGAGGAGTGGGCCTAGGCCCGCCCCTGCGGAGGAGCAGGAGCAAATCCCGGTCACAGACATCGAGGGCCGGTTCGTCTCGATCGGGAGAGGGCTGGGCCAAGACCTGAGGGATCAGCTGATCGAATGCCTGGAGGCGAACCTGGACATCTTTGCTTGGTCACCGGAAGACATGCCCAGCGTAGACCCCCAGGTGATCGTCCACCAGATCAACGCCGACCCCAACTTCAAGCCGGTTAGGCAGAAGAAGCGCAACCTGGGCGGCGAGAAGATGAAGGCCGCCTCCAAGGAAGTGGAGCGTCTCCTTGAAGCCGGCTTCATACGAGAGGTCTGGTACCCGGAGTGGCTGTCGAACGTGGTGATGGTCAAGAAACCCAACGGGAAGTGGCGAATGTGCGTGGACTTCAGTGACCTCAACAAGGCTTGCCCCAAGGAAAGCTACCCCCTGCCGCGCATCGACCACCTGGTGAACAACGCTTCGGGATACGAGATGCTAAGCTTCATGGACGCTTACTCCAGATACAATCAAGTCCAGATGGACCCCCGGGACGAAGAGATGACAGCCTTCACGACAGACCGGGGAACTTACTGCTACAAGAAGATGCCCTTTGGTTTGAAGAACGCGGGGGCCACCTACCAGAGAATGGTCAACAAGGTTTTCAGCTCCCAGATCAGGAGGAACCTGGAAGTCTACGTCGACGACATGCTCGTCAAGTCAAGGCGACCGGAAGACCACATCGCCGACTTACGGGAGACCTTCGAGCGGTTGCGGCGGCACCACATTCGGCTCAACCCCGCGAAGTGCACGTTCGGGGTAAGATCTGGCAAATTCTTGGGATTTATGATAACTAACCGTGGCATTGAAGCTAATCCCGATAAGATCGAGGCCTTGATCAACATGCGTGAGCGGACGACGATCAAAGAGCTACAGAGGCTGAACGGGCGCATCGCAGCCTTGGGGCGATTCCTTTCAAAATCAGCGGAAAGATCGCTCCCCTTCTTCAAGGTACTAAGGAAAGCGATCGCGGAACCTCCAGACAATAGGAAGACGATACTTTGGGACGAAGGCTGCTCCAGGGCGTTCGGAGACCTCAAAGAGTATCTCCGCAGCCCCCCTCTCCTGTCCAAACCACGGGAAGGGGAGTCGCTAAGCCTTTACCTGGCGTGCGCGGAGGAAGCTGTGAGTTCGGTGCTGATCCGGGAGGACGGTGGGATGCAATGGCCGGTATATTACACGAGCCGGGTCCTGAAGGGGGCAGAGATGCGATACTCGCCCATGGAGAAACTGGCGTACGCCCTCGTCCTCTCAGCGCGAAGGCTCCGACCCTATTTCCAGGCCCACACCATACTGATCCTGACCGACTCGCAACTGGAGCAGCACCTCAAGAGATTCGATCGAATGGGAAGGATGCTAAACTGGGGAGTGGAACTGAGCGAGTTCGACCTCTGATTCAAACCGCGTACGGCCATCAAAGGGCAGGCCCTGGCCGACTTCATCGCCGAGTGCACAACGGAAGGAAATGCCCCCCCCGGAGGAAGAAGGCCCGGCGACGGTAATTGCTCAACCCCTGTCCTTTCTTTCAGCTGACCACTTTCAGCCAGGGGATCCAGGAGCATGGATAGTTCATGTGGATGGGTCAGCCACACAGTCAAGGGGCGGGGCCGGGATTGCAATCCGATCTCCGGAAGGGAACATTGTGGAATACGCGTTGCGGTTCGAGTTCCCAGTCACGAACAACGTGGCGGAATACGAAGCAGTGATCAACGGCCTGAGGCTGGCCCTGGAGCTCGGGGCCGAGTCCGTCCGCCTCCTCAGCGATTCGAAGCTCATTGTCAACCAGCTCTTGGGGAGTTACGAGGCACGGGAGGAGGCGATGCAGAGATACCTCCCTGTCGCCAGAGCGGCGATGTCCAAGTTCAAGGACGTGGAAGTCTTGCACCTCCCGCGATCAGAAAATGCGCGGGCAGATGCGTTGTCGAAGCTGGCCTCGTCCTCGCCAAAGGAACTGGGCCGCACCATCTACGTGGAGAACCTGCAGTCCCCCAGCACGGAGGAGCACGAGGTGATGGCGATCGACCAAGAACCCACCTGGATGGACCCGATCGTCCGGTACCTCACTCATGGAGAGGTACCGACCGATGGGGACGAACGCTAAACCCTGGAGAGAAAGGCGCTCCGATACGTGATCCATGAAGGGGCGCTCTACCGGAGACGCTGGACCAAGACGAACGTCCTCCCATACCTGAAGTGCATCGGACCGCAGGAAGCTGACTACGTCCTACGGGAGGTTCACGACGGGATCTGTGGGAATCACCACGGGGGCAAGATAGTCGCCCAGAAGATCTTGAGGCAGGGATACTACTGGCCAACCCTGACCCAAGATGCGGCAAGCTACATCCAAAAATGCCAAGAATGCCAGAGGTACGCCCACCACATCTCGACACCCCCGTCAGAGCTCATTCCTATCGTAAGCCCCATCCCCTTTGCGAAATGGGGGCTCGACATCCTCGGACCGTTTAAACCGGGACGAGGGCAGCGGAAGCACCTGATTGTGGCGGTAGACTACTTCACCAAGTGGGTCGAGGCCGAGCCGCTGGCCACCATCACTTGGAAGAAAGCAAAAAGCTTCGTGTGGAATTCCATCATCTCCAGATTCGGAGTGCCACGGGCCATCGTCACGGACAACGGGAAGCAGTTCGACTCTGCAGGGTTTAAAGATTTTTGCGAGGAATGGGGAATCAAGCTTCTCTTCGCCTCTGTAGCGCACCCCCAGACCAACGGAATGGCGGAGGCGGCCAACAAGTGCATCATAGAGCCCCTCCGGAAGAAAGTAAAAGACGCCGAAGGGAGCTGGCCAGAAGAGCTCCCCGGGATACTCTGGTCATATCGGACGACCCACAAGGAGGCCACTGGCGAGACCCCGTTCATGCTCACCTATGGGGCCGAGGCGGTGGTACCGGTCGAGTTGGGCGAAGAATCTCTCCGCCTCAAATACTTTGACGAAGATAGGAACTCGCAGGGTCTGGAGCTCAGTCTGGAGCTCCTCGACGAGCGACGGGAGCAGGAGCAGGCATTGGCCACCATCATCCGCCAGAAGCAGAAGGTGGCCCGATACTACAACGCTCGGGTACGGGGAAGAAGCTTCCACCTCGGGGACCTGGTCCTCCGGAAATCGGGCTTCAACACTGATACCGCTCGCAAGGGGAAGCTCACGGCTAGGTGGGAGGGACCCTACAAAGTCGTCGAGGTCCTCGGACCCGCAGCCTACCGACTAGCTGATATGGAGGGGAGGACTCTCACTCACACTTGGAATACGGAACATTTACGCAAGTACTTTCAGTAAATGTATCATTTCATATGAAATAAATTTATTTTGAATTCATTCCTCTCCAGATAAAGCCAAAAGACATACAGGAAGAGGCCGAGGGGCATTCCCATCCCTCATCCTTCTCCGGGGGCACCGGTGGAGCCACAGGCTGGCGGTCCACTAGGGTCTTTCCCCACACTCTGTTCGGCGTCAGGGTACATCCGGAGAGCCTCGAAGTTGACCCCCGAGAGCGGGAACTTCAGTTGGATCTCGGACTGACACCGGGCGAAGCCCTTCTCGAACGCATTCGACAAGGCGATCTCCACGAAGGAGGTGGCATACTCCGCCACGGCATCCTCAGCGATCCGGGCCGGATCCACCTCCTCGAGCCCACGCACCCGGGCCTCTAAGGTCTCGATCTGGTGTTGGTGCTCCGCCCTCTCCTTCTCGATCTCCCGGGACATCTCGTCAAGTTGAGCAAGGAGGACCCTAGCCTGCTCCTCCGCCGCTTCAAGACGATCGGAGAGCTCCAAGGCTCCGGAGGCAACAGCGGGGACGGGGGTCTGCTCGACTCCCCCAGACGCGTCGACGCCACTCAAGACCTCGGCGACCCGTGCCTCGGCCTCCAACTTTGCAGTCAGAGCCAAGGCCCTCTCCCGGTCCGCATCCTCCAGAGCAGAGGACAACTCAGTTATGCGGGACTGCAAGGATTGGACCCGCGCCTCCTCTAGCTGACCTGCCTCTCCCTCCTCACCGGGGGTCTCAGGCCCTCGCCCGGCATCGGATTTAGCATTGGGAAGCGCCACGAATTGACGCCTCATTGAGAGACCGACCGAGGACAACTGCACCAAGGCAACGAAGGTAAGACAGCGAAAGCGGCTGGAGGAAGAGAGGACGGGCAGAGACACCCTACCTGTTGGCCAGCCTGAATCACAAAGGTGGCCAAACGGTCACCCCTGACTCCGTCCAACACCACCTGATCGGGAGGGAGACAACTGTTCTCGGCCACTCGAGCGGCGGCTCCACGACTCGAAAACACCGACTCCTTCTCCCCCACAGGGAAGCGTGGATGAAGAAGACCCTCCCCCGACGAAGGGAACTCGCCAGGAGTATAGCGGAACGCGCCAAAATACCGGTCGTAGGCATCAGGGAGAGAGCCGTCCGGGAGAGGTGAAGGGCCGACCCACGGCCATGCGACCTCGACAGGGGCAGGTTGAGGTTGATCAGCAGCCCGTGGGGCATCAACCCCCTCAATCCCCTCACGGATCCTCTTAGAAGGCCCCAGCAAGGGGAGAGAGGGGGACGTCGCCTTCTTCCTTTTGGAGCCTCCTGTCGCGGGCACGACCCGCTGCTTCTTCCGGACCTCCAGCACATGATCCCTTCGGCGCAGATCCGGATCGGGGACCTGCACGTGAGTGCTGGCGGGAGAAGGACCAGGGGGAAATCCACCTGCACACAAAGGAGAAATGAGAGACCAAGCAGAGCCCAGGCAACCTCGAATGGCGAATGCCCGGAAGAACTTACCCAGGGGCCACACTGTCTTACGTAAGTTATGGTCACTAAGAAGGACGTCAATCGAGCGCTCCCTCGCAGGAATCGCCAGCATGTCCTTCGCCATCTGCCGCTCGGCGACCGTCGGCTCACCCAGATCGAGGATAACTGCTCCGGCCACCTCCCACCGAACCGGGAAGGGTACACTTGACGGGAACGTGACAAACACATATTCCCCCTTCCAGCGTTTCAAGGAACTCGGCAGCCCCAACACCAGGGTCATCTTCGGGCGGGAGCTGATGTAAATCCACGCCCCTGATTGGTGGTGGCTCAGCCGGTAGAACAGGGCAAAGAGACGAAGGGAGGGCGCCACTCCCCTCAGCATGCAGACAACAATGAACCCGACGAGGAGCCCGACGGCGTTGGGACAGAATTGACACAGGCACACGTTGTGGGCCTGAAGGAATTCGACGACAAAAGGATGGAGCGGGAAACGAAGCCCGAAGTGGAAACACTTCTCGTATACTCCGACCTCGTTGGAGCCAGGAAGGCAGACCCGCTCGTCAGCCCCGGGGGCACGAGCCGAATAGGGCGGAAGCAGGTAGGCGGAGCGCAGACTTCCGATGGCGGTGGCACAGATCGACGAAGGCCACAACAAGACCTCTGTGGGCACCCCAGAAAGATCGCCCCCGTGCCGACGGATCGCCGAAGGAAGGCTACCCGCCAGAGCGGCGTCACGCTCCGGACGACCTGAACCCGTGGCAGAGGAAGACGACATGAGGCAGAGCAGAGGAAGAATAGGGATCAGCGCAAAAAAGAAGACGGCGAGATGGCGGCTCACGAACCCCTCGGTTTCTCAGCTTAAGACGATCCCGCGATCGGTGAGGATAAGCTTGCCACTACACGTGGCGACATCAGAGGACCGACGGCGCTTCGGAGCCCGCGCCTTAAAAACATCGAACATGCCAACTCATGATGACGACTAATAAATGAGTCGGCATCGACTGGCGAGCTTGTCAAATTCGGCAGAAATCACATCGGCTGAGCCGAACCGGCCAAGGCCGACCGACCCGACCGATGGGGGCAATTGTTACGCCTATTTGACCGAGACCCAAGAGACACGAGCCCAGGAGCCCGGCTGCAGACCGAGATCCCATCTGCGCCTTCAAGCCCACTCTACAAGGCCCAATAAGGGGCCCTCTCGGATGCCGATCCGACCCGGCCCCGATAACCCACTGGTCACTCGCCCACTCCTGCGATAACCGCTCCCCCGATCTCGCGACCACTAAATGGCGATAATGGGGAGGTGCTGGCATGGCGCAGGAGGAGGCGGTGGAAGGGCGGATTGAGGGGGCACGATCGAGGGTGGGCGGGGGACGTGGGCCAGAGGCAATCACGCAGGGAGCTCTACAAAAGGGCTAGGGAGACAACGAAGAAAGGGACCGCATCTCAGGTATCTAAAGCCTAAGGTACTCCATCAACGACCTTGTTCCTCCTTTCCATCTCCTTCCTCCCCCGCTCGTGCCGTGAGATGCCGTTCCGATCTCCTCACGAGTCGTACCATCTCCGCCGGGCCTCCTCTTTCAGATCTTTGTCTGACTTAGGCATCGGAGGGGATTTGGCCGGAACCAAGGTCCGGCCCACCTGACGAGCGTTCTCGTCTACGCAGGAGGACATCCGATCAACGGCCCGAGGCTCCTCCTCGCCCCTCGCCGACCGCGTACCCCGCTGGACGAGTGAGGCTTCCCCTCATCGTCCGACCGCCGAGGCCGAGCACATCCCGCCGAGGCCGAGCGTCTCGCCCAGGGCCGAGGCTTCCCCTCGCCCTTCGCCGACCACGCATCTAGCTGGACGACTGAGGCTACCCCTCGTCGTCCTACCTCCGAGTCCGCGCGCGACCGTCCGAGGCCGAGCGTCTCAACCAGGGCCGAGGCTTCCCCTCGCCCCATCCGCACCGACTCGAAGCTCCTGAGGGACCCAAGCGGGCCCCTTGACCACGTTGACCGGGTTGTCCACGGTCAACGCATTGTAGTGAGAAAACACTCTGAAACAAACATGAACTCAAGTTTCCCCACCAAATAGACTAAAAAAGTAGATCTACTTGTAAGAAATTAAGGATTTACTTTTTACTAATTTTTTTATAATGCATCAATTGCAATAAATTTCAACAAAAATCTATAAGTGATTCCACGTAGACTGCAGAATAAATAGCTAAGAGTAAATTGAAAAGGGCCATTTCACCTTTGGTGATCAAGATGAGTAAATTGCAACTAAAAATAATTGGATCTAGTGTAATCCATCAGATCATGGATTTTAGCACCAAAATCTAACACATAAGACGTGGAGACCTATAATTAAACAATTTGGGAGACACATTGCACAGCTATTGGTGCATCTGTGATAAAGGGCCATTTGTAGTCATGTCAAATCCTGAGTATTTCATACTAGTAAATAAGGGTTTACATGATTACTGGATTCAACATGAACTCAAGTTTCCCCACCAAATAGACTAAAAAAGCAGATCTACTTGCAAGAAAGTAAGGATTTAAATTTTATTAATTTTTTATAATGCATCAATTGCAATAAATTTCAACAAAAATGTATAAGTGATTCCACGTAGACTGCAGAATAAATAGCTAAGAGCAAATTGAAAAGGGCCATTTCACCTTTGCTGATCAAGATGAGGAAATTTCAACTGAAAATAATTGGATCTAGTGTAATCCATCAGATCATGGATTTTAGATCCAAAATCCAACACATAAGACGTGGAGACCTCTAATTAAACAATTTGGGAGACATATTGCCCAGCTATTGGTGCATCTGTGATAAAGGGCCATTTTGTAGTCATGTCAAAGCCTGAGTATTTCATACTGGTAAATAAGGGTTTACATGATTATTGGATTCAAGATGAACTCAAGTTTCCCCACCAAATAGACTTAAAAAGCAGATCTACTTGCAAGAAAGTAAGGATTGAATTTTTACCAATTTTTTTATAATGCATCAATTGCAATAAATTTCAACAAAAATCTATAAGTGATTCCACGTAGACTGCAGAATAAATAGCTAAGAGCAAATTGAAAAGGGCCATTTCACCTTTGGTGATAAAGATGAGGAAATTTCAACTGAAAATAATTGGAACTAGTGTAATCCTTCAGATCATGGATTTTATATCCAAAATCCAACACATAAGACGTGGAGACCTCTAATTAAACAATTTGGGAGACACATTGCACAGCTATTGGTGCCGCTGTGATAAAGGGCCATTTTGTAGTCATGTCAAAGCCTGAGTATTTCATACTGGTAAATAAGGGTTTACATGATTACTAGATTCAACATGAACTCAAGTTTCCCCACCAAATAGACTAAAAAAGCAGATCTACTTGCAAGAAAGTAAGGATTTAATTTTTACTAATTTTTTATAATGCATCAATTGCAATAAATTTCAACAAATATCTATAAGTGATTCCATGTAGATTGCAGAATAAATAGCTAAGAGTAAATTGAAAAGGGCCATTTCACCTTTGGTGATCAAGATGAGGAAATTTCAACTGCAAAATAATTGGATCTTGTGTAATCCTTCAGATCATGGATTTTAGATCCAAAATCCAACACATAAGACGTGGAGACATCTAATTAAACAATTTGGGAGACACATTGCACAGCTATTGGTGCATCTGTGATAAAGGGCCATTTTGTAGTCATGTCAAAGCCTGAGTATTTCATACTGGTAAATAAGGGTTTACATGATTACTGGATTCAACATGAACTCAAGTTTCCCCACCAAATAGACTAAAAAAGCAGATCTACTTGCAAGAAAGTAAGGATTTAATTTTTACTTATTTTTTTATAATGCATCAATTGCAATAAATTTCAACAAAAATCTATAAGTGATTCCACGTAGACTGCAGAATAAATAGCGAAGAGCAAATTAAAAAGGGCCATTTCACCTTTGGTGATCAAGATGAGGAAATTTCAACTGGAAATAATTGGATCTAGTGTAATCCATCAGATCATGGATTTTAGATCCAAAATCCAACACATTGGACGTGGAGACCTCTAATTAAACAATTTAGGAGACACATTGCACAGCTATTGGTGCATCTGTGATAAAGAGACATTTTGTAGTCATGTCAAAGCCAGAGTATTTCATACTGGTAAATAAGGGTTTACATGATTACTGGATTCGACATGAACTCAAGTTTCCCCACCAAATAGACTAAAAAAGCAGATCTACTTGCAAGAAAGTAAGGATTTAATTTTTACTAATTTTTTATAATGCATCAATTGCAATAAATTTCAACAAAAATGTATAAGTGATTCCACGTAGACTGCTGAATAAATAGCTAAGAGCAAATTGAAAAGGGCCATTTCACCTTTGGTGCACAAGATGAGGAAATTTCAACTGAAAATAATTGGATCTAGTGTAATCCATCAGATCATGGATTTTAGATCCAAAATCCAACACATAAGACGTGGAGACCTCTAATTAAACAATTTGGGAAACACATTGCACAGCTATTGGTGCCTCTGTGATAAAGGGGCATTTTGTAGTCATGTCAAAGCCTGAGTATTTCATACTGGTAAATAAGGGTTTACATGATTACTAGATTCAACATGAACTCAAGTTTCCCCACCAAATAGACTAAAAAAGCAGATCTACTTGCAAGAAAGAAAGGATTTAATTTTTACTAATTTTTTTATAATGCATCAATTGCAATAAATTTCAACAAAAATCTATAAGTGATTCCACGTAGACTGCAGAATAAATAGCTAAGAGTAAATTGAAAAGAGCCATTTCACCTTTGGTGATCAAGATGAGGAAATTTCAACTGAAAATAATTGGAACGAGTGTAATCCTTCAAATCATGGATTTTAGATCCAAAATCCAACACATAAGACATGGAGACATCTAATTAAACAATTTGGGATACACATTGCACAGCTATTGGTGCCTCTGTGATAAAGGGCCATTTTGTAGTCATGTCAAAGCCTGAGTATTTCATACTGGTAAATAAGGGTTTACATGATTACTGGATTCAACATGAACTCAAGTTTCCCCACCAAATAGACTAAAAAAGCAGATCTACTTGCAAGAAAGTAAGGATTTAATTTTAACTTATTTTTTTATAATGCATCAATTGCAATAAATTTCAACAAAAATCTATAAGTGATTCCACGTAGACTGCAGAATAAATAGCTAAGAGCAAATTGAAAAGGGCCATTTCACCTTTGGTGATCAAGATGAGGAAATTTTAACTGGAAATAATTGGATCTAGTGTAATCCATCAGATCATGGATTTTAGATCCAAAATCCAACACTTTAGACATGGAGACCTCTAATTAAACAATTTGGGAGACACATTGCACAGCTATTGGTGCCTCTGTGATAACGGGCCATTTTGTAGTCATGTCAAAGCCAGAGTATTTCATACTGGTAAATAAGGATTTACATGATTACTGGATTCAACATGAACTCAAGTTTCCCCACCAAATAGACTAAAAAAGCAGATCTACTTGCAAGAAAGTAAGGATTTAATTTTTACTCATTTTTTATAATGCATCAATTGCAATAAATTTCAACAAATATCTATAAGTGATTCCACGTAGATTGCAGAATAAATAGCTAAGAGTAAATTGAAAAGGGCCATTTCACCTTTGGTGATCAAGATGAGGAAATTTCAACTGAAAATAATTGGATCTAGTGTAATCCTTCAGATCATGGATTTTAGATCCAAAATCCAACACATAAGACGTGGAGACCTCTAAATAAACAATTTGGGAGACACATTGCTCAGCTATTGGTGCCTCTGTGATAAAGGGCCATTTTGTAGTCATGTCAAAGCCTGAGTATTTCATACTGGTAAATAAGGGTTTACATGATTATTGGATTCAACATGAACTCAAGTTTCCCCACCAAATAGACTAAAAAAGCAGATCTACTTGCAAGAAAGTAAGGATTTAATTTTTACTTATTTTTTTATAATGCATCAATTGCAATAAATTTCAACAAAAATCTATAAGTGATTCCACGTAGACTGCAGAATAAATAGCGAAGAGCAAATTAAAAAGGGCCATTTCACCTTTGGTGATCAAGATGAGGAAATTTCAACTGGAAATAATTGGATCTAGTGTAATCCATCAGATCATGGATTTTAGATCCAAAATCCAACGCATTAGACGTGGAGACCTCTAATTAAACAATTTAGGAGACACATTGCACAACTATTGGTGCATCTGTGATAAAGAGACATTTTGTAGTCATGTCAAATCCAGAGTATTTCATACTGGTAAATAAGGGTTTACATGATTACTGGATTCAACATGAACTCAAGTTTCCCCACCAAATATACTAAAAAAGCAGATCTACTTGCAAGAAAGTAAGGATTTAATTTTTACTAATTTTTTATAATGCATCAATTGCAATAAATTTCAACAAAAATGTATAAGTGATGCCACGTAGACTGCTGAATAAATAGCTAAGAGCAAATTGAAAAGGGCCATTTCACCATTGGTGATCAAGATGAGGAAATTTCAACTGAAAATAATTGGATCTAGTGTAATCCATCAGATCATGGATTTTAGATCCAAAATCCAACACATAAGACGTGGAGACCTCTAATTAAACAATTTGGGAGACACATTGCACAGCTATTGGTGCCTCTGTGATAAAGGGCCATTTTATAGTCAAGTCAAAGCCTGAGTATTTCATACTGGTAAATAAGGGTTTACATGATTACTGGATTCAACATGAACTCAAGTTTCCCCACCAAATAGACTAAAAAAGCAGATCTACTTGCAAGAAAGTAAGGATTTACTTTTTACTAATTTTTTTATAATGCATCAATTGGAATAAATTTCAACAAAAATCTATAAGTGATTCCACATAGACTGCAAAATAAATAGCTAAGAGTAAATTGAAAATGGCCATTTCATCTTTGGTGATCAAGATGAGGAAATTTCAACTGAAAATAATTGGATCGAGTGTAATCCTTCAAATCATGGATTTTAGATCCAAAATCCAACACATAAGACATGGAGACATCTAATTAAACAATTTGGGATACACATTGCACAGCTATTGGTGCCTCTGTGATAAAGGGCCATTTTGTAGTCATGTCAAAGCCTGAGTATTTCATACTGGTAAATAAGGATTTACATGATTACTGGATTCAACATGAACTCAAGTTTCCCCACCAAATAGACTAAAAAAGTAGATCTACTTGCAAGAAAGTAAGGATTTAATTTTTACTTATTTTTTTATAATGCATCAATTGCAATAAATTTCAACAAAAATCTATAAGTGATTCCACGTAGACTGCAGAATAAATAGCTAAGAGCAAATTGAAAAGGGCCATTTCACCTTTGGTGATCAAGATGAGAAAATTTCAACTGGAAATAATTGGATCTAGTGTAATCCATCAGATCATGGATTTTAGATCCAAAATCCAACCCTTTAGACATGGAGACCTCTAATTAAACAATTTGGGAGACACATTGCACAGCTATTGGTGCCTCTGTGATAAAGGGCCATTTTGTAGTCATGTCAAAGCCTGAGTATTTCATACTGGTAAATAAGGGTTTAAATGATTACTGGATTCAACATGAACTCAAGTTTCCCCACCAAATAGACTAAAAGCAGATCTACTTGCAAGAAAGTAAGGATTTAATTTTTACTAATTTTTTATAATGCGTCAATTGCAATAAATTTCAACAAAAATGTATAAGTGATTCCACGTAGACTGCAGAATAAATAGCTAAGAGCAAATTGAAAAGGGCCATTTCACCTTTGGTGATCAAGATGAGGAAATTTCAACTGAAAATAATTGGATCTAGTGTAATCCATCAGATCATGGATTTTAGATCCAAAATCCAACACATAAGACGTGGAGACCTCTAATTAAACAATTTGGGAGACACATTGCACAGCTATTGGTGCATCTGTGATAAAGGGCCATTTTGTAGTCATGTCAAAGCCTGAGTATTTCATACTGGTAAATAAGGGTTTACATGATTACTGGATTCAACATGAACTCAAGTTTCCCCACCAAATAGACTAAAAAAGCAGATCTACTTGCAAGAAAGTAAGGATTTAATTTTTACTAATTTTTTATAATGCATCAATTGCAATAAATTTCAACAAAAATCTATAAGTGATTCCAGGTAGACTGCAGAATAAATAGCTAAGAGCAAATTGAACAGGGCCATTTCACCTTTGGTGATCAAGATGAGGAAATTTCCACTGAAAATAATTGGATCTAGTGTAATCCATCAGATCATGGATTTTAGATCCAAAATCCAACACATAAGACGTGCAGACCTCTAATTAAACAATTTGGGAGACACATTGCACAGCTATTGGTGCCTCTGTGATAAAGGGCCATTTTGTAGTCATGCCAAAGCCTGAGTATTTCATACGGGTAAATAAGGGTTTACATGATTACTGGATTCAACATGAACTCAAGTTTCCTCACCAAATAGACTAAAAAAGCAGATCTACTTGCAAGAAAGTAAGGATTTAATTTTTACTAATTTTTTATAATGCATCAATTGCAATAAATTTCAACAAAAATGTATAAGTGATTCCACGTAGACTGCAAAATAAATAGCTAAGAGTAAATTGAAAAGGGCAATTTCACCTTTGGTGATCAAGATGAGGAAATTGCAACTGAAAATAATTGGATCTAGTGTAATCCTTCAGATCATGGATTTTAGATCCAAAATCCAACACATTAGACATGGAGACCTCTAATTAAACAATTTGTGAGACACATTGCACAGCTATTGGTGCCTCTGTGATAAAGGGCCATTTTGTAGTCATGTCAAAGCCTGAGTATTTCATACTGGTAAATAAGGGTTTACATGATTACTGGATTCAACATGAACTCAAGTTTCCTCACCAAATAGACTAAAAAAGCATATCTACTTGCAAGAAAGTAAGGATTTAATTTTTACTAATTTTTTATAATGCATCAATTGCAATAAATTTCAACAAAAATGTATAAGTGATTCCACGTAGAATGCAAAATAAATAGCTAAGAGTAAATTGAAAAGGGCCATTTCACCTTTGGTGATCAAGATGAGGAAATTGCAACTGAAAATAATTGGATCTAGTGTAATCCTTCAGATCATGGATTTTAGATCCAAAATCCAACATATTAGACATGGAGACCTCTAATTAAACAATTTGGGAGACACATTGCACAGCTATTGGTGCCTCTGTGATAAAGGACCAATTTGTAGTCATGTCAAAGCCTGAGTATTTCATACTGGTAAATAAGGGTTTACATGATTACTGGATTCAACATGAACTCAGGTTTCCCCACCAAATAGACTAAAAAAGCAGATCTACTTGCAAGAAAGTAAGGATTTAATTTTTACTAATTTTTTTATAATGCATCAATTGCAATAAATTTCAACAAAAATCTATAAGTGAATCCACGTAGACTGCAGAATAAATAGCTAACAGCAAATTGAAAAGGGCCATTTCACCTTTGGTGATCAAGATGAGGAAATTTCATCTGAAAATAATTGGATCTAGTGTAATCCTTCAGATCATGGATTTTAGATCCAAAATCCAACATATTAGACATGGAGACCTCTAATTAAACAATTTGGGAGACACATTGCCTAGCTATTGGTGCATCTGTGATAAAGGGCAATTTTGTAGTCATGTCAAAGCCTGAGTATTTCATACTGGTAAATAAGGGTTTACATGATTACTGGATTCAACATGAACTCAAGTTTCCCCACCAAATAGACTAAAAAAGCAGATCTACTTGCAAGAAAGTAAGGATTTAATTTTTACTAATTTTTTTATAATGCATCAATTGCAATAAATTTCAACAAAAATCTATAAGTGATTCCACGTAGACTGCAGAATAAATAGCTAAGAGCAAATTGAAAAGGGCCATTTCACCTTTGGTGATCAAGATGAGGAAATTTCAACTGAAAATAATTGGATCTAGTGTAATCCATCAGATCATGGATTTTAGATCCAAAACCTACCATTAAAGAAAACACATATAACAGAAGTTCTAGATTTATAGAAGAAAACAGAAATAAGTTAAAATAAAAAAGAACGATAGCAGATAGAGCCTAAGCCCTAAAGGCACATGATATTTAATATTTTCCGCCCAAAATGTTAGGATCCCTCAAAAAAATTCTCCAAAAAAATTTCACATAACTATTTTCCTCTAATCATAACCCATACCCTTAGGCACATGACATTCAAAATCGTCCCCTCAAAAATTTTGGATCACCTCAAAAAAATTTCCCAAAAAATTAAATCAACGATATTAAAATGTACTAAAACTCTAAGATTAAAATCGAACTATTATTCATTTCTTGAATTCATTATGATAAAAAACAGTAAAAGGGTCTTGAAAAGAAATTTTAGAAATGATCTGTTCTCTTCTTCCATTAACTTCTAGAAGCTCTCCATCTGCATGCTCATATGCCTCATACCGCTGTTCGAGTTCACAAACACCATGACTGGAGCCTTTGGGACATCATGGCAGATCTCCTCTAATACCATTGACTTGCTATAATCACACATCACCGTTGCCACTGATATCTTTATGCCTCACAACATCCTTCATTACTCCCCTCAAATAAGTTAAAAGGCCAATATAATAATGTTGATTGTGAAATCATAAATGAAAGTAATAGCCCAATTTTGATCTGTTAAAAGATTCAAATGAATGTACAACATAAAACACCTTTGCGTTAAGAATAAAATATTATTAAAGATTACCTCGCTTTAAATTCAATTACAATCAGACTATGTAATAAAATATATGCAATTTGACTTTCCTACAACTGAATCTGATATCATCAGTGAGCATAGTTACCCAAAAACTCCAAACTAAGAACAGAAAAAATGCACTAAGCCGTACTAACAACTTAGTGAAATGGGACTTCGGATTGTTCAGCGTCTTCATAAATTTCTGAACTTCTTCAGATATCCCATTCTACACACATCAAACATGAAAAACAAACCAAAACAAAACAAAATTTAACATCGAAACTCGCATTTTGTAAGGAAAAAATAGTTTATTTTTCAAAAATCAATAAAAGCCTAATGAAAAAATTAACCATAGCTAACGTAATCATATGAGAGCCACCGATCTTACCAAATATTCATTCTAAATTCAATTTAATTCACAAAAAATTAACTCAATTAAAATCTCATTTGTTGGATCACCATCTCACAATCAATTTTAATTAAATAAATTCATAATAATGACATTTATCATAATTTGGTATCATTTCTCTTAAAAGGCCATCTTGTATTTATATATCTTCCTCTAAGATACATTTCTATGAATAATATATTTGTTTTCTATTATGTAATCCAACAACTCAGATCCAAAAATTTGACATGCTGATGTTTTTCACTTGCAAGTTATAGTACATTTTGACATGCCTGTTTTTGAAACATTTTTACATGCAAGTTGTTTCAGAGTGTTTTCTCACTACAAAGCGTTGACCGTGGATAACCCGGTCAACGTGGTCAAGGGGCCCGTTTGGGTCCCTCGAGCGAGTCGAGCTGGTGCAGTTGAGGCTCGAGTCGGACCAGCCGGCGACGTAGAGCGCGTCGACTGGATTGAATCGGGGCCCTCGGCTGTTGGTGGGGCGAGGGGTAGCCTCGGCCCGGGTCGAGACGCTCGGCCTCGATCGGTTGCGCTCGGCCTCGGCGGTCGGACGACGAGGGGAAGCCTCAATCGTCCAGCTGGTTACGTGGTCGTCGAGGGGCGGAGGGGAAGCCTCGGCCCGTGGATCTGATGCCCTCCTGCGTAGACGAGAACACTCGTCAGGGGGCCGGACCTTGGTTCCGGCCAAATCCCATCCGATGCCTAAGTCAGACAAAGATCTGAAAGAGGAGGCCCGGCGGAGACGGTTCGACTCGTGAGGAGATCGGAACGGCGTCTCACGGCGCGAGCGGGGGAGGAAGGAAATGAAATGGGGGAACTCGATCGTTGATGGAGTACCTTAGGTTCTAGATACCTGAGAGGCGGTCCTCTGTCCTGTCGTCCTCCTAGCCCCTTTATAGACCTCCGCCGTGATTCTCCCCGACCCACGTCGCTCGTCCGCCCCCAATCGTGCCCCCTCAATCCGCCCCCCCCCCCCCCCCCCCCCCCCCCCCCCGTCGCCGCCCCCTGCGCCATGCCAGCACCTCCCTATAACTGCCATTAAGTGGTAGCGGGATCGGGGGGGCGGTTATTGCAGGAGTGGGCGAGTGACCGGCGTGTTATCGGGGCCGGGTCGGATCGACATGTGGGGGGGTCCCCCACAGGGCCTCATCGAGTGGGCCTGAGTGCGCAGATGGGCTCTTGATCGGCGGTTGGGTCTCTGGGCTTGGGTCTTTCGGGACTCAGTCAAATAGGCGTAACAATTGCCCCCATCGGTCGGGTCGATCGGCCTTGGCCGGTCCGGCTCGGCCGATGTGACTTTCGCTGACCTTGACAGGCTCGCCAGTCGATGCCGACTCATTTATTAGTCGTCATCATGAATTGGCACGTTCGATACTTTTAAGGCGTGGGCTCCGAAGCGTCTTTGGCCCTCTGATGCTGCCACGTTGTGGCTGCAAGCTTATCCCCGTTGCTCGCGGGGTCGTCTTAAGTTGAGAAGCCGAGGGGTTCGTGGGCCTCCCTCGGTGGGATCGATCGGCCTGGGCTTGCTCGGTTCGACCGCTGTGCCTCCTGGGATTCCGAGTGGCGCTTTAATCGAGGCGTGGTCATAAATGTAGGTCATGATGAGGCGGGTTGATTGGACTTCCCTTGGCGCCGATTTCGAAACACCGCCGGTTCTTCGAGTCCTGCCACGCGTTCTTGTCAGGCGCTTCGAATTCGTCCCTGTGTCCGGTATATAAGATCTCCAGCTGCGTTGATCTCCTCTTCTCTCTTGCTCTTTCCATTGTTCTTAGGTGTTCCGCGACTCGGAGTTTCTCGTTGCCCTCGCTTCCTCGTCTCCCCAAACTAGTTAAAAGGTAATTCCTTTCTCGCTCTCATATTATGGCTGCTCTTAGGATAGGCGGTTCTGGTCGAGGGGCGAGGGTTTCTCCAGAGTCCAGGCGGGGCAGGCCCCGGCCAGTGGGATCAGGTTCCTCTTCCGGGAGTCGTCCCCTCCAAGATAAGGGGAAGGGGAAGCTATTCCCAGACTACGCCTGTGATGACGTGGCGTCGGCTGCCGTGCATCTTAACGTGCCCCCGGTTATCCTCCGTACGCCGTCGAGGACCGTTCCTTCGGTGGCCACGGAGATCCGGGAAAGGTATCTCTGCTTCCCGTACGATGTCCGAGTTCCATTCGTCGACGAGCGGATTTGCCTTCCGAGGAGCAATGAAGTCGGCGTCTTCGTCGAAATGTTTCGCCTGGGTCTTCGTTTCCCGCTCAATCCCTTCCTTATCCAGGTCATGGAGTATCTCATGGTGCCGCTTTGCCAGTTTACCCCTTGCTCGATTACGGTACTGACGGGCTTCGCCATGCTCTGCTGCACCCGCGGCCTGGAGCCGTCTCTCCCCCTTCTCTTCCATTTTTACCAGATCCAGACGGTCGACCCGGGGTCATGGCTGCAGCTCCGAGCCTGCTCGAGGAGGGAATGCCTGATCGGGCTGCCCCGCTGGTCGGGGGATTGGAGTTCAGATTACGTCTTTGTGGTCTTCCTGGGGGATGCCCAGATTTTGACAAGTTGGGGCGGTTCTGTCCAGCCTCGCCCGTCGCTAGCTCTCTCAGACGTCGACCGGGCAGCCGCCGCGCTGCTGTCGACCCTCCCCTTGGAGTCAAAGTCCATCTGGTCCTTGTTGGACGACCTACTCTTGAAGGCCGTCTTGTGGTCTCCGGGTAGGTCGCCTTTTCCGTCTTGAATCGCCCTGTGACTCATCCTGATTTTGGTTTCCCTTACAGGGATGGCTGGCCGCGAGTTCGTCCGTGACGTCGATGAACTGATCCGTCGTGGAGCTACTCGGAGCCGAGGTAGTACCTCTGGAAGGGCGCCTCGGCAGACCGTTGAGGAGGAAGTGCGCCGAGCCGAGCCTTCCGTGGGTAAGGTGGTGGCCGCGCCTCCCGCCTCTTCTTCTGGCGATCCCCTTCCCGGGGTGGTCACAAGGGCCGGACCCGCCCCGTCAGCCCATGAGGCAGGGGATAATGACGGGTCCGGTGCAGTCCCTCCTACCCTCGGTGTGCCCCCTCAGGTTCCCGAGGGTGGGGATGGTGCAAGGCAGAAGCGTTCCCCTCCGGCGCCTTCGGAGCCCCACGGTGGAAAGAAGAGGAAGGAGGACGTGGATCCCTCCAGTCCGACGGGTTCCGCGCTTCCTGTGGCGACCACCGGGGATCCTTCGGTAGCCTTGTCGACCACCCCCCTCGCAGCGTCCTCGCCCGTATCACCGGGGATCGGGGCCTTGTTGGCGAGCAATATGGCTTCCATTGTCATCCCGGGGAGCTCGATGTTTGTCGACCGAGCCCTGGCCCAGCAGGTTGCCGAGGTCTCCGTCCCTCCCCGGGACCGCAGCCTCCTCAAGAAGATCCCTGCCGACAAGATGTCGGATTCCTTGGTCTGGATCCTTCAACAGGTTCGGTTATCTTGCTATCCTCTCCTTCCTTTGATCCTCTTCTTAGCCCATGTCTCGTCTTTCCAGGGTTCAGCGCTCGCTGTGGAGTTGCAGTGTCGAGCCGTCCGCTTGAGGGAGCTGGAGGAGTCCTCCATGAGGGCCCAGGAGCGGGCCGGGGCGGCGGAGGTGGCTATGACGGAGGCCCAGATGGAGTCTCGGCATCTCAAGCTCCGTGTGGCCGAGCTGGAGGGACGAGTGGGTGACCTCCAGGGAAAGCTGGGGGACGTCAGTCAGTCGGCTGAGGAAGCGGCGGAGTCGTTCCGCCTGGAGAGGGAGGAGCTTCAGAGGGAACTGTCGGACCGACGCCAGGTGACGCGGCTTGCAGAGGAGGTGGAGAGGGGCGTCATCGAGACCCTGGGGAAGAGGATCTTCGAGGTTCTCAGGGAGGCCTTCGGTGCGTATGAAGACCTCATCGCCCCCCGGATCGTCGAAGTCGTCCAGTCTTCCTTCCGGGAATGTGCGGAGCGTGTTCGGCAAGCCCCTCCGCCGGTCGATCCCCCTCGCTCCGAGCAGGGCGAAGTGCCCGAGGATGTGTCCTCCCGAGCCCGGGCTCCCTAAGCCGTCCCTCCCGGCCTTATCCTCAAATTTTTTATCATCCGCTTCGCTTTGGGCCAGTCCACTTGAAATGGATCCCTGGCCCCGCTATCTCCTTCAGCTTCGCTACCGGCTCCAGGGCCAATAATTGCTGGTTGCATGGCTGCTAGTTTGGGCTAACTACTTTGGGTCTTTTGTCAACCAATTTTGCTCTGTCGGTGTCGACCTAGCTTCTGTAGGTGACGAACTTTGTCATTCGTCGTGAGTGGATTATTTGTAGAGAGTTTTCTTCGCCTCGATTCCCTGTAAATAAGACACATTTTTGTACCCGGGTTAATGAAATTGACTTACTCGGACTTCTCGTGTATTTTGCGTTGCTGCCTTGTTCTTGGCCTAGGACTGGGTGACGTTCGCGTTGGCTGGGGGAATTGCCCCCAGACTTATGGGCGTAGGAGTCAGTCGGCGAGGGCAAAACTCCTCGGCTTAGGACCGGTCGGTGTCCGTGCCTGCTGGGGGAACTGCCCTCAGACTTATGAGCGTAGGAGTCGGTCGGCGAGGGCAAAGTCCATCGGCTTAGGACCGGTCGGCGTCTGCGCTGGCTAGGGGAATCGCCCCCAGACTTATGAGCGCAGGAGTCGGTCGGCGAGGGCAAAAGCTCCTCGGCTTAGGACCGGTTGGCGTCTGTGCCTACTAGGAGAACTGCCCTCAGACTTATGAGCGCAGGAGTCGGTCAGCGAGGGCAAAGTCCCTCGGCTTAGGACCGGTCGGCGTCTGCACTGGCTGGGGGAATCGCCCCAAACTTATGAGCGCAGGAGTCGGTCGGCGAGGGCAAAGCTCCTCGGCTTAGGACCGGTTGGCGTCTGTGCCTGCTGGGGGAACTGCCCCCAGACTTATGAGCGCAGGAGTCAGTCGGCGAGGGCAAAGCTCCTCGGCTTAGGACCGGTTGGCGTCCGTGCCTGCTGGAGGAACTGCCCCCAGACTTATGGGCGCAGGATTCGGTCGGCGAGGGCAAAGCTCCTCGGCTTAGGATCGGTCGGCGTCCGCGCCGGCTGGGAAAATTGCCCCCCGGCTCCCGAGCGCAGGAGTCGGTCGGCGAGGGCAGTGCCCTCCTTCCTCCTCCAGTGAGGCGGCGGTCTTCATTCTTTTGCACTATTGGTGAAATGTCAATTCCGTCGAGGATTTAAGAAAAGACAAAGGGAATGCAATTGTACTCTTAAGAGTCCTGGTACATTTGGAGGAAAGGGAATAGGGAATAAGGCTAGATAGAGGGATGTAAACCTAGATAATCCCCCCGGACCAGGCTACGACTGGGGAAGAGAGCTCGCCCGCTCACTCTACGATGCGGAGGGGTCCTTGGACGGTGTTGATCTTCTTCCCCTTGTCCGGCTGCATGGAGGTCCCTTCCCCATGGGCCGGCTCATCGGCTAAGCCCCTGGCGTGCCCCCGACTCATCAGCTTCTCAATGTCCTTCTTCAAATGCCAGCAGTCCTCAGTGTCGTGGCCGTCGTCCTTGTGGTACTTGGAGTATTTCTCCTTCTTCCCACATCTTTTCGCCCTCGGTGGGGGGCGATCGGTGCGTTCTTCCTTATGTACTTGGGCGAGGACGGCGTCTGGGGTGGCGTCTCTCGTACCTTCTCCGCGCTGCCTGTTTCTCGGCCTCTTCTCGGTCCGATATCCTTCGGGGCTGCCTCGTCTGTTGTCGCCGTGCTTGGACCCTCGAGTGGATTTTCCTGCATCCACGGCCAAGGCCTCCTCAGTCAACATGAAGCGCTCGGCCCTTGCCATGATCCCGGGGAGTTCCTTCGGGGGATCGTTGTGCAGGGATTTCTTGAGGCCTCTGTGGCGAAGCCCTTTCTTAAGGGCCATTTGGACCACTAGGTCGGGAGGGCTGTTCACATTCAGCCTCTCCGCATTGAAGCGGCGCATGAACTGCCGGAGTGGCTCGGCCGGGCCTTGCACTATGTTGAACAGATGTTCAGCATCAGGCTTGATCTGCCTCCCTGCCATGAACTGCTTGCAGAACAACTGGGTGAGTTTCTCAAAGCTGTCGATGGAGCGGCTGGGCAGGCTGCGGTACCAGGTCCTTGCCGCTCCCCTGAGAGTAGAATAGAAGCCTCGGCAGAGCAGGTCATCGTCAGCTCCTTGGAAGGACATGTCCCCCTCGTAGTCCATTACGTGATGTCCCGGGTCCCCTATCCCGTCGTACTTCCCCAGCGCCGGGATCCTGAATCGAGATGGGACCCGTGCGTCGGTTATTCTCCGTGATAGGGGGCACCGGTCTCCGTGGATGCCTCCGGGGATTCGATAGTCGCCTGCCTCTGGCTCGTTCGGTGGTGGAGGGTGCACAGGCGCCGGGGGGCTGGCTCCGCGGCCCTCGCCACGCTGGGGGTCGGGCTGACCCGGCGCTCCCGGCTCCTCCGGCGGGAGCTCCTGCTCCACCGTGATCGTTCTCTCGAGTGGTGTCGTTCGCTTCTCCTGCGGCGGGATGACCGTGACCGACGAGATGATGCAGTCATCGATTCGCCCTCTGTCCCTTCGGTTTCTCTTCGGCTCCTTTCACGATAAGGGGAGGGGGCGCGTGATCTCGCCTGACGGGAGTCAGAGAGTGTGAACCGACGATCCGCGTTCGGTTTTTTGGTCCCGTGGTCGTCGACCACGGCGGATCGCAAGAGCGGGGGACCCCCCGCCCATCGATGGCCATCGCCCAACGTGCCTCCGTTGGATGGTGCAGGGCCGACGAGCTGCTGTACCGTCGCGACCAACGTCTGGAGGCTCACGTTGGTCTCCTGAGCCAGGGCACGGAGCTGTCCTTGTGTGGCCAATTCTGAGCCGCCGGTCTCTTCGGTTGAGGGGTGGAGTGATCGCCGACGGTCGTGTCTTTGGGGTTGCCGTTGGATGCGCCATTCCCCTCCTCTGGGATGGGGGGCATGCGCTTCCTTCCATTGCTGGCTCGTGCCATTGTTGGTGTGGTTTGCTTCTTCGTGGGACGGTTTTCGGATCCCACAGACGGCGCCAGATGTTTCAGAGTGTTTTCTCACTACAAAGCGTTGACCGTGGATAACCCGGTCAACGTGGTCAAGGGGCCCGTTTGGGTCCCTCGGGCGAGTCGAGCTGGTGCAGTTGAGGCTCGAGTCAGACCAGCCGGTGACGTAGAGCGCGTCGACTGGATTGAATCGGGGCCCTCGGCCGTTGGTGGGGCGAGGGGTAGCCTCGGCCCGGGTCGAGACGGTCGGCCTCGGTCGGTTGCGCTCGGCCTCGGCGGTCGGACGACGAGGGGAAGCCTCAATCGTCCAGCTGGTTGCATGGTCGTCGAGGGGCGGAGGGGAAGCCTCGGCCCGTGGATCTGATGCCCTCCTGCGTAGACGAGAACACTCGTCAGGGGGCCGGACCTTGGTTCCGGCCAAATCCCATCCGATGCCTAAGTCAGACAGAGATCTGAAAGAGGAGGCCCGGCGGAGACGGTTCGACTCGTGAGGAGATCTGAACGGCGTCTCACGGCGCGAGTGGGGGAGGAAGGAAATGAAATGGGGGAACTCGGTCGTTGATGGAGTACCTTAGGTTCTAGATACCTGAGAGGCGGTCCTCTGTCCTGTCGTCCTCCTAGCCCCTTTATATACCTCCGCCGTGATTCTCCCCGACCCACGTCGCTCGTCCGCCCCCAATCGTGCCCCCTCAATCCACCCCCCCCCCCCCCCCGTCGCCGCCCCCTGCGCCATGCCAGCACCTCCCTATAACTGCCATTAAGTGGTAGCGGGATCGGGGGGGCGGTTATTGCAGGAGTGGGCGAGTGACCGGCGTGTTATCGGGGCCGGGTCGGATCGACATGTGGGGGGGTCCCCCACAGGGCCTCATCGAGTGGGCCTGAGTGCGCAGATGGGCTCTTGATCGGCGGTTGGGTCTCTGGGCTTGGGTCTTTCAGGCCTCAGTCAAATAGGCGTAACACAAGTGAAAACCCCAGACACGGTATTATATTGGATCTGAGTTACAAAAAGTGTTTTCACTTGCAAGTGTACAATATTTTTGAAGCATTTTGACATGCTATTGTTTTTCACTCAGATCCAAAAAATAGTTATATAATCCAACAACATCATGTCTGGGGCTTTCACTTGCACTATAACTGGGTATGTTAACATGATGTTCATTTATGTATAGGTTATTTGGATTTAGTTAACCATCATTGAACAAATACAGATCTGATGAATGCATGCATTTTCCTATACAACTTTAAAATTGCTTCAAGATTTTTCTACCGAACTATCTAAGTTTATCTTCAAAAATAAGCTGGATACTGCTTTTAG